>OX387985.1:10902231-12102231 GCA_947578425.1 Eugnorisma glareosa
CATTCAACATATAAAATTTGTATTTGGATAATATTATCACAAATATATTGCTACTTTTACTAGGTGGAACGGTCACCGACGCCAAAACAGTGTAATGAGGGCTATCGTTTTTGAGCTCACCAGATGGCGCCACTGTCGAGTAAGGTCATGTCAATAATTCTATTTTATACTATAAAGTACCAATAACTTCATAAAGAGTTTATTTTATTACGTATCACATGTAAACTTCAGATACATATTTACAATATTCTCCCTAAAATTGACAAACAAGCATGAAACATCATTTTTGCCTCCAAGTACTAAAATGTAAAATCCTAAATTCAAAATCTTCAAGTCATAATTAATCAGGAATGGCTCACTCTAGGCCACAATCGTGAATATTAGTAAAAATACGTGATAAAAAAGCACGCAACGCGCGAACACTCTGTGACATCTGAAATTTCGGTGACCTCGCGCTACACTAGCGCCTCTAGCGGTGAATTCATACGCGTTAGCCCCCATTCGATACATACATTTTGGCCGTGTAGTTATTGCAGATTTGTAGGGAACAGCTGTTTTTTTTTTAATTACCGGAAAAAAAAGTTGTATGTGGGGATAATGAACAGTGATCGGAATAGGTAAAGCTAAAATACCTAAAGTTCAAGCAAGGAACAGAAACGAAAAGTGTTCCTTAAGACTATTTTTTTTTTGATTTTATGGACTACGTTTTACCGCAAGTTGTTTTGATTTCTGTTTACGTTTAGTTCCAATAATTGTAGGTACAAAATGAATAAATGGTATGAAAACCTAAAAATTGCTTTTTTTTTACCTTGTTAGTTCTAACTATTAAAGCGGGTGTGAAAATTAAATTAGCTTCCGCACTTATGGCGTTCAAACGAAGATAAGAAGATTTTATTTTAATTAATTTTTTTAACAATAAAATACGTGCACTTTTTTTAAACAGAAACAGTAAATGAATTCGATAGTTGTTTTACTTTATTAATTTTAGTTGTATTTAAGTAATGTTCACATTAGCTCAACCTATTCCGATCACTGATGATGAGTGATGTACTGAATAACCGCGTGGTAGCCGCTTTATCGCCGGTGTTCCTTCCACCCTGTATTATTTTCGAGTCATGGTTTGAAACTAAAGTATTGAGCAAAAAATGTTTTAAGTCAAGGTACAATTCCGATGGTGAGCAGCAGATTGCAACGACAGTGCCGCTCAACCGCAACGACAGATCGCTGCGACAGTACTGGTTTCTAAGATTTCTAGGGTTTTACATTGGGTTATGGAGGTAAGAAACAGTCGCTCCATGTAAAATACTGGTTTCAGCTGCATCCGGTTAGACTGGAAGCCGTCCTCAACATGTTGAGAAAAGGCGCAGATGTTGAGATGGCGATAATGCGCCGTTTGCTCTTGCGGTGACCGCAGCCGACATACCAATGGTAATGTCAGTGACTGTCACAAACCAAGCGACAAGACGTACCGTACCGTCTTTAGAAGATAAGTCTCTCTGCCGTCAAAGATGTGACGTTGCGTTCAAAATGACCGCAGCGGCACTGTCGCAACGTCATTGCTGTCGCCTCCGTAAGTGCACTTAGGAAGCGTTCAAATGCGAGTTTTTGTCGCAATTGCGTTTGATAAAATAGTTTCTATTAAATGACGTTGAATTTAATATTAACTTGAATATGGCAACCAAATTGCAACTACGACAAAAAATAGCAAGTTTACACACAACTAGAATGTAACTGCATATGAATCCAGTTAATTTGTTAATAATAAATTGTCTACAACTATATTAAATGAGAAGAAAAAAATCTTTATTTATCTATTTTCTAAGACTAACCGACTAAAACTAATTAAATATATTCTATTTTAATGTCCGTAATGGAGAATCCGTTTTGTTTATTTCAGTTAGCACACATTTTTTTAATTTAAAAAAGTAGATTCAGTAGCTAAATTGTTAATATTAAAAAAAATACAATAAACATATTATTCCCTGTTACATTATATTTTTGTCATTTTCCAATAGAAACTTGTAAAGATCAACAAAAATCTGTCATTACGCAACATTACGCCAGTATTCCCAGACGAGCTAGGCAAAGGTACACCCACATTTCGCTAGCTAGCGTATTTATGTATACGTTTGGTTAAAAACCGCTCAGCGATAGTAAATGCCTAACGGAGTTTGCCGATCGGCACCCGAATGAAGGACTATCATGAGAAGAAATTGCTTCAAAGCAGACCCCTTGTTTTTTAACAAATACTGCCGAACGGCAAACCGAACAAGCGGGAAATTATGTCTCATGTCATAGGAGGCGAGCCCACAGCCAAAAATGACAAAATATTTGGAAAATCTTTACACATCTTACGAGACCTCATCGAGACCAAATAATTTCAAAGCATGCGTACAATTTATAAAAAAATCCGTGACATATTTATAAGAGACTAAATTTCCGCTAACATTCGAATTTCGGGACTGTCCGAATATTTCTGGACGCGTAAACTTAAGCTCACCGTGACGTATGACGCTGAGACGTGGACGCTCACACAGGAAGCTGTGTACAGAATCAAGAGTAGCACAGAGCCATGGAGCGTTCCATGCTCGGCATAAAACTACGTACGAAGATCTTTGATATTGGAAATCGAGTTATGGAACTCAAATGGAGTTGGGCAGGACACCTAGCTATGGCAGGTGGAGTCAAGCTGTGACCGAGTGGTGTCCGAGGATTGTAAAGAGAAGTGTTGGTCGTCCGGCGGCGAGATGGGCAGACGACATTGTTGACATCGCAGGAATATCCTGGATGAGACTGGCACAAGAGCGTGGAGAGGTATATACCCAGCTGTGGGTGAAGTCGGGCTGTGGATCACGATGATACATAAAGACATTACTTTGTGTAATTTATGTCATCACCACTGCTCCCAAAACGGTGAAGGAAAACATCGTGAAGAAACCGGCACGACCTAGAACCAAAAATTCGAATACATTTAACATCTTCCAACCCGTACTGGGCCCGCGTGGTGGATTATAGCCCATTCCCTCTCATAGAGAGGAGGCCGTGTCCCAACAGTGGGAATGTTATATTTTAAGCTGATTATACTGTAGTAAAAAGGGTTGGGTTTCGAGTCCGAAATTAATCGGACTGCCCCGAAACATTTATGTAACTAAATCAAGTAATCAATTTTATACATTATTTTTAATTAAATTATGCAATCACGAATTGCAAAGATTTTATGAACACATTTTTTTATTAGTGTTTTTATGCAACATACTATAAAAGTATAGTCTAAATGGGGTCGCCAGATCGCAGACCACCGACTTTTCATCCAATTTTGGTAACCAACCAAACATTGGTTACCAATTTACTTTAGTTATTTAAAGGCAACCGACATTCCGTCTGACATGTCCAATTTTGGCAACCGACTAAAGGTTGGTTCCCAATTTGCCTTTTACATTTATGTGCTACCTACCATTACGATCTACACAATGTAGGTCCAAATCAAATTCATATTACGTTGTCCAACACAAAATCGGACGCCGACAAATCGGTCTGCGATCTACCCGGTACCGAAATAGGTACAACAGCTTGGTACATAATTGGTACTTTTATTAACACTAAAATTTCTGAACAGGCATCCACTTTTGTCACTAAATGTCACTTCACTAGCTAGTGTCATGTCACTTTTTAATTTCACTATCAAAATTCCAAAGTTTTGTGAGTAAAGTCCATTTTTTTAGTTAATTTCACCATATATTTTGGCGTTGTGTGTGCTTTCTGCTTATGCCAGAAAGGATGAATGCCGTCATAGTGAATAAACATCCTGCTTAAAGATTGTTATAAATATAATTGTATGAAACATTGAAATTTTCTGTCTTAATTTGTTTGAATGTAGGGGGTCGATTTGGCAGTGATAGATTTTCATGATAGATTTTGTTTTTTTTTTTTTCTAAAAATATTTGTTAGAATAAAATGCGAAAGAATCATTGAGCCACATTGACAAATGGTATCACATAAGAAATTTATTCACTATTATATAGGGTCACAATCCCAGGGTTGAAATACCCCATGGTGTCCCAACTCCTCAACGTTCCACACAACGCCTTCATCAGGCTAGACACCCTGCTCCTACTAACTGTTATAATCTTTATCACAGCGGTCATCGTGGTCCCAATACTTGGTGTTTCTGGGTACCTCTGTCACATGTCTCCTCGGAGGAGTCTTGGCTAACCCTCCTTCCTCTTCTCCACTACTCCTGCGGGTCACTCTAGCAGGCCTACCATCTCTATTCCGTGATGTAGACCGATCCTTATACTTCTCTTTCTCCTCATCTTCGCTGCCATTGTCTTTGGATTTCTGACGGGTCCAATTCCGTTGTCTATTCTTATTAGGGTCCTCTTTCACTTCGCTTTTCTCTTTCCTCCAGTTTTCAACAGGACGTCTGGTACTGTTTTTCTGAATTTCGTTGTTCACACGTTCAGGTATCGGCTGGGGTTGAGATGGGGCCACTCTTTCGACTACAGGGGGCGGACGTTCTGTGTTAGCGGGTGGTACAGGGGTTCTTTCAGGAAAATTCTGGAAATTATCACCCCCTTGTTGGTTGAACGCGACGTTTGTATACTGGCTTTGTATATACGCTCCGTCGCCTTGTTGTAGGTAGTTGACGTAATTATCAGAGTAGTTAAATCTAGGCGGTGGGTAGTCAGGTACTGGGAAAGCTTGTACATTAGGGGGCAGGACGGTTTGATTGTACTCTATTTCTTCTTTTTTCTCTTCTTCTTGTTGCCGCCAAGAGTTCAAATCGTATCTCTTGTTTAGGTTATTTTTCGCAGTCCAAGTTTCGAATGTATCCTGACTGACGGATAGGGCCTGTTCCTGCCTTAGTAACCCAGCGCCAGCGCCTAAAATAGGCCTTAACTTAGGTTTAGTATCTTCGTTATTATTCAGACTAATTTGCGACAGATTCTGACTGACTTTCTCAGCTATATCGCTGGTGTCTTGTCTATAATCGTCTTTTTCTGGACTTTTCTTCCAAGACCCGTAGCTAACTTCACTGAAGTTTTCTTCGGTGGTTAACTCTAGATGGGCTGCGTAGAACTGTTGTAATGTGTTTGGTAATGGAAGAAACTTGTTGAGACATAAGTCAGCAGAGAGGAGGAGCCATATAGTGCTTATAGGTGGTGGAGAGAGCAGGCGAAGACGGATGGAGATCGATAGTTCGTCCAGTTCTTGAGTTAGGACTGAGAGGAGCTCGCGGCCGTTTTGCATGAGCTGTAAAAGAATTTGAATATATTATTTATTTATTGTGAATAGGGTTGATATTCGCAAAACGAGAACTACAACAAGTGACATAACATGACGCCTGCAAATCCCGGAGGCTTAGGCAGAGATGGACGTTATAATAGACCTGCATTTCGTCAGTTATGTTTAAGTCCAAAGTAATGGGGGGCGAGCGTAATGCCATCAGCTGGGCACAATTCAGATTCCATGAGTGCTACTGATTAATTTTGATTGAAAAACCAAATAACACTTTGCCCGACCTGGGAATCAAACCCAGGACCTCATGCTCAGCAGCCACGCTTGCGACCACAGATCAATGAGGCAGTTGACAACAAGTATAGAAATAAATAAGTTTACATAAACTAATATTATAAAAAGTAAAATCTGTGGTTAAAATCTCTGGATATCCTGAACCGATTTTGAAAATTCTTTCACTAATAGGAAGCTACATTCGTCGTTGTAAATATAGCCTATGAACCCGAGTGTCATAGGCTATATTTACATCATGCCCGTGGAATAACTTCCGACCAAAACGCGAGCGAAGCCGCGGACAACAGCTAGTTAATTATACACGGTGTGTATAACTATGAATAATAGCATAGTGATCACTGAAATACGTTTACATTTTGATTAGGGTAGGTCAAATAGGCCCCGTTCACACGGCGTTGATCTGCACAATATTTTGCAGCATATTTTTAAGATCACATGGCAGTTCCATACTGCATTTAAAGAAATAAAAAGTATTTAATAGCTTGCACAGGACATAACATTAAACAAAAAAATTGCTACATTTACAGTAGGTACAACAAAATTATAAAAGTATTAGTAAAACTAAAATTAAAAAATAAAAACGAAATTAATCCTGTACGAAGCCAAAAGGCCCCTATCTCAGCATGGTGCTGTAACATTTACAAAACGTCACTTGTTTTTAACTGTATGAATATTTGGGCTATTGACGTGTGATCCCAACTTTAAACTGTAAAATGTCGTGGCGGACAGCGCCATGTGAACGCCCGCTTAGGGCTATGCACCAAACCAATAATATTAATAGTTCGCAGAAATATCGAGTTCCTGTCTTAAACCAGACACAGTCGAGACAGTTACGACTTTAACCTTTTACTATATTATTTTTGCTGTGGGGGGCCCTGGTGACCTGTAACACAGGCTTCTTCGAAGACCTACTTCAGGCACCAGTCTCTTCCAATGGTGGAATATACTAGTAGTACTAGTCAAAAACATTGTTTATTTTTAAGAAAACCAACATTGTGAAGAGAGAATAAATTAAATTACTTAAATGAAAAAATGAATGAGTTACAGGTAGTTAGGAGCCTAACAATTTAACAACCATTATTACTGAGAGCTGCCGCATGGGTCGATCTTCCAAGTTAAGCAGCACGTGCTGAGGATGCTCTGTGAATGGGTGACCATCTTTGACATACCGAGTTCCTCCTTGCCTCTGAAAGCACTTGAAGCAGTTGGTCTCGGCTGACATTTGTAGATCTTTGACAGTCGTTACAGGTAGTCAGTGGCCCGGAAGTCTGACAACCAGTGTTTGGTAACACTGGTTGTCAGACTTCCGGGCCACTGACTACACTGGTGTGTATCGCGTTATCCTTGGAAGATCGGCCAAAGCGGCACTTATTATTTAGCTACGGGCAGCAGTGGGTGATTCCTGGCTACATTGATGATAGGCACATACCTGTGTTGCCAGACTGCGGTGCGCCCTAATATCGTCACTACCAAGCAGCGCGCGCATGTACTGTAGAAGCGGACTGGCTAGTATGTGCACTTTGTTTCCGTTGCATAAGCGTGCCTCTGAAATTATACAAATATGATCAGTTAGTTTGATACATCTTTGTTCTGTATTTCAGAAGTTATTCACATTTAGAATCTAGAATTAATCTGGCAAATCGTCGTTGAAGTGCTCACACCGTGTAAGTAAATTTTTTGAGGTTTTGACTAGAGATGCAACAATACCGATGCCGATAATCGTAAACCGCAGGTTATCGTAATTTTTAACGATCATCCGTATCGTAAAAAGTATTACGATTTATAACGATTCTTAAAACTAGTTTGATGTAATTTTTCTTCGTGAAAAGGAATTCAAGACAGCATCGATGTTAGCGCTAGCAACACTAATGACAGCTATCTTTCATATTTTAGATTCGGAAAGATTGTTCTCCACAGCTGGTTTAAGGCGGTACCCTGACCAAATAACCTTGAGCATTCGTCCCTTTTCGCCGCACGCCACCCAGCGTAAGATCGCGAGATAGAAAATAGCGATATACGTAGCGAGTATGCTCAGATTTTGGAATAAAATCTTTTTAAAATCAAATTTAGGTCTTTTGAAAAAAAAAACTAGCATAATGTTTATTATTAAATTGCCTACCAACTAGTCTAAAAAGCAAATCAAAATAATGGTTACGTTACGAGGAGATGCATGTCATCAATAATTTTGTCTCATTTCTGTGGTTTCGTTGTGAGGAGATTAATTTCACATTTTAGTACCAAAAAAAGAAAACAAAACTACCATTTTGGAGTCAAGAATATGCAGAAATTCCATGTTTTTTTTTATTAGTTGGTATTTCTTTTGGGTAAAGAGTAGATAGCTCTATAAAACTGCACAAAAATCGGCTATTGCTGCGTTTTGCTCGGGGAGGCGCCTTAATCCATACGGACATAAGAAATAGACTCAAATAATTACAAAAAAAAAATGTTTTCGTAATAAGAATTTAAATGAAATTGATTTTAACTATGACATTTAGGTGGTGAATTGTCTTTAAAATTTAAATAAATGTTGATTTTACTCAATTGTCTTGTTTTATTAAATGTAAATAAAATCGTAATGCAATCGCTATTACGATGCATTCGTCACTCGTATCGGTCGTAATGAACATATGGTTGCATCCCTAGTTTTGACGTTTTGATGCCGTTTCTTAGAGAATCGGAAGACACGTTGCTGTTCATCAGAAACAAGCAATTTCTCTTTTTAATTTGAAGTGAACACAAATTATAAAATTATTTACTTAGGTATAATTATGCAGTTTTTTCACTCTCCTGTAACATTGCTATTTGTAGATAGATAGATAGATAAGATAGATAGATAGATAAATCATTTATTTAGTGAACACAGAAGACACAACACACGGAAGTACAATTAAATTATACAATTTACATGAATATTTCTGAAATACCTTTAAAAAAACAAGGTGCCAATATACAAAAACGGAAACATCATTTATGAAAATTAATTAATTTTTGATTAATTTTTTTTTCATCATTTTTTTTTGTTTTTTGTGACTTAGAGTGAGGCCACACGATGCGTTAACGGTGCGGGCACCCTACAAACTAATCACTATGACGTCACACGATGCGCTGTGTGCACATGTGAGCTGCGGGACGAGCGGTAAACAGCGTTCTACTGGTGCCGCACCACCCGTGTGGCACCCTATAGCTCGCATTCATTACGCATCGTGTGGCCTCGCTCTTACGTGGTATTAAAACATCAACGACAAAATACCATAGACATAAGTGATTTCAAGTAAATAGATATTGCACTGAAAGTTATGTTTCAATATAGTGCACTCTGAAAGTTGACAACGTTGCAAATTGGGGTACAAGATATGGACAAGACCCAATTCTTGGAACTCGGCAGACCACATCTGAAGCACGTCGCATCAAAATTGGGCCAAAGTGACAACAGATTGGGTTCCGTACAACAGAAACCGGCGACGCGGCAGGCCCAGGAGATGGCGTGCCGAGCTGGACTCTTACCAAAGACAAAGAAAAATGGAACCAGGGAAAGTAGGCCTTCGCCCTGCAGTGGAACATATCAGTTCATGATAAAAATATTTCGGGCTATCATTATGCCGATTGTTGTTACGACCAATGGCTTGATGGCCAAAAGCCTCGACGGACATCTGTCGAGACTCGCTTGGCGGTTGTATCAAGGGCTTGATTCAGAAGGCAGTACTCCTCGATACGGCTCGCATTGTGAGGAGGTTCCTGTCTCTGGAGCCCTAACCACCGGTAGCTTGGACCTTGCTCCCGACACCGGCGGAGCACCATTTTTAATGTTTTTTTTTTTGTGAGAAAGAATGTAACTAATGTGTAGAAAAGGAAATAATAATTCACATTTTGCCTAAATTTGAAGCTTAAAAATTATGTACTAAAGGTAACCCACACTGCCCCCCAGCAGGGGTGATGTTATAGGCTGATCATAATAATAATAGTCTTCCTGGCCTTTTTCGGTCACGGCGGCCAATCTTAACCCAGATTAGTCATCGGCGCGGGAGATTTTATAGTGCATAAGTGTCTGCGCAGACACAGATGCACTGACCTTTCCTTCACTCTCATAGTCCTCAAAGACGGCAATCCGACACTCGCGGAGAGAGATCAAGCGCAGTACCAACAGCTTAACGTGCATACCGAGGCACGGGGGGATCATGCCGCCAACTTCCAAACTCCGGGCTACTACTGAGAAATTTCGAATGAAAAACCCAATAGCACTTGCTCGATCCGGGAATCGAACCCAGGATCCCACGCTCAGCAGTCGCGCTTGTGACCACGAGACCAACGGGGCAGTCAAATGGGCCAACGGGGGCTGATCATAACTGTTGTTTTCATTGTATTTACCTGCAAAATAGTCTCCCATGAGGTTAGCAGCATTAATCAGAAACAGCGGGTTTGACCGCTCTAAGACATCCAATTCTGTAAATAAATACAAATAAATGTTAATATTTTAATTTTAATATTTTGTTCCGAATAGCGTCTAAGGAAAGGAAAGTTAAATATTGGTTGGCGGCGAGATGGGCAGACATTGTTGACATCGCGGGTCCACCTTGGATGAGACAGGAGCCTGGAGATTTTGGGAGTAGCTTGCTCCGCTGTGGGCGGAGTGACAGTCTGACCTGAAAAAGGCTCTACTGCGAAGGCCGCCGGGTCATGGCTGTCAGGGGATCTGCAGGCGGAGGCGCTGTCTGAAGTGGGCACGAGCTGCCGTAGGGAGGCTCAATCCTATACCCTGAGGCTATGGAGGGTGAGGCTGGAGACGCTCACTGCAGGTCACTGCTATCCAGCCGATCCTTGACGAGCAGGCACGGCGGCAACACGGGACGTTACCTTTCCGTCTGGTGCACGTGTTGTCAGGTCACGGCTGCTTTAGAAAATGGTGCAAAGTGGCCACACGGGAGGCGACTCCCGTGTCACCGGTGCGGCTATAATTATGGACAGTATGGAAAGGGGGTGGTTTAAGTTTACCGATTTAAGTAAAAAAAATAAAAAAACCTACCCTTTTTAGTATCGATTCGGGTCGAGCATCATTAGTATAGATACCTCCTTGAATTTGAACAGAATGCAAAGCGACAGCCTGTATTTTAGTAACAAAATGTTTACTAATAATGCTATCTATGATTTTTGTTTGTACCTTTTCTATGTGATTAATGCCAGTTGTGCGTTTCAATACTCGGTAGGCTATAAACGCTATGCATGGCACGTAGCCTGAAAGACTCCTTCACCCACCCCTGGGCGGTGGATATGAGGATATCAACACGCAAAAAATGGTTATACAGGGTGTAAAAAGACCCGTAACAAAGCCGACAACCAAGCATTCTGTACATCAAACTAAGTAACTTTACGCAAAAATTATTGCTCGGAAACGATTTTTTGTTTGAGGTGAAAAATCATGTTTTACGGTAGGACTCAATGTAGCGCACTAAAAACATTATGCTGATGGATGAATTGAATAGCACGGGGGTCGTGGAGGTGTTTACAGTAAAAATCATACATTAAAAAAGTGGGTGCTTAAAATAAAACTTGTGAAAAAGTTGGAACTTTGACCCCCAATATCCCCTTAACTAGAAGGTTCCCAGGGGTGTTCCTATGACGTCTGAAAGCAGGAGTAATTCCAGTGTGGGAAAGAGACAGAGCTATATAGGTGGTTTAGCGCAATCTGTTTCCCACACTGGAATTATTCCTGCGTTAAGACGTCATGGTAGGCCACCAGGTCTGGTCTAGAACTAAAAAAAAATTAACGTCATAACGGGGAGAACAAGTGCCTTTCGGCTTCGTTAAGGGTCTCGTTACACCGTTTAAGCTATTCGTTTAGCAATACTGACTGGCGAAGGTCCCCTGCATGACGACGTTGAGCAGCGCGCCCCGCAGCAGCTGCTGGCGCTGCTGGCGCGTGAAGGACGCGCCCACCGCCGCCAGCTTGCGCGCCGTCACCGGGCTCAGCAGCGCCGCCGCGCGGAACGTGGCGAACGCTTGGCTGGATACACACGACAATAGGGTATATGCGACAAATACTAAACTCTTTTATTTCTTAAAAATGCCTTGTATTGGACCATAAAATCATTGCGGTACACTTGTTTAATTCTCTAATACAACACTTATTTTACAATTTAATATTTTATTTAGCGTGTTTTTGGTGAAACGGAGCGCAAACACAAAACGCATCGATTCCGGTAGTGACGTCAAAATCCATGTGTCAAAGAAAGACTTTTAATTGAACTGACTGGTTTTAATTGACTTTTACTTGTTATTGTAATTTTTGCTTAAATAAAGCACTTACATTTTAGTAAAACTAATCTACTAAGGGCAAAAAATTAGATTTAAACAAGGCAGATAGAGGTAAGTGACATCAAAGTCCTGACATGAATGGCCGCGATAGTCATGGACGTTTGAACTGTCGTAGAAAATTGTAGGATTTTAATATTTTTTTTGTGCGACAAGCAGTAGTTGAATTTGACTTTTAACTATTTTCTTAGGTTGATAGTACTGCATATTAATGATTTAAGTGAAAAAAAAAAATTGCAGGCATATTCCCTATTAACTTTTTACTGAACGAGGATCTTTCGAGTTTTTATATTGTGCTTAAAAGGTGTTGTATAGTACTGAAATCCCATATACCATTGGCACAAAATAAATCTGCTCAGTTTTAAAACAAAATCCCGTGCACACGATATCCACATCTGTTCACCACCCTTACTACTATTGGTCAGCACAAAGAGAGTGCGGACCAATAGCAGTAAATTAAAATAAAAAATGGGACCTTTTTACATTATCTTTTGTTTTACAAAAATTCTCAGGCTCTGTTAATGGACACAGATGTTTGACCACCCTTTTTTGACTAATAGAAATAACACAAACAAGGATCAATGAAGAGAAAGTTTTTAACTAAGCGCTTCTATAGCGGCCGGATGCTGCAATCAAAAATAGTCCGTAAGGTGCTCAGATTCATCTTGGGCCGATTGTACATACACAATAGGACAAGCCTATATCATACTAATATTACAAAGAGGCAAAGTTTGTCAGCTTGTGAGGTTGTAGGCGGTAATCTCTAAATCTTCTGAACCGATTTTGAAAATTCTTTCACTAATAGGAAGCTACATTATCCCCGAGTGCCATAGGCTATATTTGCAACGTGCCCGTGGGACAATATAGGATAAGTTTTTAGTATGTCTTTATTCATGAGATTGATGATTCGAACCTAAGTAAGTACTTTACTTTGTGACAGATTATTTCATCACAACTGCTCTGAACACGGTGAAGTAAATATTGTAAAGAGAAACCAACATGTCATGGAATCAAAAAATCGAAGACATGTGACATCTATCAACACGCACTGGGCCCACATAGTGTACTACGACCAGACACTCAGACAGGAGGACTTTGAAAAGTATGAATGTTATAGGCTCATTATACAGGATGGATGTGTCAAGTGGGCGTGGATGGCCAAATCAGAAACTATGAGGAATAGCGAAAAATTTTCAATGGAGTCTCGAGCCCGATTTTGATGAAAACTAAAACTGCATCATTCGATTTTTGAAAAATCAATATTCCTGGCCAGGAATCAAACACATTGATTTCGGAAAAAAAACACTGTATTGTTACACCATTCGATAGCGTCACTAATAAGGATTCAATTCTGGGAAGTCTTTTTGAGTATTTTTCGGTATTCCTCATAGTTTCCATGCCTGCTTAAAAAGTTCACCTTGAAGAGTGAACTTCGCTCAATAGACTAACGGCGCTAAGACAGTGATGGAACCGAGATTGCACCTATGTCTACGCCCATACTTGTATACTACAATATCTCCTGTGTGCGTCTGTGCGTCAGACAGCATCACCTGTCTGGCATGAATGCTGAAATGGGCCTTTTTGGCGCAGCCGTGAGGCACATAGTACAGTCATACTAAGTATTTCCTCTTTTTTTGTAACTTTTTTAATATTATTGTGTGTGTGCTTTAATGTACTGACGTCAAATAAACATTTTTCTTTCTTTTTTCTTTCTGTGACGATGGATGGTCTCCGTCGAGATTGGCCGCTATGGCCGAAATTTTGGCCTGGAGAACTAATATTATTTATTTACAATACTTACTGCAGACGCGTTTCGTCAGGGCACATGGAAGACACGGTGGTTTCGAAGTGTCGCAGCTTTCTGTTGAACTGAATGCCGTCCTCGCCTGGCGAGAACTGCTCCAGCTGAAAACAGAGATATTAAGTTAAATGTACATTAAATAAATAGTGTGATAGTGTTTGTGTGTTTTTATTTAATGCAAAATACCCCTATACAACAATAAATAATATAACGAATCAAATAAAACAGTAAACACAGTACAAAAATTAAAAATGAAAACATGGAGGTATGTATGTATGTTAATACCGTCACAAGTCAATGGAACGGTCAGTTAAACCAGCCCGCGTAGCATGGTAATACTATCTCTATTCTACCAAGAATCGACAAAGCTCTTTCTATACAACTTGACATGTAAAAATGAAAATGAAAATGAAAAATATTTATTTGTCTCAAAAGCAGTTACATGGATTATAAATGAGACATCCCCAGTAAGTAATTGAAAATACTTGTGTTGGGGATATCTCGCTCTTACCCTTAATTATTTATTATTATATGTCTGTCATACATTTTTAACATCGCCACGCTTGCGACGATAGAAATCTTTCCACAATCTGTCATTTTTTTTTGATTCTTCGTCGACAAATCCATTTCTACACTTCGGTAATCTTCGTGTTTCCGAATTGGCACGAACGTCCGTCGTGCCTTACACAGAGTCATTTGTTTAAGTAGTACTTTGATATTCACCAATATGTTTGCCAGCCCAGTATGGTAATTAAGGATTGGATATTCCGATGCATATTTACTTAAAGTTTGAGTGTTGACAAGTATGGAGTGAGAGTTCGATTATCATATTTTGATCATTGTTAGAAGACCAGTCATATTTTCCATTTTGTTCTATTTAAATATTCAGCAGCAAAATTTGAATTGAGTTATGTAGCATATTTTTTTTTAAGACGAAGTAATTTTTTACGTGTTTCCACAAACTTGCCTAGTTTTAAACAGAGTAGAATTATTTATTATTCTTACGATTAATACATTTTATACACACTGTATTTTTTTTTTAATGAAATTTCGCGACCCCAGGATATAAAAGCCGCTTCCATACTTTTGTACCCTTTGCCTCGAGAAAACGAACTTTATGTAAATATGGATCCGAATTCTGATCCCATATGATAACATAGTTTATAATAGTATCTCACCAGTGTCAACAGCGGCACAAACTGCTCGTCCACTCGCAGCATCTCTGTGAGAGTGGTGTCCTCTTCCACCGGGGACTGTTTCTCCGGTTTGTCTGCTATTGTTTCCTTCTCGGGCTCTATGTCCCTCTCCCTCTCGTTTTCACGTTTCACTTCCATTCTTGTTGGGTCTGGAACAAAAAAGACAATGATTAGTTTTAATACATAACTTAAATCAGAGGTTAGCCTGTTTACAGTGGTCAAGGGCTTTTTGAATTGTATGTGTTCAGTGACTATCTATGGTTCAGGGAAATAATAAGCCCAAAGGAAATAAATTGAAAAACAAGCATTAATTAAAATAAAGACAGTTGGACGCGTATACAAAGTTTCGTATCCATGCTATTAACTGTCGAGGAGTTCTCTCGTGAGGAGACGATCCTGGCTGCAGGATCAAGTCATGTCTGTCAGAAAAACGTAGTCACCAGAACAAAAGGTGTGTTAAAAAATGTCAGCTCAATTCAAGAAATTTCCAATTATCTTTTTATTTAAAGACATTTCGAAAATGATCTCTATCAACTTTGTAGACTTATGTATCCTGCTTATGCGTATGAAGTTTCATTAAAATCGGTTCAGTAATTTCGAAAACAAATGAGTTCAAAGTTTGTATGAAATGCCGTAAGACGTTAACGCTCCTAAAGTAACCAAACACGATGGGTGTTCCTGACAGGTTTACTTGTACGGGTTCACCCGCCGAGTAAGCTTGAGCTGCGTAGAGGAGATACCTGGACAGTTTTGCAACATACACGCTCCGGTTTACCTGCACGTGTAGCATGACCACCGTAGAAATGGGTTTTGTCGACCGAAAAATCGACAAAATGACAGATCAACAAAAGAAATCTGTCATTTTGTCGATTCTTCAGTTGACAAAACCCGTTTCTACTGCGTTCATTCTAGGTGGGCTGTACAGGCCAACCTATCAGGTACACGCGGCTACAAATTTACAGTATAAGCTGACCTCGCATTGTACGGAAATCCTACATAATGCGAGATCAGCATAAACTGGAAATGTATAGCTTGATCTGTACAGACCTAGTAGTATACCTTAACGAACAGTTTACATGCATAATCACACTACTAGGTACAACTTTTCGAAGTCATACATTTATATTTGTTTCACGCGAGAATCAACAACAGCACAAAAAGTTTTCTAAAAATATACGCAATAAACAGCTTCCTAGAAATACGAGCGTAAACATCATCATTTCAAATACACCCACCTGAATCCATTTCATGAAAATCACGTTTATTCAATACCATTATAGAACCACTGAGAACACTTATTTTAAATAAATCACACTGAAAAATAAGTTAGCAAAAATACACGACCTCTTCCGTCGATGCCACAAGTGCGAATGCCAAAACTAACATAACATAGAAATTTATTTAATTATTCCTTAGGGACGAAATATAGGAGTGGAGAAACAGTTACTACTACGTGATATTTTGTCCTCTTCTATCGCTTTTATATCGTATACTGCTGTTTCATTATTTCATAGAACTTTGAATACTGAGAAGTGTCATTATATTGTTCACAAAAAGAGGTAAGTATAGCTAAATTGGTACCAGTGGCGAAGGTTCTATACAACTCGATTCCTACCGGCTTCCCTTTGAAAAATGGCACAGTCAGTATTCTATAGACAAATAATATAATCACATTAAAGATTCGGAAAAAACGTTCGGAATGCGCGGGAATCTACTACCGAGCCGACTGTCAAAACGCCCTAGTGATGTTCCAATAGTTAAAGCGCGACAAATAGTGTTGGTCTGCGTAGATCGATTTTCTTCATTTAATAATACCTACCAGTGGCGAAAGTTCCGTAGAACTCGATTCCTACCGGCTTCCCTTTAAAAATGTCACAATCAGTGTTTTATAAGCAAATAATAAAATCACATAAAAGATATGTATTCCGGCTTACCTCTTACAAAAATTGACCCTTCGCTACTGATTGGTACCTAGGGAATTTCACTAAGTTTTGTTCGTTTGTGTGCGTTTTGTTTTTACCTGTTGAATAGCTTTGTTTCGCTATTTCGTCACAAGCGACAATATATTTTTACCTTGAACTTTATTTTCAATGCTATGCTTAGCGACGAGAGTTGAAATTTGCACGATTAATAACGCACAGGTAGATACGCTATTTCACTACAAGTTTTGTCTCTCTCTAATGTTTACCTGTTGTATAGCTCTGTCTCGCTCTTTCACAATTGTTTTTGAGGACTGAGCCATCCTACTTTTTTTCGTACTCGGGACTCATTGTTTTTTTTGTAAAATGGATTATGCGAATTCTAAACGGTTGGACAGGTACATGTTGTCTTTGTTGACTAAGACCCCACTGTCCATCTGGCTGTCTGTCATCAGGCTTTATCTCATGAACCGCGATAGCTAGACAGTTGGAATTTTCACAGATGATGTATTTCTGTTGCCGCTATAACAACAAATACTAAAAACAGAATAAAATAAGTATTTAAGGAGGGTTCCTATACAACAAAGGTGTTATTTTTTTAGATAATGTTACGGAACCCTTCGTGCGCGAGTCCGACAAGTGCTTGACCGGTTTTTTTGTCCGTCTAGCTAGGTTCCCGTATTATTATTTTATTACTATACTCGTTATTATTGAAAAGAAATGGCCCTTGAAAATAAATGACAAAAATTATTTCTTCTAGTGGTATTGTAAACGGTGACCAAGGGATTTTATGACAAGCTAATCTTGCCGCGTGGTATTTCTTAAAATATTTATGCTATGCTATGCTGCCGCATGTTAGATATACAAATGGAAATAACCCTCCTTTTGGGCTTCGACGCAATCGGGTAAAAATAACCACTCAGTGGATCTGGTAGGATATGACAACGCGCCAGGCCCATTTGGAGATGGCGGCTTGAGCTGGATTAATTTTTAAAGGATTGGTCTATTATTATTCTTCTTTATCGTGTGGTTAATGCCTAACCTAGTGTCTAGAGTTTTTATGCCGCCCATGGGCCTCTGACTTGGTTTTACATGCCGTCGAGAAATATCTCTCAGGCATGCTGGTTTCCTCACGATGTTTTCCTTCACCGAAACAAGTGATTATTCAATACGCTCATGAATCTGAAAAATAAGAGCTGCGTGTCATGGGTTCGAACTTGAGACCTATGACTTGTCAGTCCGACGGCCGCACCAGTAGGCTATCACTGCTTGATTTGCGACAAGTTGAAAGAGGGCTGGGAGGCCTAGCAAGTAACTAACCAGTAGATCGTGGACTAAGTTCAGCCAGGGTCCGCGCCGCGTCCGACTCGCTGTCTCGGTCGTCACCGGGCCGCTGTTCCCGCAAGTGATGTCGACCGGTGTACCCTCGGCCGCGGCCAACACTCGACATTATAACTAGCTGGAATGGAAATAAAACTAATTAGAACAGGAGAATAAAGAGAAATGTGATTTTATGGCTCCAGTAATCTTTAATAAAATTCTAATTTAAAATTTACCATTGCAAAAGTTTAAACAACGTTTCCTAAAAATACTTGTAGACAAATGTTATTATTCAGTGCAGTGTATCTGTACCTATTATCCTCTGCTATGTATTACATTTGCATGCTATAAGTTATGAACTGATGAGTAAAGACTAGAGACACGGAGGCAGGTCTGTGCGGGTAGATGTGTCACTTGCTTAGTTAGGTAGGTATATGGTGTATTATCTATGGTCACTTGAACACACAGACTAGATAGCTTCAGACAGGGCACTCTCATAGAGAAAATTCGACTCGCTTAAGGTTCACATATCATGTTTGACAGTTTTTTTTTTTTTAATGTTGCACTGCATCCGATGCGGATCTTTATGCAAAGGCGTGGTATGGCTTCAGCCTAAAAGGTTTTTCTTGCTAGGAATTGGTAATGTTAGTTTCATTTTATGAGCTTATTTATTGCAATAATTGCAATATGTTTTATCAATAAGTTAGAAAGGGAATGTTAATGTTATGAAAAAAAACTTTTCATATTACACACATCAAAAGTGTCTAGGGATCAACATATATTTTTGCAATAACTTTTCTCCTGATTGATATTAATTAAAATTTTCTTTAAGGATTCATCAAATAAAGTGTTTTCGTTTGTCACAGTAACGATAAACCAAGTCACCTTTGCATTAATAAAGAAATTTGCCATTTTCCTAATAAAGGGATTTTTGACATTTGAACCACTAACACAAAAGTTCGAAAAAAAGACTGAAATAACAGTTTTCTTTAAAATTTTATTGGGTAACTTAAACAATTAATAATCCGTGTTTCTACCGCGAACACTAACAACACAAGAACATCGGTTTGGCATACTCAAAATGAGTTCATCCAAATCACGCTGTGGAATGGCCGCCCATGTTCGTTGCAACAACAAAAAAAGGTCTTCTTGCGACTGGATACCCTCCATATTCGGCAGAGCTCTTCTCTGTAGCATATCCCATGCATGCTCAATCGGATTCAAGTCTGGCGACTGAGCAGGCCAGGGCAGGACATTGATGTTAGCTGCGGCGAGAGTCTGTCTTACAACTCTTGCGGTGTGCGGTCGTGCATTATCATGCATTAACTGAAATAAGGGACCGATTTGCACTTGTAGAGGAACGATGACGTCTGATACAATCGTCTCAGCATAAATTTGAGCGTTGAGGTTGCCTCTGATCCAAATCAACTCAGTTCTTCCGCCGATCCAAATACCCGCCCATACCATGATGGTTCCACCACTATAAGGATGGACTTCCTGGCAGGATTTTAATCGCTGTTGGCGTCCAGGGGTTCTCCAGTGTCGTATACGTCTTGTATCCGGTCTCATACCAAAACGAGACTCATCAGAAAAGCACACGAAACGCCATTGTTCTTCTGCCCAATTTCTGTGTTCAAGAGCCCATTGATATCGTATCCTACGATTGTGCATTGCTATAGGTGGTACCCGTAGCGGTCTTCGGGAATGAAGGTTCACTTCATGTAAGCGGTTTCTGACTGTTTGGTCGCTAATTAAGTTCCCTGAAGAGTGATGAAGCCTCACGGCTAACATCATGGCGGTTATTGTTGGAGCTCTTCGAGTTAAGATTTGAATGTATCGGTCTTGTCTCCGTGTGGTGCAGCGATACCGTCCTCCATGGCGCTCAGCCACGGTACCAGTGCTTCGGTAACGTGTCCAAAGTCGACTGATAACACTCTGACTTGTATTCAGAGCTAAAGCCACAGTACGTTGCCGGGAACCAGCTTCTATCATTCCCACGGCTCTGAGCATTTCTTCCCTGCTTAAATGACGTCGCCGCTCCATAATAACGTTGGTTTTAATCAGTAGTAGGGAAACAGTAGCACTAATAATGTCTTCAATGCGTTGTATGTTTTTATAGGGAAAATATTGACAGCTGATTTTCATCTTTTACTCGAATTTGATTCACAGTTCCTGATTCAAATTATGAAATGCACCAAAAAGGATCCATATAAATTTATAAAATCATAAATTTATTACAAAGCCACATCTCAATCTCAATAAATCCACATAAAAATGCTTGATCCCTAGACACTTTTGATGTGTGTACTTTCATTTTTTTTAATTTTTTTATTTTGTTTTGTATTTATTATAAGCTTTTAATTGCATTTGAGGTATCAAAGGTTTATTTTTTAGTCTGAAGACATCTGTGCGTTTTCTTTCGTTGTCGAAAGAAACCTTTTCTCAAAATGATTTCGACACACAAACTGTTTGCGAAGTTTTTGGAAGCTCAAGCTTCGCAGTCTTTCACAATTAATGCACTGTAACCATTTTTTGAGTCCTATCTCACTTTTTGGAAACATATGAAAACTGACGTGCTTTCGTCTACTAGCACAGGTCACAACACAGCACTTATTGTACATGTTGCACGATGATAATATTACAGTTTCAGAAATTGAGAGGATAAGTTACGGAAATAAATCAAGGCAAAACTTCACTCGATCAACTTTGAAATTGTGTGGGGTAGTTAGTAGATTCAAAAGTTTTGACAGATCAACAAACATGGCGTCATACAGGCAGAAATGTGGAAAGCGGGGGGGGAGGGAACTGTCAAATGAGATATGTGAACCATAGACATAGGGTTAGAATATTTTACTTGAAGATTACCTGACCTGCTTGAACAGCTGTCACTAGAACCGGGCGGACGTGCACCCGTTGCTATTTCAAGACACCAAACTATTGTTTTATTAAACCTGTGACTAGTGTACGTCACACTATATTAAGGCAGAATGTACATGGATCCTATTACAGGGTGTAACAGGACCCTTCACGAAGCCGTCAACCAAGCATTATGTACATCACACTAAGTAACTTTACGCAAAAATGATTGCTGGGAAACGACTTTTTTTTTTGGGTGAAAAATCACGTTTTACGGTAGGACAAGATGTAACGCAGTCAAAACATTGTCCCGATGAATGAATTGAATAGTATGGGGGTTGTAGTGGTGTTTAAAGTAAAAAAATCATTATAAAAACGTATTAAAAAAAAAAAACTTGTGAAAAAGTTGGATCTTTGACCCCCAATATCTCCGTAACTAGAAGGTTCCCAGGTATGGTCTACAACAAAAAAATTATCGCAATGACGGGGAGAACAAGTGTCTTTCGGCTTCGTGAAGGATCTTGTTACACCTTTTATTTATTTATTTATTTAACAATTTATGTACACACTAAATACAGAAAAGAAAAAAGGAACAGAAAATAGTACAAAGGTGATGCTTATATTATTATAAGAACTTATTTTTATGTACCAACATTCAAAGCAAATAAACACTTATTCTAATCAAAATACCAGAAGATCGCGGGTAAGACACGGTTGAGTAGTCGGATATTCACTAACGGTCGGTCCCAGTCTTCGATTCGAAAGTCTGTAGATAGAGGTGGTACTTTCATACAAGCATAAATACTTGGCTTACCCTTAAAACCTACTAGCTTATGCCCGCGTGGAAGTCGATAATTGCCCCACGGGATTATACTACCGGGATAAAAAGTATCCTATGTGTTGTGCTAAATTTCATCCAAATCAGGTCAGTAGTTTTTGCGTCAAAGAGTAACAAACATCCATCCAACCATCCTCACAATCTTTTGCAATACTAAAGTAGGACTAGTCTTCATGATGTGAGGGTTCCTGAACAGTTAGCTTGCTCTAGGGGCTTGCCGTATTATTGGAGTCTAGGCACGCCACTGATTTAGCGCGTGTGTGTCTCACTTACTTCTGTTATGCCAAAAAAAGATAGACATAAGACTCCGAATCGAAACCTCGGACCGTAGTGACCAAACGAATGTGAATTTTTATTATAATATCATAAATCAACAAATTCTACAACCAACTGCAGAATGCACATTGCCAATATAAAAACCATAAAATAATATTAGGCGATTTTAATGCCCGTGTTGGACAGCGAGTATCAGGCGAAGAAAGAATACTGGGTAAATACTGTTTCGGAAATAGAGACAAAAGAGGTGAAAATTTGCTCCAGTTTTGTTGGGAAAATAAACTATACATTACAAATAGTTTATTCAAAAAGAACAATAAAACTATGTGGACATGGCTCTCGCCAAAGAAAAGAAAAAGTCAAATCGATTATATACTAACCAATAGAAAGGAGAACATCTCAAACCTAGAAGTCATATCAAATCTAACGTTTCCCAGCGACCATCGACTCTTGAGAAGCACACTACAGTTTGCACCGATAAAGAAAAGTAGAGCGAATTTCAAAAATTATAAAACCAAACTCATTACTTCAGAAGAAAAAGAAGAATTCACCCAAACGTTAACCACAAATATAAACGAAATTGAACTAGAAGAAAATGAAAATATAGAGTCCTTATATAACAAAATTAAAAAAGCAATAGTCACCAGTTTAAATTCAACTCGACAGAAACCAACACCAAAACGGGAGACAATCCCTGTTTATATAAAATGTCTTATTACCAGAAGAAGTGAATTGATTCAGAAGAAAAACCTAACAAATGAAGTAAAAGACGAACGCACATACCTCTACAAAAATATTTACAAACTAATGAAACGGGAACGCACAGAACGCAGAATAAAAACAATTAAAGAACACCTCGAATCAACAGGTAGTTTAAAGAAGGGACTTAAAAATCTTAATACCACTAAACGATGGATACCCTATATAAGGGATGATACTAATAATAAGAAAATATTATCAAGATCCGATATAATAGAAAAGGCAACAACATTTTATAAAAAATTATATTCAATAAAAGATACCACTCCAGAAATCGAAACGACCAACCAGGACTCTACTACTCTAGATAGATTCTCTATTTATGAAGTAATAAAGAAAATTGATTCTCTAAAATTAGGCAAAAGCAACGGGCCAGATGGAATCCCAAATGAAGCATTGAAATTGGGGAAAATGATACTAGCACCTTACATAACAACCTTATTTAATAAGATTCTAAATGACAGAGCGATACCGAAAGAATGGGCGCAATCCGATATAATTTTACTATATAAGAAAGGAGACCCGGCTGATATTGGAAACTATAGACCAATAAGCCTACAACCAAATATGTACAAATTATTTGCTTCATGTCTTGAGGATCGTTTAGCAATGTTTATAGAGAAGTTTCAACCGCCGGAACAAGCAGGTTTCAGAAAAAAATTCTCAACAACAGATCACATCCACACTTTAAATTTGATTATAGAGAGATATACAGAGCACAATAGACCACTCTACCTGGCATTTATCGACTACGCCAAAGCCTTCGACTCTATATCACATAAGAGCATGTGGAAAGCTCTACATGAATGTGAAGTACCATCTGAGACTATAGACCTTATAAAAGACATCTACTACAAAAGCAAAAGCCGTGTAAAACTAGAGAGACAAGGCCCTGAAATAGACATTTGTAGAGGCGTAAGACAGGGTGACCCCCTGTCACCTAGAATTTTTATAGCTGTGCTTCAAAGCATAATGAAAACTCTGAACTGGGAAAAGAAAGGAATTCATATAAATGGGAAACTTCTCAGTAATCTTCGATTCGCGGATGACATCATACTCTTCTCTGAAACAGCATCTCAATTACAGGAAATGATTAATGAGCTAAATGATGTAAGCAATAAGATCGGCCTAGAACTAAATGCTACCAAGACTAAAGTCATGACGAACCACCATATCTTGCAAATACGGGTGAATAACAACGCATTAGAATACGTTCAAAGTTATGTTTACCTAGGACAACAAATATCTTTCTCTAAGACAAGACACGAAGATGAGGTTAAAAGACGAGTTAACATAACCTGGAATAAATTCTGGAGCAACAAAGAAACCCTAAAATCTAAACTCCCTGTAAATCTCAAGAAAATGATAATGGACTCGTGCTTATTACCCTGTCTTACCTATGGCTGCCAAACATGGGTATACAATAATAATACTAAAAACAGAATACAAGTATGCCAGAGAGCGATGGAAAGGAGCATACTAAACATACAACGAAAACATAGAAAAAGAAACACAGAAATAAGAAAAACAACAAAAATAATAGATGCTCTGGAACATTCTCAAAAACAAAAATGGAAATGGGCGGGTCACATTGCACGTATGGATAAGGAAAAATGGACACAGAGAGTAACTACCTGGCAAGGACCAACAAACAAAAGGAAAAGAGGTAGACCGAAAGAAAAATGGGTTGATGAAATAATTAGAAAAGCAGGTGAAAATTGGATCACAAAGGCAAAGGACAGACAAACGTGGAGCAAATTGGAGGAGGCCTCCACCCATTGAGGGGTCCATATTGAAATATTGAAATATAAATGAAATTGTAAATTGTTTTGATAACTGAATTTATTTAATATTTTACAAATCCATTTAAAGAAATGATTTTATTAATTTAGAAATATTTGTTAAGCTATTGTAATTTTATAATCATGTTATGAATTGAAATAATTTTGTTATTTTATGCATGCACATTATGTAATAGTAGTTTTAAGTTATATTTGATTTATAAGTCATTCATTATGGAATTAAAGAGGCTATAATAAATAATAATAAATAAATAAATTATAAATCTGAGGAGTTTATTTGGTTGAACGCGCTAATCTCAGGAACTACCGAACTACTGGTTCTAATTCTTTTAGTGTTGGATAGCCCATTTATCTAGGAAGGCTATAGGCTATATAACATCACGCTAAGACCAAGAGGAGAGGTCTCCTATATTCATATACGTCCGGTCCGAGGTTTCAATTCAGTTAAGAATTTCGCCAAACGCAGGACTCCAATACTAATACAGCAGTGAGTGGAGCACGGTTTCCGATGATGATGGCGATAACATCACGCCTGCAGGCTGATTGACTCCAGTCCAGACTGCTACTGAGATATTCCTGGTGGAAAATTCAATAACGTCATCGGGTCAAGTCGGTTCCTTGGACTGTTTTCGTTCGTACGACGCGACTCGAGGACGCCTATTCGCTTTAATTGAATGAACTGGACACAATCAAAATCAAAACCAAAAGCCATGTATTCAAATTAAGCTGATAATCAGCACTTTCTGAACGTCTAAGTTTACAAGAGACTGACCCCAAAACGGCCACCCTTCGACCCTTCCTGATGATTTAGCTGGGAAGATGAAGTGGCAGAACAACCTCCCCAGCAATACCATAGCAACACAAGCGCTTTCTGACCATTTCGCGTCGAAGTCTAGTCACAAGTGACCTCCAGTTATTAAAGATTTTTACTAGTACTTTGCCAGGTTTATTGTTCTGTGATTTGCGAATGCGTGGTGCAAAACCACACATGGTTCTGTTTTCTTAGCAACAAATGGTCGTTTTATATGAGTCATGGTCAGCCATAGTGCAGCAGCAAAATAACATTGTTTTGCTCGAGATAATGTATAAAAATTAAATCTTTTAAAGGACTATTGAAAAAAACACTAATAACCTCATAAAGGTAGAATCTTTTTTTTTTCGGATGGGAATTCATCAAATGACCCCTCCCACTCTGGGCGGAGCGGAAGGGAGTGTCAGATTTGTACTGACTAAAACCCATCCAAGTCCTTTCTTTTGCCCTTTGCCAGGGCCGCGGTATCTCTTTCGAACAGTCCTGCAACCCTGGCAGGCGTGGGTCCTTTCGGACACCTTCCCGTTTGCTGACATTTCTTTGAGGCGTAAATCCGTCTAATCTTTTACGAAACTACCGGTAGTTTATGCCCGCGGTTTTGGTCGCCTTAAGGTCAGAAATTATCCCACGAGAACATTTTAAATAATATACTCTATGACACTCGCAGATAAATTTTTTCACTAACGCGAAGCTAATGTAGGCATTAGTGAAAGAATTTACAGAATCGGATCCCTAGTTCCAAAGATTACCTATTATATTATAAAGATAATATTTGTATAGATAATTTCGTTCAAAAAGATAAAACACCAGACATACTAAGCTCATTAGACACATAAATAAAACTGAAGTGTCTCTTTGTAATGTCAAAATAACAGCTTTTTACTGAATGCATAATTATGAAATTATAAACGGTACAAAACAAAACACTTTTTGATTTTTTTGTTTGTCTGTCTGTTTGTTCCGGCTATTCTCCGAAACGGCTGCACCAATTTTGACGGGACTTCTACTGGCAGATAGCTGATGTTACAAGAAGTAGCTGAGGCTTAGCTATTTTTATTTTAGAAAAAGCAACCGGTTCGGTTTGGATCCATGCAAAGAATACCCTTGAAATTGATAACAAAATCCGATTCCACTATCCCAGTATTTTTTTTATAATGGCTTCACGCCGACGAAAGTCGCGGGCCACTGCTAGTTCGAAAGATAAATAAATACATCCAATCTTTGAAGAAATACAAGTGTTACGTCACTACCCAATGCAGTAGTTTTTATTAAGAAATAAATTATCATACATTACATTATCTAAGAGTCGGTAGGATATCTTAACTATTGTTATATTGATAACCTTGAGAATAAATCAAGGTTAAATGGGGCATTGACTGCGTATATTCTCGCTATTAATCACTTTGGTGAAGGCTGGGCAGAGTAAAAGGTTGGTTGTATAATCTTTCATTTGCCTGCCGTTGCGATTTCATCAGAGATGAGTGCGGATGCGTAGCGAGGGATGTGGGTGAACCAATGATACAGGGTTTAACAAGACCCTTAGCAGACCCATCACGAAGCCGTCAACCAAGCATTATGTACATCAAACTAAGTAACTTTACGCAAAAAATATTGCTGGGACTTATTTTTAGGGTGAAAAATAACGTTTTCCGGTAAGTCGCAATGTAACGGAATCAAAACATTGTGCTGATGGATGAATTGAATAACACGGGGGTCGTGGAGGAGGTGTTTAAAGTAAAAATCTAACATTAAAAACATGTATTCAAAAAATAACTTGTGAAAAGGTTGGAACTTTGACCCCCAATATCTCCGTAGGTACTTAACAAGAAGGAGAACCTTCTTGTTAAGTAAAAGGCATGGCCAGAACAAAAAAAAATGATCGCAACGAGACGGGGAGAACAAGTGACTTTCGGCTTCGTTAAGGTCTTGTTACACCCTATATAGCTTCTTTTTCACAGCTCTATTCTAGATATGTTTATTTATACTTATCCTAATCTTAACTAATAATACTATAAATGCGAAAGTAAGTTTGTTTGTTACCTTGTCACGCCTAGACCACTGAACCGATCATCTTGAAATTTTGCATATAATGTTGTCAGGTGAACAGAAACGGACCTAAGGTACCTTTCATCCCGGAAAAAATACTGTTCCCGAGGGTAACAACAATAAGGTTCTACACATGATAATAGATAGAGCCACGTGTCTTTCATCATGATTGAGTCAATCATGATGAAAGACACGTGGCGCTATCTATTATCATGTGCCGTTATATTATTACAAGTAGAGTACAATCCAAATTGATTGTCAAATTCTAAATTAACGCGAGCGAAGCCGCGGGCAAAAGTTAGTAATTTATTGGAAAAAAATTGTGGTTGGTTAGTTTCACACACATCCCTCGCTACGCATCCTCGCTCGTCTGTGTTGGAAACGCTGGCTTATCCTAATTAATTTGGGGTCGGTGCAGCATTGCTTCTTCTTCCGAACTCCTTTATTAGTCGTTATTTCATAAGTCCCAGTCAGGGGGGTGCCCCTTTCAAAATCAAAGTAAATGCTTTGATTTTCAAGTAGGTCAGTTACAGGCACTTTTAAATTGTCGAAACAAAGATAACAATGAAATGTAGGTACAGTCCCACAAGGCATAAGAACTGTGAAAGTACTGTAGTTGCCCATTCCCTAGCGTAGATCTCTATGGAGAAGAACGGGCAAGAAACTCCATGAACACTCTTTTAAATCAGCATATTGTTACAAAACTTTGGTTACATCATTCATGTTGAGATGGTACACTATGTGACAACGATGTAGCAAGATGTGCACGTTAAGTGTCTATAGTAAAAACAAAAAAGACAATTCAAAAGATAAAAACGGTAATTTAAAAAATTAAAAACAAGACAGCGTAAAAAAAAAAAATAGCATTGAATATACCGACTTAAACAGTCGGGACCCATTATTGGGACGATTTAAGCCGGTCTATATATGTTAATGGGTCCCGACTGTTAAGTCGCTATGTTCTATGCTTTTTATTTTATTTAATTTTTTTACGCAGTCGGGTTTTTTAATTTTTTAAATTACGTTTTTTTTTTTTTTTTTATATACCCAGTGTCACTCTCACAGTAAATACGAATCTAACGACACCTCTCAAGCTAAAATCCATCGAGCTGTTCAGGCCACAGAGCGTGCCAAACAATTATACATACATACATACTCTCGAAAAACATAAACCTCCTTGTGGCGCAGTCGGGTAATAATTCATTCAAATAGCCATATCATCTTTCACACCGTCCATCCAGGTTCTTTCCTCTTTTACCCTACTCTTATAGCTATCCACATTCATGCTCAAAACTTTCCTCACGAATTTTTTCTCATTCCTCTCCATCACATGCTTATACAGGTACTAAATCATTTAATCCTCTGGTCAAACAGTCAAACTCGCATCCCAAGCTGGATGCGAGGTGAAATTTTCTCGTGCCGATTGTATCAACTTGCTTATATGGAGGTGTTAAATTTAGCGCGAATAGTACATCCTAATGAGTAAAACAAATGAAGCGGCCTGGTTGAATGAGTGTGGTTAGCTATAGATTTTATATATCCGCTTCAAAGAGATTCAAATATTATAATAATAAATATTTTTTATGTTTTTCGTGAGTACAGCAGTCATTGTGCCGATAGTCGTGTCGGCAAATGGCTTAATAGCCAATAGCCTAGAACAACATCTGCGGAGGCTCTCGCTTGGCAGCTGGATCAAGGGCTTGATTCAGAAAGCAGTACTTCTGGACACGGCGCGTATTGTTAGGAGGTTCCTCTCTCAAGAGCCCTGACCATCGGTAGCTCGGACCCTGTTCCCGATGCCGGTGGGCTCCTATTTTTTATATTTTTAAATGTTTTTTTTTATATTGTTTTATATTAGAATATTTAAAAATGTAAATAATATGTAGTTTAATGAATAAAGGAAATAATAAATATTTTTTATTGACACAGAAAAATTATACATTTCCATTTGAAACCCTGACTCCTGTGCTAGGTGAGACCTGTGTTACAGGAGTCAGTGTCTTCACCCGTTTTTGGTGCTAGTGTTCACATCATTTAGCATCAGAAGTTAAAAAAGAAAAACAAAAATAACCATAAAAACATATTGACGACCGAATGACGGAACAAGGAGAAAATCGTATCCAATACTTGTTTACTACTTACGGCCGTTTTCTATAACTTCCGTTTAACGGTTAGTTAATAAGCCTTACTCTAGTAGCTATCGGTTTTTATATAACCCTTTATCAGGCATAACGATCCGGGAATCGAAAAAGTAATACCAACTAGGCATATAGGTATTATTGTTAGAAAATAAATTTAGTCGCCAGTAACACGTATGGAGTTACAGAATTTTAATCATTCAAATCATCAATACAACCTTCCAAGTTCATATAATCCCAAAGAGTGACTTTTTCATGAAATAGTAATTGAATGGTGTTATATAAACTTCGAGGACTGTACTGTACTGTGTAAACGTAAGAAAATTTAAATTTCGCGGGCTACCCTTACGCATCCACCTAAATGTGCACGTCTTCTACATCGTTCTCACATAATTATGTATAATCTCAACATGAATGATGTAACCAAGACTTGTAACAATATTTTGATTGAAAAGAGTGTCCATGGAGTTTCTTGGCCATTCTTCTCCATAGATCATCTACGCTTTGGAATGGGCAACTACACTTGTGTCTGTGACTGTAGCTTCGCCTTTGTTTTTCTGACATTCAAAAGTGCCTGGTAGGGTCTAACTGAAATAAATGCTTTGAGTTTGAGTTTGAAAAATCAATAAATGAATCACGTAAATCAGTCCGTAGTTGAAAAATTTATGAACATACATACACATCTATGCTCATTGCCTTCTCTGTATGAGAAGAGGCCTTTGACCAGCAGTGGGACTGTAATACGCTGGTATTATTATCGATGTGAATGGCAACACCAGAGAAGGCATTCATCATCGCGTCGGCGCGATTGGTTCTCCAAGGATGTCTTCTCCATACACAGAAGGTCAGGTGTGTAGTACTCGCAATGATTGTGTGTGTATGATTAGATGTATGAGTTATGTAGGATCGTGGCAGGTGGTGTTCTGTAGCTACTGCCTACCCCCATGGGAACAAGGCTTGAGTTAATGTATGTTGTATGTGCAGCAACGTTATAAAGACATCCTAATAGGTGCAAATTGCTTTCTTAGGAGAGACCTCTTTGCAATCTCCCCAGGGATGAGCTTTAACAGGCGTTGCACAGAAGGGACAAGTCTTTTAAGAGGAAAAGGTGCCTCCTCCGGGGGTGGTTTTAGTGACGTAGAAATCTCGCACTCCCCGGTCTTATCCCCAAAGACCAGGCGCCTTTTAAAGGTGTCCCCCGATGAACAAAAAAAAAAATGGCAACTATAAATATCTTTAAATATGTCTCATCTGCGAATTGGACTGAAACATTACTACTTAGTTTTGTTAATCTTGTGTGTTTTATATGACGTAGTTGTTTGTTACTCGTCAATAAATTAAATAAGAATTAATTTGTTACGCATACCTGGCAAAAACGGTGGTAAAAGAAACACAAATAATCAATACCTTTTTTAAATCCATGGCAATCTGGGAACGAAGGAAAACAAGAGAATATTAGCTTCTTATGATCTTGTGTGAAGAAAATGTGCTTTGGTAGCAGATTAGTGTTTTTTTTAGAAAAAAACTGCAATCGCGATGAATGCCTTGAAGCAAGTTTAAACATTGTGCAGAATCCAAACATGCCTGAGAGATATTTCTGGGTGGCATGTAAAGCCAAGTCAGAGGCCCATGGGCAGCATAAAAACTCTGACACCAGGTTAGGCTAATAACCACATGAGAAATAATTCAAGTTTAAACAAAGCGGCTTGGATATTTTGGCACTAACTCTCCGCCATTTTATTTAATTTTCTAAATAGTCAGCTATTTATACACATAAAACCTGTATTAATCAATAGCTAGTACTAATAAAAACAAGTATTCTAAGGACAAAGTCTTTTAAAGTGTAAATAATGAAATTGTCATAATTATCTATATTAAATTTCCTATTTTTACCTGCTCATATTTTATGGTTCACTCAGTAATCATTCCGATTTTTAAGGGTGCCATATAAAATGATATAAATAATAATCAGGACTTAAATGACTTTTTCCCTTCAGTTGAAAACTTCCAAATGGGGCACATTCTGATTTGTTCAATTTAAACCTCGTAAATAGAACATCACAAGATAACAAATAGCTGATACATTCCTGTTATTCTTTCATTCAGAGATTTGAGGAAAAGTAGTCTGCAGAGTTGATGAGTACCTAATAATAAACTAGTCTGTTGATTCCATAAGTTAATAAATGAAATACACGCAAAAAGTTTTAACTCAAAATAAGTCTTCGGCTGAATGACGAATTTCCAACAACATGAGGAAAACAATTTAAAAAAAAAACGAAACTGCACATGTCAAAGCGTGTGTGTTCAGTAAATTTGCGAATTCTCAGCCTTGGCTGAATATCTTGAAAGCAACTATTTACACGACATTATCACTTAACTTAACACAATATGACGCTTGTTAAGATAAATATACACGCTCGAACACCTTCCCTGTTCATTAAATACGTAAAATAATAAAATGCATGACATGTAAACATGACAACTTAAAATGTCACACATGTATGTTTTCAAAAATAGGAGAACCATCAATGAAAACTTAACGGATACGTTGAAAAGGTTTTGTTTACAAAGCTTTCGAATGTGATTTAAATATCTAAAAGGCTATGTATCTTTTAAAAATATCTTTGTTCGCCGGCGAATGCTCTGATGACGATTATTGGGTACATTTCCATTTGTGAACGGTGCTTAGAAATGGATGATTTTTAGTGAAATTTGGGAGACAACAGTCTAATTATTAATTTTGTAAATATTTACTCACCAAGTTAAATAATAGAAAGTATTTTTGAGTTATTTATTTCCTAGTTGTTTGGTCGCGCAGTAGTTGACATACGTTTCACTTCCATATTGGCGAGTATAGTGATGGGCGTGGGAGATTCTAAACAGAACTTTCATAGACTACAAACCGGTAAAACCGGTTTATCGTTGAAGGGGTGAACAACAAAAAATAAAAGGGAATAATCAAATAGCACAATGAGACTGTAGAATAATTGAATGAATGTTGGATTTAAATAAAATAACGTAAATGTTACTGTTGACATCATTGGTGGTTCCTTAATGTGAAATGCATTCGTTTTGGTGGTGGCTAACAATGACTGTTGCAGATAAATATGACGGTATCAAGTCACTATTGTTTTCTAATTATTTCATAACATTGTTGGTTTATATTTTGAGGAATAATCGAACCCATTACTTAGTTTACGGTTTACCGACAAAGTGCTAAATGCAATCCTTGGCTGAATGCCGATCGAAAAAATGACATTTCAGTTTCGGGGGTGAAGCATGGAAGAGGGGTGTGCGGTTTTACTCGGGCGGATAACTGAAGAAATTCTATTTTCCATCTGTTCTATTTAATTTTTTACTTATTCATGACTTTACCGATAACAAAATAACGTCATACTACCTTATGAATTTATTTTTATACCGCGAAGTGTGCCCCTAATCTTCAAATTTATTTTAATCGCCACTGCGGTTGTTTGTACTGCTGTTTTTATTATTGATATTCTTATTCATCGTTCTTGGGTGCGAATATTGGAAAAAAGCGTAAAAAAAATACAAGTGTATCACATTAAAGAGGTTTTGATATAGAAAACCGTAAATTCTAATTGAATTAATACTAGAAAAAAACATTAAAAAAAATAAAAATTCAAATATGTCTGACGGTCATGGAGAGCCGAATCAGCTGAATTCGAATAGGAAAGAAAGTGTTACGGCCGCTAATGTGCCGAGTGATAGTCCTGTGACGGACCCGGGGCAGGTGCGTGGCGGGAACACCGAGGCTGGTGCTGCTGCTGGCAAATTCGAAGGCCAGCGCGGGAAATCAAGCGCTTTGAAAAAATCTGCGCGATATAGAAGCAGATCATTATCAGCATCTTCGGCAGATTCCTACAGTTCTACATCATATACCGGTAAGTGGATTGCTCAAAATTATATTCCTAGCAAATATTATGCACAAATTTTAAATAAATTATTTGAATTGTCTTAATAATTCTGTTTTTAGCTACACAAACAATGTTTGTAAACAAAGGTAGGTAAGTGTGTTTTTTTTCTGTGGATGTGCCAAGAATGTTTTATACAGGTGATTGTGCAAAGAGTATTTTGAATTTAATTCACAGGTTGTATTTATCCATCTGCATTAATCATAGAGGCATTATATTTTTCACTTTCATAAACATTTAACAAGCAATTCTGCCAAATAGATTACATAATACATTCATTTCTAACACAAATTAAATAAATTATTGCTTTTCATAAACATTGATCTTCTGGAAAAATATTGTAACACAATAGTTATAAACAACGGAATGCGGGAGCAATCATTAAACAATTATAATTTTGATTACTTACCTAATTAATATTCTCCTTTATCTTTTTTCTCACCCATACTAAACACGCAGTAGTCAAACTACGCACTTCTCCACATTTCATATCCATGGCCAAAGTATGGAACTGTCGGCCAGCATCTTGTTCCAGTGTTCTTACAACCGATCAGCCTAGAAAGCAATAGTGAACAGGCATCTTCTGGGCATGCTCGTTCTGACATTATAGCTTTCCATCAGCTAGGATTGAGATCGGCGAGGTGGAAGGCGATATGGTGCCGATCCCTTTCGGATGTGTTATGCGTGTTGTTTCCTTTATAGAGCGGACATTGGGATTATTTTCACACAAAAATTTTGCTGTAAAAAAAATACCAATATTGCACAGTCGTCTTAAAGTTTCTAGTTTTGACAGAAATTTAAAAATAATCTAAAGCTTATGTGTAAGCTTAGTGTCAAGGATTTTTAGCAGGCAATTTAAATCATAGAGACTGCTTCCAAAATGGTGTACCAAAAATTTCACACTTTTGGCCTTTGTGGTGGACTGGCCGCTCTTTAAGAAGCAAGCCTGTTGCCATCAAATCGGCACAGACTGAGATACCGGGCTGCTACTGAGATATTCCTAATGACAACACTCAATAACACTGCATAACCTGGGCATGCATCCCAAAATGTCATGCTCTGCTGAGTGTCTGGAACCAGTAGACCAATAAGGTTAGGTTTAGAGGGCAATTCCATTTTAGTAAATTGCGTATAGTTACGCAGTAACAGTCTACATTTTGGCAGGCAGACCAGCTGTATTGCTCCGCTTTTAGCTCCCTGTATTAGGACTGCCATCATGAAATTGTTTGCATGTTTGCAGTTTCTTGTTATTCTTGGCAGCTACTGGATAACATTTTTAAGACCTAGAGACATATTAGCTAGGCCCTAGTCTCCATGTTGTTGTCTATGTTAAGGGTTTGGTTTCCGCACTTAGTCCCTAAAGTGGACCATTGTACGTGAGCCATGGCGGTCGTTACTCCAACCAGCCCACCTCCCTCCAGAAGCAGATTAAACTTCCCGGTCTTCTCAGGACATCCGTAAGGTATCTCAGTGTTCCAAGAGTCTCCTCGCGGATCTGGGTGACGCCTGTGCACTCGAGGAGTACCTGCGCTACTGTTTCCTCCGCCTCCATGCACGCTCCGCACAGGGGGCAGTCAGTGAAACCCTAGCCTCCATTTTTATACCCAGATCCCAGTTAGACGTTTTTTTAAGGCGCATGAACTCACTCCTTTTTCTGATACGGTTGACAGAAACCACTAAACGCCACCTGCTATGATCATTACATACTCCTTTCGCCTCGCCCACGTTCACACACTCTTTTGTCTGCCCCTTTTTACCCGACTGCGCCAGAAGGAGGGTTATGTTTTTCGGGAGTATGTATGTATGTATAATTGTTTGGCACGCTCTGTGGCCTGAACGGCTTGATGGATTTTAGCTTGAGAGGTGTCGTTGGATTCGTATTTACTGTGAGAGTGACACTGGGTATATCAAAATAATAATTATTCAATATTAAAACAAAAAAAAATACGGTAATTTAAAAAATTAAAAAACCCGACTGGGTAAAAAAATAAAAAAATAAGAAGCATAGAACATAGCGACTTAACAGTCGAGACGCATTAACATATATAGACCGGCTTAAATCGTCCCAATAATGGGTCCCGACTGTTTAAGTCGCTATGTTCTATGCTTTTTACTTTATTTTTGTACGCAGTCGGGTTTTTTAATTTTTTAAATTACCGTTTTTTCATAAAAACCGTTAATGCATTCTTCGGCAGTCTGTCCACTACCACGTTGCTGCTTTTCTAAGATTTCTACCATTTCATAAGCTACCCTCATATTTTTACTCGGCTACGGCAAAGCCAAAAGGAAGTATCAAACGTATCTGTTGCAAATGCAATACAAGATATATTTTGCAACTAGCGACCCACCACCACCGGGTCACCGGGCACGCGGGTGCAATGTAATACATATAAACCTTCCTTTTGAATCACTCCTAAGGCTACCCACTGACCACTCTATCTATTAAAAAAACCGCATCAGAATCTGTTGCGCAGTTTTAAAGATCTAAGCATACATAGGGAGAGACAGCGGGAAGCGACTTTGTTTTATACTACGTAGTGATGACGTGTTACTCCTGATAAACGAGAACCGAAAAAAAATTGCATCAATCTTGTTTAAACATTTCAGTTGTCGTTTTTGTCGTGCTTGGGTTTAGCTTGAACTTAATTTTTTATCGCTTTATTTTACAAAACTACTTAGCACATCTACTTACCACGGTTCTATTGGACTTCAAATGATCTTAATGCTTTTATTATACAACTCATTTATCAGGGTTTTCACCCCTCGCTAAGAAAATAAAGGTGAAAATATTTATTCATTGTAGGAATCCTCGCGACAACACATTATGCTAATCAGATACACTTCCATTTGAGTTTGAGATTCGTAAACACGATTTTTGTTACCACTAAAACAAAATAACGAATTAGGGTCAGTTTACACTTAGCGGAAAAATCCATGCGTACTTTTTTGATATCACTGAATAAAGGACAGTATCTCTATTGCCTTAGGTATAGAAATGGGCGCCCGCGCATCCTCGAAGATGCCGAAGAGACGCTTTATGTCTGCGTTGAATTTTGCCGGAAACCGGGCTAGAATCTCGCATCTTGCTATGCCACGTTTTGTGTGGTATCCTGGCCCTCAACAAAACAGGCATTATAACGAGCGAGCGCTGTAAACGTAACGTAACGAGTGATTTTAAAATTTAAAATATAGATAGTACCAGACAGTAGCGAAGGGTCAATTTTTGTAAGCGGTAAGCCGGATTATATATATTTTATGTAATTTTATTATTTGCCTATAAAATACTGACTGTGCCATCTTTCAAAGGGAAGCCGGTAGGAATCGGGTTGTTTGGAACGTTCGCCACTGGTAGCAGATAATATTTACTTAATTTTAAGAATTTATTCGCATCTATGGGAGATACTAATTGTGTTGTCGCAAAAAGTTGTATTTGTGATTCAAAAAAGCGTCGTATTTGCCTCTGTTGTACGACAGTCACTGAGTAGTGTACCTAATGTAATAAGCTGTTTGAAATTAAGCCCCTACAATGCCAGCATAATAATGCTGTGGTGTGGAGGCCTCTCTTCACTTTTATTCGTCTCAGTCCGCCTGTAGTTAGAGACCTAACACTAAACCATAATTCAAATTGTTACGTTGAATAGATCTCGAGAAACACCTTGCCAGACGGAGAAGACAATAAGATTATAAAGGATCTGAAACCGAAACTGAGTGTGGTCGAAAGTGTCGAAACGTGGGTGTACTGTACACATCTGCGTACCGCCTCAGAGCATACTGGAGTGAAGTTATGTTATGATGTTTTACAGGCTTTAAAATACTAGGTTCTGGCTTTAAGTTACATTTCTTAATCGACTCCGTTATTATGTAATTTCCACCCGTCTTTCAGCTACGTTCGTCGAATTCGAAAGCAGCGCGTTCAAAAACGAATAGACTTATAGAGCAACACGATCTGCCTACCGTTTTCCTTTGTTGTGTTCTTCTTCTAGTCTGACCAGATCCAGCGAAATACCAGTATTTTACATGGAGCAAATGCTTATAGAACATACCGGAAGAAACATTCACGAGAGAAAACCACGTGGGGAAACCAGCATGCCTGAGTGATATTTCTCGACGGCTTGTAAAGCCAAGTCAGAGGCCCATGGGCGGCATAAAAAAAAACTGTGACTCCAGGTCAGGCTCTAATCACACGATAAAGAAGAAAGAGAGCATCCAAAAACCAAAAATATCTGTCTTAAAAATACCAACTTCAACAGTAGCGAGCAGATCGATTGATTTACAGATTCACAATGCAAAACAATGTTGCCGCGATCATATCTTGAATATGTTTCACCGTTTGCTTGTATATCCGGCCCCTCTGTTGTTTGAGAGCTCTTTAAACCCTGTATCGACCGAAAGTGAGTTCAGCGAGACCGATGATGAAACAGCCAAAAATGAATTGACGAATGCTACTGAAAAGATCATCACGATCCCGTTTGAAGTTGTTAAAAGTGTGTTTAGGTTTTTCCATCGGGACTTTCTTAGTAGCGTCCTAGCTGGTGACAATAGGCTCCTGCCCTGTTACATGCGACTTAATCATAAATGCCGAAATGTGGGTGTACTACTAATAGTACACCCACATTTCAAGGATGTACCTAAGTTCATCCTTCTTCCCTTGGGGGATAACAATGTGATGCGAAACGTTTTCCTTTAAATCTATTTGTAGCCCGTAAGTTAGTTTCTGCTTTTTGCGTCGCGTTGTTGTAATGCTACCTACAGTGACATTATTGCGATCATATCTTGAGTATGTTTTAATGTTTGTTTGTATATCCGGCCTCTGTTATTTGAGAGCTCTTAAGATTTCAGTATCGACACCTGTGTCCTGTACCCACTTTTCTGTTTTTGAAGGAAAATCCATATGCTCCATTTGTTTAAAGATTGTTCTGTTCGAAAACGTAAAGAACACAATGAATATGGTTGAACCTGCGTATTTGATTCAATACTTGCACAACCGTTGGGGCTGGACACGAGATCTTGGCATTAGACACGCCACCTATTACATGGGACTTATCCATAACTGGCGAGATGTGGGTATACCATAAGTACACCTCTCACTCTGCCTAAACTGGTATGCTGTTATGAATATCGTTGAATTGTCAAAATGAATAATATTGTGAGTGGGTTGTGTAAGAAGTGTAAGAACCATGCTGATTTTCCTTTAACCTACTTTTACCCAGGGAACCTTTTGCGGCCGTTAATCTATGTCGTTTCGACACAATGCTCCTGTCGATTCTGTACGTGTGAAAATTCGTACTGACGCAGAATCCATACTCGTCCGCCTTTTGCCAACTATGTTGTGGTCAGCTTCCAGTCTAAGTAGATCAGCATCTGATTACCAGTATTTTACATGGATTGACTGCATATCTGCATATCCCTCCACAACGGTTCTGTGTAATACGATACCATTTGGTAAGACTAGGAGTCAGACTTCGACTGTCTAACAGGATTTACAAATGACAGCCGGGAGTGCCGGGACCCCCGGGGCTGCGGGACTGTTCGAAAGAGATACCGTGGCCCCGGAACACAAAGGGTGATAAAGGAACATGCATGGGTTTTATTCAGCAAAAGTCTGACACTCCCTCCTGCTCCGCCCAGAGCGGGAGGAGTTATTTGATGATTTCCCATCCGAAAAAAAAGCAACTGCCGGGACCAACCGCTTAAGGTGCTATTTTGAGCAAATATAATTTTGGGTTCGTAATAATGGGTATATGCAAGAAATATAAAACTTTTTTTATTTCTTTAAAATGCCTTGTATTGGACCATAAAAACATTGTGGTACACTTGTTTAATTCTCAAATACAACATTTACAATTTTATATTTTATTTAGCGTGTTTTTGGTGAAACGGAAACACAAAACGCATCGATTCCGGTAGTGACGTCAAAATCCATGTGTCAAACAAACTCTTTTAATTGAAAAGTACTTAAAGTTTCACTAAGATTTTACTGTAATATTGTTAATGCAATTTTTGCTTAAATAAAGCAAAAATGCTTAAGCTTAAGCTTAAATGTAGATTACTACTAAGGGTAAAAAATTAGATTTAAATAAGGCAGATAGAGGTAAGTGACATCAAAGTCCTGACATGAATGGCCGCGATAGTCATGGACGTTTGAACTGTCGTAGAAAATTGCAGGAGTTTAATTTTTTTTTGTGCGACAAGCAGTAGTTGAAATTAACTTTTAATTATTTTCTTCGCTTGATAGTACTGCATATTAATGATTTAAGGTGGAAGCGCAAGGGTAGCCCGCGAAATTTAAATTTTCTTACGTTTATTGCAATTTGCAGGTCAGTGTCAGGTTGTATATTGATGAAAATATGAATTGCGCCAGTAACACGTATGGAGTTACAGAATTATAATCATTCAAATTATCAATACAGCCGTCCAAGTTCATATAACCCCATTCAATAGCTATTTCATGAAAAAGTCACTCTTTGGGATTATGGATTGTGAATCTAGGTGGGTTTTCCCTACTAAAAGTTAGAATAGAGTAAAATTTTATTTTGCATCATCTTCCGTAGAAAAGGGCGGATTCCCCGACCAGACGTGTGTCATGCCTGGTGGACTACTGCCAGACTAGTGTTACCGAACTGTTGTATGTATCTTATTACCCTGCCCCGATTTCAGTGACGTCAGGTGGGATGCCTAGCTCGTATTTCGTATCTGCGTTGTAGATCTGATGTACTTAACAGTTTACATGTTGGATTCGCGTCTATAATCTGGCATCAGGCAGAGACTTCCCCCTGCACTTTAAATTCCGCTATAAGATCGTAAACGATCATTCAGGTATTCGGTATTCATACTCACCTAGCCTTTTCCCTAACTATGCTGAGGCCTCCAGTCTAACAAAATACAGATGAATATCAAGATTTTACATAGAGTTACTGCCTGTTTAACCTCCACAATCCTGTTCATGGAAACATGATACCGAGAAATCTATACTGCTAACAGAAATTGTTTCATGTGACAACGATCGTTCGTCAATTGACATGCATGCAAGAACGATGTTATATGCTCCGAAAATACACCCTTAACTTTAATGGCCCTTAAAATCTTGGATCCTTCCGTCTAGTGATGTACAATCCGAGCCGATATTGGACAGAATCGATACAATGGGATGTGATACTCCGATATTTTGGAATTTTGCCCAGGCTCTTAGGCGATTTTCAGACAACGGGCGGTGTACGTGTGTTAGAGATCAACGGATTTCATACAAGCCAATGCGACGTGAGATCTGCTTCACCGCCCGACTGCGCGTTCGAGTGGTTTCGTGTGATAAACGTCTTAGAGAGATCAGTAAGGACGATAGCATTTTGATCATAATATTTGTATCGATCCAAAGTATCGATGTATCGTGCACGGTGCATCCCTACCCTACATTCCCAACGGTGACTGAGTCTCATTTATGATTGAACATATAAAATGAGTGAATGAACGAGGCCATTCGTTTCATACGTTTTCCTCCGAACTTGACCGGCCAGTTGATTTATTCATGCAAAGTGCGAATTGCGTTTGCCTAGTCAATAAACTGTTGCGTTTTATGACCATAACGCTTTTGATTACTGTTTTTTTTTTGTTTTCGGATTGGAAATCATCAAATTACCCCTCCCGCTCTGGGCTGAGCAGGAGGGAGTGTCAGACTTTTACTGACTAAAACCCATCCATGTTCCTTCCTTTGCCCTTTGTGTTCCAGGGCCGCGGTATCTCTTTCGAACAGTCCAGCAACCCTGGCCGTCGCCTAATCCGTCCTTTCGGACCCCTTCCTGTTTGCTGACTCTCTTTGAGGCGCGCGTGGAACACTCTTGCGCCGTCGACACGGCCTGACGTCATAAGACGGACGGACGGCGAGCTAGCCCATAGCTCACCGTCCACAGGCCCGCGCCTACGGTGGCCGGTGCGTGCGCGCCCGGTGCGTCTCCCGCGGCGGCTGAGACGTGAGGCTCTCTCCCTCCCACGTCCCGCCACCTCCTTCGCTAGCATGACTGCTGGATTGCTCTTAAATGGACTATTACTGAGTTTCAGTGTAATCAGTCTATAAAGTCCCGATCACGATCCCGTTTGAAGTTGTTAGAAGTATGTTTGGGTTTTTCCACAGGGAATTTCTTAGTAGCGTCCTAGCTGGTGACAATAGGCTCCTGCCCTGTTACATGCGACTTAATCATAAATGCCGAAATGTGGGTGTACTATTAGGAACACCCCTCTCCCTTGGGGGATAACGAGTGAGATGTTCTTTATGTTAAATACGAAACGTTTTCCTTTAAATCTATTTGTAGCCCATAAGTTAGTTTTTGCTTTTTGCGTCGCGTCGTTGTAATGCTACCTACAGTGACATTATTGCGATCATATCTTGAGTATGTTTTAATGTTTGTTTGTATATCCGGCCTCTGTTATTTGAGAGCCCTTAAGCTTTCAGTATCGACACCTGTGTCCTGTACCCACTTTTCTGTTTTTGAAGGAAAATCCATATGCTCCATTTGTTTAAAGATTGTTCTGTTCGAAAACGTAAAGAACGCAATGAATATGGTTGAACCTGCGTATTTGATTCAGTACTTGCACAAGCGTTGGGGCTGGACACGAGATCTTGGCATTAGACACGCCACCTATTACATGGGACTTATCCATAACTGGCGAGATGTGGGTATACCATAAGAGAGGTGAGAGGTGTACCTCTCACTCTGCCTAACCTGGTATGCTGTTATGAATATCGTTGAATTGTCAAAATGAATAATATTGTGAGTGGGTTGTGTAAGAAGTGTAAGAACCTTGCTGATTTTCCTTTAACCTACTTTTACCCAGGGAACCTTTTGCGGCCGTTAATCTATGTCGTTTCGACACAATGCTCCTGTCGATTCTGTACGTGTGAAAATGTGTACTGACGCAGAATCCATACTCGTCCACCTTTTGCCAACGATGTTGGGGTGGGCTTCCAGTCTAAGTAGATCAGCATCTGATTACCAGTATTTTACATGGATTGACTGCATATCTGCATATCCCTCCACAACGGTTCTGTGTAATACGATACCATTTGGTAAGACTAGGAGTCAGACTTCAACTGTCCAACAAGATCTACAAATGACAGCCGGGAGTGCCGGGACCCCCGGGGCTGCGGGACTGTTCGAAAGAGATACCGTGGCCCCGGAACACAAACGGTGATGAAGGAACATGGATGGGTTTTAGTCAACAAAAGTCTGACACTCCCTCCTGCTCCGCCCAGAGCGGGAGGAGTTATTTGATGATTTCCCATCCGAAAAAAAAGCAACTGCCGGGACCAACCGCTTAAGGTGCTATTTTGAGCAAATATAATTTTGGGTTCGTAATAATGGGTATATGCAAGAAATACAAAACTTTTTTTATTTCTTTAAAATGCCTTGTATTGGACCATAAAAACATTGTGGTACACTTGTTTAATTCTCAAATACAACACTTATTTTACAATTTAATATTTTATTTAGTGTGTTTTTGGTGAAACGGAAACACAAAACGCATCGATTCCGGTAGTGACGTCAAAATCCATGTGTCAAACAAACTCTTTTAATTGAAAAGTACTTAAGGTTTCACTAAGATTTTACTGTAATATTGTTAATGCAATTTTTGCTTAAATAAAGCACTTACATTTTAGTAAAACATTAGTTTTACTAAAATGTAAATGTAGATTACTACTAAGGGTAAAAAATTAGATTTAAATAAGGCAGATAGAGGTAAGTGACATCAAAGTCCTGACATGAATGGCCGCGATAGTCATGGACGTTTGAACTGTCGTAGAAAATTGCAGGAGTTTAATTTTTTTGTTGTGCGACAAGCAGTAGTTGAAATTAACTTTTAATTATTTTCTTCGCTTGATAGTACTGCATATTAATGATTTAAGGTGGAAGCGCAAGGGTAGCCCGCGAAATTTAAATTTTCTTACGTTTATTGCAATTTGCAGGTCAGTGTCAGTTTGTATATTGATGAAAATATGAATCGCGCAGAATTATAATCATTCAGATTATCAATACAGCCGTCCAAGTTCATATAACCCCATTCAATAGCTATTTCATGAAAAAGTCACTCTTTGGGATTATATGGACTTGGAGGGTTGTGTTGATGATTTGAATGATTATAATTCTGTAACTCCAAACGTGTTACTGGCGCGATTCATATTTTCATCAACATACAACCTGATACTGACCTGCAAATTGCAATAAACGAAAGAAAATTTAAATTTCGCGGGCTACCCTTGCGCATCCACCTTAAGTGAAAAAAAAATTACACGCATATTCCCTATTGCGCGCCATTTCGACGTAATGGTTCTGTGAGGTTTTTGTACGTGAGAAAAGGCGTTTCATCCTTCGCCTGCCTTTGAACCAAATTATTTGAGGTCGGAGTACGTTTTTGTCGTCGATACATCTTTATTAATCTGTTTTCTTTCTTTGAACAGAACTTTATTATTTTTGAATAAGTTATATAACTAGGTATTTGTTTAAGGTTTCTTAGATAATATTTACGTATAAGCACTTGAGTGAGTTAGTTAGCTGAGATATAGGTTTATTCCTAGTTCAGGTAGAATCCAATTACTATTTATACCTACAGTTTTTAAGGCCATAATGTAAATATTTTTGTAATTCAATTATTTCAATAAACAATTACAATTAATCGCCATCTCAGTGATCACTTCCTTCGTAATAAATCATATTTATGTCTGTAAATCAATATAATTACATAAGCATGTCAAATAACAAAAAAAAAAAAAAAAAAAAAAAAATTGGCCAAATTGGTTTTACAAAACACTTCTACATGTTATGTTTTAAAAGTCTCTTTGAAAGTCCAGGTGTTGGACAAGTCAAATATCTACCTTTCATTCAATATCTTGTTTGGTCTATCTCGTTTTTACCTTTTTCAAACACATTCAAACTTAACTAGAGGTATGAGGATCTAAGTGGGCTTTCACTACTAAAAGTTAGAATAGAGTAAAATTTTATTTTGCATCATCTTCCGTAGAAAAGGGCGGATTCCCCGACCAGACGTGTGTCATGCCTGGTGGACTACTGCCAGACTAGTGTTACCGAACTGTTGTATGTATCTTATTACCCTGCCCCGATTTCAGTGACGTCAGGTGGGATGCCTAGCTCGTATTTCGTATCTGCGTTGTAGATCTCATGTACTCAACAGTTTACGTGTTGGATTCGCGTCTATAATCTCGCGTCAGACATCTGCAAAGACTTCCCCCTGCACTTTAAATTCCGCTATAAGATCGTAAACGATCATTCAGGTATTCGGTATTCATACTCACCTAGCCTTTTCCCTAACTATGCTGAGGCCTCCTGTCTAACTAAATACAGATGAATATCAATATTTTACATGGTGCTACTGCCTGTTTAACCTCCACAATCCTGTTCATGGAAACATGATACCGAGAAATCTATACTGCTAACAGAAATTGTTTCATGTGACAGCGATCGTTCGTCAATTGACATGCATGCAAGAACGATGTTATATGCTCCGAAAATACACTCTTAACTTTAATGGCCCTTAAAATCTTGGATCCTCTATTATCCTCTATGATCCTCTATTTATCTCCATCTAGTGATGTACAATCCGAGCCGATATTGGACAGAATCGATACAATGGGATGTGATACTCCGATATTTTGGAATTTTGCCCAGGCTCTTAGGCGATTTTCAGACAACGGGCGGTGTACGTGTGTTAGAGATCAACGGATTTCATACAAGCCAATGCGACGTGATATCTGCTTTACCGCCCGACTGCGCGTTCTAGTGGTTTCGTGTGATAAACGTCTTAGAGAGATCAGTAAGGACGATAGCATTTTGATCATAATATTTGTATCGATCCAAAGTATCGATGTATCGTGCACGGTGCATCCCTACCCTACATTCCGAACGGTTACAGAGTCTCATTTATGAGTGAACATATAAAATGAGTGAATGAATGAACGAGGCCATTCGTTTCATACGTTTTCCTCCGAACTTGACCGGCCAGTTGATTTATTCATGCAAAGTGCGAATTGCGTTTGCCTAGTCAATAAACAGTTGCGTTTTATGACCATAACGCTTTTGATTACTGCTTTTTTTTTGTTTTCGGATCGGAAATCATCAAATTACCCCTCCCGCTCTGGGCTGAGCAGGAGGGAGTGTCAGACTTTTACTGACTAAAACCCATCCATGTTCCTTCCTTTGCCCTTTGTGTTCCAGGGCCGCGGTATCTCTTTCGAACAGTCCCGCAACCCTGGCAGGCATCCGTCCTTTCGGACCCCTTCCTGTTTGCTGACTCTCTTTGAGGCGCGCGTGGAACACTCTTGCGCCGTCGACACGGCCTGACGTCATAAGACGGACGGACGGCGAGCTAGCCCATAGCTCACCGTCCACAGGCCCGCGCATACGGTGGCCGGTGCGTGCGCGCCCGGTGCGTCTCCCGCGGCGGCTGAGACGTGAGGCTCTCTCCCTCCCACGTCCCGCCACCTCCTTCGCTAGCATGACTGCTGGATTGCTCTTAAATGGACTATTACTGAGTTTGCAGCAGTGTAATCAGTCTATAAAGTCCCATTTCTGGCACACGAATAGGATGCTCTATTCGTGTGCGGTTTCGGTCCCAGAGTAAAACCCTAGAAAAACCGTTAAACTATGAGACCGAAACTCTGTTCCGCATGCTCTAGACACGGGTCACCTCTCTATGCGATGGAGTGTAAATTTTCACTGCATATACCAATTTGTGTACTGCAGTAGAAACGTAGACCCACGTAGTCAAACAAAATAATCCATGTAGCTAAAATGCGCCGCGTGCCCGTGCACAGTTTCCGCCGCGGTGGGATTGCGCTGAGAGTGCTGCTGCGGCTGCCGTGGCGTAGTAGTGCGTCGGGGATGTTTGCAGGTAATAATATTGATGGTTTTGCCGCCATTATTAGAAATAGATGTGCATCCCCGATGACTCGTGTTCGCGGCAGCACCAACAGTATTCTCAGTGTATTCGCAGATCGATGGGACTCCCCGATGGTGCGGAGGTAGATGCGGCTCCATGCTGTATTGTGATTGTACATTCTCATCTGTGTCTGTAACCTACTAACACTAGAACTTAAGTAAAATTGTTACTAACCCTATGGACTCCGAACTGAAATAAAAACTTTTTATTCTATTCTATTATATTGCGCCTTTAAGAAATAACCTGTATTGATAAATGATAATGATAAATGATGTATATTTTGCAAATAGGTTTTTAAAAACACTTTTACACGTCTCTTTTTTTAAACTAGATGGGGCCGGTGTTTCGTACCTGACTACTCTGAGAAGAAACAGCCGAAACAAACTCAGAGGTCATAGTCTCTTTTAAAGTCCAGACATAATCTTGGTTAACTCACATGAGGACTATGCAGATTAGTGTCTGAGATGGTCTCTTGAAGAAAGAACCACACAGATTTGAGTGGACCTGTCCAGTCAGTGCAAGAATTTGCCAGTTATATTAAAACAAGTTTTATTTTATTAAAACAAAACTTGTGAAAAATTTGAAACTTTTCCCTCAAATATCTTCGTAACTAAAAGGTTCCCAGGTCTTGACAAAAAAAATGATGGCAATGACGGGGATAATCAGTGACCTTTTGGCTTCGTTAAGGGTAATTTTACATCCATTATATCCTATGTCTATCCAAAAAAATCTAGTTTTCAACAAAAGCTGTAATGAATAGCGAAATAGAGACTGTATTTACGTCACGGTTACCGAGTTACGTAATGACGGGGTGAAGGATTCGCGGAGTTCGGGGGTTTCGCGGTATTAGCGGTCTTAAACATTATCTGTCTAATCTTTTCCAAACTATGTTGGGATCTCCTTCCAGTCTAACTGGATGCAGCTGAATACAGGGACTTGAAACGTTACTCAAAATAACGTTACGAGTAGTTCCAGTAACGATAATTTGTACCGTTCCACCAGGAACGTAACAAAATTAACTCCTTGGCTATAACGATACTAACAAACGGAACGAAATCCAGAACTATTTAATAACAATATTGATAATATAACGTTACTCATAATGTAACGTTATTAAAGTAACGATATAATAACGTTATTCATTTCGATATCATTTATTCATTTCGTTATTTAGATTTTTCGACGCAACACTGAGCATAGCCTACAATATTATGACCTTGAGGGCCACGCAACGCACTACTACTACTCATTACCCGATTATTCCCCGAGTGCAGTATGGCAAGGGCAACCTAGCATTTTGCCGTGTTTGTTTTATTTATTTGTTAGTTTAGTTGTTTATCTGATTTCAATCGTATAGTTTGAGTTTATCAGTTTCTCTATTAAATCATGGGCCTTAAGAAGAAGAATTTTGTATACAGATATTTTTAACCAACTTCAAAAAAGGAGGAGGTTATATGTTCGTGTGTATGTATTTTTTTTAAATGTATTTTACCTGATTTCTCCCCCATTTCTGGACCGATTCTCAAAATTATTTTAATTTGAAAGATTATACTTTTGAGATGGTCCCATTTAAATTTGATGAAGATCTGATACTGATCTTCGGAGATATACTATGGAACTCTTCAAAAATAGACGGCAAATCTGTCGTGATTGCTGCAATCGCTTGAATGTTTATTGTTTATACAACATCATGACGTAACATTACGCTTGTATGCTCTGAGGGGGTACGCAGAGGTGTAAAATACACCCAGATTTTCATTTATTGGGGATAAGATTTCCCAACTATTTTGTGGTCGGCTTCCAGTCTTACCGGATGCAGCTGAATACCAGTATTTTATGACACAACATAATAGCCACGACATAAATGTTAGTAAAAAATAATTTCTAAAGCTATTGAGACCTTTCCGTATGGTGATCATCATCTCATGCCGCTGAGCTGATGAAGGAAGGTACAACTTTTTAACGGTTAGGGGTTAGGTGATTTCTTGTTCTAGATTATTCTATAGATAATGCGACTTGTCGATATCGATAGTTGATGCCTTTATAAACAACAGAGTGAGTGCTAGAAACTAGAAGTATTAATCATTTTAACCGACTTTAAGAAAAGAACTGTTGCTGTCATTTAGACGCGTATTTAATAATGTAAAATAAATTCATGGCGACATGGGAACAACTAAAAATGGGAAAATAAAACCTTTTTTGCAAAAAGTAAAACCGACTTAAAAAAAAACACAATTAAAAAGAAAAACAAAAATAAACCAAGAAGTCGGAGACTTTTGTTTGATTGTTTTTGTCACCGACTTCTGAAGCTTGACCTTTGTTTGATTAATTTGGTGTTTATGTCACCGGCTTCTGAAGCTAAAGTAATTTTTCACTTTTTTGTGTTTTGGTTTTTTTATTTTTGTTTTTTTTTTATTGTTTTTTTTTTTAAGTCGGTTTTATTTTTTGCAAAAAAGTTTTTTCATTGTTCGATGACAAACAATCGTCGAAGATCGACGAAAGATGAAAGGATACCAAATTACCAATGTCTGTTGCATATTGTAAAATAGTAGGTACCTATAATGTTATTCGAAGAAAGTTTGCAGTGATAATAATTAGGTTTCAAAAAAAAAAAAGTAATAATAAATGATGATCATTCAATAATTACATAATATAACGGCTAGCATTCATATAAATTATATGGATATTTTCGGGAATACTCGACTGGCCCAGACATTTCGACCTGCGACTGCGCCGCCAAACCGATTCCCAAAAATATCTCGTGAGTAGTGGTAGTAGTCTTACAATCATGGGAAGGACCTTTTAATTGAGAAAGCTTCTCGACTCTAGGATGCTTACATAGTTACATATAAATATAATATAAAAATAAATGATTGAATATAGTTTTTAGTTAGATAATTACACAATAATATAATGTCAGTATCCTAAGGGTATTATAATAATTATAGAATCTTCCGTACTTCAGAATGAGATTTTAATAAGAATTTTTTTATTACATCAACGTTGAACAAACATGTTTGTTCCGAATTTATTGTTAAAATCTTAGTGACAATTTTTTTTCGTTATAATTATTATGATACAAACTCGTTTACTTACAGCAGATTTGAAGAACAAAGTAGAGTAACGGCGAATTGACTTACTAAAATTTACCTCACATTGTGTGTATTTTAAAAGTCGAACATTAGTTCTTCCTCTTTGTAGGCGTATGTTTTAGTGTTTCCAGTTCCACATCTTTCAAAATATTGATGTAAGCTTCAGATCTTATACAAGAAGGTAAAAATTTTAGTTCTCCGATAAGTAAATGACCAAAATAATAACTACGTTTATCTAATTCTTTTTCAAAAGTGCAATGAATACATTGAACTTCAGAGTTGTCTTCAGAGTAATTTTTTAATGGTATCTCGTTGTCATTGTCACTGTGTTTTTCGTAAACTTTCTCAAATAAATCTAGTGTCTTCTGTTCGCATTTTTCTGGTATTTTTTCTTTATTACTGTACACACTGGGACTTACAGCTTAGTACGGCCGTTATTCTAAGTGCGTACGATGTGACTACGCTTGAGACAATGGAGCCTGGATCAGTACCTAAACTCCAACTGACGTCAACCTAGTCCTACAGTAACGACCTAGCATCCTAGTTATCCTAGCCCTATAGTAATTACCAACCTAGCACCCTAGTAAAAGTTATCCTAACGCCCTAGCCTACCATACAAACCACACCAAACGTAAGTTACGTTGGTTATACGAGAGAGAAGTCTGTTACAAGGAGACCTACGGTAACAGACGCAGTTTGGGTAGGAAGAGGGTTTTGTGTACGTCGTGCAATGTACACAGGAAATGGTTTTCTCACTGCCGATCCCACAGACTCATAGGGCCGATAATGGCTAAATCACACTCGACTCCAGCTTGATGACTAATTTATTACAGTAATGAACTTAATTATATACAATTTTTGTAGTAAATACACACTGATACCTATTTACATGTGTGTCGTATGTGTATCGAGCCGATGCAGCGAAGATCTCAGTAGGCCACCTCTTAGCGCTGACGGTGTGCTGGTGTTGCCGGCGCGTGGACCAAATGTGTGTAGCTCTTAATGCTGACGTTGTGATGCTGTTGTTGGCGCGTGTAACTATGGTATGTTCAGGTTGAACAATTATCGTCACATTTATCCATTTGATCCTCCTTCCGTGCATCCTGGTCATTGTTTTCTTGTAAACGTTGTCGTTTATTTAAATAATTAGTTGGCAACAATAAAGATTGTGACATGTCATATGTTTCACTTTGATCAGAAGAATGTTTTGTGCCTGAAAGAAATACAATCTTTAATCGTTTCTAAACTATAGGCACTTATTAGTGGCTATTTAAAGAAATTTAAATAGTTAGGTAGTACCTTTGCTATTGTCGCTATGCGCGTTGCTCACTAATAATGAATATTATTATGGACCCCTACCCTACCCCCCCGCGTGCGTCCGCAAGGCCTTTTCATGTTTCTCAAGCGACACTATGTATATGTGTCATCATCATCATTATCATCAGTTGGAAGAAGTCTACTGCCAAACAAAGTCCTCCGCTTTTTTTTTTCGGATGGGAAATCATCAAATAACTCCTCGTGCTCTGGGCGGAGCAGGAGGGAGTATCAGACTTTTACTGACTAAAACCCATCCATGTTCCTTCATCGCCCTTTGTGTTCCGGGGCCACGGTATCTCTTTCGAACAGTCCCGCAGCCCCAAAGTCCTCCCCCTTAGGCTCAATTCACACCGAGACGGCAGAGGCCGGCAAAAAAAAAAGAAACTACCTATCTACTTCGAAAAACTATCTTAACAAATGTTGAACGTTAAATTAATTTCAAACTGGATCTAATTCAACAAAAAAGGAATCTTTATTTGTGAAGAACACGATAATCTAAAATATTTAAGTAGGTAGCGCGCGCGAGCAGTGACAACCGACTGGCGGCGCGCGTGGGCACGAGGGCTCGCGAAAGCGTAGGCATTTATCGCTGTAGGTACGGCCGAGTGAAGGAAGCCTGATAGGATCACGAATATTTAAAAAGAAACGGAAGCATGTACCTACTTATTATTAAACTTTTAAATATCTGTAGACCACAGCATCAATGAGAAAGCAATAAAAGGCTCTAACGATTCCGATGAAATTTGCAATGTGGGAATTTACGGGGGCGAAAAATCGATCTAGCTAGGTCCCATGTCCGAGAAAACTCGTTTTCTCTCTATTTGCACCCGAGCAGAGCTCGTTCGACCAGCTGGTAATAGTACCTATAGTAAGAAAGAATAGATTAGTTATATTAGATAGGTAATAAAAATTATAGGTACTTACCCATTATAAATAAAGAATATACCGATGCAACGTATAAAAAAAAATGTAGGAAGTCGACGCACGTTGTATACCTACGAATGCGACGCGCGGCGCGGTGCAGCGGTGGTCAGCGGGCGGGAATGAAAGAAAACTTCATAAGAATAACGATACAATTGACTCTGTAACGTTTCATCTGTAACGTTACAGATGAAACCGATATAAGCATAATGGTACTGATACCTTTATCGTTACTTAAAATATTGTTCCACGAAAATGATATTTTAGAACGTTATTTTTTATAACGTTATAGTTATTTTTAGGCGTTGATAACGTTCCAAAGTTTGGAACGTTATGAGATAACATTTAGTATAACGGAACGAAATTCATTTCGTTTTCAAGTCCCTGGCTGAATACCAGTATTTTACAAGGATTGACTGCCTATCCTGCCCCCCACAAATCAGTTCTGGCTAAAAAAAAATCTCTTTGTCAGATTGGTTGTCATAACTTTCGTGCTGCTGACTATCCGCAACGATTGTCAAAGATTACAAATGACAGCAAAGACCAATGTGCGTCACCCATCCACTGACCGACCTCGGCAAACGCCGTTTAATCTGGAAGATCGACCCGTGTTATCATTATTTAGCTACGATCTCCGAATTTGTTCAACAATATACATTACGTTAATCTAGTTGTCAAGGAGAGAGATGGCCAAAACAAAAGCGGTAATAAACAGCGAAACAGGAACTATTTACTTTGGTTAGCGTGTTACGTAATGAGGGGTGAAGGTTTCCACGGATTTCGGGGGTCTCGCGGTAAGAGCGGGGGTGAAAATGTGAGCGGAAAAATAGAAATCTAAACGGGGAGCGAAGGCCTTTCTAGAAACATGGAAATGTTTGTGCTCCCGAGGGGTAAGCAAAGATGTAAAAGTGCTATAAAGCAGATAAATTGCATTCACTTTGGGCCATATCAGAGTACCAGAGCGCTGCGACTTTTTTTAAAATGTTACAGCATCATGCTGAGATAAATAATTTAGATTTAAGTATTGTTAATTTAACCATTTTTTTTGTTTTGTTTTGTGCGGAATAATAAATACTTTACGTTTCTTTCTATCTTTCATTATTCTTTAGTTTTTCTAAAAAAAACTACCGCCTGTTTTTCGGTTGACGTAAAAATCAACTTCCATAACACCACGATTGTATTTCCCGGAGGGTTACACAGATGTGTATCTTAGTACACCTATATTTTGTTATGTATACGTCTTATATAATAGGCTCACCTATTATATATTCCCACCCACTATTGCCATCAAACAGGCACAAATTCCAGGCACAGTCAACTACTAGAAAATTCCTGATGTAAAAACCGAATAACTCTTTGGCTGACCTGGAAATCGAACCAAATACCTCATACTCAGCAGTCGTGCCTCCGACCATTAGACCAACGATGCAGTCATAATAGGAGTAAGCTAAATAATATTGGGGTATGCTTCCAGTCTTCACGGATGCAGCTGAATACCTGTATTTTACATGGATCGACTTCCTATCAGCAGGGCTATAGCGTATCTCTGTTGACAGTTCATATAGTGATCATCACTTGGCGAGTTTTGATATACAATGACAGTTCTGCACGGGTAGCGTCAGTTGCAACCAAGAAGAACGGTCATTGTATATCAAAACTTGCGAAGTAATGAACTGAACACTATGAACTGTCAACAGAGATACGCAATAGCCCTGCAGACCTCTACATCTTAAACGTACGAACGTACCAAAAAGGCTCACAAACATAAGATCCACTCAACGGACGATTGTAACCTTACGTAAGGACCCGGTATCGCCTTCAAAAGTAATAATCTATAATCTGCTACGCGTGTCTGATCGACGAAACCGTAGTTGTGACGAAATGTAAGATCCTAACTTATTAATTTTATAAATGCGAAAGTAAGTTTGTTTGTTACCGTTCACGTCTAAACCACTGAACCGATCCTCCTGAAATAATGCATATACGTTGTCAGGTGTACAGAAACGGACACCTTTCATCCCGAAAAAAGTACTGTTCCCAAGGAAAACAACAATAACATTATTATGATAATAGATGGCGCCACGTGTCTTTCAAATCATGATTGATTGATGATCGCGTATGAATTCGCCGCTAGAGGCGCTAGTGTAGCGCGAGTTCACTGAAATGTCAGATTTCATAGTGTTCGCGCGTTGCGTGCTTTTTTATCACGTATTTTTACTAATAGGTATTCACGATTGTGGTCTAGATTGTGCCATTCCTGATTAATTATGACATGAAGATTTTAATTAGCAACTTAGGATTTTATGTTTTAGTACTTTGAGGTAAAAATGATTTATATTGTTTCGTGCTTGCTAATTTTAGGGAGAATATTGTAAAAATGTATCTGAATTTTACACTATGTTGTTATACGTAATAAAATAAACTCTCTAAGAAGTTATTGGTACTTTAGAGTATAAAACAGAATTATTGACATGACCTTACACAACAGTGGCGCCATCTTGTGAGCTCAAAAACGATAGCCCTCATTATATTATTACAAGCAGAGTACAACCCAAATTGATTGTCAAATTCTAAATTAACGTGAGCGAAGCCGCGGGCAAAAGCTAGTAGTCTATAATCTGCTACGCGTGCCTGATCGACGAAACCGTAGTTGTGACGAAATGTAAGATACTTGAATACGGGGTCAGATGAAATTAACTAGGGAAACATTACAGAATTAAGGACACAGCACACATTTAAAATCGGAAAGGGATCGGCACCGTATCGCCTTTCGCCTCGCCGTTAAACAGGCATCATCCTAACGTAGGCAAGCGAATCAGTAGCTCCGATACGTCAACTCGGCTACGGCTAGGCAACGCCGCGCTTACGGCTCGCCGACGCCGCGCACGACAGGAAGTTGCCCTGTGAATGACAGCACGTGTGTCAACAGTACGTAAGGGTGTAGGAAGAGGCGTAAGCTCAGGTACAGATAGACGTAAGCGCGGCTACGGATAGACGTAAGCGCGGCTACGGAGACACGTAAACGCGGGGACGACGAGCCGTAAGCGAGTTGACCACGCATCGCAGCGCAGTTCGTGAGCTTGTCCCGAGGCGAGGCGATTACGATACGATTCCCATTAGTGTGCGTTTCAGTAGGGAGTTTCATACAAAGAATACTGAACGGCTCGACTTGATACGGTGCCGATCCCTTTCCGATTTGATAAGTGTGCTGTGTCCTTTATTGGGAATCATCATCTAAACATAACATAACATCCCGCCTATGCCCAAGGGTAAGACTAGAAGTGTACCTAATAGGTAGCGATCCTATAAAAATACATATTTTGATGACTCTCTTGGGTCAACGACCTCAGATGTTCTAGTTATTTGAAATATGGATTACGATAAGACATTTCGTTTTGTTTTATCTTGTTAGATATCGATACTCTTATCACTGTGGATATTGCACAAAAAGTAACTGAATAAAACGATAAACTTACACCTAAAATTATCAGCAATTTATGACCAGGAATCTGCCGTCTTGAATGTATTAGAATTTTGGGCCACAAAAAGGATGAATGTAAAACAATGACGGCTATGGTTTTTGAGCTCACCAGATGGCGCCACTGTTGAGTAAGGTCCTGTCATTAACTCTATTTTATACTTTAAAGTACCAATAACTTCATAAAAAGTTCATTTTATTTTGTATAACGAAAGTGTTAAGTAAGTATACGAAATTAAAAAAACTAAAGTTAACTGAACTAAATATCAGACACATATTTACATTTTTGTTTCTAAAATCAGAAAGCATGAAACATTTAAAAATCATTCTACCTCCAAGTACATACTAATAAATTAGATCCTAACTAACTTGCTACTTAAATCTTCCAAGTCATAATTTTATTTATATTTTTTAATAAAAATACGTAATGGAAAAGCGCGTAACGCGCGAACACTTTAACATCTGACATTTCTGAAGACCTTACGTTACACGAACGCCTCTAGCGGCGAACTCATAGCCCCCACTGCATGTTGCTGAAATGAGAATGCTAAGGGGATGTGTGGTGTAAAGGTAATGGATAAAATAAGGAATCATACATAAGAGGAAGTCTGAAAGTGGCGCCGGTGACTGAAAAGTTGTGTGGTAAATGGTAATTGGTTGTCGTGGTATGAATGCAAATGTGATGCGGAGGAATGAGGAAAATATTGAGTATGAATGTAGATGGCTATAAGAGTAGTGGAAAACCAAATAAAACAATGGATGGACTGTGTGAAGGATGATACGGCTATAACGCCATTCACGTTAAGCCATTGGTCCTGCGCCTGATCTCTCTCCGAGACGATGAGACACTCTCTCTCGATGAGACGGCAATCGTGTAGGATTGCCGTTTCATCGGACTTTGAGAGTACTGAGAAGGGTGAGGGCACCTGTGTCAGCGCTCACATGTATTCGCGCCGATGGCTGGTCTCAGCTGAGATTGGCCGCCGTGAACGTAATGCGGTCAGGATGACTAATATGACTATCATAATCATTATTATTTGTCAAGACATAATCATCGTTACCAAAATCAGAAGAAGATTACTCGTATTACTAGTATTCATCGTAGTCTATTCCAAGAAGCTCCCATATTGGTAGCTTTATTTCAAGGCTCTTGACATCATCGGTCAACTATTTTGCGTAAAAAGTCCATTGAATACGTTTTTGTAAGCAGACAAACTCACTTGTTACATGCAATCTGCGTACAATAATCGCATGGGCCGTAAATGCTGACCTTCACCTGTGCCGATGTGAACTATTGGGTCTCTCCGGTGGTTCGCCATAAGTGTACGATGCGCAGAGGGATCCCCAATCTGTCGTCGAGCGCTCGAATCTGTAACTCCAAATATAATACCAGTTACACAACCTACCCCACTCTGGAAATAGAACTCAAGTTCCTCAGTCATCATCATCATTTCAGCCGAAAGACGTCCACTGCTGGACATAGGCCTCCCCCAAGTGTCGCCACATTGACCGGTCCCGTGCGTCTCGCATCCAGTGGATCCCTGCAACCTTCACCAGGTCATCGGTCCACCTCTTCCGGTTCGCGGTCGCCACTCCAGAACTTTTCGGCCCCATCGGTCATCCATTCTGCGAGCAATGTGCCCTGCCCACTACCACTTAAGTTTGGCAATTCTTCGGGCTACGTCGGTAACCTTGGTTCTCTTGCAGATGTCTTCGTTTCTGATTCGATCACGCACTCCGAGCATAGCCCTTTCCATTGCCTTTTGAGTGACTTTTAAGCCTTCAGTTCCTCAATCAGAGCTCATCCGTAAAACCATCATTATTCAAATATTGAAAGCATTAGGTTCTATGAATGACAATACCTACTACTCGAAACTATCTGCTCACATGCAAAGGTCAGATTTTGTAAGGCACTTGTCCCAGGGTTCAAGAAGAAGTGACTGACTATTTTTTACCGACTGTATACATACACCGTTTACTCCGTGAATACTGGGCCGATTTACGTGATCCCTTTTTCTATTGATAGAGGCAGCGGTGGTCCCATATAAATTTTATTTACTTTGCTTGAGATGATTATGAGTAAGCTCCTTTAATACGTATTTTTTCTTCTTGGCCTATGTTGATGACATGGTGGTCCCTCAATAACTTCTAGTTACAATCTAGTTACAAATAAAAAGGGTAAAATATACAACTTTTTTCAAACAATCTTTTGTATAAAGTACTATTCCATGATGTATTGTTGTTCGAAGGATGTTGGTTGTGTGAGGTAGCTTGTGGCAAAATAATAACCGCTGCACGGTTCGATCACCGCGGTTAAGTTCTTGCTAAGGTCGGTACGTGGATCCATCTATGACATACCGAGTTTCCCCCGTGGTTTGGAAGCAGGTTTAGCCTTTGGTCTCTGCTGTTATTTATATATCTTTGACAGTCGTTACAGGTAGTCAGTAGGTAGCCGGAAAATCAGACAACCAGTCTTTCCAAGGGGTATCGTAAAACCCAGCGATAGGCAGTCGCTCCATGTAAAATACTGGTATTCAGCTGCATCCGGTAAGACTGGAAGCCAACCTTTACATAGTTGAGTAAAGGCTATGCAGATGATGGTCCTGCACGAGGCCAAAAGGCACAGCACACACACGCAAGTCACAGCATGGTGCTGTAACATCGTGCGTTCTCGTGTGCCGGTTTGAATGGTATGGTTGCCTGTGATGGGTTCTCGTTTTGTGGAATTGCAGTGTATGATGCCTCTGATCTTGCAGATGTCCACAGGCGGTGGTAACTGCTTACCAGCAGTTGGACAGCTTAACTCTTTGAATTCGACATCTCATCACCATCATCGTCATCATCATTATTACTTATCAAAGCTCATTGAAGGTGACGTGACTACAGTTAAGCCCCAATCTGACCAATGAGGCCATGATATTTTAAAATATAGAATGACACTAACAGATTTTCGACCAATGGCGATGCTTGGTCAGCTATGCTAGCGCCATTGCTTGGGCCTTCGCATCAGGTCTTTCACATCTAATATTTCTCAGAGTAGATCTTCGCTCCTCATGAAGTCTCTTTGCTGCCCTCCCAGCAACGCCCTAAGCCGAGGCTCGAACCCCACCAAGGGTGCCCTTAGCGCGTTATCGCTTAGTTAAATGATAAATGATGTTTATTATGCAAATAGGTTTTTAAAAACACTTTTACACGTCTCTTTTTTTTAAACTTGATGGGGCCGTTGTTTCGTACCTGACTACTCTGAGAAGAAACATCCGAAACAAACTCAGAGGTCACTTTTAAATTCCAGACATAATCTTGGTTAACTCACATGAGGACTATGCAGATTAGTGTCTGAGATGGTTTCTTGAAGTAAGAACCACACAGATTTGAGTGGACCTGTCCAATCAGTGCAAGCATTTGTCATTTATCATGTAGCTCGACTTATCGAACGTTCGTTAGTTTATAAGTTACTAGCGACCCGCCCAGGGTTCGAACGGGAGCAATGTTATAATATAAACCTTCCTCTTGAATTACTCTATCTATTTAAAAAACCGCATCAAAGTCCGTTGCGTAGTTTTAAAGATCTAAGCATACATAGGGACAGACAGCGGGAAGAGACTTTGTTTTATACTATGTAGTGATTTGCCCCTGGCTGGAGGTCTTCGACTCAAACTTACACGTCACTGGGAGGAGGGAGGGGAGGCCTTTGCACTGTGGTGGGACACAAATGGCTGATAATAAACGTCACTGGAACGAATACCTAAGTTACGTAACACTGCCTACAAAATATTGTACTAAGTATACATATTTACCTATAAGTATATAACAAATGCCCTTCCATAGATATTGACAGATATACGATATTGTTGGCTCGATTACGACCAAGACAGGTGGTACAATTTCCACGACAAATTGCTGGTTTATTTATTGTCATGTAAGTTTTTATTTGACGATGTAATGGGTAACGGGATGGATGAAAAACGATTGCATTTAGCGAAGAATGGAGATGAAAATGTTGAGATGGATCTGTGGAGTGACAAGAATCCACACATTCATCTCCGCCAAATGCAATCGTATCTCTAATATACTCCTTCCTTACCTACATTATCCGTGACAAGAATGGATAGCGCAAGGAATGAGTCTAGAGCAGATTTGAAAGTGGCGCCAGTTACAGAAAAAGAGATAATAGTAGATGGCGCGACCGCAGCTAGGTCTCAATCTGACCAATGAGGTCAAGCTATTTTGAAATACAAAATGACATTACCAGATTTTCAACCAATGACGATGCTTGGGACCAGCGATGCTAGCGCCATTAGTTCCACGGTTGCCATCGCCTTTGAAATTAAGTCATATGTACACTGTCACTTACGGATATCTTCCGTGATTGTCTGTACTTTTGAGCTCCCGATATTTCGACGCTGTTGCAAGCGCCATGATCGCGGGTTGACACACAATCACGGAAGATATCCCGTAAGTGACAGTTTATGTGTAAGTGTGAACCGTGAAAGTTTAAAACAGTGTTTGAAGTCATATGTTTTGATATGGACATGTAATGAGGAGGGATGAAACGCATGTGACTAAAAGAGTGATGGACATGAATGTTGATGTATGGAGAGGGAGAGGAAGGCCAAAGAAACGATGGATGGATTGTGTGAGGAATGATATGAAAGAGAAAGGAGTAAATGATGCCGTGACGTCTGACAGGGGAGAATGTAAGAAGAAAACGTGTTGCGCCGACCCCGAGTAGAATGGGACCAGGGTAGCAAGATGATGAACAGGTAGTCAGAAGCCCAAAAATATGACAGCCTTCTAAAGGGGATCTCCGAATCGTATAACCAACCCATTTATTTAATTGTAGGAGTTCAGACAATAATATTATTACCTCCATCTCCTGCGTGTACAGGATAATTTCTTTCTAGTCGTCGCAAGCGTGACTGATGAGCATGAGGTCCTTGGTTCTATTCCTCGGTCGAACTTAGTGTTATTGGGTTTTTCCGTCAGGAATTTCTTAGTAGCAGCCAGGGAGTTTGGATCTGTGCCTTTGATGTTAATAAACTCGCCTCCTATTGCACGGGAATTATAAACAAGACCTGTCGAAATGGGAGTGTACTAATAGGTACACCTCTGCCTAACCTTTCGGAGATTACAGGCGTGGTGTTATGTCAACTTAAAACTCAACTATTGAAGGTCAACATTACAAATGACCATCTCCCAAAACGCCTGTTCTTTCAGCATTTCCTAATTATGTGGGGTAACAAATCCGATATCAGGCCAAACTAGGGCTCATCCCAAAACATGATCATGGGGCACCCCGACTGAATGGGTTAGGTTAGGTTAGAAACACGCCCGAGCCGAGCGAGCGAAGCGAGTGGTGCTGCGGCAGCGCTATACCGAAGTTGGTCGCAGTATAATTCCTTTATTTGGGATATTAAATCCTGACACGATAAACTAATAAACCAATTTGGCTAATGGCTAACATCAACGCGTCCTAAATGTACATACGTACATCCATCATATGGCGTTGTTAAATTTCTTCGTGAGTTCAGACCATATAGAAAAATCCGTCAAAAACGGTCGGGCAGAAGCCCACCAGACACAACACTCGTCTGGTCGGAGGATCCTCCCTTTTTAATGGGGGATGATGAACATTACACCCTGCTCTTGGATGGATGGATTGCTTTTTCATACTCATTAACGCAAAAACTACTGATCGGATTTGGATGAAATTTGGCACACCGTTACTTTATAACCTGGACTGGAAAATTTGTCATCCCTGTAGTATCTTGTAGGACAATTATCGAACTCCACCCGGGCGAAGCCGCGGTAGCTAGTAGCTAATAAAAAGACGCAAACAAATACTTTCTCAGAATATTTAAGATTAGGTACAATATTCATGTTTTCAATTGGGGGCAAGTGCTTCCGACTCGATATTCTGGATTCACTGAGATCCTTGGCCTACTTATGTAATAATATCGGATAATTTACGTCCGATATCTGAGTTTCGATACTTTTATCAGTTTTCCGACATTTAGAGAAGGTTTGAAATACGAGATTTATAGCCTATATACTTGTTACTTGTAGTATGATACGAGTACTCAAGGTTCACTCGGCGAATGGTTAAAGCATAACTCTCGAAACAATAGGGTATATGCAAGAATTTTTTAATTTTTTTAATTCTTTTTTTGAACTGTTTAAATTAATATATGATCTCTGTTTCCCAATTGTCAGACGCAAAATTTCTACAGTTACTAAACCAAAGTGGATCACACGCGGAGTCAAGCGTTGTAGTAGAACTAGACGATCATTATTGTGGAAATATAGACTGACTCGAGACAGTGATTCAAGAATGGCATTCAAAACTTTCTCGAAAAGATATCAAAATGTTATCAAACTAACACAGAAAGCTCAGAATACTTATTATATTGGAACAAGCACCAACAAGTCGAAGGCAACTTGGAAAGTTATTAAATCTATAAAACCTAACATTCCTAAAAATAACATAAATGTAATTAATGTAAATGGCAATAACATAACAAAACCTAAAGAGATAGCACAACAATTTAATGACTATTTCGTATCCTCAGTCCAACCGAATACTAACTATTCAAAGTCAAATGTTTTTAGTACAGCAGGATCGCTTAAATCCATGTTTATGTCACCGACCGTACCAAGAGACATAATTACAATAATAAATAGTCTTAAAAATACAAATAGTACAGGCTATGATGATATTAGCACCCGAGTAGTCAAAACAGTCGCTCTCATTATAGCGCCCATATTAAGTGACATTATAAATAAAAGTATACAGAAAGGCACTTTTCCCGATAAGCTAAAGATTTCAATAATAAAGCCATTACACAAAAAAGACGATAAAACAAAAGTTGCCAATTATAGGCCAGTTGCACTGATACCAACTTTTTCTAAAATTTTTGAGAAAGTGTTTTATAACAGCATTAACAGTTATTTAGAAGCGAATAATATCTTTTGCAATGAACAAATGGGCTTTAGAAAAAATAGAACCATTAATATGGCTATTTATAACTTTTTAGAAAAAATACACCATAACATGGATAACAGAAAACCAGTGATGGCGATGTTTATGGACATGACCAGGGCATTTGACTACGTAGACCATAAAATGCTATTAACAAAGCTCGAAAGATATGGTATCCGAGGTAACGTGCTTAATCTGATAAAATCTTATTTGGAGAATAGAAGTCAAATTACACAAATTAGTAAAGTAAATGTAAAGACCAAAACTGAGATGGTATACTCCTCTAGCTCTAGATTACTGTCATGTGGTGTACCGCAGGGTTCTGTGCTAGGACCGTTACTTTTTATTTGCTATATTAATGACTTTCCCCAAGTAATTAAACATCAAATGTCACTATTTGCCGACGACAGCACTGTTATTTATAATTCTGGTACTACAAAAGAAATAGAAGAGCATGTAAACAATAGCCTTATTCCTATTATCGACTGGTTAAATTCTAATAACCTTCAAATAAATCTAACTAAAACTAAAGTAATGAATTTCAAAATTAGACATAAAGAACAAACACAGTTTCAAATAAACTATAAAGGGATTGAAGTACTTGAATCTAGTGTTACGAAATTTCTTGGACTACATATTGACAATGACATGACATGGAGGACTCAAATTGAAAGTGTTTGTGGAAAGCTGAGTAGATTTTCATATGCTCTCTATATGCTGGGTAAAATTGCCAATAAGACTGCCCTACTAGCAGCTTATCATGGTTATGTCGCCTCAGCTCTGCGGTATGGCCTCATATTCTGGGGTAATGCCCCGAGGGTTCAAGAAGTACTTGTAGCACAGAAAAAATGTATCAGAGCTATTTGTAAAATAAAACAAAAAGAATCTTGCAAGCCACATTTTCATGAGCTAAAAATATTAACTTTACCGTCACTCTATATTTATGAAGCCTGTATTTTTATAAAACACAACATACATTTATATAGATTTGTAGAAAGTAAACGGCGCTCAAAAAAGCTGCAGGTGTTAGCAACAAAAACACAATTTTATAGCAAAAGCTTTTATGCAATGGCTCAAAAACTATATAATAAGCTACCAGGACAAGTTATCTCTAGTGTGAACATTAACGAATTTAAAAGAAATCTATTCAAATTTTTAAATAGCAAGGTGTATTATTCTGTTGACGAATATTTAAATGACAAATTTTAATTCCTTTCCAAATATAATCTGTTTTAATGTTATGTGACAGACGAAATGAGTTTGTTAATCTTGAATTATTGAATTGTTGTATTGTCTTGTCTTGATGTATTATTGAATTAGTGACATTGTTATTTTTATTTTGTATTTTTTCGATTTATTTTTTTAACTTTATTTAATTTGACATTTTGTTTAATTTTTATATGATTTAAAATTATTATGATTTTACTTTTAATGGCTAAGATGTATCTGTTTTAAAAAAAAAGGACCTTTGATATTTTGTATGCCTTTTGGCGGGACGCAGCTCGGATCTAATCTATATTTTATTATACCATCTTCTGTATGTACCCTGTGTTCACGAAATAAATTAATTTGAAAATTTGAAGAAATACAAAACTTTTTTTATTTCTTTAAAATGCCTTGTATTGTGCCATAAAAACATTGTGGCACACTTGTTTAATTCTCTAATACAACACTTATTTTACAATTTAATATTTTATTTAGCGTGTTTTTGGTAAAACGGAACGCAAACACAAAACGCATCGATTCCGGTAGTGACGTCACAATCCATGTGTCAAAGAAACACTTTTAATTGAAAAGTACTTAAAGTTTCACTAAGATTTTACTATAAAACTGTTATTGCAATTTTTGCTTAAATAAAGCACTTACATTTTAGTAAAACTAATCTACTAAGGGCAAAAAATTAGATTTAAACAAGGCAGATAGAGGTAAGTGACATCAAAGTCCTTACATGAATGGCCGCGATAGTCATGGACGTTTGAACTGTCGTAGAAAATTGCAGTAGTTTAATATTTTTTTTGTGCAACAAGCAGTAGTTGAAATTAACTTTTAATTATTTTCTTGGGTTTATAGTACTGCATATTAATGATTTAAGTGAAAAAAAATAATTAATATTTTTTTTCACATCATTCGAGCGTAAAAAAGACACCTTGTAGCACTCTTTAAAAATTTTAGGATCATGATTTTCAGGGTTCCGTATCCAAGCGTTAAAAACGGGACCCTAATACTAAGACTCGACTGTCCGTCTGTCTGGCTGTCTGTCACCAGGCTGTATCTCATAAACCGTGATAGCTAGACTGTTGAAATTTTCACAGATGATGCATTTGTTTTGCTGCCATAACAACAAATACAGAAAATGAATATTTAATTGGGGCTTCCAAACAGAAAAATTGTTTTTTCGACTTGACTTTGACTCGCTTCCTCGGACACCATCGTGACGGACGAATCTCAAACGCGCAATCAATTTTATGTTTGTCCGGGACTGTTTAATGTTAGATATCAAAATCGGCAATAAACCACGCCTATTAATTTAAAATACAGTCCACTTTTCATTTATCCCAACGAGCTGGTCGAAACTTTGGTACGGACATGGTACGGACCATTCGTTCGCGAGTCCGACTCTGTCTCGGCCGGCTTTTTTTATTTTTGTTTAAGAATTTAACTTTAACTTTACGTACGGGCGCCGCCGCGGCCGGCCCAGAAAGAGGTGGCGAGACGATCAGGACGCGTACCGCGAGGGCTGGTTCGAGGAGGCACGGGATAAGAGAACATGGTAGGAATTGGGAGAGGCCTTTGCCTGGCAACGGGACAATACAGGGTTTAAATAAAATGAAAGAAGATGTTCCAGAAATTTATGGAGCTTGGGCCAGCACTATGTACACTATATGTAAATATCGCTATGTATTACAGTAACCGTTTTTTATTGTTAATTTTCATTAATTTCACTTCGTTTCAAAGTACATTCAAATTAACTTGGGCAGTGAGAGGAACACAAAATGAAATTAAACATGGTGGATCAGATCAGCAGCAAGCGAAAAATGACATTTTGACAATAACATTTGATTGACGTGTATCGTAATACCTGCGATAAAAATAAACAATACGAATTTCGAAAATCTTGGGTTTCGGTTTCGATAAAATACTACAGATCCAAACTCAAAGCAAGGAAAGACTCAAAAACGTCACTTCTTAAAACTGTCAAAGTCGTCAAACTTCATTTGTCAAACACAACTGTCATGGCTGCCCTAAAAAGAGGGTTATTTTATTAAAAAAAACTTTTCAAATGATCATTATTGTACCACTGAACCTTTCTTCAAAATATTTTTTTAGTATTTTTATGAAATTCCCCTATTTTTCTCCTATTTATCTATACAGTATAGTGTACATAGTGGTGGCCCAAAATCAAACATCTCATTTGTTATTCCTCATCAAGAATTCGCATCATTATACAGCTGAACCTATAGAGCTTCCTTCTTTTTTGTAGTCTGTTAAAAAGAAGAAGCTACAGTGCAGTCACAAGCCATATAATTGAAAGGACTGTAGTTGCCCATTACAAGCGCAGATCTCTATGGACAATCATCATCTGCCGAGCCTTTTGCCAACTATGTTGGGGTCGGCTTCCAGTCTAATCGGATGCAGCTGAATACCAGTATTGTACATGGAGCGACTGTCTACCTGACCTCCACAACCCAGTTAGTACTGGGTAATACGATACCCCTTGGTAAGACTGGTTGTCAGACTTTTTGGGCCACTGACTACCTGTAACGACTGTCAACGATCTACAAATGACAGCCAGGACCTACGGAGAAAACTCGGTATTAAATAGGCGGTCACCCATCCACAAACCAACCTAGGCAAGCACGGCTTAACCTAAAGATCGACTTGAGCGGCTGTTATTATTTTGCCACGAGCTCCTCAAGAATTCCCATTTTCCTGAAAACTATAGAACGTACCTATCTACATAAATACTCATTTAGGTTCGCCCACGTTTAAACATTTTGTCAGACACGCACACTCAGGTACTACGCACCTGACCCTTCCAAGGACAGTCGGCTTCAGCTTTCCTAATTAGATCCATAATACTTATCGACTAAGTTCTTTATACATGACTAGCTTGGCCTGCGGGTTCGCCCGCGTTATTTTCGGTAACTGTACCAAGGTATCATACTATCGAGATAAAAAGTACCCTATATGTTAATTCAGGTTATAAACTATCTATGTGCCAAATTTCATCCAACTCCGTTCAGTAGTTTTCGCGTGAAAGAGTAACAAACATCCATCCATGCTCACAAACTTTCGTATTTATAATATTACTAGCCACCCGCCCCGACTTCGCTCGGGCGCAATGTTGTACATATTAACCTTCCTCTTGAATCACTCTATCTATTAAAAAAAACCGCATCAAAATCCGTTGCGTAGTTTTAAAGATCTAAGCGTACATAGGGACAGACAGCGGGAAGCGACTTTGTTTTATAATAAAGTGATAGTGATGTAGGAAGTGGGATGTATCTATATAATCTGTAAATAGAAAAAAATGTTTATTAGACGCAGGGACATGACGTACATACAAAAAATAAATTTACAATAATCATACAACGCTTAACAAATATTATAAATACACAGGACAGAAACAAAGAAAATTAAAAAAACAATAACAGCTTGCACGTCGTGACTGCGACAAGCAGGTTACCACCACTCAGCATGATGCTGTGCTATGGGGGGGCCACAGCACAGCGCTGGTTTTCAGTGGTCACCCGTGAAAAAACATACGAAGGCAAGACAGCATAAATATTTAATTACATGAAATAAGATAAAACTAGGTACACTAAATAATTCAAGTACTGTTGTACTTGAATTATAATATAATAATAATACACATTTAATTCAGAATCTCTTCCATATTTGTTAGTAACAATCAAAACTTATATACTAGTGTTAGTAACATTGATACTAAGCTGCGTGAGGCACGCCGATCCTGGGGAAAGTCTACTTGACTGCGTGCAGTCGTATCCACCGCCCCAAGATTGGAGAGTCCCACCTATCAGCCAACGTTCTAAGAATGTTGTTAAGCAACTATATGAAATATAATAAATACTAAAAAATATATAAAATTATGTGCGCAGGCTAAACAAAACAAACAAAACGTTACTTGGTTTGTAGTTTGGCTGGGTGGATCCGTCCATCCATCCTCACACTGCTCGTGGCTTAATAATAACTGCCGCTCGGGGTCGGTCTTCAGGTTAAACCTTGCCTGGGTTGGTCCGTGGATGAGTGACCACCTCCTGTCTGAGTGAGTGAGTGCCTCGGAAAGCACGTTAACCCCTTGGGCCCGGCTGTCATTTGTAGATCTTTGACAGTCGTTACAGGTAGTCAGTGGCCCGAAAGTCTGACAACCAGTCTTACCAAGGGGTATCGTATTACTCAGTACTAACTGGGTGGTGGAGGTCAGGTAGGCAGTCGCTCCATGTAAAATACTGGTATTCAGCTGCATCCGGTTAGACTGGAAGCCGACCCCAACACAGTTAGGAAAAGGCTCGTCAGATGATGGTTGTCCATAGAGATCTGCGCTTGTAATGGGCAACTACAGTCCTTTCAATTATATGGCTTGTGACTGGACTGTAGCTTCTTCTTTTTAACAGACTACAAAAAAGAAGGAAGCTCTATGTTCAGCTGTATAATGATGCGAATTCTTGATGAGGAATAACAAATTTCATTTTCTTTAAACCCTGTATTGTCCCGTTGCCAGGCAAAGGTCTCCCCCAATTCCTTCCATGTATTTTTTTCCCGTGCCTCCTCGAACCAGCCCTCGCGGTACGCGTCTAGATCGTCTCGCCACCTCTTTCTGGGCCGGCCGCGGCGGCGCCCGTCCGTGGCCGGAAAGTCTGACATCCAGTCTTACCAAGGGGTATCGTGTTACTCAGTACTAAGTGGGTTGTGGATGTTAGGTAGGCAGTCGCTCCATGTAACATAATGGTATTCAGCTTCATTTGGTTAGACTGGAAGCCGACCGCAAACTGGTTGGAAAAGGCTAGAGAGATGATGACTTAATACCGCTTGGCGACGGACTACACGCTCAGGCAACACGTGTCTTGCGACAGCCATTGCGGCGAATAAACAGAATGAAGTTATTTAGAGCTTGTGCTACGAGATGCCGCGACGTGACTTTTAAAACAAGTGACACACGCGCGTGGCGCTTTACGCACGTCGCACCGCCTGCGGTCTTGAACGAGGGGTAAGGGACTCGACAAACTCGGGTTTCCATAAATTGTATGTACGTGTGATTCTTGTTGCAAGAATGAACGAGCCTTTGCAATTCCCCCAGACTGCAGACTTTCCATGGGTCGATACTTTTGCCGGGCTCTTAATCAGTATGAAATTCAATGGTAGTGCGCAAATTACAAGGTCGGTATCGGCTGATAAATCAGTTTGATGGTCTACACGATTCCTTTTAAACTGAACATCGTCAAACTATTGGCCAATTGCTATAGTAAGGTGTTGATATCCCTTAGGCACATCGCACATTTGCCGATTGTTTAATCGCCTGACTTTTTGAGCCCTCACTTCAAAAGCCGCCTACTAATTAGTAAATTGTTCGATCAAAGTCGACCGACTGTTATTCTGGTTTGCGCATTCGTCACCAACTCGACCATTTACGGCTGTTTTCAATAACTTACTAAGAGTTAACGGAACGTTGTTATCTCAGATAAACAGTTAAATAAACATCAACTGTCAACCCTCCGAGAGACAGATAAGTGACGTGGATACGATATTCCTGTCAATTCATTGCTAACTTTGTTTGTAGAAACACCGATAGCTACTAGAGTTAGCATATTAACTAACCGTTATACGTAAGTAAGTTATAGAAAACGGCGTTAGTTGGCTAAGAAAGTCTGCATTCTGCGGGGACTCTTAGGTAAATTGTATGTAGGTACTTAAAGTAAATAGCTCTTCAGAATTACCATTAATTAAGATCTTAGGCGCCGGTATGTTGGAGTATTGCCGGATAAATAATGACACGTATGCTGTACTCATAACTCAAAATGGGGACAGAGACAAAACGATACGAACTTGATGGTTTCAAATTTAATTTAATTATACAAAAAAAAATAGACGGCACGGTTGGCGCAGTGGCTGAGAGATTGGCTGCTGCGCTGCGTGTCGCGGGTTCGATCCCCGCACGGAACAAATTTTTGTATGATCTACAGGTAGTTGTTCCGGGTCTGGCTGTTTGTGTATGTGAGTTTAAATGTTTGTAAACGCACCCACGATACAGGAGAAATTCCTAGAGTGGGGCAAGGCTTAAAAAAAAATGGTATGGTCTAGAACAAAAAAAAATCGCAATGACGGGGAGAGCAAGTGCCTTTCGGCTTCGTTACAGGTCTTGTTACACCCTTTATGTAACCTCACACCCTATTTAAATAGGGGTTAGCAGAAGCTACAGAATGCCATCTGCTATGATCCTTACATACTCCTCTTGCTTTAACCATGTTCATACATCTGTTCATACACGCACACCGGTTGCAAGCACAACGCACCTAACCTTATTTTATTAGGTGCTTTGCAGATGTAGATCAAATACCTAAATGTCTTAGAGCGTTTGAGTTCTCCACAGCCATTCAACCACTTGCACCCTTCAGGAATTAAATTACCTTCATTTAGGGCGAGTTGCGGTCAAATGCAAGCCTATTGGAGAGCAGCGGTGGCCCAGAGAGCAGCGGTGGCCCAGTGGTGGCGGCCCCGACTTACGAACAGTAAGTCGTGGGTTCGAACCCAGACAGGCGCATTACGTTGTGTAATTTATTTCATTACCACTGCTCTCAAAAACGGTGAAGGAAAACATCGTGAGGAAACCGGCATGTCCTAGAACCAAAAATTCGAAGACATGTGACATCTACCAACCCGCACTGGGCCCGCGTGGTGGATTATAGCCCATTTCCTCTCATAGAGAGGAGGCCGAGTGTCCCAGCAGTGGGAACATTAAAGGCTGATTATGCTTATGCAAGCCTATTTCGTGTTAAAAATTAATAATAATTACAGCGAATCATGCCTAAGTTCCTATTAGCTCTATTGGTCATTGGTATTGGTGGGTTTATAGGGGTATAAAGAACAGGGTTTTACGTTCTTTATCCCCCTTAGAAAAGGGAGGATCCTCCGACCAGACGGGGGATGGGTGTAGTGGGCTACTGCCCGACTGTTGTTGTCGGGTTTTTCAATAGTCTAAAGGACACAGCACACAGGAAAGGGATCGGCACCGTATCATCTTTCGCCTCGCCGTCAAACAGGCGTCAACCTAACGTAAGCAAGCGAATCAGCAGATCCTATACGTCAACTCGAATACGGCTAGGCGACGCGGACGCCGCGCTTACGGCTCGCGAACCTAACTAGAAAATGTATGGCGCTAGTTAGAATTTTAATAGAATGACAGCACGTGTGTCAACAATAGTGTGCGTAAGAGAGGACGAAGTGACGTAAGCTCGGGTACGGAGTGACGTAACCGCGGGGACGACGAGCCGTAAGCGAGTTGACCACGCACCGCACCGCGGTTCGTCAGCTTGTCCCGAGGCGAGGCGATTACGTTACGATTCCGATTAGCGTGCGTTGCAGTAGGGAGTTGCATACACAGAATAGTGAACGGCTCGAGTTGATACGGTGCCGACCCCTTTCCGATTTGATATGTGCCCAGGTCACGGATAACTTTAACTGCGCGATTTAGATGTTAGTTCTTTATTTGTGTCATAGATGGCGCTGTACTACTTTTTGTAGTGCCGCTAGAGGTTTTATGAGGTCTCGTGAAACTCCAACCGTACTTATCTCACGCTTTATAACACTTCATCTAACAAAGATCTCATGTTCTCACGGAATTTGAGTAACGCACTAAATATCGGTTGTATTGCAAATCACTGTGGGAAGACATGTCATTGTGAAAACTCACCAGCTCATCATAATTTAGTCGCACTAGCCTGTGGTGTTGCTAATGATACTAATAGTAGGTTTGTGTGTAGCCTCTTTCTATATTTAGATTCTCCAACTTATGGTGGAAGCGCCGGGGTAGCCTGCAAAATTCAAATTTTCTTACGTTTTTTCGCAATTTGCAGGTCAGTGTCAGGTCGATGTTGATTGAAATAAGTTTCGCGACCGTAACAAATATGGCTTAACAGAGTTATAATCATTAAAATCATCAATACAGCCCTCTAAGTTCATTTAATCCCATTGATTGCCTATTTCATGAAAAAGTCATTGAATGGGGCACTGATCTCACTGCAAAGTGAAAAACACCTAAGAAAATATGAATTTCGAAGGCTGTTGCTTGTCCCCCTAAAAAGAAAATTTACACCATAATTGGATAGGTAACAGAGGCGAATCACAAGGAAATTTTAAAATGGCACATTTATCGAATTTCCAAGTTGAATTTGGAGATCACTGAGTAAGATCTATTGACCATCGTCGTGATTGGAACTGCTTCTCAGTTCAATGTTCCGAAATCACCACATCGTTCTGACTCTTTATGATAAGAGATCTTTGTCGTCTATTAGTATAATACAGAAGTTACAGAACAGAAATTTGACACCAGATACTCATAAGACTCCTATAGGTATCTGATCTACTAAGCAGTGGATTAAAAGCTTCTGTCAATGCCTAGGCGGCGCTGTCCCGTCTTTTAGCGCCAATTATCTTAACTTATTTGTCAAACTTCAGGATAGGACTAGAAAAAAAGGCACCCTTGTGACCAAAATGGTCTTTATAAGCTAGAGGTACAGCAATGATAGGAATGATTAAAAAAAGGTTTATCCAAAAGAAGTAACCATCTCGTTGTTCTAGTGGTCCCAAGCGCTACCGCCATACTTGAAGCTCAGAGTTCTATTGGAGATCCAGGTCAGTCAACATTATTCAATGAGGTTTAGACCTTAAAGCACGTTGGAGTTGGCTTCCACTCAAAGAAGTTGTTCATTTAAGCGCTTATGCTAGGTTACACGCTCAATTTGTAGCTGCTAGTTTCAAAGTCTCTTCCATTTGGAGATTCTGACAACGTCAGCATAAAAACACTCGTACGCAAAGACCACATAGAGTGGATTTTTGAAAAGCAGTCCGTATCCTGTCCACTGGCTTAAGCATCACGCGTTGAGTTTTAGTGTTACTTCGTTTTTAGCTCCACCAACACAAACTACACGATTGAATATGTTGTGAATCGTTGTAGCGATTCTTTTGGAAGACCTAAGTTCAGCAGAGGAATTGTATTAAAGCGGTATTCGCTTAGCTGAAGTTTGGGCCAAATATATTAAATGAAAATTTATCATCGACACGCTACGAAGAAGAAGACGACGTATTTTGGCTTTGCTACGGTGACGCCTTGAGACATAGGACGCCTCTTGATGGCTTTCAAAAATAGCCAGGGTGAAATCTGCTCTTACTGCTTGGTCACGCTACACGCGTATTGCGCATTGCGACCTGATAATGTATACACTTGGCTTGAGCATCACACCTAGAGGAAAGTGCTAGATGTTCTTAAGCTCCTCCAATTACGGACCGATTGCAGGAAACATCCTATTAGCGTGAATTAGGCCTCGAATAATTTCCAACTTTTAATTAGGTACGTCTTGGTAAGTCCTTGTGGCTATTCTCGGGGAGGCCTTTTTTCAAATGGTCGACAATTGGATGTAATGATGGACTGCTTTATTACCGTGACTCCTTGGGACATTCATTGGTCTTTTGATATGCCTTCGAAAAGGGTCGGGGCCGAAGTACATTGAACGAACGCGAGTGTGTGACCTGACTTATAAAAATGGAGCAAAAGGAATGTCCGGGTCTACCTTTTTGTGTATTCATTTGAGATTAAATGTTTGTAAACGCACCCATCGTGGGTGCGTACAGGAGACAGTCTTAGTGTGGGGCAACGTTTAGGTCGTATAACGCATCGATTAAATAACAACATCCATTTATTTTCAGGCTACTTTGGCCCAAAAATATATAAGTACCTTACAGACTAACATAGATATGATAAAATACAAATTAAACTTAAAACTGTGTTAGTACCACTTCACTTGTGCACTATGTCACTGTGCGTTCATGTGGCACTTGTCCGTGGAAGCGACGGAACACCACTCCCTGCGGCCAAAAGTCCTCCTCTAAGACGAGGTGCAGATAACATGTTGGTATTCGCACCACGAACGCCTTAAAGTTGCCGTTGCGGCGTGACTCAAGCAGCTGCACTCTCGCCATGTATTTGGTCTTCTGACGCACGTGCTCCACGATGTCCTCCGCCGTTGTGGTGTAGTGTAGGCGGGAGATGTATACCGGAGTATTCGGCTTCACGGCTCGAATGCACATTGGGTTCCGATAGAGCCGTACCGCAGCGATTCTTGTTGGTATGTTGACGGTGCTTCCTCCTCAACACCGTCACAAAACCATAATCTGCCGGACTGCCTCGTAAGTATTGTGGTCGCAAGCGCGACTACTGAGCTTGAGGTCCTGGGTTCGATTCCCAGGTCGGGCAGAGTGTTATTGGGTGTTTCCATCAGAAATTTCTCAGTAGCAGCCACGGATTCTGGATTTGCGCCCGGTTGATGGCAATAGGCTCACCCCCTATTACATGGAGTTAAACGTAACTGGCGAAATATGGTTCTACTATTAGGTATACCTCTGCCTAACTCCTCGGGGACTACAGACGTGATGCTATGTTTCTAGAAAGTAGAAATCTCCAATCTGCCTTGAGCAAGTGCTATGATTAATGTTTGTGCCTTCTCTGTTGGGAGAAGACGCCTTTGTCCAGCAGTGGGACAGAAGTGATTGGTATTCATCTATATTCTATACTAATATTATAAAGAGGTTAAGTTTGTGAGGTTGTAGGGGGCAATCTCTGGATCTACTGAATCGATTTTGAAAATTATTTCACTAATCGGAAGCTACATTATTCCCGAGTGCCATAGGCTATATTTACAACGTGCCCGTGGGATAATTTCCGACCAAAACGCGAGCGAAGCCGCGGGCAACAGCTAGTATTTAATAAAAAATATCTCCAAGTCTTTAAGACGCACGTGATTATGCCTGCAGATGTAGATGTGACTAGATATTGATGGCGGGTCAAGGCGGACGGCCAGTTTTGCGTACAGCACTGTTTTTATTTGCACTGAGACTGTGGAGTTATTAATATCTTTAATAACGCTATAAACTATAAACTGAAAGCTTCCAGTCATGAATTCCAGTTTGGTTTTTGAAACTAATTATCGCTCATTGTCGCTAACACGTTACCAAAGTGAATGACAAAATTTAATGCGCGTTTTTAAATTCTCAAACTTCCAACGCTAACCTGAGCATTGAAAATCCGATACACTAGATTCCATCTAAATAAATCCTGAGGTAAAAGCCTTTTTGGCTGTTCGGAATACTCAGTACTTTGAAAGACACGTCGAGCTGTTTCAAATCGTTTTCGCGAGCATAGACACAGAACTGAAGAGAAAATACGGGGAAAATTCTTGCTAGACCAGTCTATGCACGGTTCAGCCAGTTCTAACATTGGAAGGATTTGCCCTATAGGAGAGATCTCGGAAGATCCTTGCTGTTTAAAATATTTCCTAAAAAAGTTATTTATGTAACAAAAAATCTTAAATAATATGTAAATTCCCCCTGGATGTCATTCATCATTCTCCTGTCCCTATCCCAAATTATTTGTGGTCGGCGCAGCATGTCTTCTTCTTCCATACTTCTCTATAACTCGTCGTCTCAACAGATACCCCCTAACGTGCTATATCATTCTTCACCCAGTCCTTCCATTGTTTCTGTGGTCTTCCTCTACTCTTATACCCATCCACATTCATACTCAAAACTTCCCTCACGACATTTTCCTCATACCAAGCCAACGGATTACCACACACAGTCACCGGCGCCACTTTCCGACTTCCTCTTACGTCCCTCTGGATGTCACTAACCTTTAAAAAAATGCCCCCCCCCCAAAATACGTAGCACAAATTCGTCACAATATTAATTTATATGCACTGCGTCCAACTAGTCGCAACTAGTGGCCGGCCGCGCGCGCTACTGACCGGCTCGACCAATCAATTTCATGCAGCCGTTAGTGCATTGCGGACGTATTAAAGTGAAGGTTTTTAATAGAATAGTAATGGACATCATTAGTGTGTGTATTTGTGGTGGGGTTCATCAAGGTTAAACATCGCTCGCCACAGTCGATTCGTGGATGTGTGAACAAAAACAACATACCAAGTACAAAGCACGTAAAGTAGTTAGTCTAAGCTGTATTTCGTAGATATTTGTCAATTGGTACGGGTAATCAGAGACCCAGTCTTGGGAAGTGGTAAAGACCCCGGCTTACGTTTCGTAGGATTTGGGTTCGAACTCATGCACACACTTTACGTAGCTTATTTCATCACCAATGCGCTTAAAGTGGTGAAAGAAATCATTGTGAAGAAACCGGCATGCCCTAGAACTAAAAGGAAGGCTCCGAAGGCATTGATGTTCACCAATACAAACCGGGCCCGCGTGGTGGAGGCACCGTTTCTCAGAAGTGCAGGGGTGGCGAACCTTTATGGTCAACGTGCCTTTTCTTTTAGAGAAACGTTTAATGAGGCCTTAAACGTGCCGTCATATAATTTTGTCTGAGTGATTATTATGAAAACATCAAGAGTCTTAATTTTCAACCAAAATATGTGTAATTCAAATTAAAGTAACATTAATGTAGAAGTCACACTAATGTTACTTTAATTTGTTTAAGTTGTTGCAGATTATATGACAAATAACGTATTCGGGTCGTAAGAGGTACTTTTAGTAGAATGCATGCTGAACTGAAGTCATCTGTCAAACAGTTTCTAATCGATTTTGCAGATTACAGAAGATTTTGATAAACTTACAATATACAATATATATTTTTTTCTTTATTTGTTTATGGGGGCTTTTACGCATAGTGTATGTCAGTCCCATCGTATCCTGAACAATTGTTCTTTTCTCAAGACGGGCCATGAATTTGCACAAACCCTTCGCAGCGTCCCCTTTTGATTAGGATAGAATTGTATGGAACTCCTCCATAAAATATACAATGTCAACGAAACCTTGCAACTTCGCGTATTTTTTACCCGACTACGGCGTAGCCAAAAGGTAGGGTTATGCTTTTAGCAGTCAATATATATATATATACGAGTATGTATGTATGCATCAGTTCTGTTCAAATTCAGGGACCTTACTAAATTATTTCTACTGGACTCATCCCGTCAATAAATGTTGTAGGTCCTCAAACTTACTATGAAAAGTACTATTATCTCCACTTCAATTTTTTAAGCTATTTTCAACCATAATTACGTAGATTTAAACTACGTCAACTTCGCAGACAGCACGTCAACCCAGGTCGATGACGCACGTACCCTCCCTAGGGGGTTGAAACTTGAATGCAACGGTCACCAACCCGCTTTTAAAATCAAATTGACAATACTTAGTCTCGTAGTTCTATGACCGGGATATTCAAGAGAGTTAAGCCAAGTCAGCGGCCCATGGATGGCATTAAAACTCAGACACCAGGTTAGGCACTAACAACACGAAAAAAAAAACAATCTGGGAAGTACCTGTTATTGTGTAAAATAGATAAAACGTGAAAGAAGTAAGAAGAATATCAGAATCATAGTAGAGGGCCCTCTGTTGTGTCTGCTTACCCCTACGGAGAAAGGTGTGGGTATGATGTATGTATGTATAAAGGGTGTAACAAGATCCTTAACGAAGGCACTTGTTCTCCCCGTCATTGCGATCATTTTTTTGTTCTAGACCATACCGGGAACCTTCTAGTTAGGGTAATATTTGGGGTCAAAGTTCCAACTATTTCACAAGTTTTTTTAAAAATACATAAATATAAATATCACTGGACATTACACACAGCGCCATCTAGGTGCCACACTAAGCTACGATGCTTGTGTCGTGGACACCATATAGTTGATAATACTACATAGATACTTTTTTGTTTGTAAATACATACTTATTATACATATAAACATCCATGACTCGGAAACAAATGTCCATGTTCATCACACAAACATTTGCACCTACCGGGATTCGAACCCGGGACCCTTAGAACATAAGGCAGCCTCACTACCGCTGCGCCATTCGGGTCGTCAAACACACATGGTTTCAATGTAAGATTTTTACTTTAAACACCTCAACGATCCCCGTATTATTCAATCCATCCACCAGCACAATGTTTTGAGTGCGTTACATTGAGTCCTACCGTAAAACGTGATAATTCACCCCGAAAAAAAAGTCGTTTCCCAGCAATAATTTTTGCGTAAAGTTACTTAAGTTTGATGTACAGAATGCTTCGTTGACGGCTTCGTGAAGGGTCTTGTTACACCCTGTATGTAGACAGATTTTCTTAGCGCTTGGCTGGTCTTATTTGTGTAGTGGTATAGCGCTACTGCCAAGGTCGATTGCCATGTCAGGAAAAGTGTTATTGGGTGTTTTTCATAAGGGATTGCCCAGGCCATGCTGCTGCATGTCCACGTAATTGGCGAAATTGCGCAGTGGCTGAGCGATTGACTGTTGTGCTGCGTGTCGCGTTCCATTCCCGCACGCAACCAATATTTGTATGGCCTACCTACAGGTTGTTCCGAGTCTAACTGACTGTGTGTATGTAAGTGTAAATATTTTTAACGCCACCACGATATGATAAAGTCCTTTTTTTTTGTGTTTTCGGGGGGAAACCTTCAAAAGGCGGCCGGTCTTTGGGGATAAGACCGGGGAGTGTGGGATTTTTACCGCACTAAAACCACTCCGATCACCATCTGCACATGAGAGATGATGAAGTCTTAGTGCGGGGCAACGTATAAAAAAAAATGAAAGGTTGGGTGCAGGGGGTCTAAAATCGCCGCTTTATCAGAATCATAATACGAATCACGTTAAAAATTTAAAACTCTTAAAATGGACTTTGTGGTCATAAACATAAAGACCATTTTAAGAATTTTAAATTTTTAACGTGATTCATATTATGATTCTGATAAAGCTTCCATTTTAGGCCCACAGTACACAACACTGCCAAAACTTTCAGAGAAATACAGATGTTAGTCAATTCAATAAAACTATCACCTACTCTTTTCTCTCTGTATTTGCGAACGCACGGCGTATCTTTTTCATTCAATAACTGCAATGAATATGATCTCGAATGTATTCTATGAAGTATGAATGTCTCTAGTGTGGAGATTCTCTCGATGTAATTTATAACTTAAGGTTTCTTTTATGAACTCGTCTGTTTATTTTTGCGAAGATATTTGATATTGGTTCACAACAGGATATGACATCACGCCTATAATTCACGAAGGGTTGGGCAGGGGGTGTACCTTCTTAATAGTACACCCACATTTCGCTAGTTATGTTGAAGTACCATGTAATAAGGGGCGAGCCTATTGCCTTCAACTGCACACAAATCCACATTCCGAGGCTGCTGTTGAGAAAATCTTGATAAAAAAACGGTAATTTAAAAAATTAAAAAACCCGACTGCGTAAAAACATAAATAAAAAGCATAGAACTTAGCGACTTAACAGTCGGGACCCATTAACATATATACAACGTGTTTTTTTTTATATCCCATAACTCTAGGGTATGATTGAGGCCATATCAAAGAATCAACTGGCATATGAGTTATGTTCCAATCCTTCGTTTTTTTTTTTTTTTCATTTTTCATACAAAATAATTCGGCAAAGTCACGATTATTAATGTAAAACACCCTTACGTGAAATATGACAACGTCGCATTTTCTTAGCTTTAAATATGAATGATTGGTTTGAATAAAAATGAATTACCTACCTACATATTTTATTTTACTATTTATTTTACTACACTACTGCGAAGTTTGGCAACCTCGCAAAAGTAAAGATTCGTCATACTGGTGACAATTTTTGACCTAATTTAATTATGATTGATGATATCTCCGAAACGATGCATTTTTGGAACACCTATTCTAGGAGTTTTAGTATTATTTTTACCTACAGAATATAACCCTAGAGTTATGGGATATAAAAAAAAACAGGTTGTATAGGTATTTTATTTTTTATTATTGAATAATTTTTATTTTGATATACCCAGTGTCACTCTCACAGTAAATACGAATCTAACGACACCTCTCAAGCTAAAATCCATGGAGCCGTTTAGGCCACAGAGCGTGCCAAACAATTATACATACATACATACATACTTACTGTCGAAAAACATAACCCTCCTTCTGGCGCAGTCGGGTAAAAATACCAATAACACTTTGCGTGACCTGGGAATCGATCCCAGCACCTCATGCCCAGTCGCGCTTGCAACTAGCAATAAATAATGCTTTTAATTTAAGCCTTTTTGGTGAGGTTCTTCAGAAAGGTCAGGTGCGTAGTCCTCGCAACCGGCGTGCGTGTACTTATGAGCAGATGCATGAACGTGGACGAGGCGCAAGGAGTATGTAAGGATCGTAGCAGGTCGCGGGCCTGTGGACGGCGAGCTATGGGCTAGCTCGCCGTCCGTCCGTCTTATGACGACAGGCCGTGTCGACGACGGCGCGTTCGTGTTCCACGCGCGCCTCCAAGAGAGTCAGCAAACAGGAAGGGGTCCGAAAGGACCGATGCCTGTCAGAGTTGCGGGACTGATCGAAAGAGATACCGCGGCCCTGGAACACAAAGGGCGATGAAGGAACATGGATAGGTTTTAGTCAGTAAAAGTCTGACACTCCGTCCTGCTCGGCCCAGAGCGGGAGGAGTTATTTGATGATTTCCCAACCCGAAAAAAAAAAAAAAAAAAACTTAGCAGGTGGCGGTCTGTAGTTCTTGCCTATCCCCTCATGGGAATAAGGCGTATGTATGTTGCCATATTAGGAACTTGTTACTAAATTATAAGCGGCTTGGGCCGCGCCTGCCTAGGGTAGTCCGTGTATAGGTGACCACCGATTACATACAGAGGTTTCTCTGTGCCTCGGAAAACACGTTTACCCGTTGGTCCCGGCTGTTAATTGTAGATCTTTGACAGTCGTTACAGGTCTGACAACCAAACTTCCAGTATTAAATCGATTCTGGAGGTCAGATAGGCAGTCGCTCCATGTAAAATTTTGCTATTCAGCTGCATCCGGTTAGACTGGAAGCCTACCCCAACACAGTTGGGAAAAAGCTAGGCAGATGATGTATTGTTGCCAAATTATTGTTACATCTTAATGGAAGTCATATTCAGGAGTGGGCTGCAATACATTGAATTGATTGATTGCTTCGATAACCCTTGGCATTAAGCCCAATGCTATAGCATATTTTTCTTCTATATATCCACAACAATATCGGAAAGTGCCTTGCCTTTTTACTGCTAAAGTATTAAACTGATTTTGTTGAAACTTGTGAATCTTTTTAGGGTTCCGTACCCGAAGGGTTACCAACGGCACAGTATAAATATGGAACAGTATGGAAACTAGGCCTAGTTGTTAAGATAATTACCTACGCTCCATTGCATCATTAGGGTTGTCAATCAATCAATCAATCAAATTATTTATTTGCTAGAATATGGTACATAAGGTGTTACAGTAAATTTGTCTCAGCATATCCTGCCACAACATGGCGTGCAAATGTATTCACATTAAGCGATCTCAATTAGTCTTACTTACAAATTACAGATTCTATTGACTTGTCTTCTAGATAGTCCTTAACAGTATAATATCTTTTAATTAATAAGAATTTGAAAAGTATTTTTTTAAATATTGTCAGCGGTAACTCTTGAACACTATTTGGTAAATGATTGAAAATAATAATCGACATGCAGTATACATTTTTCTTAAATAATTTTAGTTTTATTGGTGGCAGCCGAAGCCGGTCTTTATGCCGTGTTCGGCTATTTGGTCTGTCAGTGCTGGTTTCAAATAAATTGTGGTTTCGCCTAACAAAAACACATATTTCAAAAATATATAAACATGGCAAAGGTAGAATTTTACGATTTTGAAATAGTGGCTTACAGCTGTCTAAAACGTGAGCTCCACAAATTGCTCGGATACATTTTTTTTGAGCTTTAAAAACTCTTTCAAAATCTACTGAGTTACCCCATATTACAATGCCGTATCTAAGTACGGATGATACATAACCATGGTAGGCCAGCATTGCAGTGTCACAGTTTACTGTTTGCCTAATTCTTTTCAGGACATATATAAAACGATCTATTTTTACAAGAATCTTCTCTATATGTGTTTTCCAATTACAATTTTTATCGACCGTTATACCCAAGAATACACAATTATCGACAGTGGTCAAGTGAGAATCTTTATAGTGAATGTCTAGTTTATTTACGTTTGCGTTGTATGTTTGAAATTGTATTATGTTTGTTTTAGTCATATTTATTTTTAAGTTATTTTTTTCTAGCCAAACGATTGCATTATCCAGAGCTTGGACGGTTTCCTTTTCTAAGTTTTTGTTATTTTCACTCTTAATCATTATTGTAGTGTCATCAGCGAATAGTATGCAATCTTTGCCTATGGCCTCAGGAATGTCATTGATGTAAACTGGAAAGAGTAGTGGGGATACGATACCTCCCTGTGGCGTGCCATGGTTATTTAGTTTATAATCCGACCTATAGATTTTTTTTTCCCTTTGATAAGTTTTTGTTATTTCCACACATTGTACTCTTTCGGAAAGGTAACTTTTGATCCAGTCGTTGGCCTTACCCCGGATTCCATAATGCTCAAGCTTTGAGAGTAGTGTTTTATGGCAAACAAAATCAAAGGCTTTTGTCATGTCTAGGAACACTCATAATAATAATAATAATGTAAATGAAAGAAAAAAAAAAAAGAAAAAAAAAAAACATTAGCCAAATTAAATGAAACTACCGGAATATACCAAAAATGAAAATATCTGAAGGAAAACCATAAAACGTCATAATATTAAGATGCTGACCAGAAGCCGAGCCAAACAACAGGCACACCCACCATCTCCGGGCTCGTTGCTCAGCTCCGCCTCGCAGCCGCCGGGACGCGCCACATCCGTGAGCATCGTGTCGCCGGTCGCTGCAGTTGCGTCGAGCTCGAGCGACGAGTTTTTCTCTCCGCCGTCGACACCACCACCACCATCGCCTCGACGACGAGCAAGAGGACGGCCACCAGCGGGCTTGGGACCTCGTGGCCAACCGGCCCCGAACAGGGTCCCCGCTGCCGGTGGAAATGTGTCGCGCATGCGATGGACTCATTCCATAAACGAGAATGTCATGCGCGCATATTATGGGGCTACAGAGGGAGGAAACAACCTGACCGCGTACCGTGTTCGGATGCTCTCTCTGTTTCAGGTGCTTGAGCCAGCTGTCAACGTGTCGGCGCAACGACTGTCGGATCAGGTGCGAGTCATCCAGCGTAATCGTATGTTGGATGACACCGTACTTGATCGCTTGCGGACTGAAATGCAGAGTAGCCATGTCATTGCCACGCCGTCGCAGGCTGTGGTTCCACCACAGTCTAGCATAATACCAAATCGCAATAACGACGTAAGTGATGACATGGTTACTAATGTAAGTACCCAGTGCAATGAGGAAATGAGGAGTGCTTTGGAAGGTGCGATTCGGGAATATCGGTTCATGCCAGCCGACCTTAGGCCACGCATACCTCGTTTGCCCATGCATAACAAAAATAGGGCGCTGGTGGCTGTTCTGGATTCGCAGTTGTCAAACTATTTTGATAACTGCGAAGACCTCATCGATGCTCATTCAATCCTGTATTGTGCAGCTGTAGCGGCATGTCGTGTAGCTCACGTCAAATTTTCTGATGACAGAGCTACACGACCTAAGCCAGCCATACCAGCATGGCAGTACAGGATTGAACGACGTATTGGTGGGGCCAGAGCACTCATCGGCAAACTGATCTGCTTCAGGGAGGGCAATACACGCCCTAGAGTGATGCGTTTTGTGAGGCGGGCGTTCTCGGGGACTGATATCAGTCCTCGTGACTACATGTCCCGTGTCACAGAGCGCATCGACTTCCTGAAGCAGAAAGTGTATGCATGGGCAAACCGTATTCGTAGGTATAAACGGCGGGTCGACCGATACACTCAGAATCGCACATTCCAAAGAGATGAAAGGTGGGTTTATAGGGCTTGGGAGCGACCGGACCAAGGTGTGGCTGACACGCGCCTGCCGGATGATGATGCCATGTGTTCGTTCTGGCGCAGCATCTGGTCGGTGCCTGTTAGCCATACCGAGGATGAATGGACCCGGGAGGTCGAGCGAGCGTGCGATCCAGTACAAGAAATGGGGGCAATCACCATCTGCCCCCAAGACGTAGTTCGTGCAGTCCGTCCGTTGCCTAACTGGAAATCTCCAGGGCCGGATGGGCTGCACAACTTCTGGATCAAATGGTTCACAAGGTCGCACGCTCGCCTGGCAACCCTGTTCCAGTCAGCCTTAGAGTCAGGGTCGCTGCCCGAGTTCCTGACAACAGGTATAACCCACCTGCTCCATAAATCGGGTAGTACTGCGGAGCCTAAAAATTATAGACCGATTACCTGTCTTCCGACAGTCTATAAAGTTCTTACATCCATTTTGAGAGCTAAAATTAACAAACACATTGATGATAATTCTATCATGTCCGCTTCTCAAAATGGATGTAGGAACGGGTCCCGCGGTACTAAGGAGCTACTCCTCATTGATATGGCCATTAGCCAACAGGTTCGCCGTTCCCGAAGGGATCTGTCGACATGTTGGATAGATTATAAGAAGGCCTATGACTCCGTGCCACATACATGGCTCATGAGGGTGCTAGAGTTGTATAAAGTAGATGCAACTCTGCGCACCTTCCTGATGTCGTGTATGGGACAATGGAGGACAGTCCTTCGCTATCCAGGATGTCGGCAAATCCAGAGGAATAGCGAGCCGATAAGGATAGAGCGAGGTATATTTCAGGGCGACAGTTTGAGTCCACTTTGGTTCTGCTTAGCCTTGAATCCTCTTAGCACGCTGCTGGAGGATTCAGGTCTAGGCTATCGGTTGAGGAGAGGTGGTCAAGTTGTATCTCACCTCCTTTACATGGATGACCTGAAACTCTTTGCCCCCAACGATTTGCAACTGATGGAGCTACTGAAGGTAACTGAAACTTTCAGTAGCGCCATCAGGATGGAATTTGGTGTGGACAAATGTGCGGTCATGCATGTAAAACGAGGGGAGATTGTGGAATCTGTGGGAACCCAGCTCTCGGATTCCATAAATCTTAGATCCCTCTCAGCAACCGAAAACTATAAGTATTTGGGTATGTCGGAAGCGCTGGGCATCAATGTTGCTGACATGAAGCAATCGTTGAAGGAACGCTTCTTTGGCCGCCTGAAAAAAGTATTTAATAGTCTTTTAGCAGGCGGAAATAAGGTGCGTGCCTTCAACGGTTGGGTCATGCCGGTTTTGATGTACTCTTTCGGCATACTGAAATGGACTCAAACAGAACTAGACGCCCTGGATAGGAAGGTCCGTACATTGTTGACGGCATATCGAATGCATCACCCACGTTCTTCGGTTATGAGACTGTATATCCCGCGGAAGTGTGGGGGTCGAGGCTTTTTAAACGCTAAGACTCTCCACAATCGCGAGATATGCAGTCTCAGGGAATATTTCCTAGAAGCCGACGTGGGGATGCATCGAGATGTGGTCGCGGTGGACAAGGGCCTCACCCCGCTCTCCTTGGCTAAAGAGAACTGGCGCAAACCTGTAGTGCTTGACACTAACGACCGCAGGGAGGTATGGCAGAGTAAGGAGCTTCACGGACGCTTTTTCCGGGCCCTGCACGGGCCCGATGTAGACCTGTCAGCGTCCGTAGCCTGGCTACGTTCTGGGGACCTCTTCGGAGAAACCGAAGGTTTTGTCTGTGCAATTATGGATGAAGTTATGATGACGAATAACTACCGGAGATTTATTGTGAAGGACGGCACGGTTGACATATGTCGGGCATGCCACCGTCCAGGTGAATCAATCCGTCACATTATCTCTGGGTGTTCTCGTTTGGCCAACGGAGAGTACTTGCATAGACACAACCTTGTAGCCAGGATTATCCATCAGCAACTTGCTCTAAAATACAGACTTGTGGAATCGGAAGTGCCGTACTATAGGTATGTGCCCGACCCAGTTCTCGAAAATGGCAATATCACATTGTACTGGGATCAATCCATCATCACTGACAGGACTATTTTAGCCAATAAGCCTGATATAGTGGTGGTGGATCGATCAGAGCGGCGCGCAATGATTGTTGACATAACGGTCCCGCATGATGAGAACCTCGTGAAAGCCGAGAAAGATAAGCAAATAAAATATCTTGACTTGGCTCGCGAGGTTGTCGACATGTGGGATGTGGACTCAGCGATCATTGTGCCGATAGTCGTATCAGCCCATGGCTTAATTGCTAAGAGCCTCGATGAATACCTGAGGAGGCTCTCGTTAGGCAGCTGGATCAAGGGCTTGATACAGAAAGCAGTACTCCTGGACACGGCTCGTATTGTTAGGAGGTTTCTCTCTCTGGAGCCCTGACCACCGGTAGCTTGGACCCTGTTCCCGATACCGGCGGGCAACAATTTTTTATATTTTTAAATGTTTTTATATTTATTTTTTATAAGAAATATTTAAAAATGTAAATAATTTGTTTAAAAGTTAAATAAAGGTAATAATAATGTAATAATAATAATATTTTTTTATATTTTTAAATGTTTTTTTTTAATATTTATTTGTTTAGAAATATTTAAAAATGTAATTGATATGTATATAATTGAATAAAGGAGAAAATAATAATGTTCCTCATAATGTTTTTGAAATTGTAGTGTAGTGATCAAACAATCGAGTTCAAGTAGTTTATAACACGGAACAGTTTAATATTAACACACAACAACTTGTACAAGTATATTAATTACACTTGGCTTTGTCAATATGGCGTACCTCGTCGACGACGACTTCGAGAATAGCATAACAGGACGCATGTGCGGCGCCGATGCCTGGCGTTACAACCCGAAAATGCGTATGTCAGTAATTAAAAAACTTAAAAAAAAGACCTTTATTCTCCATACTTTGAAATTGCAGCCGCCATCTTGGATTTACATTTTGACAGCACTATCGGCTTCAACACCCTCGAAAACCATGAAAACAATACCCATGATGAGAAATTTGTAGTAGCCGCCATGTTGGATTTACAAATAATTCACGAATTTATTTTGATCGATCACACGGAGTTATAATTCGACATCGAATAAAACAATAAATAATTCTTCAGCAGGGAGTCTAAAAAACGAAAGCTCCTGTTTCGATAAATCCATGTTCAAACACCCATAGACTACGCATTACGTACGCGGCATTTTTAAAAAGATTCCGGACAAAAACTTCTACGCGACCACTCGTCTTGACGCGACAGTCACGACTGAGCGCACCCTGATGTCCGCTTCGGGGACTCGTAGATGCGCGTGTTTGTGTGAGTGTGCCGATTCGACCGTTAGTACATAGTTTCCGTACTGTTCCATATTTATACTGAGCCAACGGGACCCTATTATTAGCCTTCGCTGTACGTCCGTCCGTTCGTCTGTCTGTCAGCGGGCTGTATCTCATGATCCGTAATAGATAAACAGATATTTTCACAGAAGTTGTATTTCTGTTGCTGCTTTAACAACAAATAAATTAAAAATTAAATAGGGCTCCCCTACTATAATGGTTCGGAACTCTTCATGCGCGAGTCCGACTAGAAATGGATGGGTTTTTTTTCTTCACGGGAAACCCTTACAGTCTAGGTATTTCTACCTTGACTGAGAGGATAAGCTCATAGCAGGACAGTATCGCGTTTCGTGCTTCTATCCTTTTTTATCGCTCAAAACCGTAATTTGCTAGAACGAGAAATAGAGCGTGCTGCTGGGCGTACCGTCGTGCGATAGCACTCTCTGTTGATCCTCCGTTCCGCTCTGCTATGACGATCTCCTAACGACTCAATGTCGACGCCCTGGTCATCCTAATACCAGTGACGTGCAGTGGTTCTTCGCGGAAGGTAGGCCACGCTAAGATGACCCTCAAAGTACTCACATTTATTGATATATTCACTTACCCTTCCGGGCCCACCGCACCCACCCCTGGTGTTTTTAGTAAGCGTATGAGAAACAACGCCATCTAGCTTAAATATCAGGAATTTCAATGGAATTCTGTCAATACAAGAACGAAGGAAGTCGCTCCGCTACCAAAAATTCTAAAAAATAAAACAGAGTGCGCTGTAAACAAAAAAAAAGGTAGAGTTTTCTGACCGGAATATTTGAAAAACAAACCTTTAAAATAAGCCTATTAAAACCAAAGTTATAAATACAAGAACTGCGCATTAATCAAGGTTCAAACCACGATTTTCTGACAATGCAAACAGAAGAAAGATTAATTTGAAATGACGATGAATTTTAGGTTAATTCTCGTAATTCGGGTACCTACACATCTTTCTTTGGACACAACTTGAATCTTATCATTAAACGATTGTGAATACTTACTGTTTTTAACTTTTAACAAACACACTAACAGCGCAAATTTCACAACAGAACACCATTTCTAAGTTAATAAACAAATACAACAAAATAATATTTACACTATTATACTTTTCAAAACGAATTACAAACGTCAGATATTATAAAAATCAAAACACTGAAGATCGCGAAATAAATTTTGCTAGTCACATGAAACAAGCCTTTCTAAGAAAAATACAATTGTTATTTTGTCGATAAAAAAACACTACCAAATATAATTGCATCACTGCATACCGTTTTAGCCGGATAATACTTTGTGGGGCAGCCAATCAGTGGCCAGCTAGCCAGCTACACTCGCAGGAGTTTACGCCCCTATTTACTATGTGTGCCGTTCATATACACGAAAATACGCATCAGTGTGCGTAAACTTATCAATGGAAATTAGGCCGGCTGCGGCCTTGCCTAGACGGCCGGGAGCGAGCGTCGTAGTATTTATCAGTTACGTCACACGGCCGCGACAAGTTGCTATAAGTATTATAACAGGAGTTTTTTTTTATTTTTTATTAATATAGTTATAATAAATGCATTTGTTGCGTTGTTGGTAGGAATGGTAGGGTAGGCTAGGCCTAATTGCCTCTATAGACGGCACGCCCCTGCCTAATACCATGACGCAGAGGCCTGAGAGATATTCGCACATGCTTAGCTAGAAATAAGATTACTTCTAAACGAGGGTTGGTAGAGGTGTATGGAAGATGAAACCATTATGCGTCGACCACTGATCAATTAGGTTGAGGTCAACAGGATGATGATTCATGGCTAGAAGGGACGTCTACTGCGATAACGGTTAATATAAAGGGAGTCACAAGACCCTTAACGAAGCCGAAAGCTACTTGTTCTCCCCGTCATTGCGATCATTTTTTTGTTCTAGACCATACCTGGGAACCTTCTAGTTACGGAGATATTAGGGGTCAAAGTTCCAACATTTTCACAAGTTTTTTTTGTGAATTTTTTTTTTAAACACCTCCACGTTGCCCGTACTATTAAATCCATCCATCTGCAGAATGTTTTGAGTGCCTTACATTTAGTTCTACCGTAAAACGTGATTCCTCACCCCAAAAAAAAAGTCATTTCACACCTATATTTTTTACGTAAAGTTACTTAGTTTGATGTAGATAATGCTTTCTAGACGGCTTCGTTGAGGGTCTTGTCATACCCTGTAGATCTATGGCTTGCGATTGGAGAAGTCTATGTCCAGGAGCAGACTGCTGTAAGCTGATGATGATGAAAAAAAACATAAGCTGCGCCGACCGCAAAGGAGATGTTTCATTTTTATATGGGACTCTGGCCATAACACGTACTTTTTATAAAAGCTGGGAAACAAACCTCTGCATAGAATAAAGTAACCTTTTTACATAATATTAAATGGTGTTTATGCACGCAAAAAAAAATAAAAATGTTTGACGTTTGTCGTGAGTGTTAAGACAGCTATGACAGGTTGTAGAGATGACGTTTGCATAACCTAGAAATCGTTATTTGATAATAATTGTATAAAGCATAAGTCGTTGGAACAAAACATAAATGAGAGAACGTAAAATAACACTGAAAGCCACGAAAGTCGAAACCAAGTCGAGATGAACGAGACTACTGACAGACACTGATGGGTTTTGTCAAAAGAAAACGTCATTTTGAATTTTTGGTTCAGAAATCGTTATTTGATAATAATTGTATAAAGCATAAGTCGTTGGAACAAAACATAAATGAGAGAACGTAAAATAACACTGAAAGCCACGAAAGTCGAAACCAAGTCGAGATGAACGAGACTACTGACAGACACTGATGGGTTTTGTCAAAAGAAAACGTCAACGTCAATTTGAATTTTTGGTTCAGAAATACACTACAGAAAAGTAGTACTTATTATATATTTTTTTACAATGAAATCGTCACTCTTGCTTATAATTAGTCGAAAAGGATGTATAAGAGTATAATAATAATTATTTATTACAAGAACACATACTTTTCATATATAAACATCGACGTGATGTTATGTTTTTATGTAACATGATTTCAGAACGAAAGCAGACTATGCAAACCAGTAAGACGCCATGTTGAATAGAATATGGCAATAATTGAAAAACTGTTACTTTCCATGCACAACAAATCAGGCTTAAATTCTCAAGAGAATATTTTTCCTGAATTCGTGGTATTTTTTCCTCTTTTTTGATGACTGTACATCTTATGGCCGAAAATGAAACATGTCCTTTTGTTCTTCCGTACTCTTCTCTATTACTCGTCATCTGAGCAGTCACCTCCTTTCTAGCCATATCATCCTTCACACAGTCCATCCATCGTTTCTGTGCTTTACTCTTTTTTTTATTAGCCCGTACAGTGGGACACCACTGCTGGGCAAAGGCCTTCCATATCCTCTTTTCCTATGACTCCTCGAGCCAGCCCTCGCGGTACGCGTCCAGGTCGATGGTTTTATGACTATTCAAAAATGTAAAACAAAAAATATTTTTTATTTTTTTACGGAAATCGGTAAGTGTAAACCACCCGTATTAAAACGCAGCACGTCTGTTCCTAGCCCTATAAACGCGCCGTCACACACACAAACGCAAACGTTTATTCCATAGTATAATTATGGACAGTATGGAAACTAGGGGGTGGTTTACGTTTACCGATTTCCGCAAAAAAATATAAAAATCCTACCTTTTTTTATCGATTCAGGTCGAGAATCATTAGTATAGATACCTCCTTGAATTAGACCAGGATGCAAAGCGACAGCATGTATACAAGCGAAGTCCCAGCCTCAGCTTGTTCATTGTTTTGTGAATTTACAAAATAATCTTGAAAGTTTTATGAAATACCGACTTGCAAAGGTCGGGGAAACGTAAAAGTTCAACATAAAAACAAAAACAATGAAAACTTGTTTCATTTCGAAGGATATTGTTCGCGTAAACATTTGGATTGTGTGAGGTTTCTTCGCCTTGAACGCTGACCTTTGTTTATTGAGGTTGTTTTTCTGGTTCCGTACCTCGAAAGGAAAAAAGAACCCTTATAGGATCACTTTGTTATGCGTCCGTCTGTCTGTCTGTCAAGACCCTTTTTCTCCGGAACGCGTAGAGGTATCAAGTTGAAATTTATGACAAATACTACGGGCTTTTGGAGCTGTGTTTTTATTATTTATTTTTCTCCATCTTACGACTATCTTTACAGGGTTACCTAATGCGATAGTGTACACAATAACAATATTAAATTTTGTAACTAACCACAAACAATGAATTTTGATTTTAAAGTAACGATTAACTAATTATAATAATATTAATGCATGTTGGACCTATTGTAAATCACAAATCTTAAAATAATAAGGGTGACAGCTAAATATTTATACACCTTATGTTGTGGTAGAATGTTAAGGACTTAATCAAACCCATAACACCATACTATTTTTACGTCGGTTGCCTTACAAGAACATTCTAGATCACGTGCGTCACTGTTTAGAAGATTAGAACTGTGTAGAAGATTCGAGAAACTTGAAGTTTCTCGAAGGACAATGTTCTACTACGGAGCTTTCTAGAAGGTTCGAGAAGTCTGTGGAACTTTCTCGAAGGATGATGTTTCACTATGGACTGTGAAGAACGTTCGAGAAGGTTGTAGATCTTTCTCGAAGGATCGGTCGTCATATAAATAGACGTCGTGTTTGATTTTAAGTATAGTTTTAAGCCCCTGGCTGGAGGCCTTAGATTCATTTTTAAGGCATCCACAGGGAATAGTCCGGTTAAGCAGTAGCCAGCCTCAGAGGCTGAAATGCGAGATGCCATCTCCAAAAAAAAAAAAACGGGAGCAGTCAGTTTGATTTTGGCTACAATACAAAGCGAATCGAAGTGAACTAGAAATGCGATATCTAAGTGAATAGTGATCAGTAGTGTATTTGTGATTAAGTTCTAAGTGTTTTGAAATTAATAAAGTTAATTCGTGTTTAATCGGTAGTATTTAATTTAACCCATACCCAGCTCGTAACACTATGTAAAACTATATTCTTATAAATAAATATTTCTGTTTTGTTTCTCAAAAATCCAACCTGTAAGTCATCGCGATCAAAAGATATGACCGTTTATGTCGCTTATTTTGCGACAAAAGGGAATCAAAACCTATAGGGTAGTTCCCGTAGACCAATAATTATGAATAAATATACACACATCAAAAGTGTCTAGGGATCAACATATATTTTTGCAATAACTTTTCTCCTGATTGATATTAATTAAAATTTTCTTTAAGGATTCATCAAATAAAGTGTTTTCGTTTGTCACAGTAACGATAAACCAAGTCACCTTTGCATTAATAAAGAAATTTGCCATTTTCCTAATAAAGGGATTTTTGACATTTGAACCACTAACACAAAAGTTCGAAAAAAAGACTGAAATAACAGTTTTCTTTAAAATTTTATTGGGTAACTTAAACAATTAATAATCCGTGTTTCTACCGCGAACACTAACAACACAAGAACATCGGTTTGGCATACTCAAAATGAGTTCATCCAAATCACGCTGTGGAATGGCCGCCCATGTTCGTTGCAACAACAAAAAAAGGTCTTCTTGCGACTGGATACCCTCCATATTCGGCAGAGCTCTTCTCTGTAGCATATCCCATGCATGCTCAATCGGATTCAAGTCTGGCGACTGAGCAGGCCAGGGCAGGACATTGATGTTAGCTGCGGCGAGAGTCTGTCTTACAACTCTTGCGGTGTGCGGTCGTGCATTATCATGCATTAACTGAAATAAGGGACCGATTTGCACTTGTAGAGGAACGATGACGTCTGATACAATCGTCTCAGCATAAATTTGAGCGTTGAGGTTGCCTCTGATCCAAATCAACTCAGTTCTTCCGCCGATCCAAATACCCGCCCATACCATGATGGTTCCACCACTATAAGGATGGACTTCCTGGCAGGATTTTAATCGCTGTTGGCGTCCAGGGGTTCTCCAGTGTCGTATACGTCTTGTATCCGGTCTCATACCAAAACGAGACTCATCAGAAAAGCACACGAAACGCCATTGTTCTTCTGCCCAATTTCTGTGTTCAAGAGCCCATTGATATCGTATCCTACGATTGTGCATTGCTATAGGTGGTACCCGTAGCGGTCTTCGGGAATGAAGGTTCACTTCATGCAAGCGGTTTCTGACTGTTTGGTCGCTAATTAAGTTCCCTGAAGAGTGATGAAGCCTCACGGCTAACATCATGGCGGTTATTGTTGGAGCTCTTCGAGTTAAGATTTGAATGTATCGGTCTTGTCTCCGTGTGGTGCAGCGATACCGTCCTCCATGGCGCTCAGCCACGGTACCAGTGCTTCGGTAACGTGTCCAAAGTCGACTGATAACACTCTGACTTGTATTCAGAGCTAAAGCCACAGTACGTTGCCGGGAACCAGCTTCTATCATTCCCACGGCTCTGAGCATTTCTTCCCTGCTTAAATGACGTCGCCGCTCCATAATAACGTTGGTTTTAATCAGTAGTAGGGAAACAGTAGCACTAATAATGTCTTCAATGCGTTGTATGTTTTTATAGGGAAAATATTGACAGCTGATTTTCATCTTTTACTCGAATTTGATTCACAGTTCCTGATTCAAATTATGAAATGCACCAAAAAGGATCCATATAAATTTATAAAATCATAAATTTATTACAAAGCCACATCTCAATCTCAAGAAATCCACTTAAAAATGCTTGATCCCTAGACACTTTTGATGTGTGTATATTCCTATAGCTATGGAGGACATCTAGCGCCATGGGCCGGGGGCCACATGGTGGCCCCCGGCCACCGTAGGCGCGGGCCTAGTTATTTGATGATATCACATCCGAAAAAAAAAAAAGATGTCATTGGTAGTTCACCTGAAATATAGGTATCTCAAATCTGCCTGCCCAACTATATTGGGGTCAGCTTTCAGTCTATCCAGATGCAGCTGAGTAACTGCAGTATTTTACATGGACCGACTGCCTATCTGACCTCCACAACCCAGCTAGTACTGGGTAATACGATACCCCTTGACAAGACAGGTTGACAGACTTTCGGACCACTGACTACCAGTAACGACTGTCAAAGATCTACAATTGACAGCCGGGACCAACGGCTTGACGTGCTTTCCGTGGCACGGAGGAAACTCGGTGTTTAATGGGTCGTCACCCATCCACGGAACAACCTAACCAAGTGCGGCTTTATCTGAAGATCGACCGGAGCGGCTGGTATTATTTAGCTACGAGCTCTTCTCCTCGTGTACGATTTCGTGTATGAATAGATACCTATTCATACACGAAATCTTTTAAGGGGTCATTGTACTCATCATTATGGACAACTTTCATTATGGGACCAACCCCGAAATCGAGAAAAAAATCAGCTGTTCAGTACATTTTGACGAGTTAATGCGATCATATTATAAGGAACAGCAGATTAATTTTTTTTCGCGATTTCGATGTTGGTCCCATAGTAAAAGTTGTTCATAATGATGAGTACAATGACCCCTTAAGAGATTTCGTGTATGAATAGATAGACCCTATATACATAATATATGAAAGAAAAAAGCTTATCTCACGAGACGGCTTATTGAAATGGATGGAAAAAAAGACCGTATTGCGACGGCCCCTATAAATTTAAATAAGCCAAACATTGTCTTTATAGGGACCTCGCGAACTACGCGGCAGCCACCACGATTTGTCTTTTGTTTTACATACCTTATTTCTCATGTTACCTCTAAACAAAGAACAGTTAGTTGACAAGATCCAAGTTTCGAAAGGTATGTATAATCTGCCTGTAATGTCCCACTGCTGGGACAAATGCTTCCTCTTCATGAAACGGAGTGGACTGTAGCCTACACGAGTCCTCTATGTTGAGGGTTTGGTTTCCGCACTTAGTCTCTAAAGTGGACTATCTTACCGAATCTTACGTGAGCCATGGTGGCCATTACTCCAACCCACACGAGCTCTTTGCGGGTTGGTAGATGTCACATGCCGTTGAGGTTTTAGTTCTAGGACACGATTTGTTGGTTCTAGGACTTTTGTTGTTATGTTTTTTTTTTTCACTGTTCTTCAAAGGACCTTGTATTGGGTGTAACGAAGAACCTTTAACGAAGCCGAAGGGCACTTGTTTTCCCCGTCATTGCGATCTTTTTTGTTCTGGACCATACCTGGGAACCTCCTAGTTACGGAGATATTGGGGGTCAAAGTTTCAAGTTTTTCACAATTTTTTTTTTAAGACCGTCATGAAGTGCCTCCATGATCCCTGCACTATTCAATGCATTCATCAGCACAGTGTTTTGAGTGCGCTGCATTGAGTCCTACTGTAAACCGTGATTTCTCACCCAAAAAAAAGTCGTTGCCCAGCAATAATTTTTGCTTAAAGTTACCTAGTTTGATGTGCAGAATGCTTGGCTGACAGCTTCGTGAAGGGTCTGCTTACACCTTGTATTTGGAACCTTGGCGTAATTTTCTTTAGATGTTTGAAGAATCCTCAAATTAAGTAGAACTAAAACCTGTTTGTGTTTACTAGAAATGTTTTCAGAACACACATTTCTTTAATACATTTTTCTTACGTTTTAAGCAAGTCTTGCATAATAACACTTTGTTTTTCTAAAGCATTATTAGCATAATATTCAGCCAAGCACGTTTCTTTTAGAAAAACATTCTACTGAATATGCTGCTTTTACTTACTAGAATCTTTTACATATTCAGATACAACGTTTAAGATATTCATTCTTTCGTTTTTTTACCTTTTCATGTTGTGTTGTTTTAAGCTGTAGGTAACCTAACAGAGGCGAATAACGTACGTGACGTGGGATAACATTCGCCCGCGTCTATCTTTCTTTGTTAAAAGCACTATTTATCTATACGTCTATACCAATATTATAAAGAGGTAAAATTTGTTTGTAAGTTTGTAGGGGGTAATCTCTGGATTTACTGAACCGATTTTGAAGTTTCTTTCACTAATAGGAAGCTACATTATCCCCGTGTGCCATAGGCTATAATTACAACGTGCCCGTGGGATAATTTCCGACAAAAACGCGAGCGAAGCCGCGGGCGACAGCTAGTTATATTTTAACTTGAAATGAGAGCTCATGGCTAGAAATAATAAGGCTGTTAGCCGCACGTGTCGAGCCAAGGTTAGGCAACGCTTGCGTGGATGGGTGACCATCTATTACATACCGACATCCCTCCGTGCCTCGGAAATAACGGTTAGCCGTAGGTCCTGGTTTTGATCCCTCCTGATCAGAAGGTCTAAGTAGCAAAATGTCCAACAGCGCGAAACGTCTAATGAGCAGGAAGTCTAATTAGCAAAATGTCCATGTAGCAAAACGTCCAACTATCAGATGGTCTGTTTAGCAGAACGTCTATTTAGTAAATTGTCAGATTCTCAAAATGTCTGGATACTCAGGCACAAAATTCAACACACTTATTGCATCGTGAGGGAAATGGAACTGCATTATAATATGTACATACAGACTCTTTGTCAGGGCTCATCGCAAATAATTATATGTTTGTAAAACTGAATTCAAAAACTTGAATGATGTTACAATTCCAGAAATAATGGCAGACAGTTTCCTTGTTTGTGAAGATGGATGTAATAATAATAAAATCTTAATATTTTCAACACCTGTGAGTAGATAATGCATTAAAAAACACAAATTTGATTTGTGTGCCTGAATGTCTGACAACCAGGCTTACCCTGGCTGGCCTGGCTTACCAGGCTAACTGGGTTGTGGAGGTCAGATAGGCAGTCGCTCCATGTACAATACTGGTACTCAGCTGCATCCGTTTAGATAAGCATGATATGATTCTACACTCAGGATGGCTTGACCGAAACTTAATAATAATATACCCAAACAAATTCAATATTTTGTTAGTTTTACGAGTAGATACAACTAAAGATTAAGGTTAATCTCGAGATATTCGTGTGTTTACGACCGATAACTGCAGTAACGGACATAATATTATTGTTTTGTCTATATATACGCGAGAAGATATATTTTATCTTTGACTGTCACTTGAAATGTGTCGAAATAACATGAGTTAATAGAAAACAATGTTTTCCAAACATAAAACTGGTTAAAACTGTTACCAAGCATTCAGTACTGTCAGGACATAATTCTGAACCTCCCCCGCATAGAAACATTTCATGGGTTACAAAAAAAAAAACAGCTGCTCCATAAATTTTGAACGTGTACAGGTATTGCACTTTTGTAGGAAACAGTTGTTTTTTTACATCTTCGATCAATAATAGGATTATAGATGATGTTTTACATACATAGAAACTTTCATCTGGTTATTAGATAGAATACTAGCTGTGCCTGGCCATGTGTTGCAATATGAACAACTGTTCACTCTCCAGCACTGCTTCTGCTGCACTCGCGATCGTAACAAGGATGGTACACCATTTAAATAACTATCCATACAGTGTATTAAACTATTTAAACTGTGTATTGGAACTTATATGACATTACAATCATCGCGAGCCTAGTGAACTCACGGAGAATCTTGACACCGCGATTCAGAAATCGCCGCTCACCTAACAACGCCATCTATTGGTTTAAAACTAAACAATATTTCCAACACAATGTCTTTTTATAAGATTTGTTTAAAACCTTCCCTGGTGTAGGTAGGTATGTAGAACAACTGCGAAATGTCATCAAAATCGGTTCAGTATGTTTATGGAGTCTATAACTCTATAGATAGATTTTTATATACTTACGAGTGAAACTGACCCGGGCACAAATTCAGACTCCGTGGTTGCTTCTGAGAAATTCTTGATGGATAAGCTCAGTAACCGACTTGGAAATCGACCTCAGGACCTCATGCTCGGCAGTCACGGTTGCGACCACTAGGAGGTGGACGGTGGGTATGTACTGTTGTTATTTTTTTTTTTTTGTGTTTTTATCATTTTGTATGATGCACGTCATGTCCCTGCGACAAATAAATATATTTTCTTTCTTTCTTTCTTTTTTACTGGAAGCATCAATATCAAAACAACGTTGTTTGCAGATAAATCTGATTCTATTTACTCTGTTCGGTAGGCTTATGTATTTTGAGGGATTGCGCCTACCATGTTTGCTGCTTATTAAGGTTTTTTTTTGGCATTTTGCCGGATTTTGGGTATGGCCTCAGCGCCAAGTTACAACCGCAGTCAGTTTATACCAGTGGCGAAGGTTCCATACAACTCAATTCCTACCAGCTTCCCTTTGAAGAATGGCACAGTCAGTATTTTATAGACAAATAATAAATCACATTAAAGATATATACTCCGGCTTACCTCTTACAAAAATTGACCCTTCGCTACTGGTAGCTACGCTTGTTCCCCAACAAGCTGTGCATGGAGACCATAAATACAGGGTGTTACAAGACCCTTAACGAAGCCGTCAACTAAGCATTATGTACTACATTAAACTAAGTAACTTTATGCAAAAATTATTGCTGGGAAACGACTTTTTTTTTTTGGGATTGAAAATCACGTTATAAGGGAAACACTCAATGTAACGCACTCAAAACATTGTGCTGATGGGTGGATTGAATAGTACGTGGATCGTGGGGGAGTTTAAAGTAAAAATCTTACGTTAAAAACATCTACTTAAAAAAAAACTTGTGAAAATGTTGGAACTTTGACCACCAATATACAGCGTGTAACAGAAAGGGTATAATCATATGGAATACTGTAACCCTTTTCGCGTCTGTATCCCATCCAGCCCGTATAGCAACAGTTCTTGTCTTTGCTTACCTGTCTACCTGATTTGTCTATGAATTCAGGCCAAAACTTCAAGAGTTCTCAACTAGTGCAACGGTATCGATAAACCGATAGATAATGATGTTCATAAACTATTAAACAAAGATACTGCCGTCGCTTATCTGGTCTCTGTCACGGAATGACAAAACGCGATGTTGGGTCGATGACCTGTGTAGGAACAGGGCTGGCAGTTTTTGAATACTTTACTCCAATTTCATAGTCAATAGTCATCGGCAAGGAAGATATATCTCTCTCTCTTTCACTCTAAGTACTCCTGAAGAATTACGCCGGTCGCTTCCTGAAAAGTTATGAAGACTTATAGCTGTTGATTTTATTTCATCGAAGCCTCATCCTAGTTACTCCCGTTCAGCATCGTCGCCGTAGTTTCATGCAGTCAACTGAACCAACAGGTGTAGGACGTCAGCGCCGCTTGGACATTCTTCAACCTATAGCATCCAGCGATCACGCCCGTCCAGCACATCTGCTGGTGACCTACTTATGGCCTAGGTCCAGTATCCAACTACTGCCTAGTTAACCATCTTATAAAAAAAGGGGAGATTAATGTGTTCAACCAGCATCTTTCACCGATTTTATTAACTTTGCTTAGGAAGTTATCCTCTGCCTATATGTAAATGATAAATGATGTTTATTATACAAATAGGTTTTTACAAACACTTTGACACGTCATTTTTTTAACCTAGATGGGGTCGGTGTTTCGTACCTGACTACTCTGAGAAGAAGGAGCCGAAACAAACTCACGAGGTCATAGTCTCTTTTAATGTCCAGACATTTTGGTCAACTCACATGAGGACAATGCAGATTAGTGTCTGAGATGGTCTCTTGAAGAAAGAACCACACAGATTTGAGTGGACCTGTCCAGTCAGTGCAAGCATTTTTCAGTTATCTTGTAGCTCCACTTATAACTCAAGGAGCTCAAAGACACGACGAATAATACCAAAGAAATGACATTTGTGTATAAATGCAATTTTTCTTCTTCGTCTATGTGTATGATGTGCTAATTACTTCTAGTTACAAAGTCAAATTGATACTTGACAAGGATTTGTGTGAGATACCATAACAAAAACCGGCCAAATGCGAGTCGTACTCACACGCACATAGGGTTCCGTACCAGCAAAGAGTATCATAAAATATTTTGAAGGCTCATTCATATGTTGTAGGTATTTTATTACATTCAACAGCAAAACTAAACTTGTTTTTCATAGTGTTAATGAAAAACAAAGTTACTGCTGCAGTTTGATGAAAAAGTCCCTATCTGGAAAACTAATCATCAAATTTTATTCAAACCAATTTTGCTTGAAAGTTTTTTTTTACGTTCGACAACTTACTTTTTTTCAGAATTTTCCTCCTCTCACTTTAGAAATTAGAGGGGAACACACATTTCAGCACTTTGGAAGTGACTATCTTTCAAACGATTGTCTTTGACAAAAAATGGTTTAAGGAACCTCCATGTAATTAAGACCTATCTATAGACCCGCACGTGTAGGTTTGACGAAAAAAAAATTTTTTAGTTGCAGTTCTATGTATGAGGAGCCCCCTTAATCTTTTTTTTTATTTTTGTATAAAAATCGTAAAGCGGTTTACAGAATACACCCTCCTACTAAGTTTCAAGTGTGTAGTCCTAATAGTTTCAGAATAAAGTGGCTGTGACATACACGGACAGACAGACAGACATGGCGAATCTACAAGGGTTCCGTTTTTTGCCATTCGACTACGGAACCCTAAAAAGGGTAAAATAAAAACTTTTTTACAAAAAAAAAATAGACTTCCAAAAAAACAAACACTGTAAAGTGGAAAATAAAAAACTGTATTTTCCGAAGTCGGTGGCAAAAAAGTCAAAGAATAAAACAAAAGTCATCGACTTCCGGAACTAAAGTTATTTTTCATTCCTTATTGTTTTTTTGTTCAAGTGAGTCAGCTAATTGTTTAACCTTAGGTCTTCTACTATTTATTCTGTTCTGTTCTGGCTCGTATTTCACAATCTAGATCGATACGACCTCTCCCCTTAAGATTTTATTAGGCCTAGAAAAAATCATGTTTTTCTTTTGACAGCCCTGCCTAAGAAAACAATAGGAGCAAATATACATTGTGTGTACTTTGCATAGTTTTTACGTATAGGCACTTTGATCACAAATATCCAAATGCCTACATATTATAGGATTGTGGAAGATGAAATACATTAGTTTGTATTTACTATGTTCTGAGTGGTTTCTTTATTTGTTTAATAGAGTAGCTTGTAGCTAAACAATAAGCAGCCGCCCGGGGGTCGATGTTCAAGGTTAAGCAGGGCTTGCCAAGGTCGGTCGGTGGATGGGTGACCGTCAATTACATGCCTAAGTTCCTCCGTGCATCGGAAAGCACTGTAATCCGTTGGTCTTGGCTGTCATTTGTAGATCTTTGACAGTCATTACAGGTAGTCAGTAGCCCGAAAGTCTGACAACCAGTCTTTACAAGGGGTATCGTGTCACCCAGTACTAACTGGGTTATGGAGGTCAGATAGGCAGTCGCTCCATGTATAATAGTGGTATTCAGCTGCTTCCAGTTAGACTGCAAGCCGACCCGAACGTAGTTGGGAAAGGCTAGGCAGATGATGATTCCTATTACTAATAAGAACATTAGCAGGCATGTCATTATAAAAATATGGTACTCGTAATTGTTTGGATGAATACTGCACTTATGTACTTAGCTTGAGTTTGATCTAAGTTCGCTATACCTAAAGATCTTTGTGACTGTGCGTTGTCACTTGCCAGTCAAGATTCAGTTTTTACATGTACAAGTAAAAAACTAATTTATCAAAGTGTTGACTGATTAAATATTTACTGTGAAGACAGCAAGGTTAAGTGTTGAAGCGTTGTCGCATTTATCAGTTGTATGCGTTGGTTTTGCGGTCAGTCAGTCATACGATCCTACCACAATAACTTAGGCCAGTCGCGACATTCAAGTCTTGCTACTCAAAAATAACCAGTTGGTAAATAACCGGTACGGATACCGGTCGTAGCTATGGACACCGAGAGATACTTCAGTAAAAATGATCGGTCATAGTTCGGTGTCAAGACTAGTCATTTCGACTTCGACTAGAAAACTTTAATAAAGTATCAGTCCGTGTTTACGTCCGGAGCCGCGTCCGCAACCTGTCCGTATCGGTTTTACCAATCCATCACTGAACTACCTTTCTGTCAGTGTGTACGTCCGGTACCGCGTCCGAAATCTGTCCATTAATTTGTCTAAATCGGTTTACAGATCTTTTAGTTGTAGTGTTGAATCGTGTGTGGACCGCGTTAAAATACTAGTGCTGTGACATTCTAGCTACTCGTTGGTGATTTGTGTTAGTATCGCGTTGTATTCATTTTCGAGTAGCAACGTGGACGACTGTTAAACATGACATTTACATTATGGAGTTTGACGTTTGACTGACTTATGACATATTGAACAATAGTCTTGGAGCGGTTTTAGACTAGCGTATTTTGTAGCGCGTTTTGTTACGCGCGTACACGCGCTTATTCCGGCGGCGGCGTAAAATGACAGCTGTCAGCAAAAGTTTTGACTTATCTCGCGACTCACGCTCGTACGAGATCGACGTGTCGCAACGCATACACGCGCGTCTAAAAACGACATTATACGCGCCGAAAACTCGTGTCTAAGGTTGCCCTTAGGCTCGACCTCCACCAAAGCGATCGCATGGTTGAAATCCACATCGCGTGTCTCGTCTCACGTGATTAGTCGAATCATGCACGTCTCCTCTATGCTCCGTTTGTCTATGCTTTGGTGGCCTAAGACTCTTGTACAACGCGTGTCTTATTTCTGTCTTAAGTCAAACCCCCGTATATGTAAATATTCGTTCAAAAATTATCAATGTCATCATTGCAAAGGAATTCTGACCCTGCCGAGTCCTATAAACGGTTTAAATTTGCGGTTCGCGTCCAGTTTCATTGGTGAATTTTACCCTTAGACTTCAGAAAACCTTCGTTTTCGTGATAGTAAAGTTTGTGATCATGCCCAAGTTAAGTGACAAACATTTGGTGCCCACCATTTTGGAAGAGGAGGTTAAAAAGTTGAACTTTAGTGATGAAACTGAGGGTAAGGACGTTTTATTTTTATGTTCGGAGGCTTCTTCTTCCTTCTTTAACTTGTGGTTAGTGCCTTACCTGGTTTCTGGAGATTTTATGCCGCCCTGGGCCTCAGACTTCGCTTTACATCCCCTTTAGAATAATATCTCTCGGTAGGTTTGGAACTTGGGATCTTATACAGGGTGTAACAAGACTCTTAACGAAGCCGTCAACCAAGCATTCTGTACATCAAACTAAGTAACTTTACGCAAAAAATATTGCTGAATGATTTTTTTTTTGGGGTGAACAATCACGTATTTTACTGTAATGCCACTGGGTCATACTGATAAAGCACTCAAAACATTGTGCTGATGGATGCATTGAATAGTACGGGGGTCGTGGAGGTGTTTAAAGTAAAAATCTTACATTCAAAACATTTAAAAAAAAATACTTGTGAAAAAGTTGGAACTTTGACCCCCAATATCGCCGTAACTAGAAGGTTCCCAGGTATGGTCTAGAACAAAAAATATCGCAATGACGGGGTGAACAAGTGCCTTTGGGCTTCGTTAAGGGTCTTGTTACACCCTTTTTACATAGTTTTTTACAGTTTCACCTTATAAAATGAATGAAAATGCGAGAGGTTATGTATGTATTTTAAGATTTAAAATAATCAACCTATAACGTTCCCACTGGTGGGGCTCAGGCGTCCTCTCTGTGAAAGGGAGTGGGCCGACCACAACGCGAGCACAGTGCGGGTTGGTGGGGGTCATATGTCTGCGAATTTTTTGTTTTTCATTTGGCATTCGGCATGAGGAGCTCGTGGCTAAACAATGACAGCCGCTCGGGTCGATCTTCAGGTTAAGCTGCGCTTGCCTAGGCTGGTCCGCGGATGGGAGACCACCCATTACATACCGAGTTTCCACCGCAGTTCGGAAAACACGTTAAGCCGTTGGTCCCGGCTATCAATTGTAGATCTTTGACAGTCGTTACAGGTAGTCAGTGGCTCGAACGTTTTACCAAGGGGTATCGTATTACCCAGTACTAACTGGGTTGTGGAGGTCAGATAGACAGTCGCTTCACGTATAGTACTGTGTATTCAGCTGCATCCAGTTAGATTGGAAGCCGACCCCTACATAGTTGGGAAAAGGCTAGGCAGATGATTCGGCATCCACCATCGATATCGACCAAAAGATGTGTGTAGCATCCCTTACAATTTTATTTTCATCAACGAACGCCTGTAAAAAATATACACAAGAATGTGATGACTTCTAAGTCCTAAGTAATTGCCATTTTTAAAAGGGTAACCGTTTAGGCCTTTTATTAAAAACCTTTGCCGTCTCATCCCTTACCTAAATCACAAAATATAATATTTGTATAAAAAAACCGGTCAAGTGCGAGTGAGACTCGCGCACCGAGGGTTCCATACAAACTTGTAGGTATTTTGTTTATACATACACACATCAAAAGTGTCTAGGGATCAACATATATTTTTGCAATAACTTTTCTCCTGATTGATATTAATTAAAATTTTCTTTAAGGATTCATCAAATAAAGTGTTTTCGTTTGTCACAGTAACGATAAACCAAGTCACCTTTGCATTAATAAAGAAATTTGCCATTTTCCTAATAAAGGGATTTTTGACATTTGAACCACTAACACAAAAGTTCGAAAAAAAGACTGAAATAACAGTTTTCTTTAAAATTTTATTGGGTAACTTAAACAATTAATAATCCGTGTTTCTACCGCGAACACTAACAACACAAGAACATCGGTTTGGCATACTCAAAATGAGTTCATCCAAATCACGCTGTGGAATGGCCGCCCATGTTCGTTGCAACAACAAAAAAAGGTCTTCTTGCGACTGGATACCCTCCATATTCGGCAGAGCTCTTCTCTGTAGCATATCCCATGCATGCTCAATCGGATTCAAGTCTGGCGACTGAGCAGGCCAGGGCAGGACATTGATGTTAGCTGCGGCGAGAGTCTGTCTTACAACTCTTGCGGTGTGCGGTCGTGCATTATCATGCATTAACTGAAATAAGGGACCGATTTGCACTTGTAGAGGAACGATGACGTCTGATACAATCGTCTCAGCATAAATTTGAGCGTTGAGGTTGCCTCTGATCCAAATCAACTCAGTTCTTCCGCCGATCCAAATACCCGCCCATACCATGATGGTTCCACCACTATAAGGATGGACTTCCTGGCAGGATTTTAATCGCTGTTGGCGTCCAGGGGTTCTCCAGTGTCGTATACGTCTTGTATCCGGTCTCATACCAAAACGAGACTCATCAGAAAAGCACACGAAACGCCATTGTTCTTCTGCCCAATTTCTGTGTTCAAGAGCCCATTGATATCGTATCCTACGATTGTGCATTGCTATAGGTGGTACCCGTAGCGGTCTTCGGAAATGAAGGTTCACTTCATGCAAGCGGTTTCTGACTGTTTGGTCGCTAATTAAGTTCCCTGAAGAGTGATGAAGCCTCACGGCTAACATCATGGCGGTTATTGTTGGAGCTCTTCGAGTTAAGATTTGAATGTATCGGTCTTGTCTCCGTGTGGTGCAGCGATACCGTCCTCCATGGCGCTCAGCCACGGTACCAGTGCTTCGGTAACGTGTCCAAAGTCGACTGATAACACTCTGACTTGTATTCAGAGCTAAAGCCACAGTACGTTGCCGGGAACCAGCTTCTATCATTCCCACGGCTCTGAGCATTTCTTCCCTGCTTAAATGACGTCGCCGCTCCATAATAACGTTGGTTTTAATCAGTAGTAGGGAAACAGTAGCACTAATAATGTCTTCAATGCGTTGTATGTTTTTATAGGGAAAATATTGACAGCTGATTTTCATCTTTTACTCGAATTTGATTCACAGTTCCTGATTCAAATTATGAAATGCACCAAAAAGGATCCATATAAATTTATAAAATCATAAATTTATTACAAAGCCACATCTCAATCTCAAGAAATCCACATAAAAATGCTTGATCCCTAGACACTTTTGATGTGTGTATTTACGGTTTTAATTTTTTTTTTCTTTTAAATGTGCTGTAAGACATTGCTTCTTGCCAAATTTCATGATTTTAGGTCAACGGGAAGTATCCCATAGAAATGATTCCCTGTGTGTGAAATCGCAAAATATGAGACATAAACGGTCATATCTTTTGATTGCGTAGATTTACAAGTTTGCTTATTTCACAGCTGAAAGAGATCGTAGACCCTGAGTATCTATACATCTTTATACAAGTAAATAAAATTGAAATGTCTGTTTGTAATACCAAAATAACAGCTTTTTACTGAGTGCATATAAAAGTATATACGGTACTTCTAGTAAAAAAAAAATTCTTTTCAATTTTTGTCTGTCAGTCTGTCTGTTTGTTCCGGCTAATCTCCGAAACGGCTGAACCGAATTTGAGGGGACTTTTACTGGCAGATAGCTGATGTTATAAGGTCTAACATGGGTTACTTTTAATTTTAAAAAAATATTAGGGATCCGCGCAAAAAAATTAAAACCCTTGAAATGGTAACAAAATCCGCTTAAAAAAGGAAAGTAATATTTTTTTATATAATAATTCCACACGAATTAAGGTCGCAGACAATAGCTAGTTTGATATAAATTTCGATTTGATCCCTCTACGCGTTCCTGAAAGAAAGGACAAACGGATAACAAAGTGATCTTATAAATGTTCCTTTTTTCTTTTACGGAACCCCAAAAATCGATATAGCTATTTGCAAAGGAAAAATCTTTTAACAAACGCTGCGTCACCAAATTTTAGGGATCAACGTACCTGTGTGGAATATCTGTCTGTGTGGTTGATAGATCAGCAGATTTTGAAGGGCGTGCGTGCGTGCGAGGAAAAAATAACACGAGGGTTTTTGATAAAAAAAGGATGAGCTTATATAGCGTTTGGATTCGGCAACATTTGTGTTTGGGTTCCAAATAAATAGGTTAAGGTTAAATAGGTGAAGGGTTTTTGATCGTAAAATAAACTAGATTTACTTTGTTATACAGGGATATAAATAAATAGCCAACAGTGAACAACAAAGATGGCGACGAATCAGAGAGAGAGAGAGAGAGACAAAGCAGAAAGAGACAGGCAATTTAAATTATTGACGTTGACATTCGTCTCAACTGTCACTGTCATGTCGTGTGACGTTCACACTACATTTTTTTTTTAAATAATTTTATGGTCACTCTACAATCGACTATGAATACCACAGATGATTATAAAAGGTTTATTTATTATCTTCAACAAAGTTATAGTGGCATGCTGATTACATACATCACGCCTGTACCCCCGAAGGGTTAAGCTAATAAGTCCCTTGTAGTAGGGGGCGATCCTATTGCCATTAACCAGGTACAAATCCTGACTCCGTGGCTGCAACTGAGAAATTCCTTATGGGACAACATCATAACTCTTTGCGCTGCCTAGAAATCGAACTCAGGACAGTATTATTGGGTTTTTCTATCTGAAATTTCTTAGTAGCAGCCATGGAGTCTGGATCTGTGCCCAATAGATGGCAATAGGCTCACCTTATTACATGGGACAACTGGAAAAATTTGAGTGTACTATTAGCTACATCTCTGCTGACCCTACGGCGTTACAGGCGTAATGTTTCGGTAACTAGATGTCGATAAAGTAGTACTAAACTATTTGCAGTTCCCAGAAAACTAATGGCGGTGGCATAGCAGTAAATAATTCAGACTATCATTCCGTTGCGACATTATCGATTACAGTAATAACTTACTTCGGTAAACGCAGTTTTGCGTTTTTCCGGTCAGTGTCACGCTGTATGCTGAACAAAATACGATTTGCGGTCGTAATGCGCATGTATTTATTTATTTATAATCATTAAAATCAGGTTACTATAACAATAATGATTAAATTTATTACTGTTATGTATTTTTAATAGCTAATGGAATTAAATGGCTTGTTTGATCATTTTTGAGGTTCCGTACCTCGGTAGGTAAAAAAGGAACGCTTCTATGATCACTCTCTTGTCCGTCTTCCCGTCTGTCTGTCCGTGTGTCATCACCGTTTTTCTCTGGAACGGGTAGACCTAGCAAGTTGAAATGTATACCAGATACTGAGGTCTATAGTCCCTATTAGGTTTATAAAAATCAAAGTCCTGAGTCAACACGATAGAAAGATATGGGCAAATTTAGATTTTCGCGAAAAGTTGTAAGTACCAAAATTATCCTCAATTTTCTACTTTTTTATTTAATTATTAAAATCATCAATACAATCCTCTAAGTTCCCATTGAATAAGTTTTTCATGAAATAGTCATTCAATGGGATTGATGAATTTAAATATTATTATTCTGTAACGCCATCTGGCGAAAAGTGGGTGTACTGTGGTAGACCTCTGTCTAACCCTACGAGCATTACAGGATTACAGTTATGTTCACGATCGGTTTTCTGTCACCGCTGCCCATGAAAGTCTCCTAACAACTCAGATAAAAACATCAAGATAAGCTAATTGGTCCATCTTGATTAAATATTTGTTGTTTTGTTATTTTAAGTAAAATATTCAAGTGGCGTGCTCAAAACGACGGCATGTACTAATATTAAGACCTTACTAATGAACATGCATATAGGAAAATACCACCATTCCACTTGCTACGATCCTTACATACTCCTTTCGCCTCGTGCACGTTCATACATCTGGTCATACACACACGCCGGTTGCGAGTACTAAGCGCCTGACCTTGCTGAAGAACCTCACCAATAAGGTCAGTGTATGTCTTTTCGGGCGTCCCCTCCCGGCGTTGCCATTCAAATCTGCCTTATCATCATCATCATTTCAGCCGAAAGACGTCCACTGCTGGACATAGGCCTCCCCGAAGTGTCGCCACACTGACCGGTCCCGTGCGACTCGCATCCAGCGGATCCCCGCAACCTTCACCAGGTCATCGGCCCACCTAGTTGGAGGCCTTCCAACGCAACGTCTTCCGGTTCGCGGTCGCCACTCCAGAACTTTTCGGCCCCATCGGCCATCCGTTCTGCGAGCAATGTGCCCTGCCCACTGCCACTTCAGTTTGGCAATTCTTCGGGCAATCTGCCTTATAAATAAAAATAATATAGTATGAAAACCTGTGTTTTTACGGTTTGCAATCGCATAGTAAGCGTGGTGATGAGGGCTCGTTCTTGCTTTGTATGAGAAGAGGCTTTGGCCCTGAAGTAAGACATAAATTCATCATCAGCCTAGCCTTTTTCCAAGTTGGCTTCTGGTCTATTAAAATGCAGCTGGATATAATATTCTTTTACATAGAGCGAAAGGCTCAGAGAGAGAGATTTCACATAGAGAGAAAGGCTCTTTCAGATAGGCAGCCGCACCTATCTGACCTCCACAACCCAGTCAGTACCTCCTGGGTAATACGATCTTCTTATCGTATCGATAAGAATGATACACGGTTTGGGCCCAGTAAGTGGCCACGTTTATTGCAGCGGCAGAGGCGCTATTCAGGTCGTCAAGAGTGCAGGTAAACGGTCACCTGGGACACTCCAGCAGGTGCGGCATAGTTTGATCCGGAGCGCCGCACTCGCACTCGGTGTGGGAGGAACCAATAATAAAATCATAATCATCATCATCATCATCATAATCTGGCAAAATAGGGATTTTGCCAGATTATGGTATAGGTTGTTGTTTCTGGCGTCTGACTACCTGTAATGACTGTCAAAGATCTACAAATGACAGCCGGGACTAACCGCTTAATGTGCATTCCGAGGCGGGGATGTCGGTATGTAACAGATTTACGGCAAATGCTGCGTAACCACAACACTACTGTACTTGTTACTGACATAGTTTTAAGGTTCTATTTACTAACACAATTTGTATTTTATCGTAAGTAGGTATATAATCTGTAAGGTATTTGTTTATCTGTGGGCCAAAGTAGCCTAAAAATAAATGGATGTTGTTGTTGTTCTTAACCTTGGATCCACACGTGCGGTTGTTATTATTTAATCACGAGACGTAGACACATTGAGACGTAAATTATAAATTGATAATGTTACTTTTTTTTTTTTCAATATCGATTGCCTGCTTTCTAAACGCGATACGATGCATCCATCCGTCATACACCTTTGGCGCGCTAAACGAAGCGAACGTATTTGAAAAAGGAATTTGAATTTTTATTTTTAAATTCTCTATGTGCAAGTGTTAGTGATGTGCAGTGATTGATTTTTACGGTTCAATGCGGAAACGGTTTTTGGAATTGGAGTAATTGTTCGCGGTAGTTTTCGTTGGGTAATAAAACGGGTGTATTTTGATGTGTTTTGCTATGATTAAGCGTGTGTTAGTTACTGTTAGTTTTTGGACGAGAATAGTTACATACAATTTATTGGTACGGCTAAATAGTAGTTGCTGTTTTGTTGCTTAACCGATTTCTGTAACTCGATGTAATGTGTTTTACGATTATAGTAACCAAGTGTTGGCGGATAGGTATTTGTTATTGTGATAAGAATCGCGTGATCAGGGCGAGGAATTGAATGCCAGGTACAAAAAAAAATTCATAAAAAACCATTTTTGTTTACCTTTAACCTCTTATGGGTTCATTGTACTCATCATTATAAACAATTTTTACTGCGGGATCGACGCTCAAATCCGATAAGAAATCTGTTGTCCGATGTAGACCAAAATATTGGCAAATAGATTACCGGTAATGTGTCAAATTGCCTCACTGGTAGCTATACTAGCGTTTGGGATACAGTTTAAGTTGATAGGCGTCTGAAATACTCCATTAAATCTGTCCTAGACACCTTTTCAAGGTCGTTATAGGCCTCAAAGATTTGTCTATTCCGACGGCCATTGGTGTTTGGTTTTGGATATTGCACGTTGCCCACTGCAGCTGCATTCAGTTGGACTGGAAGCCGATCCTAAAATAGTTGGGAAATGGCTAGGCAGATGATGATGACCTTGAATTGTCTTGCTCTTTATCCCCTTGTTCGTCTAGCAATCGGTGGTGTACCTTTAGCAGATTGTGTGGATATTGAGTACTGAGGTCCATTCTTTTAGCGAAGAATCTGCCTCTCGTTATTCAGCAAAGTTCCGTATGTGGTGGCGTTTGAGACTTTGTATAGTACTTGTTCTACCATTAAATTACCCCAAAGACGACCCACTGACCTTAATTTGTTCTCCGAATAATTAAATTCCAGAGATTCAGAACTTGGTTTAAAATTTATTAACATTGCCTTATCGTTTTCATGGACACTGATTTGTTTGTTGAGGCATGAAAGTAGTACGCATGCCAGTTGATAAGAAGTGTGATTTGGTTGATATTTTGAAACAGTTAACACATAATCACTTGCAATTTACCTATGGCACTCCCACGTTTTTCCAACTATGGTTAAGTCTCTAAAGGGCGAACCTATTGCCGTCAACCGGGCTCCTACTGAGAAATTCTTAATGGAAAACCTTAATAACACTTCGACCAATCTAACAATCGAATCTAAGACGTCACTGAGACCAACGGGGCAGTTATTGAATGAGGGTGAAATGGTATCGTAAAATTTTGTTTTTGGTTTAGTGTTCATAGTTTTTTTTTTTCCCAATGTTGTGACTTGCAACAATTAATGTTGCAACTTGGTTTTCGTGTCGGTCTATGTGTACGCGTTTTTTTTACTACGCAACGCATTTGTAATCTTTAAAAATCGCGTGATATGGGGCCTTTATCTCCATTCGACAACCTGTCTTTAAAATAATATTTGTGTTGTATACTCTTTGCAAATATTTGCTTCGTAAGACAATCAAACTGGCGACACCACAGCAAAAAAGCGTTGCTAACTATACAACGTGGGAAAATCCAGAGACAAAAAACTAGAAATAGGTAAGTACGTTTTCCTTAATGATAAGTATTACAAACGGTTTGTTTGCGTTACGTAAACAAAAACCAAACCGCTATTTAAATATTTGTTCAAACTAAATTATAAACAACCAACGTTTTTATACATTTTATTTAAATTAAAAAAAACCGGTATCGTGGAAAAAAAACCGTAACTACAGTAATGTCCAACCCTACAATTGTTTTTTTTTTTTTACAACAATTAAATCTTAAAATCCAACTTAACATGAACCTTAGCTCCAAAGAAATAACACTTAAATATCTCATAAACAGTATCGGTCAGGCATCCTTTCCGGTTTTCGACTTGCAGCTTTCCATTATTACCTTTGCTTCCTTATCCTTATTTCCTAAACCAGGCGTGAGGCGGGAGTTTGGCGAGTGGTACACCGATATTTACCTTGCCATCACTAGTGACTATATCGGCTAAACAATGGGTGAACTTTTTGAGGGCTTCGTCGTCTATAATGTTGCTTTTCGGGCTTCGGCTAAGGCTTCACAAGTGACTCCGGTTTCTTTGATGCAGGCGTATGCGTCATTGTTGGCTTTTTCATTCTGGGTTGAAGGGAGAGTCAGGAACTGGAAGAGAGAGGGAAATATGTTAGAAAGAAGAAAATAAAAAAATATGATTTGTCTAGAGATAAGTTGAGATAACAGAATACATACAAGGGGGCCTCTGTGCTTATCATTGTCAACAACTTTTAAGAGGGTGCGTTCTGAAAGCTGGCAACGTCGCAAATATTCGTGAAATATATCGCTGTTATGATGAATTTCTTTAATATTTCTGTGCTGTGTGCTGTACAGACCCGGACTGGCCATAGGGGCAAATTAGGCAAATTCCCGATGGCCCGGATGCCCCATGGGCCGGTGTAGCCGATTGGCGATAGACTTAAAAAAAAAACATCCATGCCTTTTGGCTTCGTGAAGAGTCTTTTTACACCCATTGTAGACAGTCAGAAAAAAACTACTTACTGCGGCCTAAATCCCAGCCACCAGGACAGTACAATATTATGACCGTTTAGATTTCATCTTACTAAGATAAGTTTGAAACTAAACTCATTTAATTTTAAGCCTGCTTTGATAGCCTTTGAATTTGATGAATCCAATCCAGTTTGCAAAATGCAAAAATCGAAAGAAAATTTAAATTTCACGGGCTACCGTGGCGTTTCCACCTTAAAGGGGACTGCAGCGCGCAAACTTCACTTTTTTAGTGTTAATTAAACCTTCAAAGATGCGGTGGGGTGTGTAACATCCCACGCGACCAATCAATTAGTGGTTCAAACAATCGTCGCCCACAGCTGCGTCCCGCGCGAGAAACGCCTCAATTTGACCAAAGCTTTATAATGACATAATACCTATTATCGAGGCTATCGACATTTCAACAAGCAGAAAATGTCAAGGACATGCAATCGTCATCTTAATAATTATGTCAGTTTTCCTCATATAATTAAAAATCTTGTAGCTAACTACTTTTTTTTATACTAGTATTTAAATGGAGATTACCATGTCGTTTTGGTAGTGTTGAATCTATCTCAGTAAGATGAAAACGTTTCTTATACTGTGTGTTGTCCTGGTAGCTAGGATTCATGCCGAAGTGAGTATTTCATATTTATATTTGGTTTCACTATCCCGTCACCAGGCACTGAGGAGTCAGTCTGCCTCGTTGGCCTAATGCTCGGTACTTGTATTGTAATACAAGGTGCAAACGGCCCCCTCCACGAAGCAGCCAACCAAGCATTCTTTACATCAAACTTATTAACTGTACGCAAAAATTATTGCTGGGAAACGACTTTATTTGGGGTTATAAATTACTTTTTACTGTAAGATTCAATGTAACGCACTCAGAACTGATAGATGCATTGAAAAGTACGGATTTCGTGAAAGAATTTAAACTAAAGTTATAACAATAAAACATCAATAAAAAAGGTGGAATTTGGACACTCACATCTTCTTAGGTAACTAGAAAGTTCACAGGTATGGTTCCGAACAAAAAAGCATCGCTATGACGTGGAAAACAAGTCCCTTTCAGCTTCGTTAAGGGTAATGTTACACTCACTATACTTAGCTCTTCCTATAATGCATCTGAACTAATAATTAAAACGCAAAATAATAAACTTGGGTTTGATTTTAGTGACGATTTTTACCAAATTAACAAATCAAAGCACGTGACCCATGAGTTCATATTTCTCTCTTACAGTTCGTCTCACCCTTTCCAATGGAATATGATCAGGTCGTAGAGGCTTGTCGTATTGAAACCAATTACACAGACGAAGTGGTAGCCGAAGAAGAGGAAAGCTATTTTTCCAAAAACAGAGGGCTTAGGATATTCAACTATTGCTTCCTAGACAAAACTGGTTTCGTAAGTAGAGATGGGAAGGTAAATGTCGATGATGCATTAGCTAAACTCACCCCTAGTTTACTTAAGGATTTATTGGAAAACTGCAATGGTCGAAGTAAAAGGCATCCAGAGAGTGTTTTCGATAAATGTTTCCACCGGGGAGTATCGACTTACAAGCGGTTTTCAGAATTGTAAGTATACTTTTCTTGCAAACTTTTTCATGTCTTTTTAAGGCGCTTCTTAAACTCAGAGGTCACAGTCTCTTTATCGTCATTTGTTGGTTTGCCGATCTCGACGGGTTAGCCAATTCGTGTAAATACATATATTTTTAAAACTCTTCCAGTAATTCCGTCATACGCGCCTTTGCCAAAAACCTCACTCCGATCGTAGAGGCCTGTCGTATGGAAACTGGTTACACGGACGAAGTGATAGCAAAAGAGGAGGAAAACAATTTAAATATTGAAGCAGGGCTCAAAAAATTCAACAATTGCTTCCTTGATAAAACCGGTTTCAAATTATGGTATGAGAAATTCAATATCGATGATGTTTTAGAAGAGATTCCACAAAGTAATGTTACGGAAATGATCGAGCACTGCCAGTCATTAACTACTAAAAAGATTATGCCGCATGGTGTCCCTTATTTCTCTGCGTGTCTTCACCTAGGTGTATCGGACTATATTCGGTCTACTAAGCAGTAAGTACAGTTTTTTTACTTACTTTTTCACGTTTAGCAGTAATATGACCGTCGGACTGCCAAGTCTTAGGTCTCAAGTTTGAACCCAGCAAGTCACGCACCTCTGATTTTTCGCATTCGTATGCGTATTGTATAAGTATCACTTGCTTCGGTGAAACTAAACATCGTGAGGAAACCAAACCAGCAAAGACAGAAAAGCCAAGTCAGAGGTCCATGGGCAGCATAAAATCTCTGACACCAGGTTAGGCACTAACCACATGTTAAGGAAAGAGACGTTTTGCTAAGGCAATCCTAAATGGGCCATATTTTCCTGGCATTGTGCAGTGGCATTTAATTGCCAGCAATATTTTAGATGAAGCCCAAGAGCACTCGTATGTAGCTGCGATCGGTACTCAGAAATATTAACAGTGCGGCCCTATAGGCCTACTGATACTGTTAGCCAGCGTCATTCCACTGCTGGCCAATGACTTGACAAGTTGTTTCGATCGAGGGCAATGCAAGAACATTGGTCGTTTGTTTTGTCCAACTCGTCTCGCCATCTTCTACAAGGTCTGCTGCGATGCCTTCTGGCTGTGCCTCGATGGGATACCCTGTACTGTACTATGTTTATATTTCCCTTACAGGTGGCCCCTCGTACCCCATGCAGGACCGAAAAATGGCCTCTTCTATCATATTGTAGATGCTTGTAACATGGAAACCGGATTTAAAGACGAATTTCTTGTTCCTACATTTACGTCCTACTACATAACAGGACGTAATTTTACTGAACTGAAAGGCAGGAAATTCAATGAATGCTTCTTAGAAAAAACCGGCATAATCACCAGTGATGGGAAAATAAATATCGATGCGACTTTAGCAGATATCGAGCCTCATTTTGCCCAGCCTATTGTCGAGCACTGCCAGGCAAATATTATTTTAAAGTATATTAAAGAAAGTGTCCATGATTTCTCGACCTGTTACCACCATGGAGTCCAGAACGAAATTAAAAGTTCTAGAAGTCTTTTGTACGGATTCACAGATTACTGGGAAATAGGTGTACCTGGCACATCTTTTACGAAAAATCTTTTTACTACTGTTTATTTTGATATTGATTTTGTACGGTTGCTAAGCAAATGGGCTGGATTTCTTTGAGTTACAGTTCTACAGCATGTATAAGAAAGATGTGGCCATATTTATGCGTATGGTACAGTGTATACAGAGTTGATATGACAGAGGGGCATTAAATTACACTACGTATACTATTCGTGTTTAGTATTACTTCAATACAGTATAAAAATAAAAAGCACCAAATATGAGATTTTTTTTTTTTTCAAACAAACTAAATAGCTTAAAAATCGGAGTAAAACGCAACCACCCTTTGTAAATAAATTTAACTGACCTTAGATACCTAGGTAACAAATTGGCCCTGCTGTTTATATTGATTAGAATATAATAGAATAGAATGCTAATTTACTTACCACAAATGAAATATCAATATTTATTTTCACCTGTGGGAGACTGGTGTCTATAGTAGAGTCGGACTTATAGCGACGCACTGATTGGGTCGCATCTATTTAGAAGTGTGTGCTGTGCAACTTTATTTCATTTTACCCCCTGTATGATATTTTCCGACCTTGAGTCGGGAGGAATCGAGCTGCACTCTCAGATCAACAAAAGAAGGCTACACTTCGCCAGGCTTCGCTTCGCTCAATAATGACGATATTAACGCGCGCAGTCCCGTCCAGCGCGGGAGACGCCTCAGTTTGACCAAAGCAAGCAAGCTTTATGATAACGAGGTTATGACCATTTGCAAAATAAAAAAACAAGGACATGTCTATCTTAATCTAAATACCCAGCTGTGCCCCGCGGTTTCACCCAGCGTTTAATTTTGTACGGCTAATGACGGTCGTTGGTCGATATTAAATAACCGTTCTCAAGAATAGGGCTTTCGAATGCTAAAAGATATTTTCAAATCAAACTGGTTGTTCCAGAGATTAATTATTAAACAAACAAACTAACTCTTCAGAATTTATTAGAATAAATTACTTATGTCAGTTTTCCTCATAAGTAATTAATATCTTACCTAACTGGTTTTTAATGTGGATTTATGTATCTTGGCAGTCTTCAATCTATCTCAGTAAGATGAAGAAGTTTCTAATAATATCGTGTGTTGTTCTGGTAACTAGGATTCATGCCGAGGTGAGTATAGTTTTACTATTAATGGATTTTACTTTGTCGTCACCCAGTTACTGAGTTGTGAGTCGCTCCATGGAAAATACTGGTATTCAGCTGCATCCGGTTAGACTGGAAGCCTACGCCGACAATAGTTAAGGTGGATGCGCAAGGGTAGCCCGCGAAATTTAAATTTTCTTACGTTTATTGCAATTTGCAGGTCAGTGTCAGGTTGTATGTTGATGAAAATATGAATCGCGCCAGTAACACGTATGGAGTTACAGAATTATAATCATTCAAATCATCAATACAACCCTCCAAGTTCATATAATCTCAAAGAGTGACTTTTTCATGAAATAGCTATTGAATGTGATTATATGAACTTGGAGAGCTGTATTGAGGATTCGCAAAAGTACCCCGCGAAATCCAGAGTTTCTTCCGTTTTTTGCAATTTGCAGGTCAGTGTCAGGTTGTATGTTGATGAAAATATGAATCGCCATCGTAACAAATATGCTTTACAGTGTTAAAACCATTCAAATTATCAATACTATCTAAGTTAATTTAATCATATTTAATTACTTTTTCATGAAATGGTCTTTCAATGGGATTAAACGAATTTAGGGGGTTGTAAGTAAAATTTGAATTTTGCGGGCTACTCGGGCGCTTCCTTAAGGAAGAGTAAGCCATAGAACCCAAGTGTGGGATAAGCTTGCCTTTGTACATATAGCTTTAAATAATAAATATGAAATGCAATTTATATGTAACTAGCCTATGCCCGCGGCTTCGCCCGCGTGGAGTTCGGTAAAGTCTCACGGGATCGTACTAATGGGATAAAAGGTATCCTATGTTAACACATAGGATTAACATCCAGGTTATAAACTATCTGTGTGCTAAATTTCATCCAAATCCGTTCAGTAGTTTTTGCGCGAAAGAGTAGCAAACATCCATCCATCCTCGCAAACTTACGCATTTAAATATTAGTAGTAATTAGTAGGATAATAGGACTATACTGGTGGTTGGTGTGAGCGTCTCGTTGGTTGAGTAGTCTCTCAAAAAAAACTTATTGCTAAAAAAAAAAACAACTGACTTCCTAAACAGAAACACTAAAAAAGCCTAAATTTTTATTTTACTTGCGGAAAGAAGTCTGTTACTTTTTTGCCACTAACTTCCTTATTTAGAAGAAGAATAAGAAGTAGTAGTAAGAAGAATAATATAAATATTAACTTTGCTTGAGTAGTTTATCTCCTTTATTACATATTTTTTCGTCTTTTCCTATGTTGGCTACATGATAGTTCCTTAATAACTTTTAATTACATTAAATGTAAAATAGATTCATGATGAGAATTTGTGGGTTATTTGAAAAATAAAATGTAAAAAGTATTTTCCAAAAAAAACGGCTTCCAAGAAACAGGTCTAAAAGTCTAAAATATAACAAACAAAGTCAGCGACTTCCGAAAATAAAGTTATTTTAGACATTTTCGTGAATTTTTTAAACGTTTTTTTTTATATTTACAGAAAACTTGGTTGACGGATTTGTGATGAGTACACCCTGTATTCTTATATTTCAGTTCGTCTCACCCTTTCCTATGGAATATGATCATTTCGTAGATGCCTGTCGTATGGAAACCGGTTACACAGACGAAGTATTTGCCGAAGAAGAGGAAAGCTATTTTTCCGAAAACGGAGGGCTCAGGAAATACAACTATTGCTTCCTAGAGAAAACCGGTTTTGTCACTAAAGATGGGAAGTTAAACATCGATGATGCTTTAGCTAAACTCACCCCTAGTTATCTTAAGGATGTAGTGGAACACTGCAATAGTCGTGAAAAAATACACCCGAAGAACATTTTCTCCACATGTTTTCACTCTGAAGTAAAGCAGCATATGCAGTTGATATTAATGTAAGTTTTTGTTAATAGTTTTCCGTCTTGCTAAAGTGCTTCTAAACGGGCAATATTTTCTCGTCAATGTGTAGCAGCAACACGTTTTGAATTATTTTGTCAGCCAAAGTTTTTTGACAGTTAAGGTTATATAATGAGGTTGGAAGATTCTTGCATGACTCGTGGACTGTCTAACTTCTGCCATTTTAAAATAGCGGCCACTTATAAAAAACCTGTATTAATCAATAGTTGGTATTAATGAAACTTTAGATTTTTCTCTCATACAATACTTGTTTATATTGATACCAGCTATTGATTAATAAAGGTCATATGAAGGGCCGGAGAAAAAAAAAGAGTGGCGTAAGTTAGGCAGACCATTGCCTCCAAATGCGTGGTGAAGGATTGTGGTCGTTATTTTCTTTGAAAAGGGAATTAAGACCCTATTAAAGAATTACAGACCCATTCCGCTCCTTAGCCACGTGTACAAGTTGTTTTCAAGAGTCGTCACAAACGTGTGGCGTGAAGACTCGACGACCTGCCTGTTATGAGTTACAGGGCCGAAACGTACACACTGTTGGTACGGTTGGTCCATACATTCAAAGTCGCGAGCTATGTAGCGAGCTAGTTGTCGACATAGCTCACAGAATGAGTAAGCTAAAGTGGCAATGTTCCTGCCATATTAGCCGTAAAACCGATGATCGTTGGGGTAAACGTGTTCTTGAGCGGAGAATCGGCAAAGTATGGTGAGACTCCCTCAGGCTCGGTGGAGTGACGATCTTGTCAGGGTGGCTGGTAGCAACTGAATGACTTGCGTAGAATCGAGTTAAGTGGCGTGTTATTGAAGAGGCCTCTGTACAGCAGTGGACTGCTGAGGGCTGATGATAATGATGAGGCAGACCATTTAATTTAAACCCCTTCAACATTTTAATGAGTCAAATATAAATTATGTTTTAAAACATGACGAGGTTGGTGTAGCCTATCCGACTACTCTGGGAAGGAACACCGAAACAAACTCAATTCGTCAATTCCTTTGTTGCTTTTGCCGATCTCGATAGGGCTACCTACTATTTACGTATTTGTATCTCTTACAGTAAGAACGTCATACAGGTTATAAACGAACACTTCACTCAGATTGTAAAAGTCTGTCGCATGGAAACTGGTTACACAGATGAAGTAATAGCCGAAGAAGAAAAAAGCAATTTGGAAGAAGACGCAGGGCTCAAAAAATTCAACAATTGCTTCCTTGAAAAAACCGGTTTCAGAAATTATGAGAAATTTGATATCGATCGAGCTTTAGCAAAGATACCACAAAGTAATGTTACGGAAATTATCGAGAACTGCCAGTCATTAACTACTAAAAAGATTATTTCAGAAAGCGTCCCTTTTTTCTCCGGATGTCTCCACCTAGGAGTATCCGACTATATTCGGGCTACTGGATTGTAAGTACTGTTTTTTGTTTTTCTTCATGTGTTGTCATGGCACTCCTAAACATAAGAAATTATGGTCCGAGGACGCTGCCCTGTGGAACACCATATTTTATTCATCGAAAGGAAGTAAAGTATTTCAACTCGCTGTTTTTAAAAACCTTATTGAAATCTCCGATTATTGTTTGCGACCGCAATACGATGTTATTTAACTATGTTATGGGCAATGGGCATTGCCATTTGCCACGAATGACGTGAAGTTTGTTTAGTAGAGTCTCGTGATTCACATAGTCAAAAGCTTTCGACATATTTACGCAAACTGCGCACATAGGTGTTTTTGCTATATGGCTAAAAAGGAGGTGGCTGATGACCCAAATAAATAGGAATAAGTTCAGGAGAATGACGATGATAATCTGTCATTTTTTTTTTATTGAAATTAAGCGTTGTATTTTTTGTAAAGCCTTTTAACTGTCGCATATTTAATTTCTTTGTTGCTTGTCCGTTTTTACGGGTACTAGCAAGCCCCCTATTTGTGCACTGGATTTCTAAACACCCAAGCGAGTACAAAAATTAAATATTTTTTTCTGTTTTTCCTATTTTTAGATTGTTTTTGTATACAGATATTTTCCCTGCATTGAATTGAAACACAATTTATTTTTATTTTATTTAAATGTATTTATTTTCTCCCCAAAAGCGATCTCATCGTACAGTCTGAAAGCGATCAAGTCCTTGGTATGGTATATGACTGTCAAGAGCAAACCGGATTCACACACGACGTGTTTAAAAAGAGCTTCACTGACAACAATTTTACTGAAGATGAAGGCCTCAGGAAATTCAACGATTGCTTCTTAGAAAAAATCGGTGTCATCACCAGTGATGGAAAATTAAATATCGATGCGGCTTTAGCAAAACTCCCGCCTAGTTTTGCTAAGCCTATTATCGAACACTGCGAGGCAAATATTATTTTAAAGTATACGACGGACAGCGTTCATAATTTCTCTACCTGCTACCACGATGGAATCCAGAATCATATTTCGGAGGCAGAAAGAATCGGATATTTAGCATTCACACTATCCTGGAAAGTTTTTGTACCAGGTACTTTTTTTGTAGATAAAATTTTAACTTTTTAACTTAAAACGATAAAATTTAGCTTAGACCTTAGTGTAGGTAACGATCAATATGCTATTATAGCTTATTGATCGTTACCTATTCTAGCTGGCGCCATTTTGAGATTTTGCTACAAATGATAAATCTCAATTTTATCGTCCTTCAAACATCCCAAAATACCGTCCCCTGCAACCTGCAACACTGACAGTATAGGAAAAACCTTATTTAAGGTGGATGCGCAAGGGTAGCCCGCGAAATTTAAATTTTCTTACGTTTATTGCAATTTGCAGGTCAGTGTCAGGTTGTATGTTGATGAAAATATGAATCGCACCAGTAACACTTATGGAGTTACAGAATTATAATCATTCAAATCATCAGTACAACCCTCCAAGTTCATATAATCTCAAAGAGTGACTTTTTCATGAAATAGCTATTGAATGTGATTATATGAACTTGTAGAGCTATATTGATGATTTGAATTGTTCTAATTCTGTAACTCCATACGTGTTACTGGCGCGATTCATATTTTCAAAAACATACAACCTGACACTGACCTGTAAATTGCAATAAACGTAAGAAAATTTAAATTTCGCGGGCTACCCTTGCGCATCCACCTTAAACTAGGTACTATTGTACACCCTAGTGGTAAAATAATAACACTGATAATATTGGTAAAAAAAAACTGAGAATAATATTTTTCAAACTGAAAAAATCTATTCGTTTGTAACAATAAGATCACCCGCAAAAAAGTAGGTATATAATCAATTAATCACTTTACACAGAGAGATTTAAGTTTTGAAATGTCTTCAGAAGTCGGTGACAAAAAAACTAAATCAAACAAACAAAACTCACCGACTTCTGAAGCTTAAGTTATTTTTCAGTTTTTTGTGTTTTTGAAGTCGGTTTTATTTTTTACAAAAGCACCTACGAAGCTATGAACTATTGTTATTATTTTTAATTTAATAAACATTGACGTCACATTTTAATGTGTTTTATTTTTAGAACTTTATCATGTATCTCGCACGTGGTTACCCTCAATTCGACTAAAGCTCATGAAGTAATAATGATGAGATCATATTTATTCAGTTTTTCAACTGTTTTATAAATACATACCAAGTTTTGTATTTTGTATCTATGATGTGCACAAGATTTTATCTATACAATCATCATAATGACCGTCTTCGTCTTCTTAGCGTGTCGATAGACTCAAATAATACCCGACCAGTATATGTATAGCCACCGGCACAGCTCTTTCGTTGGCTTCGTTAAAATCTTAAAAGATGCAGCTGGCTGCGCAGTATAGGCAAGATAGTAGGCTCCACACTGGCGTTGTATTTGGGACGGATCGATGATAACTCATTTGGCCAGATTATTTCTACAGCGGGCAACCTGGGCCCGCAAACGGTTTAAGAGATTTCCAGATTTGCTACTGCAGTTCCTGTTCCCACAATTCACATGTTTCATCTGACACACTATTACTAATTTATATTTACAAGTCTAAGTACGAAGACGCTTCGGCAACCGCTGTTAGCGGCATTGTCTACACTTCCCATACGAACCAAGCGTGTCACCGTCTACTCGCACAGACTCCCACTAATACAAGGTGTAAACGGAGGGTCCGTTTACACCTTGTATGCGATAGATCGATACTAAAAAGGGAGGTATTTTTTTACGGAAGTCGCTAAGAGTAAACCAACCCCTAGTTTCTATACTGTCCATAATTATACTGTAGAATAAACGTTTGCGTTTGAGTGTGTGACGGCGCGTTTATAGGGCTAGGAACAGACGTGCTGCGTTTTAATACAGGTGGTTTACACTTACCGATTTCCGTAAAAAAATTATAAAAAAACCTAGCCTTTTCATTATCGATTCGAGTCGAGAATCATTAATATAGATGCCTTCTTAAATTTGACCAGAATGCAAAGCGACAGCCTGTTGTATGTAATTAATTTGGTCTTTGACGGGCGATCTGGGGGGTTACTATGACGTCATAAAGCAGGAGTAATTCCAGTATGGGAAAGAGATGGCGCTAGACGACCTGTATAGCTCTAGGCTACCTGTACGCGTGTCACCGAAACCTAACAATACAAGGTGTAAAACGAACCCTTCACGAAGCAGTCAACCAATCATTCTGTACATCCAACTAAGCAACTTTACACAAAAATTATTGCTGGGAAACGACTTTTTTTTTGGAGTGGAAAATCCCGGTATACGGTAGGACTCGATGTAACGCACTCAAAACATTGTGATGGTGTATGTATTGAATAGTAACAGCATGGAGGTATGTAAGCTAAATATACAGCATGTAACAGAAAGGGTATAATCATATGGAATACTGTGGTACGGACCATCAAACTGAACAACTTTCTCTATGGGAGCACCATCGAAATCGTAAAAAAATAATCAGTTGTCCTATACATTTGGGTCGAGTAGGTATTAAAATTTTGTAAAGGACAGCTGTTTATTTTTCCGCAGAGACAAAAATACTAAAATGTTTAAAGAAACAAGCGTAACTTTGGGCACATCTAAAGAACATAACACGTGAACAGTTAAAAACGATCTCAACTGCCCAGGGGGCCAAGGGACTGTCATTTTATTTGCTCTTGGTTATCTAGGTATATCTATAATTTTTTTTCTATAGCGATATTGGTCTTATAAAGAAAGTCGTTCAGTTTGATGGTCTATAAACTCTGTACCATACGCTTAAATATGGCCACATCTTTCTGATACATGCCGTAGAGCTACAACTCAAAGAAATCCAGCCCATTTGCTTAGCAACCGTACAAAATCAACATCAAAAAATATAGTAGTATAACGATTGTTTGCAAAAGATGTGCCAGGTACACCTATTTCATAATAATCTGTGGATTCGTGAAAACGACTAATACTTTGAATTTCGTTCTGGACTCCATGGTGGTAACAGGTCGAGAAATCATGGGCACTTTCTTTAATATACTGTAAAATAATATTTGCCTGGCAGTGCTCAACAATGGGCTGAAAAAACTCGATATTAGCTAAAGCCGCATCGATATTTAATTTCCCATCACTGGTGATTATGCCGGTTTTTTGTAAGAAGCAATCACTGAATTTCCTGGCTTTCATTCCGGTAAAATTGCGTCCTATAACGTAGTACAACGTAAATGTAGGAACAAGAAATTCGTCATAAAATCCAGTTTCCTTGTCACAGGCATCTACAATTTGATAGAAGAGCCCATTTTCCAGCGTTGATTGGGGTCCGACCCCCCACCTGTAAGGGGAAATATAAATATATTAGTACTGGGTATCCCATCGAAGCACAACTAGTAGACACCGCGGCAGACCTCGTAGAAGATGGCAGGACGAGTTGGACAAAACCAACGACCAGTATTCCTCATTGCCTTGGATCGAAACAACTGATCAAGTCAGGGGGGAGGCCTTTTGGCCAGCAGTGGGATCATCGAGATCGATAAACCAACACAGGACAGTTCTTTGAAAGTACCTTAATACTTGTAAGCCTGTAGGGCCGCACTGTAAATATTTCTGAGTACCGCAGCTATATACGAGTGCTCTTGGGCTTCATCTAATTTATTACTGGCAATTAAATGCCACTGCACAATGCCAGGAAAATATGGCCCATTTAGGATTGCCTTAGAAAAACGCCTTTCCTTATCATGTGGTTAGTGCCTAACCTGGTGCCAGAGATTTTATGCCGCCCATGGACCTCTGACTTGGCTTTTCTGTCTTTGCTGGTTTGGTTTCCTTACGATGTTTAGTTTCACCGAAGCAAGTGATACTTATACAATACGCATACGAATGCGAAAAATCAGAGGTGCGTGACTTGCTGGGTTCAAACTTGAGACCTAAGACTTGGCAGTCCGACGGTCATATTACTGCTAAACGTGAAAAAGTAAGTAAAAAAACTGTACTTACTGCTTAGTAGACCGAATATAGTCCGATACACCTAGGTGAAGACACGCAGAGAAATAAGGGACACCATGCGGCATAATCTTTTTAGTAGTTAATGACTGGCAGTGCTCGATCATTTCCGTAACATTACTTTGTGGTATCTCTCCTAAAACATCATCGATATCGAATTTCTCATACCATAATTTGAAACCGGTTTTATCAAGGAAGCAATTGTTGAATTTTTTGAGCCCTGCGTCAATATTTAAATTGTTTTCCTCCTCTTCTGCTATCACTTCGTCCGTGTAACCAGTTTCCATACGACAGGCATCTACGATCGGAGTGAGGTTTTTGGCAAAGGCGCGTATGACGGAATTACTGGAAGAGTTTTAAAAATATATGTATTTACACGAATCGGCTAACCCGTCGAGATCGGCAAACCAACAAATGACGATAAAGAGACTGTGACCTCTGAGTTTAAGAAGCGCCTTAAAAAGACAAGAAAAAGTTTGCAAGAAAAGTATACTTACAATTCTGAAAACCGCTTGTAAGTCGATACTCCCTTGTGGAAACATGTATTGAAAACACCCTCTGGATCCCTTTTTCTTCGACTATTGCATTTTTCCACTAAATCCTTAAGTAAACTAGGGGTGAGTTTTGCTAAAGCATCATCGACATTTACCTTCCCATCTCTACTTACGAATCCAGTTTTGTCTAGGAAGCAATAGTTGAATATCCTAAGCCCTCTGTTTTTGGAAAAATAGCTTTCCTCTTCTTCGGCTACCACTTCGTCTGTGTAATTGGTTTCAATACGACAATCCTCTACGACCTGATCATATTCCATTGGAAAGGGTGAGACGAACTGAAAGAGAGAAATGTTATAAACTCATCGGTCACGTGGTTTGATTTGTTAAAAATCGACAATAAAATCAAATCCAAGTTCATTATTTTTACCCACGACGGAACGGAGAAGGTATATGCGTTTGGAGTGAGAGGTTTATTTGTTTGTTTGTGCAAATACATGTTGCCATTTTTCTCCAAAACTACTAGTCTGATTTTAATGCAGTTTTCAGTTATGGGTTTGGGTTTGATTGGTGCATGTTCTTAGATAGGTGTTATGGTGACAATTCACCAGGGAGCGCTGCAGTAAACATTTGTTTGTGCAAAACCAAAACTTGTACTAGTCCGGTTTTGATGCAGTTTGTGTTTGATTAGTGAGGGTTCTTAAACAGACAGACAGATCTTATAGATGTTACGGTAGTAACTCATTAGAGGGGGCTGCAGTAGTATATTTTATATTAGTTACTACATATATGCTCTGAATGCTCTCTAAATAGTTTAAAATAAAAAAAAAGCACGGCGGTTAAAAGTAATTGAAAAATAATAAAATCATTTAAAAACCCCTGCAATAAATGATTTAAAATGAGCATTTTTTCGCCACCCGTCGTCGGGGGCTGAACATTGCAAAACTAGTTTCATGGCAGCCCCCGGCGGACATTCTTGGGTGGTTTTTTGCATAGAGTTAATAGGTTTGATGTACAGAATGATTGGTGTGCGGCTTCGTGGAGGGGTCCGTGTATATCTTGTATAACAATACAAGTACCGACCTCTAGACCAACGAGGCAGACTGACTCCTCAGTGCCTGGTGACGGGATAGTGAAACCAAATATAAATATGAAATACTCACCTCGGCATGAATCCTAGTTACCAGGACAACACACAGTATAAGAAACGTTTTCATCTTACTGAGATAGATTTAACACTGCCAAGACGAATGGGTAATCTTCATTTAAATACTTGTTTAAAAAAAACTAACATAAAAACTCACATAATTATTAAGATGAGGATTGCATGTCCCTGACATTTTCTGCTTGTTGAAATGTCGATAGCCTCGTTATTAGGTATTATGTCATTGTAAAGTTTTGGTCTTAAATTGAGGCGTCTCTCGCGCGGGACGCAGCTGTGGGCGTCGATTGTTTGAACCACTAATTGATTGGTCGCGTGGGATGTTACACACACCCCAGCGCATCTTTGGAGGTTTAATTAACACTTAAAAAAAAAAAAAAATAAACCGACTGCGTAAAAAATAACTAATTTAGGGTGTAATAAGACCCTTAACGAAGCCGAAAGGCACTTGCTCTCCCCGTCATTGCGATCATTTTGTTATTCTAGACCATATCTGGGAACCTTCTAGTTACGGAGATATTGGGGTTCAAAGTTTCAACTTTTTCACAAGTTTTTTTACTCCATCGAAGATAAATAATAAGACTCCACCGAAGAGGATACGAGATGAGAGGAGAGGAGATGTGTTTTAAACCACCAATATTATAGCTAGCCCATATTGTCCCACTGCTTGGCAAAGGCCTCCCTCAATTCCTTCCAACGGTCACGATTCTGTGCTGCTACTTTCCAATTCTCAAGGAAGACATCCAGTTCGTCCCGCCATCTCCTTCGTGGTCTGCCGCGATCCCGTGTCACTGTTTCAGGGTACCAATAGAATTTCGTTATTTATACTTCTCGTCCCCGCCTAGCTTTAATGAAAACGGTAGTACAGAGAGGAGAGCAGAATCAGGGCGTGAGTGGCCTGTTAACAAGTCACTGCTCTGGTCTAGCCAGTATACACTTCCGCACAGCTTCGGCGGATACACCCTAGCTCATAAGCATCTCCTCTCCGCTTCACACATCTCCGCACACCTCCGCTTTGGTGGAGTCCGGGCCTTAGACCAGGCCTCCTTCGCTCCAGGCCGTACGTACAGCGATAAAGGCCTACACTTTCGATCCGACTCCACTCCGGCCGGTCGGTTGTTCTGGTTTAAAGCATTGCACATTTGACGGATGTTTGTCGAAACACCGAGACGAGAGAGTGTCATTTTTTACATTACCCGCACAGATGAGGAAAGCCGAAAGGTATAATCACGAGAGCAACTTGAAAATGTGATTTTTTGCTTGTGGAGATATTTTAACGATTTTGTACTGAATTTAATATTGATTGTCTATCTACATAGTGCACTGAATGACTGAATGACGGAATTTAATATTCATTGTATAACTACCTAATTCACCGTAAAATCATACGCATCAAACGTAAGAAAGATAACGTGGTCAAGTAGGTAGATAGACGATGAATAGTAGCAGCGGCAAGCCGACAACCCTAGCGCCACAGCCAGCGTCACTCCGCGCCAGACAGCGACAGAGCTACGTGTTAGAAAAGAGCAGCTGCGTTTAGGTGAATATCGCGTTAGGAACTGAGCGCTTATGCGAGCTGAATTGCACTTTGTTGCTTCGTAGCAAGAGTCGCTATTTCTATTAATTGTTACGCGAAGTGCCTCTTCTGTACTTGTACTATTTATTCTATGCTTATACTTGCTATTCCTTGGGGAGTTTGAAGGACACTGAAAATAATGAATTAAAATGTAACATTTTATCAAAACACACACTCACATTTTTATTTTTATTTTTATTATAAAATAGCTATATTAAATAAAGTGCACAACGTAAACATAAAACATTTTTATTTTGTAAATTCTAAGAGACTTTAAAAAACTACTAGCTTTTGCCCGCGCCTTCGCTCAAGTTAATTTAGAATTTGATATACAAATTCTTAACACAATACTACAGTTTCTATGATGATATACAAAATTCAATCATGATTCGAAAAACACGTGGCGCCATCTATTATCTACGAACGTTATTATTGTTTTACTCGAGAACAGTACGTTTTGAAAACGTATATGCAAAATTTCAGGATGATCGGTTCATTGGTTTAAGCGTTAAAAGGTAACAAACAAACAAACTACTTTCGTAACTATAATATTAGTTAGGATAGGATGTAATATTATAAATGCGAATATTTGAAATATTATAAATGCAGTATTATTGCCCCTAACTTCAAAAAATATTTTACTGAGTAAAAAGTTTTTTTGTAGTAGGCAATTTCTAGAAGCTTTTGAAAAAAAAAATGCAGTGGTGACTCTCGTATTGCTTTCGGAATGTGGTTTTATATTTTGATGTAATTAAGTAACTGTTTTAATGGGGAGTAGTACTATTTCAAATTTTTTTTTAGCTTCCCTTTTTGTGAATCTATTGTTTTCGGCCACTGTGGCGAAGAAGTGTGAATTTGTTTAAACGAATGTACACACGGCTACACATCAAGCTATACATTTCCAGTTTATGCTGATCTCGCATTGTATAGGATTTCCGTACAATGCGAGGTCAGCTTATGCTGGAAATGTATAGCTTGATGTGTAGCCGTGTGTACTAATTTCTAAAATATAAATACAACTAGAAAAGTATACTACACAGGTTAGGGTTCTTTCGTAACTCTTTTAGCGCGTATATAAATCTGTTTATTGTTTTACAAAGGTTGTCAATAGGAATTCCCCAATTACAGTTTTCGGGCATTGCTATTAGTTTGCAGCTGTCAGAGGTAGGTATACTATCTGCGAACAGACTGTAGATTAGCATTCACAAGTCCTTGACATTTATGATTTTTTGTTTTGTTTTGATAAAGTAGTTGTAATCATCGTCATAGTCTCATAGAGATCGTCTCTCACTGGACGTCTGACGGAGGAATTTGCTGACGAGGTAGACCGCAGCGAAGGTGGTGTGACGATCTGATCTTGTTTGCGGGGGGAACATGGTCAGATATCCCACAAGATACAGAGGTTTCGAAGGAGAAAGGATAGACCTTTGCCCAGCAGTGGGACACATGACAGGTCAAGAAAAATAAAAGAAGCTTTTATTAAACTGAGGCATTTCTCGAACGATATGGGGTTTAGACATGTTGGTTGTAATAAAAGGAAGAAATCACACGACTATGTGCGTCAGTTTAACCGCTTTCATACAAATTACTGGACGCAATCTTCGCGAGAAAATTAAAGTACGTAAGGCGCGGATTCGCTTCAGTTTGATCTATAATACGAGTATGATAGATTTTTCTTCTTCTCTAAAACATTATCCTTAACCCAAGCCTGTGCTCACTGTCAGACAGGCCGTGTCGACGGCGCGTTCGTGTTCCACGCGCGCCTCAAAGAGAGTCAGCAAACAGGAAGGGGTCCGTAAGGACCGATGCCTGCCTGAGTTGCGGGACTGTTCGAAAGAGATACCGCGGCCCTGGAACACAAAGGGCAAAGGAAGGAACATGGATGGGTTTTAGTTAGTAAGAGTCTGACACTCCCTCCTGCTCAGCCCAGAGCGGGAGGGGTTATTTGATGATTTCACATCGGTAAAAAAAAAAACCTCTGATCACTGTTCAGGTAAGGTGATTTAAAAAATAGACACAATTGACGTTAATAAATAATTTAGTTGGTAGCACCGTTCACAGAGACAAAATACAAAAAACTTAACAGGTAAACAGTTAAAAAGATTACAACTCACAAGTTGTGATCTTTTAACTGTTTACCTATTCACCTATTTACCAGATAACAAGGAAAATAAAATAACTCATACCATATCATAGTAAAAGATCTGTGGCACTATAAATTGCCAGACTTTTTCGTCCCAGCGTTAAAAGCGACAGCGGGGCCTAGACAAAGTGACAAGAGGGCCTCAGCAAAGTGACAAAAGGGCCCAGATAGCGTGACAAGAGCGCCTTAGCGACAAGACAAGTGCACCTAGATCTAGACAAATTGACTATAGCCAGCAGATTGTTATTTTACCAAAGGCTGATATTGATTTTGTGAAGTACTAATAGATAGTTTTTAAACTTAAAAGAATAGTCATTATACTTGGAAATGACGGGGTTTTTTAACGACAATGAAAATAATGTGGTATTTTACATTTTATTTACATTACACGCAAAGGCTAAAGTGCTATCGCTTGTGGTATGAGAAATTACAAAATAAAACCATTTTTTGCAAAAGTAGTGCCAGGTATTACCAGGTGCAAAGAAACCGAGAATGGTTCTTTTAGTACAAGCGAAATTTGGTTCTGAACTCCATGATGGTAACAGGTAGAGAAATCATGAACGCTGTCCGTCGTATACTTTAAAATAATATTTGCCTGGCAGTGTTCGATGATGGGCTTAGCAAAACTAGGCGGGAGTTTTGCTAAAGCCGCATCGATATTTAATTTCCCATCACAGGTGATTACACCGGTTTTTTCTAAAAAGCAATAATTGAATTTCTTGAGGCCTTCCTCTTCTGTAAAATTGCTTTCTTTCTCCTTGTTAAGCACTTCGTCCGTGAATCCGGTTTCCATGCGACAGACATCTACGATCTGAGTGACGTGATCGGTTTCATGGAGTACGGTTATAGGCCGACTGTAAGAGGCAATGAAATTATGTAAGTATAAGGTGTCCTGTCGTGATCGATAAGCGAACATAGTGCTTAATGTGAAGGGGCTCCTTAAAAAACGACAAAAGTTGGCAAAAGTAACTGTACTTACAATCTAGTAGACCGGAAATAATTCGATACTCCCAGGTGTAGACATGCGGAGAGAAAAGGGATGCTATCAGGTATAATCTTTTTTGTAGTTTTGGAATCGCAGAGCTCAATAATGTTTGTAACATTCTTTTGCGGTATTTTTACTAAAGCATCATCGATATCAAACATTTCGTCATCTCCGAAACCGGTTTTTTCAAGAAAACAATTGTTGAATTTTTTGAGCCCAGCGTCTTCCTTTAAATCGCTTTTCTCCTCCTCTGCTATCACTTCGTCTGTGTAACCAGTTTCCATGCGACAGACATCTACGATCTGAGTAAAGTTTTCGGTTTGATAATATATGACGTACTTTCTGTAAGACAGATATAAATAATAATATGTTAATAGGGGGTAACCCGTCGCGATCGAAAATCCAATAAAAAGACTGACCTCTGAATTTAGGAAGCGCCTTTAATGGACGAGAAAAAGTTTAAAAAAGTGAACTTACAATTCTGATAACCGCATAAAAGTCGATACTCCCGAGTGGAAACATGTTGAGAAAATACTTCGCGGATAAATCTTTTCACGGCTATTGCATTCCTCTAATGTATTCTTAAGCAAACTAGGGGTGAGTTTAGCTACAGCATCATCGATATTTAACTTTCCATCTCTAGTGACGAAACCGGTTTTTTCTAGGAAGCAATAGTTGAATATCCTGAGCCCTCTGTTTTCGGAAAAATAGCTTTCCTCTTCTTTGGCTACCACTTCGTCTGTGTAATTGGTTTCTATGCGACAGGCATCTACGACTTCATCATATGCCATTGGAAAGGGTGAGATGAACTGAAAGAGAGAAAAATAATACACTCGTGGATCGCGCGGTTTAATTTGTGTAGTTTTTTTTTTTTTTCACGATTTTACGTTCTGGTAAAAATACTATCAAACTTAGCCTTGAGTTAAGAGCGGCCAACCCGTCATACTTTTCATACAAACGCTTGTACGTGATTATGCAGTTGTTACACATCTATCTTTGAATTTTTTGAACTAATAGGTACTTTGTGCACTATATCTAGGTTTCTATGGAAGCAAAAAATAAAAAATTGAAATTCAGTATAAGCCTCCAAAAACTGCAGTTTTGCACAAATTTTACCTGAATTTTGGCCGTTCATCACTACTATATACCGTACTCATAAACTGTAAAAGTAAAGAAAACATCTCGATAGAAACCTTGCACATGTAATGGTGATTCTTAATGTCACTTACAAGTGTGTGAAGTAAATATTTAGAAAGACTTATTCAAAAACACGTATTTTGTGGAACAAAGAACAAAGAAATTTTCGAACACTATTTTTCGTTCAATCTCATCGCTTTAGGCGATATGAGGTGCGCGCGAGACGAGATGTGCGAGTTCGGGGTGGGGTAAGACGGGGAAGTTGAAACAAAATCGCCGCTGTGGCTCTGGATGAAACAACAAGCTTTTCGACCATGCTCGCCTTGACGATAGACGGACCGGGAAGGGCCCTCATAAGCCGTATATCCGTAGAAACATATACCAATTACTAGTATAGTCATCTGTTTAATAGATCTAAGATCCCAGGGCCACCAGACAATATGTGTAGCATCGAGTAGTGTTAGTATCTACTGTGAACAGACACTTTAAAGCACGGAAAAAATAATTTGATTTTATAGCCAGTCATATTTTTTATATTTAATACTCAGGGAGGCAATTCAGTACTTATTGTGAGCCAGACCAATCATAGGGGGCCAAACATCCCCTAGACATAATTAAAATGTCGCTGTATGAGCACATTAGTTAATGAACCCATACAAAAATGATAAAAGTCAACTTTACTTTTTAACCAACTATGTTGGTGGTCGGACAGTCTAACGATTAGACTACAATATTGGCATTCACCTGAATGTCAGTATTTTATATGGAGCGACTGCCTATCTGACCTGCACAATCCAGTAAATAAGTGACGACTGAGTAAATCTCAATACCAATTTAACAATACTCACCTCGGCATGAATCCTGGCTACCAAGACAACACACACCGTAAGAAACGTTTTCATCTTTCTGAGGTAGATTCAATACTGCTAAGATACATTATAAATCTACATTTAAATACTTCCTATAAAACCAGTTAGCCAAAACATTTTGTTAATTACTTATGAGGAAAACTGTCTTGTTATAATTCGGTACTAACACATATTATAATATACATAAAGAGGTAAAGTTTGTATGTCGGAACTACCGATCTGATACCAAAAATTCTTTCACATTTGGGAAGTTACCTTACTCCTGCCTGATTATCATATTCTTCCACCCATCACGCTAGCGAAGCCGCGGGCAAAAACTAGTTAATATGAGGAAATACGGGTGGTCTTTTCTCCATACAAACGCTCTCACCTGTTTTCTTTCTGGTTTATGACTTTTATGACTTTGTTTTTTTTATGTTCCTCTATTTTCTTTTTTGATGATACATAATCTGTATCAGCACTAGAACCTATACAAAATGCTCAAAATGGCCTATTTGTACCGCTGTCACCAGAGGCCTAGTATATAAATTTGACAACAGCTAATAATGAAAAAAGAAGTCCATAGGGACAAAGTAAATATGCTTCTTATTCTGATTTATGAAATATCTTTTAAATTCATCGAATATTGTAAGAGGAAATAGTCGAGAGCCAAACCTCAAATTATGACTTTTACTTGTCCGATCTGTAATTGTCTTTATCGCACCTATGTCGAAATAGCGCTCGTTGAGCTACGGCGATAGTTTCTTTAAATACCTACCGCATTTCCTCTTAAGATTCGGATTGTACGTCAATGACTTTTTTGTTGTTGTTTAAATGTTGGTTACTTCGTTATTTAATCCTCATAAAGCTTTAGTAAAACTCAGGCGTCTCCCGCGCTGGACAAGATTGCGCGCGTTTAAGTGTTTGTGTTTTGATGATTGTTTTTGTCAAGTTTGTTAATTAGTAGGCGTACCTCTTGACTTCAATCTGCCTCTTGACCTCAATCTTGTTCTGAGATGAGGCCGACGATGGAATGAGCTACCCAAAAGAAGCCAACTAAAACTTACTTTACAATTCTAACTTAGTTTTGATTCGGGTTGTAAAGGGTGTAACAAGACCCTTAACGAAGCCGAAAGGTACTTGTTCTCCTCGTTATTGCAATCACTTTTTTTAAAACATATGTGTTTAACGTAAGATTTTTACTGTAAACACCTCCACGACCCCCGTAATATTCAATCCATCCATAAGCACAATGTTTTGAGTGCGTTATATTGAGCTCCTTGGCTGTGCGCATCATAAAAGATGTAGCTAAGGGCTTCGTGCGAATGTGTCGACAAGGTATGAGTGATACCCACAGTACGTCAGGATTCTAGATGGATGAAGGGAAATGGTGGAATGAGTTCGTGGAGCTCTTGGACACATTCACTGAAGTGCAGTCTATAAACTAACGACAAGCATCCAAGTTTGCAGCGGTGGGCCAGGTTGTGAAGTTTGGTACCCACCAGCTTATCGTCACCAATAAGCCTCTTGGCTATGCGCTCAATACAGTCGAGTGTGGCTAGTTGGTATTTGGTGGAAACATCCCAAAGTTGACAGTAGTACTCCATGCTGGACCGGACTTGAGCTTTTATTTATTCGCGCCAGTTTGAATGCCTCCACACAAGTCACTTGATACTATATAGATAATTATACTATATAAATATACAATATATAATATTCGACGGCACGGTTGGCGCAGTGGCTGAGCGGTTGGCTGCTGCGCTGCGTGGCGCGGGCACGATCCCCGCACGGAATAAATATTTGTATGATCTACAGGTAGTTGTTCCGGGTCTGGCTGTTTGTGTATGTGAGTTTAAATGTTTATAAACGCACCCACGATACAGGAGAAATTCCAAGTGTGGGGCACGGTTGAAAAAAAAAAATTGTCGCGAGAGAATTGCGCCACATATTCCATGCGGCTGTTTTACCAGTACGTTTAATATTCAATATTTTCTTCGATTTCTATAAAAAAGACACATTGTACGATAATATTCAATAGTTTATAATAACAACAATAATTTAGTTGGTAACGTCATCCACAGAGACAAAAATACAAAAATCAAGTAAAGAGAAAATTATTACTATGGGGTCATCTATAGAATGTTAAGTTCTATCGGTGAACAGTTCAAAGAATCACAACTATCATAGCTTGTAGCTAACAAAAGAAATAAAATGAGTGTAGTGTATCCTATAGCAAAGTCACTTTACTCTTTCAATCACCAGGTAAAGTAAGTTTGTGGCACTATTGCCATGGAAACAATATCGTAATCGCGAAAAAGTAATCAATTGTTCCACACAAAATTTCAATACCTACTTGAACCAAATGGATGGCACATCTGGTTATTATTTGGGCACAGGCGCTTTGTCTAAGCTCTCTTGTCACTTTGTCAAGGCCCTCTTGTCATTTTGTCAAGGCCCTCTTGTCACACTGTCCAGGCCCCCTTGTCACACTGTCCAGGCCCCCTTGTCACTTTACTCTTTCAACCACCAGGTAAGGTAAGTTTGTGCCACAGTACCACATGTGTCAAGAGGGCCTTGACAAATATTACGATATTGTTTCCATGGAGAAAGTTAACCTTTCTGATACATGCTGTAGAGCTACATCTTAACCAGCATACCGTTTACCGCAAAAACTAATCAAAATCATCATCATAAAATGAAGTAATAAAAACATTTTTTACAAAAGAAGTGCCAGGTACAACCATTTTCCAAAAATTTGTGAATCCGTATACACTTTTAATTTCGCTCTAACAAGGTGGTAACAAGTCGATAAATCATGGACGCTTTTTGTCGTATACTTTAAAATAATATTTGCCTGGCAGTGCTCAACAATGGGCTTAGCAAAACTAGACGGGAGTTTTGCTAAAGCCGCATCGATATTTAATTTATCATTATTGGTGATGAAACCGGTTTTGCCTAAGAAACAGTCATTGAATTTCCTCAGGCCTTTCAGTTCACTAAATTTGACTCCTTTCTCCTTGTTAAGCACTTCGTCTGTGAATCCTGTATCCGCACGACAATCTTTTACGATCTGAGTGACGTAAACGGATTCACCGACTGGGACGGAGTGCACTCTGTAAGGGGAAATATAAATATATTAAACCAACATAGGAATTAATGTAAATTGCAATACTTTGACGACAACACTTTTGTTCAAAACTTGTCACTTTTGTAATACTTGTCGAGCCACACAAAAAATATTTCAGAGCATCGGTGCATTGTACAAGTATTCTCGGGCCACATTTTAAAAATTGCTGTCTATGAGATGCCATCACACAATGCCAGGAAAATATGCCCTGTTAGTGAGCGCTTAAATAAAACATTACAAAAATAGCTAAACAATAACTTACACTTCAGTAGCCCGAATATACTTCGATACTCTTAGGTGGAGGCACGCGGAGAATAAAGGGGCGCTGTCTGGAATAATCTTTTCGATAGTTTTAGTAGCTGCGACTCGCAGAGCTCAATAATTTCCGTAATATTACTTTGGGGGATCACTGCTAAAATATTATCGATATCAAACTTTTCATAATTTTTGAAACCTGTTTTTTCAAGAAAGCAACTGTTTAATTTTTTGAGCCCTTCGTGGTCGTTTAAATTACTTTTCTCCTCCTCAGCTAACACTTCGTCTGTGTAACCAGTTTCCATTCGACAGGCGTCTACGATCTGAGTGAGGTTTTTGGCACGTATGAAGTTATAACTGTAAGAGATATGAATAATTATGATATTATATTATTAATAGAGGCTAACCGGTCGATACCGACAAACCAGCAACGGATAATAAACAGACTGACCTCTGAGCTTTAAAAGCACCTTAACAAGACAAGCAAAAGTTGATAAGAAGTGAATACTTACAATTCTGAAAACCGCATATTAATCGATACTCCCGTGTGGAAACATGTGGAGAATACACTCTCTGGATACTTTTTTCCACGACTATTGCAGTGTTCCACTATATCTTTAAGTAAACTGGGGGCAGCTAAAGTGTAATCGATATTTAACTTCCCGTCTCTAGTGACGAGACCGGTTTTTTCTAGGAAGCAATAGTTTAATATCCTGAGCCCTCTGTTTTCGGAAAAATAGCTTGCCTTTTCTTTGCCTACCACTTCGTCTGTGTAGCCGGTTTCCATGCGACAGGCATCTACGACCTGATCATATTCCATTGGAAATGGTGAGACGAACTGAAAGTGAGAAATATAATAAACTCGTTGGTCACGTTGCGCGTCGTTTATTTTTTTGTCACAAATTTACGTTCTGATAAAAAATACTATCAAACTCGGCCTTGAATTAAGCCGTAACTCCGTACAAATATATACATATATCAATCACTAGTACAATCATCTGCCTAACTCTTGGCCAACTATGTTAGGGGTCGTACATTCTTTTTTCTAAATATTAAATGGGCCTACTCTTGACCTCAATCTAGTCCTGAGGACAGAGATGGATAACTGGTTACAGCTGAATGCCAATATTTCACATAGAGCGACTGACTAACTGAGCTCTACAGTGTACAACCCAGTAACTGTGTAACGACAGAGTAAAACTCAATAATAGTATAACAATACTTACCTCGGCATGAATCCTAGCAACCAGGACAACACACGATATTAAAAACTTCTTCATCTTACTAAGATAGATTCAATACTGCTAAGATACGTTATAAATCTACATTTAAATACTTCCTTAAATAAAACCAGTTAGCTAGACCATTTTAAATTATCTATATTATTATATCTCATGATGAGAAAAAAAAAGGAAAAGGATTGATTTTGAATTGATAATTTATTTTTAATAATTTAATAACATTTTAATTTTTTTTTATTTGATCACATTGTAATGACATGTTGAGCACAATTAATGTTGAGTTGGATTGTTATAAATATTAAGACTAATAATGTTGGGACCAATGTGGAATGTAGTGTTTGTTTTTTTTCCCTGTCTTTACGATGATTATTTAATTTTTGTGTTACATTTATTGTTAAAACCACTGTTCGACACAAATGTAAATTTGTTGATGAATAAATAAATAAAAACTATTGTAAATCACAAATCTTAAAATAATGTAAGTACTAGTTTAATTTTAAGTGTGACATCTGAATATTTGTACACCATAAGTTGTGGTAGAATGTTAAAGACTTAAACAAACCCATAACACCACACTATGTAAAACTACATTCTTACAAATAAATATTTCTAACTTATGACGAGTTAGAAATATTTATTTGTAAGAATGTAGTTATTTACAGTGCTTTCAGTTTGTCTGCCTTTGATATTGCATTATTGTCAAGATCACAGTAATCTTTATTTCTACTTAAGTAAGGTTGTTGGTTGCTTGCTGTCACTGACAAGTCTGTCAGAATTATAGTGATCGTTATTTTGTTGACAATAAGGTTGCTGTTGGACTACAGCGAGGTTAAATAACTGTGAAAAGACTGTAGTTAAGATTGACATGTCCTTGGAATTCCTGTTTGGTTATTTTTGTTGATAGAATTGTTGTTTTGATATCTTCATAAAGCTTCGGTTTAACTGCCTGAGGCGCTCCTCGCACACAATGTGTGAGAAGAAGATACACGACTATTAGCGGCAGGTTTTGCGAATTCATCAAGCATTATGCGGGGATTCCCTTTAATTTGACCAGAGATTAATTATATTTATTTTTAGAGCTAGTGTTTTTAGCTGCTGCTAGTACTTTGAGAACGAACTCGGTCTTTGACCCCATACCCAGTCGCACCTGCTAACACCAAACACAGAAATTGCAACGTATCTACTTTAAAAAAAATACTTTTCGTATTACCCAGTAAATGGGTGGTGAGTAGCAGTGATAGCCTAGTGGTGTGACCGTCGGACTGCCAAGTCATAGGTCTCGAGTTCGAACCCAAGGCACGCACCTCTGACTTTTCGGATTCATGTGCGTATTGAGTACAATTATCACTTGCTCCGGTGAAGGGAAACATCGTGAGGAAACCAGCATGCCTGGGAGATATTTCTTGACGGCATGTAAAGCCGAGTCAGAGGCCCATCTGACACCAGGTTAGGCACTAACCACACGATAAAGAAGAAGAAGAATGGGTTGTGGAGAGCATGTAAAATACTAGTATATATGCCCGACTACACCACAGTTGGTAAGATATGATGATTATAGGAAAAGACACACATTTGTAGTTAATGTTTAATAGTTCTTAATAAATAACAACAATAATTTAGTATTGGTAACTTTGTCCACAGAGACAAAATTACAAAAAAAAACATTAGCTTACAAGGGTTCTATAAAAACATTACTAACATCATATTTTCTGACCTGATGGCTTTGGTACCAACGATAAAAGTAGTAAACAGGGCTTTGGCAATGTGATAAGAAGGCCAAGACAAAGTGACAAGAGAGCTTGGTCAACCTGATAAAAAAGCCTTTAAAAAGTGACTATGGGGCCTTGACAAAGAGACAAAGATGCCATGACAAAGTCACAAAAGGGCCTTGTCAAAGTGACAAGAGGGCCTTGAAAGGGCCTTAGCAAAGTGACAAGAGGGCCTTGAAAAAGTGACAAAAGGGCGTACACAAAGTGTTATTTCATCAGCGACAACTATCATGCAAAAGAAAAAGGTAGAGGATTGACATAAGCTACTTTATGTCTTTCTTATTAAATATCGTTGTAGGTAGAATATCGATTGAGACTTGTCTTAATGGACTGTTACACTAAATTATCGTGTTCCATACTATTTGTAACTGCTTAAAGGCCTAGCGTAACATGGTCGTGGACTCCCTCGCGGTAGCACTTGAAGATTTCAAAAGCGGTATCTTCCTTCGTCTTTCCAGATTTCGACTCGCAGCCTTCGAGGACCTTCCTTGCGTTGTCCTTGTCTACTCCGGGTGGAAGCTTGCCGATCGCTTCTTCAACGTTCAACTTGTCATCACTGTCGATGATCCCAGCTTTTTTGAAGAAGCAGAAGGCGAATTTCTTCATGCCTTCATCATCTGTAAAGTGTCCTTTCTTCGCTTCGGCTAAAACTTCGGAAGACACACCAGTTTCCTTGATGCAGTCGGCTGCGTTCTTTTGGGCTTTGTCTAGTTGGTTCGGAGGGAGAGTCACGTTCTGAAAGAGAGAGATAGAGATATAAGGGTTGCGCTTAGTCAAGTATTCGTTACTCGTTGTTCCTTAACAGTAGTTTGAGAATTTCTCATTAGCAGCCACGGAGTCTGGATTTGTGCCCGATTGATGGCAATAGGCTCGCCTCCTATCTCAGGGGACTTAACATAACTGGCGAAATGTAGGAGGGCTATAAGGTACTTCTCTGCTTAACCATTTAGTCACTCGGTAGCTGATACTGAAACATTCCAGCTGGAAATTCCAAGGACACTTTGCCCGACCTGGGACTCGAACCCAGGATTTCATGCTCGCTAGTAGCGCTTGCGACTACTAGAGCAACTGCTATATTTTTATCATACTAGTTGTCCGCGGCTTCGCCCTCGTGGACGTCGGAATTTGTCCCAAGGGAATATAGTACCGGGATAAAAAGTAGTCTTGGCGTCAATCCAGATTATAAACTATCTGTGTGACAAATGTCATCAAAATCCGTTCAGTACTTTTTGCGTGAAAGAGTAAAAAACATCCATCCCCACAAATTCTGGCATTTATAATAGTATACTAGCAGATGCCCGCGGCTTCGTGGTGTTCGGTAATTGTTCTACGAGATCGCACTATCGGAATCAAATTCTAATTCATTTATTGTTTGTCACAGGTGAAATATAAGTTCTTTCGTAAAAGTGTCCCTATCCCTATCCTACGTGCTAATCCAGACTTAATCTATGTCTGTGCCAAATTTCATCCAGATCCTTTCAGCCGTTGTCGCGTGATCAAGTAACAAACATCAATCTATTCAAAATTTCGCATTTTTAACAGTAGGCATTACATTAAGGTAGGTATTATGAACTTGGAGGGTTGTATTGATGATTTAAATGATTATAATTCTGTAATTCCATACGTGTTACTGGCGCGATTAATATTTTCATCAACATACAACCTGACACTGACCTGCAAATTGCAATAAACGTAAGAAAATTTAAATTTCGCGGGCTACCCTTGCGCATCCACCTTAATAAAGTAAAAAATCGTAAGATAGTAAGACTAATAAGTTTATTACTTTTTGTTATTAAGTAGCCATTGTTTGTAAATTAAACCTTGGCTCACAAGTAATGAGTATGAGTTTTCCTTAATAAATCAGTCTACAGTTTATTGAGCATACTATTATTTTTTAAATGCCCACTTTGTTTTATGTCATCCTTCAACAGGAGCTCTAAATAATCATCATCACCATCATTTCAGCCGAAAGACATCCTCTATTGGACATAGACTTTATAAAAGTCAACTAAAATTAAATGTTATGCAAAATATTACTGCCCGCAAAAATATGCACAAGGCAGGAAAAACAGTAATAATTTGCATGCTATGCACCCAAATCTGTACTCGACACGTGTTGCGCCCCTTCAAGGGGCATCTTCAAGAGGTGTTGACTCGACGACAGTGAGCGGCGCGAAAATATGGGAGTTAGGTGCATGGCATGGTAATTTTTTGCATTTTCTGCATGTGCATATATTTGCGGGCGGGAGGGCGATCCTGCATCCAGGCTCAGATCTTTTTTGCGGAATTAAAATTTAATATCTTACAATCCTACTTCCTACTAATGCAGGGTATGAAAAGGCCCTTCAAGAAGCCGTCAACCGAGCATTATGTGCATCAAACTATGTAACTTTTGCGCAAAAATTATTGCTGGGCAACGACTTCTTTTTTGGAGTGAAAAATCGCGTTTTACGGTAGGACTCAATGTAACGCACTCAAAACATTACGCATTTTTTTTTTTCTGATGGGATGTCATCAAATAACTCCTCCCGCTCTGGGCTGAGCAGGAGGGAGTATCAGACTTTTACCGACTAAAACCCATCCATGTTCCTTCATAGCCCTTTGTGTTACGGAGCCACGGTATCTCTTTCGAACAATCCCGCAGCCCCGGTCAAAACATTATGGTGATGGATGCATTAAATAGTACGGGGGTCGTGGAGGTGTTTAAATTAAAAATCTTACATTAAAACATGTATTTAAGAAAAAACTTGTAAAAAGGTGGAACTTTGATCCCCAATATCTCCGTAACTAGAAGGTTCCCAGGTATGGTCTAAAACAAAATAATGATCGCAATGACGGGGAGAACCCCATTTGGGGCCTTTCGGCTTCGTTAAGGGTCTCGTTACACCCTTTATTATAAATGCGTAAGTTTGTGAAAATGACGTTTGTTACTGTTTCACGCAAAAACTACTGAACGGATTTGGATGAAATTTAGCACACAGATAGCTTATAACCTGGATTAACTTCCAGAATACTTTTTATCCCGGTTGTATGATCTCGTGAGACAATTATTGGACAAAAGCTAGTTTTGCATTACATTTAATGGTATAGATTTCCGAAAAGTAACGCCTGATTCTATAACTAATCATAGTCATCTAGCTTACCAGTACCAGCTTCACCTGGTGACGGATTAACATACAACGTTTCAACCACTGTCACACCCGTTTAGGGGTTGAAGTTCCTTAATGTTTAGTCAGGGGATGCCTACGTCATAATATCTATCTGTATGCAAATTTTTTGGTCGATCCGTCCAGTTGTTTGAGCTGTCCGTTGATATTGATAATAAGCCAGGACTAACGATTTTCCAAGTATATTGGGTGTAAAAATACCCTTAACGAAGCCGAAAAGCACTTGTCTTCCCCGTCATTGTGATATTATTTTTTTGTTCTGTACCATGCCTGGGAAACTTATAGTTTTTTTTTTTTAAATAAGTACAGGCTTTTAATTTTATAACTTTAAATACGGCCATGACTCTCTTACTATTCAATGCATCCATCAGCACAATGTTTTGAGTGCGTTACTTTGAGTCCTACCGTAAAAAAAGTCGAGCTACACGATAACTGAAAAATGCTTGCACTGACTGGACAGGTCCACTCAAATCTGTGTGGTTCTTTCTTCAAGAGACCATCTCAGACACTAATCTGCATAGTCCTCATGTGAGTTAACCAAGATTATGTCTGGACTTTAAAAGAGACTATGACCTCTGAGTTTGTTCGGCTGTTTCTTATCAGAGTAGCCAGGTACGAAACATAGGCCCCATCTAGTTTAAAAAAAGAGACGTGTAATAGTGTTTTTAAAAACCTAGTTGCAAAATAAAAATCATTTATCAAAACGTGATTTTTCACCCCAAAAAAAAAGTCGTTTTTCAGCCATTTTTTTTGCGTAGAGTTACTTAGTTTGATGTACAGAATGCTTGGTTGACGGCTTCATGAAGAGGCCGTTAACACCTTGTATAGAAGACTAGCTTTTGTTAACGGCTACGCTCGCGTTACAGTTTGAAATTATCACACAGGAACGTTTTATGTATCGTTTGGCTTGTGAGTTATGGTCATCAGTTTATACAGAAATCGTGCATGTAGGATTCCGTATCATTTATAGGAGGCCTCCTTTAATTTTTTTATATTTGTTGCTAAAGCGGTAACCGAAATACACATTCTGTGAATATTTCAACTGTCTATCTATTACGGAATATGAGATACAGCCTGATAGATAGACGGACAGACAGCGGAGGCTTAGTCATAGGGTCCCGTTGGTTACCTTTTGGTTACGGACTCCTATAAAGAACGTTCCGTTTTTCCCGAATTTGGGAAATTTTCTGAGATGGAAAATTTCCTTTTTAACCCCCGACGCAAAAAGGGGGGTGTTATAAGTTTGACCGCCGCTATGAGTGTGTGTGTCTGTCTCTGGCACCGCAGCTCTTAAACGAGTGAACCGATTTGGATGCAGTTTGTTTTATTTGATAGCTAGTTTCATGGCGATGGTTCTTTAGATATGTTTCATCAAAATCGGTGCAGCCATTTACTGGATATGGAGGATGAAAGTGGGTATGAGAAATCGAATATTTTCAAATATACCCAACTGGGATATCAAATGAAAGTGCATGATGTGTATATTACAATTAGACATGTTTTATCAAAATCGGTGCAGGCATTTAGGTACTAATTGGGGTTTTTAGAATTTTTAAATTAATACTCATTAAATTTTAAATTAAACCAAATACGGACTATTACGACATTTCAAAACAACAAACAGACATATTGGTCCAGCCGTTCTCAATCGCATAACAACGAACAGCATTCAATTTAGACTACTAGAATATAAATAAAAATTGTGTGCCGCTCGCGACTTGCGTCCGCGTGAAGTTGTAATAAAAATATTTCTTCCCTATTTGAATCTGTTTTTTTTTTTGCACGGAACACGGATGTTCTTTACTACAGTTAAAGTAGCCTAAGTGACTATAACATCAGCTATCTGCCGGTATAATTTCCGTCAAATCGATCCAGCCGTTTCAGAGATTAGCCGGAACAAACAGACAGACACACAAAAAAAACTGTTATTATACCATGCATTCAGTAAAAAGCAGTTATTTTGAAATCACAAACAGAAACATCAATTTCATTTATTTGAATAGTCAAAAATCTAGGACCATCTACTTTGAAGGGTGGTAAGATGTTATCATTAGTGAGTAGAGGGTCTGAATGTATGGCCGGTTGTTGGCAATAGGCTCGCCTCCTATTACATGAGACTTTTTTGTAACTGGTAAAATGCGGGCGTACTATTAGGTAAACCTCTGCCTAAACCTTTGGAGATTACAGGCGTAATTTTATGCTGATTGCAATGAGCTCGCCGCCTCTTACATGGGCCTTAAACGTAATTGGAAAAATGTGGACGTAGTACTGTTAGGTAGGGTTGCGGGACTGTTCGAAAGAGATACCGTGGCCCCGGAACACAAAGGGCAAAGGAAGGAACATGAACGGGTTTTAGTCAGTAAAAGTCTGACACTCCCTCCTGCTCAGCCCAGCGCGGGAGGGGTTATTTGATGATTTCCCATACGAAAAAAAAAGTACCTACTGTTAGGTACACCTCAGCCTAACCCCTCGGATATAAAAGGCATGATGCTATGTTCTGTTATGTACCTATACTAGAAAAAAAACCAAGTAAAAACTTACTGCGGCGTGAATCCCAGCTACCAGGGCGACACAGAGCACAACGAACGATTTCATCTTACAAACTTGGTTTGAATACTGCAAGAATATACCTCTAGCCTGCATTTATATACTTTCTGAAGGAAATCCAGTTCTACATAAGTTGATCACGAGTTTGTTTTACTTAGAAAAAAGTTCCGCAGTTAAAAATAAATTTTAGTAATGAGTTTTTTTGTTACACCAAAAACTTGATAAGTACAATTCGGATTTGAATTAGTGATCCGTATTGTTTTTTTTTTCGCAAAAAAAAATGCCAAAGAAAATACGGATGGATTGTGTGAGGAATGATATGAAAGAGAAAGGAGTAAATGATGCCGTGACGTCTGATAGGGGAGAATGGAAGAAGAATACGTATTGCGCCGACCACAAGTACCTATAAGGGAATATGATAATGGTTTTTTTTATGCAAAATGAAATTGGTCGTAAACTCTTTATTTTAATGTGGCAAAATGTTGCAATTTTTATGTTTTGGGGAAATTGAAACCTTATTATTGTATGTTTACGATTTTGATTGATTTTGATTACCACCGATGCGTTTGGAGGCAATAAATATTTTGGTTTATTTTTATTAAACAAGCCGTGTACTCAATGAGATTTCTCGTTGGAAAAAAATATAATTTGTCAGTCAAACTTTCATCCAATATTTAACCTCTTGGGATAAATTTTTATAAATACTTGCTATGTGTTCAGCAAAAATGGCATGTTATCATGTTGGTTTTGGCTGTCTGTTGTTTATCAGTGAATTTAAGATATATAATTAAAAAGACTAGGGCCAGACCGGCCAGAGTCAGCTTAGGTTTCGTTTTCGTTAGTTTGTTGTTCGTAACATTCGACATTGTTGTATTTAGATTTTGCGTTTTAAAGATTTTTGTGCTTTTTTATTTGAAGACCACTGGAAAGCTAGCGAAGAGACTAGGTAGATGATGGTCCCTCTTGAAGCTTCTGAAGTGTTTACTTTTAGGATCTTTAAAGTCAAACTAACCATACACCACTTTTACTTTCCTGCATTTCAAATCCGTACCTACATCTAAATATTCGACAGACAGAATTTAAAAAAGTGTTCCCTTTTAAATCAAAAACAAAAACACATAAACTAATGCCCTTTTCACGTGGGGGTAGGCAGAAACCACAGAACACCACCTGCTACGATCCTTACATACTCCTATCGCCTCGTCCTCGTTCGTACATCTGGTCATACACGCACGCACGCCGGTCGCGAGTACTACGCACCCTGAGCTTTCTGAAGAACCTCATCAATAAGATCACTGTGTCTTCTCGGGCGTCCCCTCCCGGCGTTGCCACTCACATCTGCCGTGTGTTACAAATATCCATTGTTAAAATTGACTACGGAACCCTAAAAAATAGTGAAGAGGAAAAAGTTGGTCGTATTCACATTATAAATGCGCGGTTCTTGAAGTACGCGCCTTCTGTTTGATAAAGAACTGCTTAGATTTGCTTATGTCATTAGTTTTTGTTTGTTCGTCTATATTATGGCAAACCTAAAAGCTATTTAGAATGCTTTGGTACGCCAAAGTCCCTGAATTAATCGCGTATTATTTTTAGAACTGTTAGCATGGTGATGAACTTTTTGTTGCTTATAAAAAGCCGCCCCGGCTTCGCACGGGCGCAATGTGATACATAATTATAAATCTCATGAATCAGTCTATTTATTAAAAAAATAGACTGATTCAGATCTTTAAAACTAAGCAACCGATTTTGATGCGGTTTATTTAAAAAAAACCGCATCAAAATCGGTTGCGTAGTTTTAAAGATCTAACCATACATAGGGACAGACATGGGGGAAGCGACTTTGTTTTATACTATGTACTGATAACATTCCTCCTCCGCATAGTCCAAATGGGCTCTTAAATGAGATAGATATTAAAGTGGCTCCTCAGCATCACTGTAACAATGTACAGTAAGACAGTCCAAACGAAGTTATAGTCTACTAGCTGTTTTCCGCGGCTTCGCTCGCCTTTTTTTTCGGAAATTATCCCACGGGCACGTTGTACATAGGTATAGCGTATGGCACTCGGGGATAATGTAGCTTCCTATTAGTGAAAGAATTTTCAAAATCGGTTCAGTAGATCCAGAGATTACCCCCTTCTACCTCATAAACTCACAAACTTTACCTCTTTACAATATTAATATAGATAACTAAAAGATTCCTCTCTCTATTGAAAAGTCCACCAGGTTCGATTAAAAAGGTCTTCATTGAGACGGGCTCATGGGCGGCATAAAAACTATGACACCTGCACGCGTAGCATGACCAACGTAGAAACGGGTTTTGTCGACGGAAGAATCGAAAAAATGACAGATCTTCAAAAGAAATCTGTCATTTTGTCGATTCTTCAGTCGATAAACCCGTTTCTACGGCGGTCATGCTACGCGTGCAGGTTAGCCCAACCGCACGAAAAAGAAAGAAGATTGGGATAGCTTCACAAACATGACAGTCTAGCGGATGGGTATCCATCTAGGGCATGTATAGGGGATGGATGTACACCACATCTAGGACATCGGGCCCTAGCCACGGGCTGGACAGTGTTTGTGCACGCGAAGGGTACTAGCTGGCTAGTGGTTGTATCTTCATAGGTTATATTTTATAAAAGGGGGCAAAGAACACAAGATTGAGAGAGCTGCTGGTCTCGCAACTAAGGAAAGAAAATTGACCAACCTTAGCACCACGTTGGGCAGTCCGGTTCAGGGCGTCGCTCCACGTGCCAACGCTGCTGCGACCTTGATGCGCTCTTCTCGGTCTTCTTGTTGGTGAGGACGATGTGAGGGTCGTGCACGGCACGAAACAACCTCAAACGCGGTTTTAATCCAAAATTGTGGATACATGAAATGGAGCGGCACGGACACGACCACGCGGCGGCGGTGTCGGTCGTCTATCCGACCTCACTACAAAACCAAGAAGCGAAATCAAAAAATATAAAGTAAAAGCGGGTAGAATAAAAACTATACCTAAAATAAAGGAGCGCCAATGCAGCGGCGCGAACAGTGTTACTAGATTTTTTCATCAGGAATTTCTCGGATTTTTTGCTGCATTATTTACTGCCTCTTTGGTCTAGAGGTCACAATCGCGATTGCTGAGCAGGAGGTCCTGGGTTCGATTCCCCAGGTCGGGCAAATTGTTATTGAGTTTTCCGTCAGAAAATTCTCAGTAGCAGCCACAGAGTCTAGATTTGTGCCCTGTTAATGGCAATAGGCTCGCCCCCTATGACACGGGACCTAAACATAACAGGCGCAATGTTGGTGTACTATTAGGGACACCTCTACCTAACCCTTTGCGGATAACATGCGTGATGTTATGTTATGAGTTTCTCGTTAGCTGCCTGGAGCCGGGTTCGCCCGGTTGATAACGAGATAAGCTCGTCCCCTATTATATGGGTCTTAATAATAATTGGCGACATGAGGGTTCACTTATCCACTGAAGTAATTATTTAAACTTTATAATTAACTATTCAAATAATCAAATTGAAGTATCTGTTTGTAATATCAGAATAACAGCTTTTTACTGAATGCAAATGAAAATATAGGACCTTAGGACTTATAACATAAACACATTTTTTTTTCAATTTTCGTCTGTCTCTGTCGACTTGAATTAATAATTAATTTAAAAAAAAATATAAATAACAATATAATTAATATAATAATTATTAATAATTATAGTAGTCCAAAAGGTTACAGCACTTGAAGGAAAACTCCAACGACTTTAAATAGGTTTATTAACAATTTTGTTACATTACACAGTACACACTATTACAGCCATAACGGATCGGCAACTATCTTAATAATTATCAGTCGTTTTTGACGTTCAGCCACAGAATGATCGCTCGGGCATCAACCCCTGACCAAGAAGCCCGCCGTTCTGGAGGGAAAATCCAGCTCCCTGATTGGCTCACGACTTCACGCCACGTCAGTCTCATGATCCAATCAGAGAACCGCTTTATTCTCGCGCCAAACATTTTACCAATCAAATTATAGAAGTATTGTCATTCTTACGGAATTAATGTTACCAGTCTACATAATAAAATATAAAGCATTTAAGATGTGTTCACATGAATAAAGCTATTAAATTAATACATTTAAATAAAATTATTTCTGAAAACATAGGAAATTGACTAGTAAAATTCCGAAACCTAACAATCGTCCGTCCTGACATCGTGTGCGGCCCTGCACACGACACCAGGTGGTAACCTAACAATCGGGGGTATCTTGGCCAGTAGATTAATAACGTTAGGTCCCAAAAAAAATACAATGAGAGTATTACAAAATATGACAACTTAAAATTATCTAATTGATTGTGAAACAACAACAAATTTGTGCAGAGTATGGAACTAAAAGACTATATACCATAATTTACCAAATGAATGTTATTCAATAAATTTATGTAATCTAGGCACTAGCTTATACAGAATAATTTATATACATCGTCATTTGATTTACTGGAACTAAGTACAGTGAACACAAACGATCGATTAATTGCGTCACTAAACAACTTCACAAATTTTAACAAAAAATCTAATATTCTGACTGAAAAACAAGTAATAAACGTTGTCTATCAGTCTTGATAATTGACAATAACAACTTTAATAACATAACAAGTAACAAGATGTTAAATCCGTCAGCAATCGATTTGCTGGTACTAAATATAGTGAACCCAAACGATCGATTAATTGGGTCAAAAAATAAAACCAAGGTCACAACCGATCGATTAAGTTGTGCCAAGATATTATGCATACGAGTATTCTGAACGATCGATTAATCCAGAATACTATTATTCCCCGACGATCGATTAATCAGGGTGCCCTAACCTCCTGAACGATCGATTAATTCAGGATGCCTATCGACGTCAATACGAGCCGATCGATTAAGCTCATAGTGGCTGCCGTAGGTCTTGCCACTCGTTGCACCAAGCCGCGATCCGATCGATTCTCGCGTACTTGCTCTGTAACAACGAATAATATCTGTGTAAGTAATCGTTCACACATTCCATGCAATAAAGGAAAGGATTTTATTTTAACTCAAAATACTGCCAGAATTGTCACTGTCACTATCAGAATTATCATCGATATCATTATCATTAATCTCGTCTCTAAGGTAGTCACATAAATCCATGACTTCATGCGATCCGCGGCCACGGTTTTCGACCGTCTGTTTTGTGTATGAACAAGGCCTGGTATAGGGGCTACAACTTAACGGTCCCTGCCTTGCTAACACGATGTGGACCTATGAAGGAAGACATCATTTTTTTTTTTTTGTCCGTTATTATTAAAACAAGTCTTTTTTATTTTAACAAGGTCCCCTACACTATAGGAACGGGAAGGTTTTCTACCTGTCATACCTCTCCTTTTGCTTGACCTGCTCTAGATCTATCCGAGCCTTAACACTTTCGCGGATCTCTGTCAAGTCATCATCCTTACGAGTGCCTGCAGTAGCATCATTAAGCATGGGATTAAATTCGCTATTCATACAAGTTCCTAACATCACCGCTGCCGGTGTTCTGCCTATAGTTTTCTGTATAGTGTTGTTGAGTCCCCATTGAACTCGTCCAAGTGACTGCCCCAGCTCTTTACACTATGTTTAATGCTCAGTGCCTTGAAGGAATCGAGAATCGCGCGGTTATACCGCTCAACCTGTCCGTTGGACCTAGGGCTAGAAACCGCATTTAGGACATGTTTGATTCTCTTATCGAAGCAGAACCGTTTGAGTGAATGCGAAGTAAAACAACTACCGCGGTCGCTTATGAGTCGGTCAGGGTTTCTAAATATACAGAAAATATCGTCTAGAGCCCTAATTGCGTTTTGGATATTCGTGTTTCTAACAGACCTGAGGAAACAGAATTTGATGGCACCGTCAACAACTACGAGGAAATGAGTAAAACTCCTAGTCGATTTCACGAAGGGTCCAAGGTGGTCCACGTGAACTGTGTGGAAAGGAATCTCCACCTTTGTGATAGGATGCAGTAACCCTTCGCGAGTGCTGGAATTGGTCTTTGCATATGCACACTCAATGCAAGCATCTACATAATTCTTGACAAACCTGGACACTTTAGGGAACCAATAGTTACTTTTAATTCTTTCTAAGGTTTTCTCAACCCCAAAATGTCCAATGTCGTCATGATTGAGTTTACATACTTGCCACCTTGCCCCTTTTGGCACAGCCCATCTGACCTTCTCCTTATCCCCGTCCAAGTAGCGAAATAATCTATTATCTTTGATAGGTAACGAAATTCTGTTTGATGTATCGTAGCCCCTTTTCATCTAGTCAACCTTTTAAAACGTCCATTATTCTGTACATCTCGGAATCACCTAATGAAGCGTGTGGAGCCAATCTTCGCTACTAATAGACATTATGGCTGGAAACTGATCATCGAGACATTCCGACGGTTCGACAGGATTCCGGGACAATGCGTCGACATGGCTCATTTTAACCCCTGCCCTGTACTCTATAGTGCAATCGAATTCCTGTAACGTCAGCTACCAGCGTTCTATTCTTGGAATCAAGTCCCGTTTTGAAAACGCAGAACGCAAAGCGCTGCAGTCTGCGATAATCTTGGATTCCTCCCCTAACAAATAATCCCTAAACTTACGAAGGGAGCAAACCACCGCTAGGGTTTTGAGCTCGTAAGATTGGAAGTTTTTTTTTTTTTTCTTCCGGTGAGTTTTGTCGGCTATAAAATGCCTTGAGGTACCATTTTTCTTTCTTACGTGTAAAATGGGACTAGCGTAATCTAAAACAGATTCTCGTATCACACGTCCGACAAGTCTCCGACCATCCAACGTACATTCTCCCGTTTGTGTTGCGACAACCTGTATGGACGATGAACAACTGGACGTTGACTATCGAGATCAATCTTCATCTCTGTAACACTGGTACATCCTACCTCCCTAAACGAAGAAGCAAAGCAATGCTGATATTTCTGCAACATGTTTATTAAGTCTTTCCTGATCTCTGCAGGGATGAGTGGGTCATCCACGCGGACCTTAGTTTCATCGAACCTCCGACTATCTACAATCTCTATAGATCACTCATCAACAATCCTATTCACCGCATCAACTATTTCAGCACGGCAGGGAACCTGTTTAGATGAAATGCGGCAAGATTCAGAACAGGGCAAGACCATCATCTTGATTTCACCTACCTAACGACTGAACTACACTATTCCCAAAACCTTTCATAAATGTAGGGGTGTTGTCGTGCGACAAACCTAACTGCTTGACAGCAGATTCCTTAATGAGAGAAACGTCGCTTTCGAAATAAACAAACGCTTGGAGTTCAGAATTGTTGACATTTATTTCTTTCAAAAATTATGCTCCGGGGTTATGTACGCTCGCGTCTTCGTTTATAAAATCGATTCTCATAGTTTTTCTGCACTGCACCACCCGTGTTAGTTAACTTTTCATCAGATTTAAAATAGCACTTTTCAGAGGTGTGACCAACTTTATTGCAACGCGTGCACTTCACCAGCGGCTTAGGGCAGTGCAAGAAACTATGACCCTTCTCCTTGCAAAACAACCAGCGACGTGATTCGGCATAACACCAAATTTCGGGATCGCTAAACTTAGTTTTTCATAATAGTACACCTCAATAGATTCATTGTACCTACTATTCCTCCTAATCAAACAGACCTTGGAATCAATTTTCCAAAGTCTGCCCATAATTCTGTTCACATGGGAATGCACTATGCAATTTCTCCTGCCATTCAGGCCACGTGTACAGTATAACTTTTGCATAGCAAAATGAGTAGAGAGTCTTTCATCCCACCCGTACACCGTGGCGCACTCATTGATTTTTTTAACCATACGTCCATGCGCTGATTCTTGGGCCAAGGGTCAAAGTTCGGTAATATATTTCCTTTGATAGATTTTCTGCAATGGTTGTAAAGCGCTCTGGTTCACGGGGGGTAATGCAAGACCATCCCTCAATTTTTAAACAAGTCGAATAAATCTATTTGATAAAGAAAAGCTACGTGACCTGTCAATCCGTTCGTGCCGTTGTCCACGCTCGACGTGTCGCTCCACCCGTGGCCCAGCATCCCGACGCCTCGCTGCCTCTAAGGTGCTCCGTCGTCGACTGTCCGCCCGTAGCCCAGCATCCCGACGCCTCGCTGCCTCGGAGGTGCTCCGTCGTCAACTGTCCGCCCGTAGCCCAGCATCCCGACGCCTCGCCGCCTCGGAGGTGCTCCGTCGTTGACTGTCCGCCCGTGGCTCGCTGATGCATATCTTCGAGATCTTCCGCTTAGACTATGCCTCTGACTCTGTCTTTGACTATGCCTCTGACTCTGTCTTTGACTATGCCTCTGACTCTGTCTTTGACTATGCCTCTGACTCTGTCTTTGACTATGCCTCTGACTCTGTCTTTGACTATGCCTCTGACTCTGTCTTTGCCTATGCCTCTGACTCTGTCTTTGGCTATGCCTCTGACTCTGTCTTTGACTATGGCTCTGACTCTGTCTTTGACTATGCCTATGACTCTGTCTTTGACTATGCCTATGACTCTGTCTTTGACTATGCCTCTGACTCTGTCTTTGACTATGCCTCTGACTCTGTCTTTGACTATGCCTCTGACTCTGTCTTTGACTATGCCTCTGACTCTGTCTTTGACTATGCCTCTGACTCTGTCTTTGACTATGCCTCTGACTCTGTCTTTGACTATGCCTCTGACTCTGTCTTTGACTATGCCTCTGACTCTGTCTTTGACTATGCCTCTGACTCTGTCTTTGACTATGCCTCTGACTCTGTCTTTGACTATGCCTCTGACTCTGTCTTTGACTATGCCTCTGACTCTGTCTTTGGCTATGCCTCTGACTCTGTCTTTGACTATGCCTATGACTCTGTCTTTGACTATGCCTATGACTCTGTCTTTGACTATGCCTCTGTCTTTAACTATGCCTATGACTCTGTCTTTGACTATGCGTGATCACGTTCTCGTCGAACTACCTCCTCCAGCATCCGTAGTCTCTCACGTCGCAGCTCGATATCCGGTTCCGGCATACTATGGCTGGGGCTCCGACTTCGAAGGCGACTTCGGCTCCGGGTGGCAGAGTGGGTACCCCTTCGACTCGGTGTTGCGAGCCTTCGTCGGCCCGGAGGCCGACATTGCCTGAAATCTTACGTCCACGAATTTGAGAATTTAATTTTTAAAAGTCTAACGCATTTGGGACGTCAAGTTAAATACACAAAACACGATAGAAATTGAAATGTTATAAAATTCAAGGCATTCACAAGGTATGTCATCTCTAAAATATAATCACGAAATATTAATTTAAACCTTTAAAATTATTCATTTTAAACAATGTTGCTCATCAAAATTAACTAAAAAAAAATATCGTAATAGGGTTTATATACAGGAAACCTCAGGGAGTATATACTATATAGGTAATAATGGGAAAAGAAATACGAGTACTAGAGTATACATATAGTTATGACACATGAATGCGTTCCCAGTTAAAACCAAAGAAACAATAATGCATGTGCACTGGGAAATGTTATTAACTCACAATTGTTGATGCATCCGTCCTTTTATTATTTTATATCCAACCCAACCGTCCAGCCACTGACTAGGATACGATTGAGTAGTCCTTATTTTCAAAAATTATGACCGCGTAGGATTATGTAAAACATTTATTTCTGTGTTAAACGGGGCCTTGTTCTACATACCTAGCATTACCAATAAATAAATTGAATTGAATTTACGAGAGTTAATTCAGTTTTGCGGAAAAGTAGATCTACCCTCCAACCAAAAATTATGAGTACAAAGGGCAATATTAACTAATAAAGCGGAACTAGTTAAAATAATTGACGGCTATTAGATAAGTAACGTGTAGATTTACTTGAAACCACGGGTAATATTGTTAACTAAAACGGTATGATTCTAAACTGGCTTCGAAACGAATTACGAACAAACTAAGGAAGCATATAATTTTGGGCGTGTACTTACGTTTTAATTGTTCTTGTCACTTCTGAAATATAGTAGTCCAAAAGGTTACAGCACTTGAAGGAAAACTCCAACGACTTTAAATAGGTTTATTAACAATTTTGTTACATTACACAGTACACACTATTACAGCCATAACGGATCGGCAACTATCTTAATAATTATCAGTCGTTTTTGACGTTCAGCCACAGAATGATCGCTCGGGCATCAACCCCTGACCAAGAAGCCCGCCGTTCTGGAGGGAAAATCCAGCTCCCTGATTGGCTCACGACTTCACGCCACGTCAGTCTCATGATCCAATCAGAGAACCGCTTTATTCTCGCGCCAAACATTTTACCAATCAAATTATAGAAGTATTGTCATTCTTACGGAATTAATGTTACCAGTCTACATAATAAAATATAAAGCATTTAAGATGTGTTCACATGAATAAAGCTATTAAATTAATACATTTAAATAAAATTATTTCTGAAAACATAGGAAATTGACTAGTAAAATTCCGAAACCTAACATAATTAATTACTTGACTAAACTTACTTACTTACTTGATTAATAATTAATTTCCGCAACGGCTGGGCCGATTTTGACTTTTATTGGCAGATAGCTGATGTATTAAGGTCTAACATAGGCTACTTTTATTTTAGAAAAATAATTAGGGTTCCGTGCAAAAAAAAATAAAACCCTTGAAATTGTAGACAAAATCCGATTCAAAACAGGAAAGTAATAATTTCACGCGAACGAAGGTCGCGGGTAACAGCTAGTGTATTTATAAAATTAATGTAGATAACGGTAATTAAACACCAAATTAGAGCTAGATTTAAATAGGTACATATTTTTAGTGACGGAGGCTTATATAAAAAGTTCATTACACTGGCTAATCCGCGGTCATTGAAACTTAAATAAAAACATTATAACTGGTTAAGTGCACTTTGTAAAGATTAATATATTTTTTTTTTTTCGTAAAAATTACAGCTATGCAGACAATAGTTTCGTTAATAACAAAAATATGGTCAATTATTATATCCTGCTTAATCCCATTTATTTATTTAAGAACAAAAATATTCTCATTTTTTAATTTTTTTAATTTATTTATTTACAAAATACTTAATAGGACATTACATTAAGATAAAAGAGCACAAAGGTACTGCTTATTTCATAAGAAATTTCTTCCAGCAGACCTGCGAGAGGAAAGTTGGATGTTGTTGGTTGGTTTTAGTTTCGTCTAGCAGATATTGATTTATCGAGTGGATGTGGATATAGTCCTCATCTTCCTGCCCTTGTCCCATTCTACTTGTGGTCGTCGCAACACGTGTTCTTCTTCCATTCTCGCCTGTCAGACGTCACGGCATCATTTACTCCTTTCTCTTACATATCATTCCTCACACAATCCATCCATCGTTTCCTTGGTCTTCGTCTCCCTCTCCATCCATCAGCAATTCAGCATTTATATTTATCACTATTTTAGTCGTTGATTCACTAATATTGGATATTGATCTAGCATTTAGTAAAAATAAAAAAAGTGTATCAGAAAAGTGTGGTCCTATTTAATGGTTTGGCACATACCATAAATATGAACAACTTTCTGCAAGGGACAAACATTATATCGCGAAAAAATATTCACCCCCAAAAAATATTCATGTCCCTTGCAACAATTCAATACTGTATGAGACTGCTGTATATATCATATCCTTAGATGACGGTAGGGTTAGCGTAGTGACTGAGCGATGGGCTGCTGCGATACGTGTCGCGGTTTCGATTCCCGCACGGAACAAATATTTGTATGACCTCAGGTAGTTGGTCTGGCTGTTTGTGTATGTAAGTTTAAATGTTTGTAAACCCACCACGGTACAGGAGAAATTCCTAGTGTGGGGCAAACACCTCTTTTTGATGCATGCTGTAAACTGTAGATAGAATGGTTACACCAACATATTAACAAATCCTAAATGCTATTGTTAGTTATTGTCATTACTGGTTCGAGCTGGCGCTGGAGAAGGGTACCTGGAAAGATATAGGGGAAGCCTTTGTTCAGCTGTGGGACAGGCTTTTGAAAAAAATAATGTTATTAAGTTGGTTTATAGGTAGGTATGCCATTTTTTTCCATGGAACACTAAAAACAATAATTGATACGGTAACAAATAAAAACTTATTATGTTTTTTCTACATTGAGACAACCATGCCAAATTGCTTTGGGCTTCAGATAAAATGATTAAATAGAATGACTTTTGAAATACTGATTACACGGAACGTTTTTTTTAATAAATTCTTAATTAACTCATTGGTTACATATCAAGATGAAGTTGAATCAAATAATAACTAAAGGCTGTTTAACATTGAGCCTTTTCCCAATTAAAGGATATAACAAGACCCTTAACAAAACCAAAAGGTACTTGTTCTCCCCGTCATTGCGATCATTTTTTTAGTTCTAGACCATACCTGGGAAACTTCTAGTTATGGAAATATTGGGGGTCAAAGCTCCCAAGATTATTTTTAAACACATGTTTTTAATGTAAGATTTTACTTTAAACAGCTCCACAATCCCCGTACTATTCAATCCATCCATCAGCACAATGTTTTGTGTGCGTAACATTGAGTCCTACCGTAAAACGTGATTTTCACCCCAAAAAAAAGTCGTTTCCCGGCATAATTTTTTTGCGTAAATTTACTTAGTTTGATGTACCTACATAGTGTTTGGTTGACGGCTTCGTTGGGGGTTTTGTTACACTCTGCATGTTGCTGTAGTACTTTTGGTAGTGCCGTGCCGCTACAGTCCTGTATATCATTCTACTGGTGAAAACCAAAATGAAATACTGGATCATTGTGAATCAGTCTTTACAGATTGACTTCTTGTTAGCTATCAAGGTTAGGTACGGTAGGTATTTTCCATTGCGATGCTAACCAAAGGAGATCACCCAGCCTCCATACATTTTTGGGCTATTTTCGAAAGTGCCAACGAAAATAAACTAATTATTTATGTAGAGCATAACATAATAGACATTTTTTATTGTTACACCGAAGTCGTAAGTCAATTCACCTAGAAGTTATTCAACCACAAAATATCTGAGATCACCCAGATTGGGGTATTTTTTTCGTACACTTTTGAAAATAGCCCAATCTGGGTGATCTCCTTTCCCTCTGCAAAGTTTTTCGCGGCATTAATCCAAACTCCAAAGTTCTGTATTATTATTGGGTCCCGTCACCACTGGGCCACCGCTGCTCTAGATTGGCCCAGTGGTGGCGGCCCCGACTTACGAACAGTAATTTATTGCATCACCACTGCTCGCAAAACGGTGAAGGAAATCATCGTGAGGAAACCGGCATGTTCTAGAACCGAAAATTCGAAACCTGAAACAGACCGGAAATTCGGTCTGTTTCAGGTTGCATGTTGATGAAAATATGAATCGCGCCAGTAACACGTATGTAGTTACAGAATTATAACCATTCAAATAATCAATACAATACATCCCTATAAGATCATTTAACCCCATTGAATGACTTTTTCATGAAATAGTTACAGATTAAGGTTAAATGAATTTTGAGGGTACATACAACCTGAAACAGACCTGCAAATTGCAAAAAACGTAAACCAATTTGAATTTCGAGGGCTACCCTTGCGCTTCCATTAAGCCGTGCTTGCCTAGGTTGGTCCGTGGATGGGTGACCACCCATTTAATACCGAGTTTCCTCCGTACCTCGGAAAGCACGTTAAGCCGTTGGCCCAGGCTGTCATTTGTAGATCTTTGACAGTCGTTACACCTGTAACGACTGTCAAAGACTGGTTGTCTGACTTTCGGGGCCACTGGACTACCTAGTCAGTTCAAATTCGCGGGCTACCCTTGCGCTTCCACCATAACCTAAAGATCGAGCCGAGCAGCTATCGGTTATTCTTAGTTTAATAGTCACCTTATTGATGTTTGCCAATTCGTTCACGATTTAAAAATACGTACTGAACTACAAAACATTTCAAGTTTTGTGTTATTTTTGGTGTTATTAAGTTAATTTTTACTGGGTTGCCTCTTTGGTCGAAGGGTTGCAAGCGCGACACTGCTGTCCTGGGTTCGATTCCGGGTCGGGCAAAGTGTGTTGTCTATTTTTGTTCGTTTTATATTATTTAAAAAATTATGGATGGTTATAATTTTATAAATGTAATTGATCTGAAATAAAATTTATTGAATTGAATTTGAATTGAAAAGTGTTTGGGTTTTCCATCTGAAATATCTCAGCAGCCACGTAGTCTGGACTTGTGTCCGGTTGATGGCAATAGGCTCTCACTTATTACATGGTACTTAAACTTATCTGGCGAAATGTGGGTGTACTATTAGGTACACCTCTGCCTAACCCGTCGGAGATTACAGCCGTGATGTTATTTTATATAAATTACTAGCTGTTGCCCGCGACCTTTGCTCGCGTGAGATTATTATAAAAAATATTACTTCCCTTTTTGAATCGAATTTTGTCAAGGGTTTTAATTTTTTTGCACGTAACCCTATTTATTTTTTTAAAATAATCGTAGCCTATGTTAGACCTTATGTTATCAGCTGTCTGCCAGAAAAAGTCCCGTGAAAATCGGTCCAGCAGTTTCGGAGATTAGCCGGAACAAACAGATAGAGAAAAACTGAAAAAATGTGTTTTTGTTATAAGTGCCGTATATATTTTCATATGCAATCAGTATAAAGCTGTTATTTTGATATTAGAATCAGACACATCAATTTTATTTTTTTCTATGTACTTATGTAAGTATACATTATTATGATACCAATTGACGACCTTGACGACCCGAATGGCGCAGCGGTAGTGAATTCCGGTAGGAGCAAATGTTTGTGTGATGAGCATGGATATTTGTATCCGAGTCATGGATGTTTATATGTATAATAAGTATATATTTACAAACAAAAAGTATCTATGTAGTAGTATCAACTATCTGGTGTCCACGACACAAGCCTAGTTGCTTAGTGTGGCACCTAGATGGCGCTGTGTGTAATGTCCAGCGTTATTTATTTAATTATAGGAGTCCGGTATTGTATGCAGTCTCTATTAGATGACATTTTTATTGTTTGCCACAATGATTATCCTTATTTGACTAGAATTTCTTAGAAACTCCTAAACATAGCATTAGGATTCACTGGAAGTCGTATGCTGTCGTTCTTTCCTCATTTTGACACTCAAAGATTGTACAGTCAATATAGTACGGGAGGTACTGCGCAATTGTATTCGTAACTAGTAATTTTCCCGTGGCTTTGCTCGCGTTATTTTAGGAAATTATCCCACGGGCACGTTGTAAATATAGCAGTAGCTTCCTATTAGTGAAAAAAAAATCAAAATCGGTTCAGTAGATCCAGACATTACCCCCTACAACCTCACAAACTTTACCTCTTTATAATATTATAGTATAGATTAGTATAGCTATGGAATGATAAAAATATTATTTAAAATACTTAAATAATATTAATAAGTTAGTTAATACTATTTTTTAATTTTATTAATAAGTTAGTTACTATAAGTATTTTAATTTATAAATGTTAATGTATATATGAATAATAAATTACGAGTGAAATACTTAAAAAGTGTATAAAAATACCTTTAACGAAGCCGAAAAGCACTTGTTCTCCCCGTCATTGCGATCATTTTTTGTTCGGGACCATACCTGGGAATCTTCTAGTTACGGAGATATTGGGGGTCAAAGTTCCAACTTTTCACAAGTTTTTTTTTTAAAATACTATTTCTTAATGTTTAATTTTTACTTTTAATATTTCGACCCCCGTACTATTCAATGCATCCATCAGCACAGTGTTTTGAGTGCGTTACATTGAGTCCTACAGTCAAAAGTTATTTTTCACCACAAAAAATGTCGTTTTCTGGCAATAATTCTTGCGTAAAGTTACTTAGTTTGATGTACAGAATACTTGGTTGACGGCTTCCTTAAGGGTCTTGTTACACGTCCGTAACACGTATGTACTTACAGATTTATTATCATTAAAATCATCAATACAACCCTCTTAGTTCATTTAGCCCCATCGAATGACTTTTTAATGAAATACATGGGATTAAATTAAATGCAAATTCCAAAAATTTGAATTTCGCGGGCTACCCTGGCGTTTTCACCTTAAGGATCGTAGCAGTTCTGCCTATCCTTCAAATTACACAAGCTTGATAATAACCCATGCAAGTTCATCATATAACCATGACCGTTTTTACAAAGGAAGTTCAACTAGGGCACTCAATTGGCCGACAAACCGGCGCTGACGCAAATCACCATATTTGCAGCATTTACCTACATTTAACTTGAATCAAGGCACACAAACGGGTTTTGGTCTAGAATTCTAGACTTCTAGTACATATATTTTTTCCTTTAAACTGACCTTTGTTTCAAGTGTGGGTAATTGACAGTTTGTTTTTATGTAAATGTCGCGGGTTGATTGAAAGAATCGTATTTTTGCGGAAATCCTAGGATCAAGAAAGCTCAATCTAAATTGACGCGCAATGGAATACAAGCGAATTTTTATAATGAAATCTTACAAAATATAATCATGTTCCTGCCCTGGTCTCACGTTACTTGGGGTCGTCTGCGAAAGACGTTTTCTTCATCCATCCTCCCCTGGGACAAACGGTCCAGCTAGGTAGGTCTAACTTCGAGAAAGAGGTCAACTGTCGAATCCGACTCGGCTGGGCAGCGTTCGGGAAGCTGCGCGGTATCTTCTCGTCCAACTTACCGCAGTGTCTCAAGACGAAAGTCTATGACCAGTGTGTGTTGCCAGTGATTACTTACGGGACCGAAACGTGGTTGCTCACAATGGGTCTCATTCGAAGGCTTAAAGTCACCCAAAGAGCAATGGAGAGGGCTATGCTCGGAGTTTCCTTGCGTGATCGAATCAGAAATGAACACAAGAGAACCAAAGTTACCGACGTAGCCCGAAGAATTGCCAAACTGAAGTGGCAGTGGGCAGGGCACATTGCTCGCAGAACGGATGGCCGATGGGGCCGAAAAGTTCTGGAGTGGCGACCGCGAACCGGAAGACGTTGCGTTGGAAGGCCTCCCACTAGGTGGACCGATGACCTGGGGAAGGTTGCGGGGATACGCTGGATGCGAGTCGCACGGGACCGGTCAATGTGGCGACACTTGGGGGTGGCCTATGTCCAGCAGTGGACGTCTTTCGGCTGAAATGTTGATGATGATGATGATCCTCCCCTGTCAGACTGCACGGCATCATTTTACTCCTTTCTCTTTCATATCATTCCATTCAACAATAAATTCATCTTTCCTTGGTCTTCTTCTCCCTCTCCATCCATCAACATTTATATTCATTACTCTTTTAGTCATATGACTGTGTTGCGTGAGTTGCGTCCCCCCTCGTCTCATGTCCATACAAAGACAGACGATTCCCTGTCAAATTGTCCGCACTTGACGCCCACTTTCAAACTTCCTCTAATGTACTCATTCCTCCATTCTTAAATTCTTGTCACTCCACACATCCATCTCAACATTCTCATCTCCGTTACATACGATTTTACAAAACACAATATTATTATTATTAGTTTTTCCAAAAACGCTAGGATTTTCGCAAAAAAAAAAAAACGTTTTTTCTTATTGCATTATCTACGACATACTTATGCATGATCACCTCCTTGATTATGAAGCTAGGTTTATAGTTTCCTGGCAGAAACAATAGCAATTTAATTTGATATACGCAGTACGCGCAAGGCTAAGGAAACATACATTTTCGTCCTATTGTATTGTATCCCGGGCTGGTCCGCAACTCCACGTCTAAGCGTTTATTTTGCGTGCGGGTGGGAAATTTATTCGATCCATCCTAACTCCCCGAGAAAGGCCAGCAGCGCCATGATGTTGCTGACAATCTCGTGGAGAGTACCTGGGTTACCGAAGTACTTTGCCCTGTATGTTGCAAGCACTGGGAAGTGCAGAAGCACGTGGGCTGCTGTTTCGTCTTCCTCCATGCAGGCTCGGCACAGGGGGCTGTCTGTGACTTCTATGACAAATAGGTGTTTGTTAAAAGAGCCGTGTCCAGTGATGGCGGCTGTAACTGAGCTCAGCTGTAGTTTGGTCAGCTGAAGCGCCCGTTTTTGTCCTATATCATCATCATTCCTGAACCCTGAAGCCTGAACTCCCCCACGGCTGGGTATAGGTCTCTCTTTACTTGTGCCAATCTCCACGTTCCTGTGCCAGTCTCATCCAGGTTTTTCCCCCGATGGCAACTGAGTCGTCTGCCCATGTCCGGTAATATTGTTGATATTTGAAAGGAGCTCGTGTTTGAATATAAACAGCAGCACGGGTCGATCTTCAAGGTACAGCAACGGTTGCCGAGGTCGTTCCATGAATGGCTGGTCCTTTTACATGCTTAACCCTCTGGGCATCAGAAAACACACTAAGCCGTTGGTCCCAGCTGTCATTTGTAGATCTCAGTCGTTACAGGTAGTCAGTGGCCCGAAAGCGTGACAACCAGTCTTACCAAGGGTGTTGTGTTACCCAGGAATAACTCGGTTGTGGAACTTGTGGAGGTCAGATAGGCAGTCGCTTTATGTATGTACAATACTGGTAGCTGCATCCGGGTAGACTGGAAGCAGACCTCAACATAGTTGGGAAATGGCTAGGCTGATGATGATTCTTTAATATTGTTGATACTTTAGATATTTCCGCTCATTAGAGCTGCTGTGATGACCAAGTGGTAATGGCCCCGACTAACGAGTTGTAGATCGCCACTGCTCTCGAAACCGTGAAGGACGATGTTTATCGTGAGGAAACTTGCATATCCTAGATCCAAAAGTTCGAAGACATGTGTCATCTTACAACCGGCGCTGCCCGCGAAGTGGATCACAGCCCACTCTCACTCATAGGGAGGATGAACCCAAGACACGCACATCTCATGTTTCGGATCCATTTGCGTCTTTTATAGTTATCTCTTGCTTCGATGAAGGAAAACATCGCGAGGAAACCAGCATGCTTGAGAGATATTTCTAGACGGCATGTAAAAGCCAAGTCAGAGGCCTATGGGTGGCAAAAAACGCTGACACCAGATTAGGCACTACGCACACTATAAAGAAGAAGAAGATTTGTAATTTTGGCAAGTTTTTGGTTAATGAAGGTCTAGGCTTCCCGCCTAGACCTTCATTAACCATGGAAATCCATAAGCGACTCATTCATAGGTAGTTTTTCAGTAGCGAAGGGTCATTTTTTTTAAGATGTAAGCCGGAGTACATATCTTTAATGTGAGTAAATTATTTGTCTATAGAATACTGACTGTGCCATTTTTCAAAGGGAAACCGGTAGGAATCGAGTTGTATGGGATCTTCGCCACTCGTGTACTTGATAAACTAGGCAAGTAGACAGTAATGGCGGTCTATGTTTTCGCACAGTTATATTTAATACGGCTGACCCATAAATGTCCAACACAGTCGGGAACGATGCCGATGGCGTAATACGCTCATGGTTATTTAGATTTTATTGAATTGCTCACTAAATGTTTTGCAGTATTGTCATGCCCCATTGTTGCTCCAAATCTTCTTATTCAAATTAATCGACGCGCTATTTCCTACTACCAACTCAGAACACGATTTAAAAAAGGCTCGCTAGTCTAGTGGCTGCAAGCGGTACTGCTGAGCATAAGGTCCTGGATTCAATTCTCAGGTCGGGCGAAATGCAATCGGGGTTTCCATCAGAAATTTCTTAATAGCAGGCATGAGGTATGGATTTGTGCCCGATTGATGGCAATAGGCTCGCCTCCACACCATGGGGTTTAAGCATAGCTGGCGAAATATGGGTGTACTATTAACCACACCTCTGCCAAACCCTTCGGGCATTACAGGCGTTATATTATGTTAGTATGGATTCATCTAGTTGACCCACAAACGTCCAAAACAGTTGGTATGGTAACGATGACGTATTAAACTCGTGATTATTTATATTTTATGGCGTTCCGGATAACTTTATTGAATTTCTAAGTAACATTAGGTCATCCGCCATGGTTGTCCCAAATCGTTTTCTGTATATAGTTCATAATTATGTTCTAGCATACGTCGGGACATGCTTTTGCATGCGACTTCGCTTGCGTTGCGGTTGAAAATTATCCTACGAGACTGTAAAACTGGGATAAAAAGTATCTTAAGCACTAACTTCTAAACATAACTCGATAAACAATGCGCGTCCAAAAAAAGGTACCTAGTAAATATTTACAAAAAGATAAATTAGTTGTGTTGTCTCATACTATGGAAAAAAAGTGGTCCAGACATTCTGATGTCAGAATGTCTGACCACTTTCTTTGCGTGTTTTTTCGTTGTCCATCGCGGTACTAAATATTTGAAGTTAGGTATCAAATAGTAGCAAAAATGTAGTGCATTTTGGTATTTTCGAAACATCAAATATCTTACTTTTGATAGAAGTATGGATATTTCCTTAGTTATCTCGTATTGTTCCACTCCTGGGCATAGGCCTCCCCCATTCCTTCCACTTTTCTCGAAACTTCTTCTCGTCAATTCGCGAAGAAGCCATCCTAGGAGCCCCGCCATCTTCTCCTCGGTTTGCCGCGACCCCGTCTAGCTGTCTCAGGCTCCAGTCTTGCGATATTCGAGCCCACATCCACATATGTGACCCGGCAGTCCTGACCTGATCAGTCCCATGTCCCATTTTAATCTCGCAGCTTTATAAGCTACGTCGGCAATTTGCGTGCTGGTGCGCAGTGTGGTGTTTCTTATCCAGTCAGTTATTTAACCATTCAGTATGCTGTGTTCCATCGCTCATTGGCAAACCTTGAAGTATGAATTAAGATGTTAAGGTGGAAGCGTCAGAGTAGCCCGCGAAATTCAAATTTTCTTACGTTTTTTGCAATTTGCAGGTCAGCGTCAGGTTGTATATTGATGAAAAATTAGTTGCGCAAGTAACACTTATGTAGTTACAGAATTTTATTGATTAAAATCATCAATACAAACCTCTAAGTTCATTTAACCCCATTGAATGACTTTTTCATGAATTAATTACAGAATATACTCTTTCAATGGTGGCTATCGCGTATAAATCACCGCTGGAGGCGCTAGTGTAGCGCGAGTTCACCAATTTGTCAGATTTCATAGTGTTCGCGCGCTGCGTGCTTTTTACAAATATCTATGATTGTGGTCTAGATTGAGCCATTCCTGATTAATTATGACTTGAAGATTTAAGTAGCAACTTAGGATCTTATTTGTTAGTACTTGGAGGTAAAATGATTTTTAAATGTTTCATGCTTGCTAATTTTAGGGAAACTTCCACACACACACACACACTATGTTGTTTACACTATGTTGTTATGCGTAATAAAATAAACTTTTTATGAAGTTATTGGTACTTTATAGAATAAAATAGAATTCTTGACAGGGCCTTACCCGACAGTGGCGCCGTCTGGTGAGCTCAAAAACGATAGCCCTCATTGGAAATAGCTCGTCAAATTGAAACAAAACAATACCTCGGGGAAATGTACTTTCTCAAACAAAACCCTGTTTGTACCTACCAAATTGTGTTCCACAAAAAAAAAACTAATTTTGGAGAAGCACTTAAGAAAAAGACCTCGGTTTTAACGACCGGAATAATCAGGGCATTAGCTACGGAAAAACGAAATGTGTGTTGGGTTAGGCTACGCATTTTTAGTTAGGCAAGCAACCAAAAGTATTATAGAACATAACATAACGCCTCTAATCCCCGAAGGGTTATGCAGAGGTGCGCCTAATAGTACACCCACATGTCGCCAGTTATGTAATAGCGGGCGAGCTTCTTCCGATCTACCGCGCGCAAATCCAGACTCCGTGGCTGCTACTGAGAAATTACTGATGGAAAAACCCAATAGCACTTTGCCCGACTCGGGAATCGAACCCAGGACCTCATGCTCACATGCTCCACACACACACACATCCCCACATCCACATGCTCTTGATTCTCATTTTCAGAGACGAAAGGCTCACACGACTCCTCCCGCTCCGCTCGCCTTCGCTCTAGTGGAGTACGAGTCTTTTCATTCGGATGGGAAATCATCAAATGACCCTTCCCGCTCTGGGCGGAGCTGAAGGGAGTGTCAGACTTGTACTGACTAAAACCCATCCATTTTATTTCTTAGCCCTTTGTGTTCGGCGGCGACCTCTCGCGTCTGGCCCTGGTTCAATCCATGGTCCGGAGCGAGAGGGAATGGGACGCCGTCACCTCCTTCTGCGAAGCAGTCATGCTAGCTAAGGAGGTGGCGGGAAGTGAGAGGGAGAGAGCCTCACGTCTCAGGCGCCGCGGGAGACGCACCGGGCGTCGGGGGCCACGTGGTGGCCCCCGGCCACCGTAGGCGCGGGCCTGTGGACGGTGAGCTATGGGCTAGCTCGCCGTCTGTCCGTCTTATGACGATAGGCGGTGTCGAAAATGCGTTCGTGTTCCACGCGCGCCTCAAAGAGAGTCAGCAAACAGGAAGGGGTCCGTAAGGACCGACGCCTGCCAGGGTTGCGGGACTGTTCGAAAGAGATACCGCGGCCCTGGAACACAAAGGGCAAAGGAAGGAACATGGATGGGTTTTAGTCAGTAAAAGTCTGACACTCCCTCCTGCTCAGTCCAGAGCGGGACGGGTTATTTGATGATTTCCCATCGGTAAATAAAAAGCCCTTTGTGTTCCAGGGCCGCGGTATCTCTTTCGAACAGTCCCGCAACCCTGGCAGGCGTAGGTCCTTTCGGACCCCTTCCCGTTTGCTGACATCTCTTTGAGGCGCGCGTGGAACACGAACGCGCCGTCGACACAGCCTGTCGTCATAAGACAGTCGGATGGCGAACTAGCTGTCCACAGAAGTGGAATTCGAGCCTTAAGACTGGACAATTATGTAAACGCTATAATTCATAGAAATACGACTTCAGACATTGCGTCACAACGTTGTATCCATGACGGCAACTTGTTCGCGATTATAAACACAATTTACTTTTCCTCAAGGTCATACGTCCGCTAAGAATAGCCTAACGTATGTGGCTGAGCTACGAATCAATAATACTTATGTCTTTTGTATGTAAATCGAGTTCTTATGGGGTTGGAGTTATGTTAGGGATTTTGGCTTTAGCTCGTCAAAGTAAAATATGATAAAACTTACACACCGATGTGATAACAGAATTACTTGGAAACTAAATCGGACTGGAGAAGACAGACTAATTAACTGGAGGAAGCTGGGGGAGGCCTACGCCAAAGAGGCGACTTCCACAAATTAAATACATATATAATCATTGGAATAATGCATGAAAACGATACCTGATTTATAATTTTTGTAACCAACAATGATTTTAATTTAAAATTTAAAATACCATTTTTTTTAAATATATTTATTAATTGTCATTATTTAATAATTTTGTTTTAATAATTGTTAAATTGTGGTAGAATAGGGGCAATTTTTTTTTTAATAAATCAAGTTTGAGAGCAGCGGTGGCCCAGTGGTGGCGGCCCCGACTTACTCATAGTAAACCGTGGGTTCGAACCCAGACAGGCGCATTACTTTGTGTGATTTATTTCATCACCACTGCTCTCAAGACGGTGAAGGAAATAATCGTGAGGTAACCGGCATGTCCTAGAACCAAACATTCGGAGACATGTGGCATCTACCAACCCGCATTGGGTCCGCGTGGCTGATTATAGCCCATTCCTTCTCATAGAGAGGAGGCCGAGTGTCCCAGCAGTGTGAACAACAAAGACTGATTATGCTAAATCGCGAACTCATTATCCGCATTACCCTATATTCCTACTTATTGATCTAGTTCCTCGTTGGTCTAGTGGTCGCAATCGCGACTACTGAGCATGAGGACCTGGGTTCGATTACCGGGTTGGGCAAATTGTTATCGGGTTTGGGGCTTCAGGAATTTCTCAGTAGCAGCCATGGAGTATGGATTTGTGCCCGGTCGATGTCAGTAGGCTCGTCACCTATTATACAGAGTGTAACAAGACCCTTCACGAAGCCGTTAACCAAGCATTATGTACATCAAACTAAGTAAATTTACGCAAAAATTATTACTGGGATACAACATTTTTTTTTTTTGGGGTGAAAAATCGTTATGTAACGCACTCAAAACATTGTGCTGATGGATGGATTGAATAGTACGGGGGTCATAGAGCTGTTTAAAGTAAAAATCTAACATTCAAAACACGTATAAAAAAACCTGTGTGAAAGTTGGAACTTTGACCCTCAATATCTCCGTAACTAGAAGGTTCCCAGGTATGGTCTGAAACAAAAAAATGATCGCAATGACGGGGAGAACAAGTGCCTTTCAGCTTCGTGAAGGGTCTCGTTACACCCTTTAGGTGGTTCCGTTTTCAAGTCGGTGTCACTCTCACCCCGTATAATTTCATATGCATTCAGTAAAAAGCTGTTATTGTGAAATTACGAACAGAAACGTCAATTTTATTAATTTATTTATTTAATTACAACGGTTGTGTTTAAAACCAATTACAGTAACTAAAAATAAAATGGAAGAGACAATTTTAAAACATATATTAAAATATACAAAATAACAAAGTAAAGCAAAATTTGAAGTGAAAATAAATTAAGGTTTCTTCTGACCTGAGCATTTAATCCCAAGCATTGCCCTTGTTAGGCTTACGTAATTGAGAATTTAGCTACTTAATTGAATAAAGCGCATGTCACACCGCCGCCAGCTAGCGAGCGAGCGAGGCGGACGAGGCATCGTTTCACCTCTTTTCATAGTTTGGTTCACACCGTGAACTATCGAAAGAGCTGAACGAAGTATGAAAAAGTCTCGTTCGCTTCGCTCGCCCACCCTAGCTGGCGGTGTGATTTGCGGTTAATACATTTCGCGATAAGATAATATACAGTTACCGGCTTAAATACTTCACACTTGCACAACAATTATAAGCAATTTTCTCGTCTATTGGATGGTACAATGAGAATGAGAGTACTATCTAACTCTAGTAGGACATCATCATCTGGCTTCCAGTCTTACTGATGCAGCTGAATGCCAGTATTTTACATGGAGTGACTGCCTATCTGACCTCTAGTAGGACATACACTGACCTTATTGGTGATGTTCTTCACAAAGGTCAGGTGCGTAGTACTCGCTACCGGCGCGCGTGTGTGACCAGATGTATGAACGCGCACGAGGCGAAAGAAGTATGTAAGGATCGTAGCAGGTGGTGTCCTGTGGTTTCTGCCTATCCCCATGGGAATAAGGCGTCAGCTCATGTATATAGGAAACTGGCTTTTGTCCGTGGTTTCGCTCGCGTTAATTTAGAATTAGAAAATAAATTCGGTTATTCTCTGCTTGTAATAATATATTTCAATCGTGATTCGAAAGACACGTGGCGCCATCTTTTATCATAATAAGGTTATTGTGGTTTTCCTCGGGAACAGTACTTTTCTTCGGGATAAAAGGTACCCTTAGTTCGTTTCTGTACACCTGACAACGTATATGCAAAATTTCAGGATGATCGGTTAAGTTGTTTAGGCGTGACAGGTAACAAACAAATTTAATTTCGCATTTATAAGCATTAGTATGGATATCTACGAGTATGCGCGTAACACCAAACAATTTTGGTAGACTTTATGAAAAAAATGCTCTTGAGTCATGCGTCAGTACCACTTAAAATAATTACCATTCCGGATCGTCGGAACCTGTACGAACGTAGTAAGGAAAACAATCTAAGTAATACTTGATCAATCAACACTGCCAATCATGGTTCACTGCTAAGCTTAAGCCAGCCGCTGATAGTGAAGTTAGTGCTAAATAAAATGGAAACTATAAATGAATTAAGGAAGTCCAAGGAATTATCGAAGAAGAGATATTCTATCGTGTCCGGCAGTGATATTTGTAAGTCACCAGAATTTTATTAACCGCAGTATTGCAGGTAAACTTATTATATTCACAGGAACCAGTGGTGGCTCTGGGGGAACTGCCTCGACTTACGAGATGTAGGACTTAAGGACCTCACCACCACGACTTGTCGCATGACCGGCCGCTATTTTGAACAAAACTGGTCGGAGAACCGGTTGTGCGACCAAACTTTCTTCCTGGTCGAAGCTTCCGCAGCTAAAAGTCGTGATCGTGACCGCATATTGTGCGAGATCCCTTAGATTTGAACCCAGGCGAACGCATCACTTTGTGTAATTTAATTCATCTCCACTGCTCACAAATGGGTGATGGAAATATCGTGAGGAAAACGACAATCGAAGGCCGTGGTAGAATACAGCGCACTCCCTCGTATAGAGACGAGGCCCGTGTCCCAGCTTTGCGAATATTGTAAGCCAATCATGCAGCTCCATTTACATCTAATAGAGACATGAACTGGATTTCATCCCGCATCCAAATTCTGTAAATCAGTTATTCGCTAAAATTAAACTCCTCCTCAATTGTTCCAGGCTCATCATCAGACGAAGATGAAGGAGTCCAGCCCCATGAGAAAGCCATCGCAGCTGGCACGCCGAACCCAGCTTACTGCGTCAGAAACGTCGAACAGCATGCCTTCGGGAGAAGGGAGATTGAGATCGCTGAACAAGAGATGCCAGGAATCATGGCCCTTAGAGCTAGAGCGAAGGAGGATAAGCCGTTGAAGGATGCCAAGGTAATTTAGACCTTATGTTATTTATTTATAAATGATATTATGACGGAGAGGCTCGTTGCCAAATAAAAACAAACGCACGGGTCGATTGTCAAGGTTCAGAATCAAACTTTTGCCGAGGTCGTTCCATGGATGGGTTGTCGTATTATATACTAAGACCTCTACTCCGGGCCTCAGAACGCACGTTAATCGCTGGTCAAGGCTACCATTTGTAGTATATTGGGTTTTTTTTTTTCATACATATTTTTAATGCTATAACTATAAATTCCTCTACGTACCCCCGTACTATTCTATGCATCCATCAGTAAAATGTCTTGAGTGCGTTACATCGAGTCCTACCGTAAAAGGTGTTTTTTTAACCCCAAAAAAAAGTCGTTTCCAGCAATTATATTATATTATACGAGTATTTTTGTGTAGAGTTACTTAGTTTGATGTACAGAATGCTTGGTTGACGGCTTCGTGGAGCCTCCGTTACCACCTTGTATTTTTCTACTGTGTAGTTAATCAAAGTCTGACATAGTTTCAGACATCAGATTGAAACATTGACAGAGATTGATTGAGTGAACGAGTTGAAGTAGTTTGATTGATTAGCCAATCTAATGATGTTTATATAGGTCTTGACGTTTACTGCCATATGTTATTATGTTGTATCTTGGTTTATTTATTTGAACTTCGTACCTTTGTACAGTAGTGGTACTTACTAGTTTCAAATCAAATCAAATCAAAATATTTTTATTTCACATAGGCCTAGATGGGCACTTACAAAACGTCGAAAAAAAGGTGCACGGTTCGGGTTGGTCGTTTCCTATGGAGAAGAACTGGCAAGAAACTCCGTGGTTACTCTTTTCAAATCATTTGGTGTTACAATATTATCATGTTACAGCATTAGTACTTAAGTATGGGGGAACAGCATAGGCCCGACAATAGGTGGTTGCTTACTACACAAAAAAATTAAAACAAGATGAAAAGTTGTCAAAAGTTAACGAGCATCTGGGAATCTACAAAGCCTATTGATGTTCAAACATTCACAAACAATCGGTAAAAAAGAATCTATACAAAGGTAAGAAAATATTGTAAAATAGTAAATTAAACAAGTGACACAAATATTGTCATCAGTGCTGTAACTATTCTGAGCAAAAGATGTATAAATGATTTGAAAACTATCGTAAAGAATCTGGTTAGATAGATGAGAAAAAATGAGATTGAGAATAGTTAGAGACATCCACATATTTGTGCCGTTTATGAGCTACCAGGGAAGCCGCATGCGCAGAAGGAATTAAAACCAAACTTCTTTGTCTTCGACGTAGTCCTTGATTTTGTAATATGCTTTTTTAATAAGGACACGTTTAATGTAATTTTTGAACTTTCTATCGGTCAGTTCTATAACTGACTTTGGCTTCTTGTTATAAAAGCGTATACTGTTTATAAGGAAAGACTTGATAGTTTTAGTTAATCTGAATTTAGGTATTACAATTTCGTGTTTACTGCGTTTATATAATTATGGAAGTCGCTTCTAATTTTGAAAAGCCCTCGATTTTTGCGGACATATAAAATACATTCTAAGATATAGAGCGAAGGCAGAGTCAGTATATCGATCTCTTTAAATTTTTCTCTTAGGGACTCGCGAGGACCCATTTTATAGATTGCGCGGACTGCCCTCTTTTGTAGAATAAAAATTGAGTCAACGTCTGCTGCTGGTCCCCACAGCAGAATGCCATAAGACATAATACTGTGGAAAAAAGCATAGTATACTAATCTAGCTGTGGCTACATCAGTTAACTGCCTTATTTTCCTTACTGCATATGCAGCTGAGCTTAACCTACCCGAAAGAGTTCTAATGTGCGCATCCCACTGCAATTTTGAGTCGATAGTAGTCCTTAAGAATACAGTTTCCGCTATGACATCAAGTTTTTTGCCGTCAAGATTTAAATTTAGATCCCGTTGTGGTACATTCGGTAAAGAGAACTTTTGACATTTTGTTTTGTTCGCATTCAGTAAAAGATTGTTAGCTGCGAACCATTTTGAGAGAACAGTTAGACTTTCGTTGACATGTAAGACATCCGTATCTTTTGTATTTATTTTAAAAATTAGCGAAGTGTCATCATCAAATAGAATTATATCCGATAATTTGGCCATCAAATAAGGGAGATCATTAATGTAAACAAGAAATAGGAAAGGACCGAGAATCGAACCTTGGGGCACGCCCATCTTGACTAGAGACCCGGAGGACGTCGCCCCATTTACATTTACTTTTTGCTGCCTGTTTGATAGATAGGAAAGAACAAGATCAGCAGCTTGTCCACGAATTCCGTAGTGGTGTAATTTACAGATCAGTGTGTTGTGGTCGACGCAGTCGAATGCTTTTGAGAGATCACAGAAGATGCCAATGGCATCCTGGGACTTCTCCCAAGATTCCAAAATGTGACTGATGAGTTTTACTCCCGCGTCCGTTGTCGACCTACCCTTCGTGAAACCAAACTGCTGACTATGCAGAATCCCATTAGAGTTGAAGTGCGATAGCATCTGGTTTAATATCTTAACTGAAGTATGTGTAGGGTTATGGCCGTTTTCAATAACTTACTAACAGTTAACGGAACGTTGCTATCTCAGATAAACAGTTAAAGAAACATCAACTGTTAACCCTCCGAGAGACAGATAACAGACGTGGATTGGATATTCCTGTCAATTCATTGCTAACTTTGTTTATAGAAACACCGATAGCTATTAGAGTAAGGCTATTAACTAACCGTTATACGTAAGTAAGTTATAGAAAACGGCCGTATGAATCGTACTTTTAATATTTTACTGTCATTATTTCACTTGTTACTTGGAATACGAGAGTAAAATTTTCATCAAAAAATCGTTCAGCTATTGAGTCAGGTTTTTTTCTTCAATTTCTTTTACCTTTTACACAACACTCCCTCTTTATTCGCTTTATTCGCTGAACGTAGAAGTTTCTCGGGAAAAATGTTCGCAGTTTATAGTACCTACCCCCGATTGTCTTTTTTGTTTGGGAACTCTTTTACGGGGATAATCATCATCATCTGCCTAGCCTTTTCCCAACTATGTTAGGGTCTGTTTCCAGTCTAACCGGATGCAGTTGAATACCAGTATTTTACATGGAGCGACTGCCTATCTGATCTCCACAACCCAATCAGTACTGGGTAATACGATACCCCTTGGTAAGACTGGTTGTCAGCCTTTTTGAGCCACATGACTACCAAAGATCTACAGATGACATCCGGAACCAACGGCTTATCGTGCTTTCCGAGGCACGGAGGAAACTCGGTATGTAATGGGCGGTCACCCATCCACAGACCAACCTAGGCAAGCACGGCTTAACCAAAAGATCGACCGGAGTGGCTGGTATTATTTAGCTCTTCTCCTCGTTGTACGATATATACATAATATATGAAAGAGAAAAGCCTATTGCACGACGGCTTATTGAAATGGATGGAAAAAAGCTTAAATATTCCTCTATTTTATTTCTGAGATAGTCTAGCTGTCTCTTCTGCTACTTCACAAACGTTTAAGAGAACGTAACATAGCATTATACTAAGAAACCAACATCAATTCATATGCATTCCAACATAACATCACGCTTTTATTCGTCGAACGGTTAGGCAGAGGTGTACCTAATAGTACACCCACATTTAGCCAGTTACGTTTTAAGTCCCATGTAATCTTCGATCATAGATCGATGCATGTAATAAAGAGCGAGCCGATGCCGTCAACCGGGCACAAATCCAGAATCCGTGGCTGCCGTTTAAGTAGATGTGTAAGGTACACCTCTGCCCAACTATCGGGGCTTTCAGGCGTGATTTTATGTACCCTGTACCTAGGTATCATCTATACTAATATTATAAAGAGGTAAAGTTTGTGAGGTTGTAGGGGTAATCTCTGGATCTACTGAACCGATTTTGAAAATTCTTTCACTAATACGAAGCTACATTATCCCCGAGTGCCATAGGCTATATTTACAACGTGCCTGTGGGATAATTTACGACCAAAACGCTAGTTAATTATAAGTATGCAAGTAGGTATTTGTAAAGATCGTGATGGTTAGGTTAGATAAAGATCTAGTTACACAATTTTGTAGGTATTCTACAGGGTTTCCTCATATTGTTGCAAATTGTATGCGAGAGTTGCAATGTTCCCATTTAAAAACACAACCACGTCTCAGTATCATTCGTACACATGGTGTATAAACTCTGTCAGTTACGGGATATCTTCCGTGATAATCCATTATTGTGAGCTCCCGATATTTCGACGCTGTTGCAAGCGCCATGATCGCGGGTTGACTCATATCGGGAGCTTAGAATTATGGATAATCACGGAAATATCCCGTAAGTAACAGTATAAGTTTAGTTTTAAACCGTGAAAGCTTGCAACAGTACTTGATGGATACTCTTACGCCGGAAGCAACAAACACCGAGTTAAAGTGCTTCGTCAGCTTCGTGTTGCATGATAAGCGTAAGTCCATCAATGTGTCGCCGTCTTTGAGTTTCATCTCGGTGGGTCTCTTGGACGCAAATAATGTCGCAACGAGTTTTTGGGCAGACATCGGAAAGAATTTCTGATTGGTCTTCGGAAGACCCTTCAATGTTAACCGAGACTACGTACAAAGTTGTTGACTGTTGTTTGTTCATTAAAGGAACTGATGGTCGCTACTGGAGAAGCCAAAGTGTTTGTTCAGTTCTGGCCTGACACAATTTAGATCGCCAGCGATACGCTGAGAAGAAGATGGTTATTCGTAGATCTTTTACAGTCGTTACCGTATGGTTAGGTGGAAACCTCAAAGTCTGAGAACCAGAGTTTACCAGCTCGTAGGAAAGCATAAGTCGATGATGAATGTGTAGCCGTCATAATTCATTATTGACAAAAAAGAACTCTAGAGCCATCTATGACGCAAATGAATGAAACTAAAATCAAATTCCTGTATCGCGCTGTTACAGTAATTCTCCGCGAGATAAGAATAAAGGGTGTAACAAGACCCTTAACGAAGCCGAAAGGCACTTGTTCTCCCCGTCATTGCGATCATTTTTTTGTTTTAGACCACACCTAAGAACCTTCTAATTACGGAGATATTGGGGGTCAAAGTTCCAAGGTTTTCACTAGTTTTTTTTTAAAGATTTTTACTTTAAACACCTCCACGACCCCCGTACTATTCAATCCATCCATCAGCATAATGTTTTGAATCCGTTACATTGAGTCCTACCGCAAAACGTGATTTTTCAACCAAAAAAAATGATACCCAGCAATAATTTTTGCGTAAAGTTACTTAGTTTAATGCTTGGTTGACGGCTTCGTTAAGGGTCTTGTTACACCCTGTATATAGAAAAACCCGACAACAGTTGGGCAGTAGCTCACTAGAGACAGCGCCCTTCTGGTCGGAGGTTTTCTCTCTTTTCTATGGAGGATGAGGAAATTGACACCCTTCTCCTAGTACCTCTTAAGCTGCATCACACTACATAAGTCCGTTTTCTGTTTTCCAGATCGTAGGCTGCACACACATTAACGCTCAAACAGCGGTTCTGATCGAGACGCTCGCCGCTCTTGGCGCCACCGTGCGCTGGGCCGCCTGCAATATCTACAGCACGCAGAATGAAGTCGCCGCCGCTTTAGCACATGCTGGTAAGTGCCTTCAGGGTATACTTCACCACTTGGCTGAGAGCTACGTACACACGTTCAGGCGAATGCGGAGAAATCAAATTAAAGAAAATGCGTAGACTATGTCACCTCGAAGTCTTTTGCTGGGCGACGGAATTTCGCCTTGAAAACAAGAGATATTTCTTGAGGTCGTGAATGGTGTATAAAGATAGCATGCATGGCTTGGTAATATAGGAGCAGTAGCAGAGTTTCGTTTTTGTATATTGCCCCTCATGCCTCCTGGCTTCCCCTGTTCCTCTTCGACTTCTTGGTTGAAAGTCGGCGAAAATCGATATTTAGATGACGTGTGATTAGAGGTCTATGTCCATGTGCAGCCGTGAACTGCCAAACAAATTATGAGTTATTTGTGAATGAGCTGGTTTGGGAAAGTATTATTTTCCTTCAACTTCCTTGTTTTTTGCCGAAGCAGTATTACTGTACTCCGATTTGAAGGATACCTGTGAGTATAAGGTTGTCAATCGATTGACAAACCTCTAAATGTTGGACAATGCTAGACAGACCAAGAGCAGGGAGTTTTCGCCAATCCTTTCTTTGCGTACCCATTATTTGATTTTATCCGACTGAATATCTCTTTCCCAGGCTACGCAATCTTCGCCTGGCGTGGAGAAAGCGAGGAAGCGTTCTGGTGGTGCATCGATCAGTGCTGCACTCCAACAGCCACGTGGACCCCTAACATGATCCTCGATGATGGAGGGGACGCCACACATCTCATGCTGAAGAAGCATGCTGCTGCCTTCAAACATATTAAAGGTGAGGGGCTGATGGTCTTTTCTTGGTGTAGCAGCAGTAGATCTTCAATAGACCCTGGCGGTCTATTGAAGATCTACTGCTGGTTTAGTTGTGGTCTACTGATGGTCTGCTTGTGGTGTTATCTGTAATGGACCCTGATTTCATTAGTATACAAAAGTTTAAGTGATCTGCCGATTGTGGGGCTTTAACACATTTGTCATGCAAAAGGCGATAGCCTATTTGTGATCTACATAGTTATGGTTTACTCGTATTTCACTTACTTTCGTAAACCAACTAAATTGATTATAATTTTGCAAGATTAACTTCATCTAGAAAAGATCAGGTAGTGAAAATACTAGTCAACCTCAAGCTTTTAGAGTTCCGTAGCACCTAAACTGACATTCACATCTTATACAACAAGTGAAGTGTTACTAACATAGTTTTAAGTTACTATTTATTAACATAATTTGTACTTTTTTAGTATTAGGTATATTTAGGTTAAGGTATTTATTTATGGGTCTTTGTTACGTGAAATAAATGGTTTATTACAAGTAACGCTTTTTAAAGCTGTAGCTGTACTGTCAGTCCTTCTACACGTGCGGCCTGTGGGTCAGCTTTACTCAGCGGACATACGACCGACGCGATCAGCGACCTACGCGTTCAATACAATAATGCACTAAGAGTGCTGCTGCGGCTGCCGTGGCGTAGTAGTGCGTCGGGGATGTTTGCGGATAATAATATTGAATTATTGATGGTTTTGCCGCCATTGTTAGAAATAGATGTGCATCCCTGATGACTCGTGTTCGCGGCAGCACCAACAGTATTCTCAGTGTATTCGCAGATCGGTGGGATTCTCCGATGGTGCGGAGGTGGATGCGGCTCCATGCTGTATTGTGATTGTGCATTTTCATCTGTGTCTGTAACCTACTAACACTAGAACTTAAGTAAAATTGTTACTAACCCTATGGACTCCGGTCTGAAATAAAAACTTTCTATTCTATTATTATCCTCCTTGTTTTGACCATCTCCTTCTCATCTTCCAGGAATAGTAGAAGAAAGTGTGACAGGTGTACACCGCCTGTACCAGCTGTCCAAAGCCGGCAAGCTGTGCGTGCCAGCTATGAACGTCAACGACAGCGTCACCAAGACCAAGTTCGACAACCTCTACTCTTGTCGGTGAGTCATAGTATAGTATTCAGCAGACGTGGCGGTGGCAGGTGGAGCAGACCCGTCACTGAATGTTTGCAAGCCTAAAGCTCAATGAGTGGATGACATTCGGAAGATCGCGTGGGTTTTATTACAACCTCTTTTTTGAATTCTGCATCGTTCTAAGGTTCGTTTTCAGGGTTGCAATTCGAACGATGGAGTCGAACGTAACAAAAATTTGTGCGGCCTGTCAAAATGAACAAACAACAGTACAATTTCATTCTCCGTACCGAAGCTCATGTTTTCTGTATAAAATGAAGGAACTGTTAAAGTTTGCGTGTGTTGTGATAATTTATGCACATTGTATGTGTCAATAAGACAATATAAAGGTGAATCAACAGCAATAGGAGCTCATAGTCAATTATATTTATTATTTATTTATTTATAACCAAGTTTTCATTATCTTTACTTACTAACTATGCATCACAAAACAGTTTTCACGGTTTGTCTGTGGGTGGGAACGGAACAAACGGTATTAAATTTTACTAGTGCGGACTAGCTGTACTGGACGTTAGTAACCTGGGGATTAGAGTTTCTTCCTACACGCGAGCATTCTTATCCTTGCAGCCCATTCCAATATTTACATATCTAGGCTGCTCCCAAATGTGTGGAGGCGTTATTCCTCGCTCAGCAGATAAGACTTAGTTAAAACTCGCGCAGACCACGGAAAAAAACACAATAGGCAAGAGGCTTGTACTCTGTGGTTGGTGGAACAAGGCTGCCAATGATCATGATGATGGAATAGAATTGGGCCAAGATGCTAACCTTGTAGAACTCCAGAGCGAGCGTTTAATTGATTGGAAAAATATCCTTTGACAGCAACGAAATTAGAGTGATTTATTAGGTTGGCTAAATACCACCTCAGCAGCATCCGTGGACACCACTGAGATCGAGTTCTGCTACCTGAAGGGATGACACACCTTGTCGAATGCGCTACTGAAGTCAGTATCAATGGCATTGACTTAATGTCTATCATCAAGCGGTTCAGACTGAGGGACAGATTTATAATAATAATATATAATATAATATATTTTATTTATAAAAAGGGGCACATTTACAATAACATGTCTTATCAATAAAATAGAGCACATTAGCTTATTTGCCTGAACTAGGTTGAACCTGTGTTTCAGGCTACAAGGTGCATAGCCCTTAAAACCTTAAAATAAATAAATTAACGTTACAAGAAAAGTAAAGTAAACTTATATAAAAGTAAAATTAATTAAAAACGGCGTGTTAGCACTTTATTTGCAAACAACAAGTAGATCTTCTGTCTGTGCATATGACATTGGTTGTAAAAATGCAATTATTGATTTTTTACAGCTAAAATAATTTAACTTAAATATACTTAGTTTTCTATTTAATCTATTGTACAGAAATGGGCCTAAAAAAGAAAAGAATCTTTCGATAAAGACATGTTTGGAGGTTATATTAGAAATGCAAACTATGTCATTCCGCCTTTTGTTAGTAGTGTCAGCATTGTACGTGAGCATGGTGTGCTGTTTTAATACTAAGTGGTTAATGAAAAGCTGACGCACAGTCAGCACGTTGCAGGATTTATACAGCTGATCTGTGGGAAAGAAAAAGGGATGGAAGTTTGCTACCTTTAAAATTGCTCTTTGAGCTCTTTCAAGGGGAAGCAAGATAGTTGTTGATGCGCCACCCCATGAAATGATACAGTATTGACTTATAGATTGACATAGGGCGAAATAAACTTGTGTGATTAATTTTGAATCTGCAAAGTTTCGTATTTTTTTAAATACATATATTAATTTGCGCACTCTTTTAACCAGACTTTCAATATGATGCCTAAAAGAGAGTGTGTCGTCTATTATAACCCCGAGGTATTTAATGTTACTGGTTTTGAGGATAGAAGGGCAGTTGCACATGTTGACTGACAGGTTACCACATTGATGGGCACATATATTTTTATTTTTATTTTATTTATTGAGGGATAATAAACAACTACAACATATACATAAATCATAAGATTAACAATGTGTGAGTAATAACGTTGCAGCCAACTGCATTATCCGCAGATAGACATATTTAAAGATCAGTGGTTGCCACTAGATGGGCATTACCAAAATTAACAAGTATTTTGAAACAACTCTACAAATAAGTTAATATAAAGCTAGCTATAGCTACAAGACTAAATCAGATAAATTAAGAAACAATTTAATTTACTTTAATTATGCACTAAATAAATATAATGTAGAATTACAATAAAATTAAAATTAAAAAAATAAAATTACAATAAAATTACAACAAAATTACAATAAAATTACAATAATTTTTTTATAATATTACATTTAAATTTATTTTTCGAGCATGCAAATATGTCAATATCAATGAAGTTTGAATTATAGGATTCCAACATTCTATGAATAGGGCAGCGTAGGCCAGAGTTCGTTCGACAAGAATTGAGCGCGAACAGAGTACGAGCGCGAACCTGACGCACCTGAACTGTTCGGGGGACAGAATAACATAGCATACTCGTTAGATCAATGGCGTCAAAACGATTGTGAACAATATCATGAAGCACGTTGGCCTCCAGGTATTTGCGCCGGTTCTCCAGGCTGATAAGCTTGTACTTATCAAGAAGTTGGGAGTATGACAGATAAGTTTTAGTCCCATGACACCTGTAGCTCATAGCACGGAGGTACTTGCGCTGGACCCTTTCTATTGCGACTACGTACTTTTGGTAGAAGGGGTTCCAAATAGGGACCGCATATTCTAACTGAGACCTAATGAGCGTCTTATACAGATAAAGATATGTAGAGGTACGCTTAAATTCAGTTGAAGATCTCATCACAAATCCATACATTTTAAAAGCACTATTGATGATGATATATGGAAGTTAGCAGTGTTAAATTGAGGCTTACGCATGGAGAAGTGAATATATTTTGTCTTGTCAGCATTTAATGTTTGTAAATTGCTTTGAAGCCAATTAGTCACAGTGTTAAAACCGAGTTGAGCGTTTTCAAAGACTTCGCTACTGTTTTTAGCAGAAAAAATTAGTGCCGTGTCGTCAGCATATGATATAATCTTGCCGTGCTTGATATCTAGATTACACAGGTCGTTAATATAAACCAGGAATAAGGTAGGGCCCAAAATACTTCCCTGGGGAACACCAAATCCAGTATTTTTCTCCTCATCGCTCGTAAAGTTGTCAATTCTAACACATTGGTATCGGTCGGTTAAGTAGTCAGCAAGTAATGTCAGTGGCGTTCCCCTTATTCCCATGGCCTCTAATTTTCTTAAAAGCACAGAAACAGAGACAGTGTCAAAGGCTTTCGCTAAATCAAGGAAGACTCCTAGGACCTGGTTCCCTTTGGCTAGCTCTTCTGAGACATAATTGGTCAGGCTATGCACCGCATCGGCTGTGGATAATTTGGCTCTGAAGCCAAATTGCGCAGGTGACAAGAAGTTGTTTTTTTCTAGGTAGCTAACTAGTCTGCTGTTTATAATTTTCTCAAGTATTTTTGAGATTGAGGGGAGTAATGATATTCGCCTATAATTATTAACCAAGTCCCTGTCTCCAGATTTATAGATAGGGATAACAACTGCTTTTTTTAGACAGTTAGGGAAAATTCCTTTGGAAAGACAGATTCGGAATATATGCGTTAAGGGAGGTGCCAATACATGCTTAAACAGTTTAAGGACCTTGTTGCTTATATTATCCCATCCAACTGCACAGTCATCTTTAAGGCCAGAAACGATTCGGGATATTTCATTTTCGTCAGTATCCATCATAGCAAAAGATTTCAGGTTACAGGTATTGTTTAGTTTTTGGAAAGATGGTGGGGCGCAATGTTTTGGAATCTGTTCGGCCAAAGTTTTCCCAACATAAGCAAAAAATTTATTTACTTTGTTAGCGGATATGAGCGGTGAAGGATTAGTAAGCAGTAACCTCGAATTTGATTCACGTTGTTTATAGGTGACGTTTTTAATATGATTCCAAATGTGCTTGCTATTGTTGCCTGCTTTATTTAATTCATTTTTATCATGTTATTTTTAAGTTTCTTTAAGAGATTGTTGCAGAAATTCCTGTATCTTTTATAGGTGTTTAGAATGATTAAATTATCAGGGTATTTCTTAGTTCTCTGATGAAGTTTATCTCTGTGTCTTATACACCGAATTAGTCCAGGAGTAATCCAAGGTTTAATATTATGAAGACGATTATTTACTGTCACAACTGTCGTATTACGTAATATTGCTTGTTGGACATGTTTTATTAAGTACGATAAAGCCAAATTAGCGTCAGCAGTATTGTAAACTAGGCTATAATCAATGTGGCGTAAATCATATTCGAGTTGGTTTGTGTTTAATTTAGTCTTTGTCTGGGGGCGATTTTGCTTAGGCAGCGTTAAATTTACGGCTAGTAAGACAGAATGGTGGTCGGTTATTGTTGAGTTAGTAACAAGCGTAATATATTATGAGTAGCTGGATTTTATCATCATATGATCGAGGCAAGAACCGCTCTGATGAGTAGGCAATGTGTGAGCAGGCAGAAACCCATGGTATGAGCAGATGTTAAGGTAATCTTGAGTCCCTGCATCGCAGTTTTCGGAGCCAATATTAATGTTAATGTCGCCTGTTAGTATTACATTCTTAAATGGGTAAGTGCTTGAAAGATCAGGTTTAGGGAACTGTGGAAAGAGGTTTTGTTTACATACTATTTGTATTGAAGTGGTAAACGGTATTTTTAAAAAGCTGTTCAACTTATTTTCGTGTAAAGATTACTTCACTTTATGGGAAGGAAAAATCAAGACAACAGAATTGTTTTTTGTTTTTGGAAAAATTGATAATCCTGTTTATAACCTTTTTTTTTGTTTACAGAGAAAGCATAATCGATGCTCTAAAGCGCAGTACAGACCTGATGTTCGGCGGCAAACAGTCTGTTGTCTGCGGCTACGGAGAGGTTGGGAAGGGATGCTGCCAAGCACTGAAGGCACTGGGCTGTGTAGTGAGTACAATTATAATTATCATAGAGAAAGACCACTGACCTTATTGCCAAAAAAATCAGGCGCGTAGTACTCGGACCCGGCGTGCGTGTATGAACAGATGTATATGAACGTGGACGAGGCGAAAGGAGTATGTACGGATCGTAGCAGTTGACGTAAGGTATCACGGAGAATGTATATTCAAGAGATGGATGCGTGGAGTGACGAATGGATAAATTAAGAAATAAGTAAGTATATTAGAGCAAGTGTGAAGGTACAGACTTAATGTTCGGCGGGAAACAGCTTAGTCTGCGGCTACGGAGAAGTATGGAAGAGATGCTGCCAAGCGCTGAAAGCGCTGGGGTACGTTGTGAGTAACTATGTTTAATTTATATAATAATATCTTGGCGAAAAGGGCTATTGCGTATCTCTATTGACAGTTCATAGTGATCATCACTTGGCGAGCTTTGATACACAATGCTAGTTCTGCACGGGTAGCGTCAGTTGGAACCAACAAGAACGGTCATTGAATATCAAAACTCGCCAAGTAATGATCACTAGAACTGTCAACAGAGATACGCAATCCCTGTTGAACGATGTTACCATAGGCGGCCATGACTACTTTCCATTGGGTGGGTCGACAAACAGAATGAAAAAGCATATTGAAAATACTGCATCAGCACGCATGAAACAGGCCATTAAGGGGTCAAAAAGTACTGCAATTCACAACACACAGAATTTTATAATTTCATAAAATGTTATTTCAGGTGTACGTAACAGAAATCGACCCAATATGCGCACTGCAGGCTGCCATGGATGGCTTCAGAGTCGTCAAGTTAAATGAGGTGAGTAACATACAGGGAGGACGGGACTACCGTTCGCGAAAACCGTTACCACGTATTCTGTTTATCATTCCCTACATGGAAATTATTTAAAAAAAACCGCTGTCTCCTACAGTGCAATACCTACACGGTCAAAATGTACGGAGCAGCAATTTTTTTTTTAGTAACCGTTTTCGCGTCGGTGTAGTCCACCCCGTATAAATATTCGTTCATGTAGCCTACCATAACGTCTTAAGGTGGATGCGCAAGGGTAGCCCGCGAAATTTAAATTTTCTTACGTTTATTGCAATTTGCAGGTCAGTGTCAGGTTGTATGTTGATGAAAATATGAATCGCGCCAGTAACACGTATGGAGTTACAGAATTATAATCATTCAAATTATCAATACAGTCCTCCAAGGCCATATAACCCCATTCAATAGCTATTTCTTAAAAAAGTCACTCAATGGGATTCAATAAACATAAGAAAATTTAAATTTCGCGGGCCTACCCTTGCGCTTCCACCTTAAAGCAGGAGTAATTCCAGTGTGGGAAAGAGATGGCGCTAGACGACTTGTATAGTTCTGTCTCTTTCCCACGCTGGAATTACTCCTGCTTTATGACGTCATAGTATCCCCGAGGTGCATCTTTACCTAAGTTAGAAATAGTAATAAGTGACCGCAAGTAATTGTAAGTTTCTTTTATAGGGTGTAACAAGACCCTTAACGAAGCCGAAAGGCACTTGTACTCCCCGTCATTGCGATCATTTTTTTATTCTAGACCATAGCTGGGAACCTTCTAGTTACGGAGATATTGGGGGTCAAAATTCCAACTTTTGCACAAGTTTTTTTTTTTAATTCCTTGTTTTTAATGTAAGCTTTTTACTTTAAACACCACCACGACCCCCGTACTATTCAATCCATCCGCCAGCACAATGTTTTGAGTGCGTTACATTGAGTCCTACCGTAAAACGTGAATAATTTTCACCCCAAAAAAAAAATCGTTTCCCAGCAAAAAATTTTGCGTAAAGTTACTTAGTTTGACGTACCTAATGCTTGGTTGACGGCTGCGTGAAAGGTCTTGTTACACCCTGTAGTTATCAAGAACTGCCGGTCATGTCAGTGTGGATATTCCATAGCAAATATGAACATGGATACGTCCCTAACGTTTCGACCAATCACAGTAGGGACGAGAAACACGATGCGGATTTCAAACAATAATATGAATGATCGATTACCGCTCTCCTCTCCGTTTACTTCCTCGCCGCTTTGGTGGAGTCCCAGGGCTTAGATGCGCTAATAGGTTTGAGTTTATCATTAACATCAGAAACACGATATTTACCGTGATCATGGTGCTTGCAACAAACTGGAAACATGGTAAATATCGCGTGTGTAGTGTTAATGATAATGTAACCACGACATTCTAAAAAGCTTTCAGTTTTATTGCTAAAATTCTCGTTGAAAGCTTAGGCTTTATCGGACAACAATCACGTAGCGTCAGATAAAATTATCCATATTCAAGTCTTATTATTTTCCATTTCCCAGGTGATACGCCAAGTAGACATCGTTATAACAGCGACCGGCAACAAAGGCGTCGTCACCCGCGAGCACATGGAGCGGATGAAGAACGGCTGCGTCGTGTGCAACATGGGACACAGCAACACGGAGATAGACGTGCACGCGCTGCGCACGCCCGACCTGCTGTGGGAGAGGGTCCGCAGTCAGGTGAGCAGGGGCGGCCTAGGGCAACACGGAGATAGACGTGCACGCGCTGCGCACGCCCGACCTGCTGTGGGAGAGGGTCCGCAGTCAGGTGAGCAGGGGCGGCCTAGGGCAACACGGAGATAGACGTGCACGCGCTGCGCACGCCCGACCTGCTGTGGGACAGGGTCCGCAGTCAGGTGAGCAGGGGCGGCCTAGGGCAACACGGAGATAGACGTGCACGCGCTGCGCACGCCCGACCTGCTGTGGGAGAGGGTCCGCAGTCAGGTGAGCAGGGGCGGCCTAGGGCAACACGGAGATAGACGTGCACGCGCTGCGCACGCCCGACCTGCTGTGGGAGAGGGTCCGCAGTCAGGTGAGCAGGGGCGGCCTAGGGCAACACGGAGATAGACGTGCACGCGCTGCGCACGCCCGACCTGCTGTGGGAGAGGGTCCGCAGTCAGGTGAGCAGGGGCGGCCTAGGGCAACACGGAGATAGACGTGCACGCGCTGCGCACGCCCGACCTGCTGTGGGACAGGGTCCGCAGTCAGGTGAGCAGGGGCGGCCTAGGGCAACACGGAGATAGACGTGCACGCGCTGCGCACGCCCGACCTGCTGTGGGAGAGGGTCCGCAGTCAGGTGAGCAGGGGCGGCCTAGGGCAACACGGAGATAGACGTGCACGCGCTGCGCACGCCCGACCTGCTGTGGGAGAGGGTCCGCAGTCAGGTGAGCAGGGGCGGCCTAGGGCAACACGGAGATAGACGTGCACGCGCTGCGCACGCCCGACCTGCTGTGGGAGAGGGTCCGCAGTCAGGTGAGCAGGGGCGGCCTAGGGCAACACGGAGATAGACGTGCACGCGCTGCGCACGCCCGACCTGCTGTGGGACAGGGTCCGCAGTCAGGTGAGCAGGGGCGGCCTAGGGCAACACGGAGATAGACGTGCACGCGCTGCGCACGCCCGAGCTGCTGTGGGAGAGGGTCCGCAGTCAGGTGAGCAGGGGCGGCCTAGGGCAACACGGAGATAGACGTGCACGCGCTGCGCACGCCCGACCTGCTGTGGGAGAGGGTCCGCAGTCAGGTGAGCAGGGGCGGCCTAGGGCAACACGGAGATAGACGTGCACGCGCTGCGCACGCCCGACCTGCTGTGGGAGAGGGTCCGCAGTCAGGTGAGCAGGGGCGGCCTAGGGCAACACGGAGATAGACGTGCACGCGCTGCGCACGCCCGACCTGCTGTGGGACAGGGTCCGCAGTCAGGTGAGCAGGGGCGGCCTAGGGCAACACGGAGATAGACGTGCACGCGCTGCGCACGCCCGACCTGCTGTGGGAGAGGGTCCGCAGTCAGGTGAGCAGGGGCGGCCTAGGGCAACACGGAGATAGACGTGCACGCGCTGCGCACGCCCGACCTGCTGTGGGAGAGGGTCCGCAGTCAGGTGAGCAGGGGCGGCCTAGGGCAACACGGAGATAGACGTGCACGCGCTGCGCACGCCCGACCTGCTGTGGGAGAGGGTCCGCAGTCAGGTGAGCAGGGGCGGCCTAGGGCAACACGGAGATAGACGTGCACGCGCTGCGCACGCCCGACCTGCTGTGGGAGAGGGTCCGCAGTCAGGTGAGCAGGGGCGGCCTAGGGCAACACGGAGATAGACGTGCACGCGCTGCGCACGCCCGACCTGCTGTGGGAGAGGGTCCGCAGTCAGGTGAGCAGGGGCGGCCTAGGGCAACACGGAGATAGACGTGCACGCGCTGCGCACGCCCGACCTGCTGTGGGACAGGGTCCGCAGTCAGGTGAGCAGGGGCGGCCTAGGGCAACACGGAGATAGACGTGCACGCGCTGCGCACGCCCGACCTGCTGTGGGAGAGGGTCCGCAGTCAGGTGAGCAGGGGCGGCCTAGGGCAACACGGAGATAGACGTGCACGCGCTGCGCACGCCCGACCTGCTGTGGGAGAGGGTCCGCAGTCAGGTGAGCAGAGCGGCCTAGGGCAACACGGACATAGACGTGCACGCACTGCGGACGCCCGACCTGCTGTGGGAGAGGGTCCGCAGTCAGGTGAGCAGAGCGGCCTAGGGCAACACGGACATAGACGTGCACGCGCTGCGGACGCCCGACCTGCTGTGGGAGAGGGTCCGCAGTCAGGTGAGCAGAGCGGCCTAGGGCAACACGGACATAGACGTGCACGCGCTGCGCACGCCCGACCTGCTGAGGGAGAGGGTCCGCAGTCAGGTGAGCAGGGGCGGCCTAGGGCAACACGGAGATAGACGTGCACGCGCTGCGCACGCCCGACCTGCTGTGGGAGAGGGTCCGCAGTCAGGTGAGCAGAGCGGCCTAGGGCAACACGGACATAGACGTGCACGCGCTGCGGACGCCCGACCTGCTGTGGGAGAGGGTCCGCAGTCAGGTGAGCAGAGCGGCCTAGGGCAACACGGACATAGACGTGCACGCGCTGCGCACGCCCGACCTGCTGAGGGAGAGGGTCCGCAGTCAGGTGAGCAGGGGCGGCCTAGGGCAACACGGAGATAGACGTGCACGCGCTGCGCACGCCCGACCTGCTGTGGGAGAGGGTCCGCAGTCAGGTGAGCAGAGCGGCCTAGGGCAACACGGACATAGACGTGCACGCGCTGCGCACGCCCGACCTGCTGAGGGAGAGGGTCCGCAGTCAGGTGAGCAGAGCGGCCTAGGGCAACACGGACATAGACGTGCACGCGCTGCGGACGCCCGACCTGCTGTGGGAGAGGGTCCGCAGTCAGGTGAGCAGAGCGGCCTAGGGCAACACGGACATAGACGTGCACGCGCTGCGCACGCCCGACCTGCTGAGGGAGAGGGTCCGCAGTCAGGTGAGCAGGGGCGGCCTAGGGCAACACGGAGATAGACGTGCACGCGCTGCGCACGCCCGACCTGCTGTGGGAGAGGGTCCGCAGTCAGGTGAGCAGAGCGGCCTAGGGCAACACGGACATAGACGTGCACGCGCTGCGGACGCCCGACCTGCTGTGAGAGAGGGTCCGCAGTCAGGTGAGCAGAGCGGCCTAGGGCAACACGGACATAGACGTGCACGCGCTGCGCACGCCCGACCTGCTGAGGGAGAGGGTCCGCAGTCAGGTGAGCAGGGGCGGCCTAGGGCAACACGGACATAGACGTGCACGCGCTGCGCACGCCCGACCTGCTGTGGGAGAGGGTCCGCAGTCAGGTGAGCAGGGGCGGCCTAGGGCAACACGGACATAGACGTGCACGCGCTGCGCACGCCCGACCTGCTGTGGGAGAGGGTCCGCAGTCAGGTGAGCAGGGGCGGACCTAGGGCCAACAATACGGCTAGCAGACTGTTCAGAAACCCTAACATCATGAAGAGTAGTAGGTTATTAGGGTAAACCAAGCTTGTATGAAAGTACTGCTAATATATAATATGATAGAAAGTTCCAGCAAAACTAGGCTAAGTCGGCCGCGAGCGCATGAAGCGGATGAAGAACAACTCCGTCATGTGCAACATAGGGTGATTAGCCTTTTCTTTTCGCAAAAACTACAGACAGACGTCACTTGCTTGAATGGAGGGTGGTCAAAATTTGTTTTTTTGTTTATTTACTACTATCAACTTAATAGCCAGCAGTAAATAAACTGTGATGTAGAGTAATGTCACCGACGCCCACCTTCGGTGTAATCGAAATGATTCATCGGATGGGGTGTTTAGATTACGTAGGTCACCGAATACGGCAACCGTATTCGTTTCAATTGACGGTTTACCGGATTAGCGACCGCCATTTATGCAAAAACGAACTACGAAAAAAAAAAGCACAATACTTGACGCGTGCACCGTCCACGCTCTTTGTTTGAACAATGAGTGGTGCGTTTCAACAAATCAGCCGTGTTCAGTCACTGAAACCGGTCTGCGGCCTTATACCTACGGCTAACCGAAAACCTGTACGCACTAGTCGGTGACCGAATACGGGCTGCAACCGAATCGGTCAAAACGACCTAATGTAATAAGAGTCTAGATCTGCGTCGAGATCTAAGTTTTCTTAAGGATTTAATCAAAGCACGCTCGCAAGGCGCGCGCGGTGAGTGCGCAGTGTGGGGAGGGTGCCGCGACGGCGCCGCCATTTTACCTTTCCGTTTCGGACTCCTGACTCAAATAAAATCCTCGTGTCGGATTCAAACTCAAGTGTAGCTCTTTTCATAGTTCGCTAACGGCCGTTTTCTATAATTACTTACGTATAACGGTTAGTTAATATGCCTTTATAGTTGTAAATAAACCGTTTTAAACCAAAATCAGTGGTTTAAAACCCGTTTTAAAATTGTTTCAAACGGTTTAAAACCACGACCACGTGGGCCGTACCTTGATTACGAATTACTTAAAAAAATAGTTTAAAAGGCTAATTGAAATCATTTACCATTTTTATTAATATATGTGAAGTCATATATCATATTTATACTACTATTTAGGATTAGACACTGAAAACAATAATGTTTTGGGTATTTATTAAAATAAAACGGCAATGCCGCATTTTTATTTTTCACTTTGCTACCAAAATCGCAACGAGATGGGGCAGGTAGGGATCGATTTTATGTTTGTCTGTCATGTTAATGAAGGTTGATTTTAAAACATTTTTATTTTATTTTCCTTTTATATATTCTAAATCAGGAAGGTGTGGTCTAGATAACTTCGTGTAAAGCCTCAGTGCATTCCAAAAAAAAAAATCATTCTAAACCATATTAAACCGCTAAGTGTGGTTTTAAATCGTTTTAAAGCAAAACAACGGGTTAAAACAAAATGGTTTAAAACGTTTAAAATTCCTTTTGCATCTCTAATGCCTTACTCTAGTAGCTATCGGTGTTTCTATAAACAAAGTTAACTATGAATTGACAGGAATATTCTATCCACGTCACTTATATATCCCTCGGAGGGTTGACAGTTTTCTTTAACTGTTTATCTGAGATAGCAACGTTCCGTTAACTGTTAGTAAGTTATTGAAAACGGCCGTTAGTGATCTTGAACTTATGGCCCAATCCTACCGTGCGTGACCCGTTTCGGTCCCAAAAATCATAGTCGATAGTTTTAAGGCCATACCAAACTAACCACCATGTATTTATTCCTCACAGGTAGATCACATAATCTGGCCGCACGGCAAGCGCATAGTCCTGCTCGCAGAAGGTCGCCTCGCTAACCTGTGTTGCTCGTCTCTGCCTTCCTTCGTGGTCTCTGTCACCGCCGCCACGCAGGCGCTGGCGCTCATCGAGCTGTACAACGCGCCGCACCACCGGTACAAGGTGAGCGGGGCTGTATGGGCGGGGGGGGGGGGGGGGGGGCGCCCTCGAGAGAAATCTGACGCAGAATACGGTTCAGGAGCATTGAGGCAGTTCCGTAGTGGAAGAAAGTTTGAAAATTATGAGGAAATGGTTTTTATTTAATTTTATTATCTGCTTATAGTTTTACGTGGTTTTAACATAATTTCTTATTGATATTTAAAGTAGAAATAAAGTGATTGTGGGAATCAGAATTAATGTTGAAACTATAGTTGGCTGTGATATTTTAGAAGATTTTGTTGTGCCGGAAGAGAGGAATATGAGGGAGAGTTAGGAATATGCGCGAGTGTTGCAAAATTACGGTGATTGATAAGCTATCAGGAGGAAACCGGAAGAAAAATTATAGATATAGTAAAGCTTGTGGCGTAATAATAACAGCCGCTCGGATCGATCTGTAGGTTAAACCGCGCTAGCCTAGGTTGGTCTGTGGATGGGTGACCCATCCGAGTTTCCTCCGTGCCTCGGAAAGCACGCTAAGCCATTGGTCCCGGCTGTCATTTGTAGATCGTTGACAGTCGTTACAGGTAGTTAATAGCCCAAAAGTCTAACAACCAGTCATAACAAATCTTATTACCTAGTATGACTGGGTTGTGGAGGTCAGATAGGCAGTCGCGCCATGTAAAATACTGGTATTGAGCGGCATCCGGTTAGACTGGAAGCCAATCAAAATATAGTTGGGAAAAGAGGCACGCAGATGATGAGTGAGTTTGGGGAATCACGATTATTATAAAGAAGAATGAACAGGATATAAGGTAAATGGAGTGTAGAGGAATGAGACGAGGTATTGAAGCATGGGGGAAATGTGGAAGAACAACGAGGGTTTTGAAGTAACGCGTTTAAAAAAGCAAACAGTTTATAGGTAGTGAACGAATAACGGTAAGAGGAGGGAGTTTTGAGGTATATGGGAGCTGTGGATGAATGAGGAGGAATTAACAGAAAAAGTAGGAGTATAGGGCGTATTATATTATCTGTGATAGGGCTTATAAAATACTAGCTGATGCCCGCGGCTCCGCTCGCGTTTTGGTCGGAAATTTCCCCCACGGGCACGTTGTAAATTTAGCCTATGGCACTCGGGCATAATGTAGCTTCCTATTAAAGAAATCATTTTCAAAATCGGTTTAGTAGATCCAGACATTACCCCCTAAAACCTCACAAACTTTACTCCTATATTATTAGTATAGATTATTAACTTGATAAGTCTGAATTTAGGAGTGTAGAACAATAAGGCATTGTGGAATATTATGGAAAAAAAAAATAAGGAGATTGTAAAAAAAAAAATGGGTAAAAATGTTTTGAAGAATATAAGGGAGTGTGGAAAAATGATAAGGAAGTAACGAGCTTAATAGGGCATTTTGATTTAAGATATTTCTTACCTATAAAAGTAAGACAGACGGATATAAGATAGTTTGATTCAGGAATGACTAGATTTTAGTCGTAAGTAGATATATCTGCTTTAGAAGATTTTGTATTGCAGGAAGAGCCAGGAAGAGTGAAGGAACAACAGGTAAGTCGAGTGAATGACTCATAGATGGGTGTTCTGTGTTGTCGTATGTTAGTTTATTTATTGTAAGTGTTACATAGGTCACGTGTTCACGAGTTAAGGTTCTTGAAACTGTACGGACAGGCTGAGGACACTTCACACTGACAGCCTAGATTCTATATTAGCTGTCTTGTCTGGTGTCCGATGCTGCGTGCATAATTTGTCCGTTCTGGTTTGATTGCACCTAGAGGGCGTTTTTAATTTCATGTGGATTTACTCACGCAAGCGGGATGCCTGTGTGCTGTATGTCAGTTGATCTGGCCCAAAAGACCAGCCAACTGCTTCAGGCCAAACGCTGACGTACCAGCTCATTAAGGTGGAAGCGCAAGGGTAGCCCGAAAAATTTAAATTTTCTTACGTTTATTGCAACATACAACCTGTTGTAGGTTGATGAAAATATGAATCGGGCCAGTAAAACCTATGGAGTTACAGAATTATAATCATTAAAATCACCAATACAACCCTCCAAGTTCATTTAACCCTATTAAATAACAATTTCATGAAAAACTCACTCAATGGTTATCCATACATAGGTTACGGCCGTTTTCTATAACTTACTTACGTATAACGGTTAGTTAATATGCCTTACTCTAGCTATCGGTGTTTCTATAAACAAAGTTAGCAATGAATTGACAGGAATATCCTATCCACGTCTCTTATCTGTCACTCGGAGGGTTGACAGTTGATGTTTCTTTAACTGTTTATCTGAGATAGCAACGTTCCGTTAACTTTTAGTAAGTTATTGAAAACGGCCGTTAAAAAAGATCGCTTTTAGCGATAAGACCGCCCATTGTGTCAACCTATGTGAAATGTTTTCTCTTATGAATGTTACTCGCATGGAGAACATTTTTTTTCTTAGCCTATCATTTGTACCACTGCTGGACAAAGGTCTTGGTGTACATAAATAAAGAATATTCTATTCTATTCCTCTAAAAATTGTAGGGAGGCGTGGAAATAATAAACATGCATGCGGCCCAATTCCGTCTGCGTCAGCAAATCCACACGATACTAAAAACGACCTTATTGTAAGTGTTTTAGTGGTCACTTTACGACACGACCCCTGTTTGTCATACTCTAAATCGAAGTATTTATCTATATATCTTCTATTCAAATAATTAGTTATTTGAATAGATAATTAGTTAATTGAAGTGTCTGTTTGTAATTTTAAAATAGCAACTTTTTACTGAAAATATATACGGCACTTATAACAAAAAAACACATTTTTTTTTTTCAATCTTAGTCTGTCTGTCTGTTCCGGCTAATCTCCGAAACGGCACGACTGATTTTGACCGGACTTTTTTTACAGGCAGGTGATATTATAAGAAGTAACTAAGGCTACTTTTATTTTAGAAAAAAGAAAAGGGTTCCGAGCAAAAAAATAAAACCTTGAAATTGTTAACAAAATCAGAAATAGGGAAGTAATCTTTTTAAAATAATTTCACGCGGACGAAGGTCGCGAGGCACAGCTAGTTTCTGCACAACCAGTTGCGGGCACTTTTGTAACTGTCAAAGTATACAACAAGCTTTCAAAATTTCACTTGTGTTAAAATAGAATGTTACGTGTTGTTGAGTACTCTGTTGGTCCAGTGAACGCAAGTGTGACTTCAGAGCGTACACTTCTGGGTTCGAACCCGTTACTGGGATGTCCCATTACCTATTTCTCAGTTATAGCCTGGATTTGTGCCTAGTTGACAATAGGCTCGCTCTCTGTTACATGGGACTTGTGAGTGTAACCTATGCCTACCTCCTACGAGCATACAGGCGTAACAATATGTATTTTTGTTTAGAAGATCACGAGAACACCCTTAATATTTGTGTTAAAACAAGCTTTCATTAGTTTCACCCGATCGTGTATTTGTGATTTAGAGTTTTGACAGTCGTAACGGGTACTCAGAACGTCGAAGTCTAACTACCACTGGTCGATCTTCAGGTTAAGCTGCACTTGCCAAGGTTGGTTCTTGGATGGGTGACCACCCATTACATACTGAGTTTCATCCGTGACTCGGAAAGCACGTTAAGCCATGGCTCACGGCTTTCATTGGTAGACCATTGACAGTCGTTACACGTAGTCAGTGGCCCAATAATCTGCAACCAGTCTTACCAAGGGGTATCGTATTATCTAGTACTAACTGGGTTGTGGAGGTCAGATAGGCAGTCGCTCCATGTAAAATACTTTTATTTAGCTGCGTCCGGTTAGAATCCGGGATATGGCTACACAGATATTAAACTTATGTGTAAGGCACATTTTAGCTTGTCGTCAGACATTACTTCCCAAAATTTTGGGAATCTTTACTAGTCACAAAAATTTAAATAAGCAGTACCTTTGTGCTCTTTTAATTTAATGTAATGTCCTGTTAAGAACTTTGTGTGTACATAAATAAATAAAACTAAAATAATCGAATCGTGAAGTAATACAGGATGTTTTTTTTAAACTTATGATGAAGTTTTGTTTTTTTTTTATAGTTGTATTATTTTAAAGTCAAAAAAATCGTAAAGACAAAGGAAGTTTTCACAAAAATATTAATTTCTGTTGCAGGCCGACGTATACCTACTACCTAAGAAAATGGACGAGTACGTCGCGAGCCTACATCTACCCACATTCGACGCCCACCTCACGGAGTTAACCGACGAGCAAGCTAAATACTTAGGCTTAAACAAAGTAGGCCCTTTTAAACCTAACTACTATAGGTACTAGCATAGAATCGCATATCGCAACAATAACGACCGACGGTGAAAAGTTGCCGCGCAGTCGCCCCGCAGTCGCCACGCAGTCGCCCCGCAGTTGCGACGCAAGGTAAACGCGGCGGTTATTAGTTGTTAGTGTGTTTGCTTTGTGTAAAGTTTGTGTTTGGATGAGAGTTTTTGTAATTTGTATGATATTATTAAGCAGTGCTGGTGTAGTGGGGACGCGGCGTTTTAACCGACTTCGTAAAGAGAGTAGAGAAGTCATGTATTTAACTTTAAAGTTCATTTCGGTTAAGGGGAATTGAGATGGGAAACTCTTGTCACCCAGGTTGCCATTTTAGATAAAGTAAATTTTTAAATAAACACGAATGCGTACATTGTGCTAGTAATTTTGAAAGTATAGGAAATACAAAAAATAAGCTCAAGCCATATTGAAGGTAAAGTTGAAGACAAAGTAAAACCATTTAATTATAGCTATTAAAAAGTACTTTTGAATGTCAAGATTCGCAAAACTAGTTTTTCAAGGTCAAGAACGGGCAAGAAACTCCATCGTAAAGCCATTCATCTAGATAGGTAGCTGGGCTGACTACTCAAGGTGCAACGGACATACAGTCAGTGCCCTGAATTACGTGACCCATTTTTCCCTGTTCTTGTTTCTTCAAAAAATGTCACTAACACCTCAATTATCGTGACTAATTTTTGGGATCCTAGATATTTGATGAAAAGCACAATCAATACGTAAGAAGAAGAAGAAGAATTTGCTAGAGAGGTCAGGTTATTTATGCAGTCGGTATTAAGGTCGAAAATTGAATGAAAATCGTCACAAAAACGCTGCGTCTTCCAAAAATCAATTTTAAAAGCAACAAATGTGATTTTACCCATCAATATTATATTATAAACGGCTTGTACCGCTTTCACAATGTTCTGCAATACACGACAGCTATGTAAAGTAAGATTGATATAGAAGTAGCAGTTCTGTTAATAGTCACCGATATAATAATATAGTTTGGTACAAAATTACTATTAAGAAAGTATTAGTTATGAATTAAGTTGTTATGAAGACACAGAGTCTTGAATAAATCTGTTAGTAAAAGTGATTTCCTCGTTGGTCTGGTGATCATAGAAACTGCTGATGTGGTCTTAGGTTTGATTACTAGGTTGGGCAAAGTGGTTTCTGAGGATGCGTGTCCGTTTGATGACAATAGCATTGCCCCCTATTAGCTAAAGTTGAAACAAAACTTACGAACGTTAAACGTATCTTTGCCTATATAAATATCACCATTTATTTATACTCTGTGGCTTAAAAAATATTCACTAAGCAACTAGTAGTTGCCCAAAAATGTTGCCAGACAATCGCTCAACAGGACATTTATAAAAAGGTTTGGTTAGAAGAAATCGCTCAACGTTTCTCAACATGTCACGATCTGGCGCGCTACAAAACTTGCCTAACATTTGACGCTGAGAATACCAAAGAATCATAAACTTCTTTCGCAGTAATTTACCCTTAACAACAGCAATCCATCGACAGACTTGTCAGTGACAGCAACCATATTGCTGCGACACTTAAAATCACTCAAGACTCTTCGTTGGTCTAATTGTTGCAAGCGTGACTGATGAGCATGACGCCTTGTGTTCGATTCCCAGATCAGGTTGTACTGCATTTAGATCGCGCGAAACATACTAAGCAGAGTTAGCTCGCACATATTCCGTATGAAACGCAAGATACAATTTTCTGTATGAGTGAGCGAGACAATACTATTCAAATATCATTGTCAACGAAGCAGACTCGTGATCACTTTTCAATTGTTTAATTTTTGGCACAGTTTATAATAAACGCCTTAGTGGAAGCAACTGCAATGCTACATTTAATCAAAATAATTGTATAAAAAAGTATTATAAGTTAAAAAAAAAACGGTTCAAAAATGTAGAAAAAGCACTTTTAAAATGGCAAATAGACACATTTTTAAAAACGATAAATACATGATTTGGTACATTATAATCTTAAATGAAAGTACACTGCTGGGCAAGTTCAATGAAAGAACTTAACAGCGTAATAAAAGTACAGCATTCGAAATTGTACCGTAATATAGTGATGTAGAGTGCTTATTTTTTTACCCGACCAATAGTTACTGTGAATAAAAGAAAATGTCAATTCAATGTGTACCAAATCTTGTTTTCGTAATACGTCAGGATTGGCCTAAAATTGTGTGAAAAATAAAATGTTTGATAGTGTTTTGTTTTTAGTGAAAAATGGCGGTGTGATATCTGTACAAAATGTATTTGTAGAGAATAAGAGATCCTAATATGAGAAGATTGCTTTTGATTTGAGCGATCTGTATCAGATTGAGCTACTGTGGTACAATTATGTGGAAATTGTTGCCTGCTCAGTTGCAAAACAAAGACACCACGTCTTTGTTTCACTGTGGCGCTATTTTCAATCAACTATGGCGCTTCGGTTGTCCAACTGTGCAAAATAGTGGTGATCACGTGATGACCCGTCGTGTTACAGTTGAGGAAGTGCAGCGCTACGGCATCTATCAAATGTAGCACTAACGTTGATCAACAATGGCGCGTATGTTGCCATTTTGTGTCGATTATACAACTGTCGCGCTTCTGTTGCGTAACTATGGCGCATTGTTTCAACTTCTGTTGCGCAACTCTGGCGATAAACTCAATCAACATAGGCGTGTTGATTAACACAAGCGTGTTGAGCAACTGTCGCGCAACTATCGCACCACAATCTGTCGCTCAAATTGAAAGCACTTCAATACTTTAAACGAGGTGCCTACAAGCAAATTTGCATTAATTTTTGTGGTCTATAAACCTACAACTGAAAATCTTTTGCAAATACTAGACCAAAAAACAACAAGATACGGTTCTTTGGGGCTTGGAAAACCTATTTCTGCAACAAAATACAGTATCCAAGGGTAAATATATCCCATCTCGTTTTAGAAAGAGACAGAACCACAGGCAGTTGTGAGTAGGTATTGAGGTATTTATGAGTAAGAACATAATTATAGAAAAACCTGATAACCCTGTGTTCACGAAATAAATGAATTTGAATTCTCTTCTTAGTCGAAACACTCTTGTCAGAGTGGTCATGGTTGCGCAGACGAGGTAGGTAGAGATGTTCGGTGGGTCGTTGACTTCCCCGACGATTGCTCTTTCAGCGATGTGCTTCCATTTCTGCCGGTTGGAGAACTTGCGAGTGCACTGGACCATGGTGGACTCAGTCGCTTTCTTGATCAGCTCAGTCCAGCGAGTTGGTGTTCGGCCGCGTGATATCTTGCTCTCAACCTGGCCCTGAACCACCGGTCTCTCCATCGAATCTTCATGTTACTGAATGAATGAATTTGAATTAGATGCGTTCATAACTTGTGGAGAACTCTAATATCGCGATGCAGGACTTTGGTTTTAGTTCTTCATGTGCGTCATAGATGTTGCTAGTGTTATCTTTGTCAGCTACAGGTTTGACGACTGCCTCGGTCTAGTGTAACTGCTGAGTATGAGGTCCTGGGTTCGATTCTCAGGTCGGGCAAAGCGTTAAGGGTTTTTCCATTAGGAATTTCTCAGTAGCAGCCACGGAGTCTTGATTTGTACCCGGTTGTAGTCAATAGGCTCTCTATTACATGGGTCTTAAACATAAATGACAAAAAAATGGGCTTAAAATATGGGTGTACTTTTAGGTACACCTCTGCCTAACACTTCGGGGGTTCTACTACTACTCTTTCTAAAACGTGATGTGACATATTTACGAACTATATTTATCAGCTTGAGCCGAGCCAGAAAGAGCTTTACATCCATGCAATAAAAGCGAATATCTCGTGGTTGTATAATAACAGTCGGATGTGTGATCTTGAATGATAAGCCTCGCCTGCATAGGGTCATCTAATACATACCGAGTTTCATCCGTGCCTCAGAAAGCACGTTAAGCCGTCGGTCCCGGCTGTCATTTGTAGATCTTTGACAGTCATTACAAGTAGTCAGTGGCCTGAAATTATGACAACCAGTATTACTAAGAGGTATCGCATTACCCAGTACTAACCGGGTCGTGGAGGTCAGATAGGCAGTCTCTCCATGTAAAATACTGGTTTTCAGCTGCTTGGTTAGACTGGAAGCCGACCCTGACGTTGTTGGGAAAAGGCTAGGCAGATAAGTCAAAGCGAATAGTCAAACCGAAATAAGGCGAATGATGTTTGGTTTTTCACGTACAATAAGTCTGTCTGACTCGGCTCAAGCTGATTCCACGTGTGTATGTAGGGTCACCTCCCCCAAAATGCTTTTCGCCAATTCGGTTTCTCGTTTATCCTTACGTTAAATTAAAATATATACTTGGCTTAATCTTAGTATTATTTTATGTCTATATATTCGCAGTATTTACTTTGATAATGTTATGTACAAAATATTAGTATATAATGTGTGATTTGTGATTGTAATTAGGTGATAAAATATCAGTATTTTTTTTTTCAATAGATTTTTAGAAGCTGAATTGAAGCCTGTTTTTACACAAACAGGTTTAAAGTCACCAATATAACACCTCAATGTTCGATAGTAAATGTTCGTTCTCGCGCCGAAAGTTCAAAATCCAACGTAGCAAGTTTATTTAGGCATTATTTTAGGTGTCACTTAGTGAAAATTGGTAGCTATGTCTGCTGCAATCAAAGACATCACTTAAAAATCAATCATTAAGTTTGTTTAAAATTAAATAAATTTCAGTTTCTAAAAATCTATTGAAATGTAATATATTTATTTGTATATTTTGATGAAAATTATATTATTATCATATTATAAACTATAATTTAGGTAAACAAATTGTATTGTGTTCATGTATAAAATACCTAAGTTTTTTAGAAATTGGCTATGCAATATTTTAATAAAAAATCAATAATAAATTGTGTATCAAAAAAAGATTGCAATATTAATTATCATGAATTTAAAAAGTTACCATATTAATATTAATTTGTTTTATTATTTCCTTATTCAATATAGCATATCTGTACTAACACTCTTATTCATTAACTGCAGGGCTATTGCGTATCTCTGTTGACAGTGCATAGTGATCATCACTTGGCGAGTTTTGATATACAATGACAGTTCTGCATGGGTAGCGTCAGTTGAAACCAACAAGAACGGTCATTGTATATCAAAACTCGCCAAGTGATGATCACTATGAACTGTCAACAGAGATACGCAATAGCCCAGCTGGTATGATATTGAGTGTGTTGACAAGTGTGGACATAGTGAGATACCGGGTCTATCTCCAAGACACACAGAAAACGATTGCTTTTTTCGTTTAGGGCATTCACACACATAAATAAATAAAATAAATAAATATCTCTGGACATTACACACAGCGCCATCTAGGTGCCACATTAAGCAACGTGGCTTGTGTCGTGGACACCAGATAGTTGATAATACTAAATCGATACTTTTTATTTGTAAATACATACTTATTATACATATAAACATCCATGACTCGGAAACAAATGTCCATGCTCATCACACAAACATTTTCTCCTACCGGGATTCGAACCCGGGACCCTAAGAACGTAAGGCAGCCTCACTACCGCTGCGCCATTCGGGTCGTCGGGTGTCGGGTGTACATAATATAACATCACGCCGGTCCCCACAGGATTAGGCAGAGGTGTACCTAATAGTACACCCACGTTTCGCCGGATATGTTTTAAGTCTCGAGCCTGTTCCTAGCAACCGGGCACAAATCCAAGCAATTCAAATTTATTTTTAGGAAATTCTTAGCATTTTTTTTTTTCTGGATGGCTATAGTCTCGCCCCCAATTACATGGGACTTAAATATATAACTAGCGAAATGTGGGTGTAATTATGAACTACCTACCCATTTGATGCTTATAAATATGTAAGGTTTTTGAATAAGGGTGTTACATACATTGTTATAATTATTTCTAAGTTATTATATTTCATTCGTTGCAAATTTAAAGTTTTATTTAATTAATTTTAATCAAATGTTATTATTAATTTATCTATACTAATGCAATGGAATGCAAATCTTGTAGCTGGTTGCTGACTATACCCCTGTTGATATGTAGCTCAATTATATTGATCTCATTATGTTTCTTAAAGCGAGAATTTCTTTAGCTTTCAATATAAACGATTTATTTGACATTATACAGGTGATTTTTTTACTAGATTATCGTTTGGTACAGTACACAATTTATTAGTGGTAACTAAACCAGTATACGCTGGCTCATATTTTATTTAAACTCCGTACTACGCCAGGTTAAAGTGTTATAACCGTACGACTGACTGTACATAGAAAATCCATCTTGACTAAAATGCATATAGGAATTTCCGAAATGAAGCACTTTCCAGGAATTAGGGACCTCTGTGAAAATTATTTTTTCTGAAAAGTGTGTTGTTGAAAATTACTACAAATGCCTCCTAATTCCATTTTGATTAACCAAATTATAGAGTAAAAGAAATTCTCGTTTTACACTTTAAAACCAAATACAGCCAACGCACAAGGCTTTCAATAAATCACAATTAAATATTCCACAGCTTGCCTAGTGCGTAACAAAAAAGAAATACAATGTACTTAATGTATAAAAATAACAGGGCCGTCTTACGTTAGATCGCTTGCCCAAAATGGTTTATTTTGACGGAAAAGTGGCACAGCTGTCCCCGCAATACTGCGATCAATTAACCAAACAGACATATTTCCCTATTCAAGATTTCCGTACTAATACGTGGGTAAAAAGTGTTCAACGAAACCCTACTGGTTGGTTTCGTACTGAGAACCTGGTTACGGAGATATTGAACCCGGAACCCTGTGCATGCATTGCATAACATTACATGCAACGTTTTGCTGGCGTTACAATGCGTGCTACTGACTATGGCAATAGGCTCGCCCCTATTACATGTGACCTCAACATAACTGACGAAATGTGGGTATTAGATACACCCCTGCCCCCTAACCCTTGGGGCAATACATGCATGATGTAATCTTATTTAGAACTACTCAAATCAGCCTTTCACATTCCACTGTCGCACATGGGCCTCTCCCAAGTCGGCCACAACGACCGTTTCTGCGGCTTTCACGATTTTTTTAACAAACTAATCTTGCAACGTAACTGCGACACGACAGCTGCCTGGCAAATTGATTTAAAGCGCTTTGATATTATTCCAGCATAGCTGAATACTTTACGTAAAACTAAAAATACCAATTAACTACCTGGGTTCCAACCGTGATCTGAAATGCTCCCATTGGCTAGGGTTGCTCCAATGCAATGCTTATTATGAAATGTGTAATGCCTAGAGTTGCACCCATTTACTTAGAACCAGGGGCTCCCTCATAATTTGAATTGTTCCACTTGCTCCCATGCGCCCTAATTGCTCCCATGCGCTCTAATTGCTCCCATTGTCCTTATTGCTCCCATGCGTCCTAATTGCTCCGATGTTCCCAATTGTCGCTTGAGACGGCCCTGTAGGTGGTCCACCGCCATTTGTAATTACTGTAGAGTAAATAAGGGTATTGTTGCTATGTTTCTAATAAATATACGTTTAGAAAAATGTATCAAGTGTTTCATTTATAACGTAAGTGAAAGGAGGTGTTTTTTTTCGGCCAAAACATGTACCGAGGTACAAATTACCATTTAAATTCTTTCAAATACATTGCGTTATTAGCAGTATTTTAAATCCTTCAATATTCGATAGATAAAGAAATAAAAGAATATGAAAAAACACGACCTCGAATCGTAACTGCGTTCAAAGAAACGTTCCTAACAGCGCTGGCGGCTGTCAAACTATTCCATCTGTCAAAATATTAAACTCTTTCGAGATCGGTCATCTGACAAGGGCTAGAATAATCTGAACATTCTGAATGACAATATTGACAACGACAACAACAAAAGGAATAAAATAGTAAATTATCAACCCTGGAGCACTGTCTTTTGGCTAGTCGCTAACCAAACGCAAAAAATAATCTGAAATGTGAAATAAATGTATTTTTTAAATTCTTGATCCCATAATGTTTCACAAAAAAAGTGTGCTGGGGAAAAATAACCTATCTTTAATACAAAACTAAATTCTAAATAGTATATTTTTAGGATTTCATACGTGTATAAAATGAAGTAACGAAACGCATCATCGGAGAAATGAATCACGATATTGCCAGATTAAAATTCTTGGGTTGCAAGTTTTAGCATCTTTGATCGACAATTTCAAGTGGTACAAATGCATTAATAAATCCAGTTAATTTTTTTTTTCAGAATCTGCGTTTTTTTTCCTACAACTTCGTACATTTATTGTTAAGGTACATTGTTTGGCCACAATTGTATGGGGGAAAAAACACCTCCTTTCCCCTCAAACTTAATAAATATTACACTCCCACAAGGGGTCGTGGCGATTTCAGTAAGTTTCAATCTTGGTCTGACGACCAGTGTAAACAAAGGGTATCGTATTACCCAGTAACTTATTCATTATTGTTTTAAAAAAATGTTGCCCCATACTAGGAATTTCTCCTGTATCGTGGGTGCGTTTACAAACATTTAAACTCACATACACAAACAGCCGGACCCGGAACAACTACGCGTCACGCAACGTAGCAGCTAATCTTTTAGTCATTGCGCCAACTGTGCCGTCAAACTATTAACAGTCCTCCACAAGGGTCAAATACGAGTATTCAGTCGCTCCATGTAAATTACTAGTATTCAGCTGCATCCGGTTCGACTACATAGTTAGGCTAAGCAGATGGTGATGAAGAATGAAGATCTTTTATACAAATAAAGAACGAGCATTGACCATCACTCACCATTTTTTCCCAGTGGATTAACCACTATGCACGACAGAATTTTGACACATGACACATCAACTGAATCGGCGGGGTGGTGCGCATTGTCATGAAACTCAAGAATTTTCGTGAACTTTCAGCATTCGATTTTATAATGAAAAATATGTTGCGGCAGCTGTTTCATACGATAAGTTTGTGGTTAATATCTCCAAAAACGTGTTCATGTCGGTAAAACGGCGTCAGTCTATTGCCAAATATGTGTAAATTACATACCACTACACCCTTCCAAAATTAGGTAGGTATCTTATATGCGCTGGAAATAATGTACATGGACAAGTTTCTCGTTTGCTAAAAAAACTCGAAAGGGCAAAATAAAGACAGTAACATTCTATCTGCGTCCTTGGTTGGAGTGTAGCCTTAGGGGCGCTATGGCGCGGGACTTAGAAAATTTTTCGTTTTTTTTTTTTTTCGGATTTGTACCATACGCTATAGGCACCATGAGCCGTGCAGAAAACAAAAAAAAAAATTAGGTAAAAAAAATTTTTGGGACTTAAAAAAATTTCTCCTTACTTTTCACCTTGAGTACGGTTAGGGGCAAACAGAAAATTTTTCGATTTTTTTTTTTTTTTCGAATTTGTTCCATATGCTTATACTGACCATGAGCCGTGCAGAAAACAAAACGGTGTGTACCTGCAAATATATCCATAGGTTAGGTTAGGTTAGAACTGTGACCAACTACGCGCGAGCCGAGCGAGCGAAGCGAGCGGTGCCGCGGCAGCGGCCGGTGAGCGCTACCTCGAAATTGAACGCGAAATTTTTCTAAGTATTTTTTTCATAGTGCCCCTAAGACGACACTCTGACCGCGTCCTTATTTTTACCATTATCCATACAAAATTTCATTAAAAAAACACGATCAAAGTCTTGACAAATATTACTAAAAACTCTTAGTGCTGACCGTAAACACAAGATTCATCATTCGATTAAAACGTTGCAGTCAGCCTAATCGATTACCTACTCGCTATGAAATCAAGTTTGGAAAAAAAAAGTACGGAATAAAAACTCCTTGGCACAATTTCAAATAATTATTTCATTTTAAAATTAACATTTATGCTATCTTTTAGAATACTCTTATTTAGTCATTATTCGATGCTTTTGGCTGATTTCAAGAGAAGGAGAATAAAATCCTCCTGCTCGACATGACCAAAGCGTATGATAAAGTATCACACTCGATCCTATTAACTAAATTAAATGGAGTTGGCATCAGGGGCGACGCACTTGACTGGTTAAAGTCGTATCTCGCCGATAGGAAACAGTGTGTACAGATAGAACACCTAGATGACGACACGTGCGAGCTACAAAACGTGCGCTCGAATATGCTGATCACAAACTGGTCTATTCCACAAGGTAGTGTTATAGGATGTATACTTTTCCTTATCTACATTAATGACCTGCCAAAAATATGTGACCATCTATGTGTGTTATTCGCTGATGACATCTCCGTACTCTTTAAAAGTCCTACTAACAACCTACAATATAACTCCCAAATTATCGAAACTTTCAACATAATAAAAAGTTGGCTTCAGAATCACAATCTCGAAGTAAACAACAAGAAACCTAAAATCATACAATTTAAAACCTACCAAAAAAAAAACAACTTAAAAAATATAACAAACGCTATCCAAATTGAAGAAGTTGAAGAATTCAAATTACTAGGCATCACAATAGACTCTCATTTAAATTGGAAAAAACATGTCGAAAAAACCAAAATAAAACTGTCACAATTCGCTTATGGACTTGGTGTGCTAAAATCGAATACGAAAACTCACTGTGCTCTCACTGCATACTACGCATATGCCTATGCGTGGCTACGCTACGGTATAATCATGTGGGGACACAGTGTAGATGCTAATGACTTATTAATTTCACAAAAAAAATGCATGCGAATATTACTTATTTCAAATAAAACCTAGAGATACTCGTAGCTGCAAACCCCACTTTATAAAAAAAAATGTTAACTCTGCCCTCCATTTATATATTAGAAATAGCCACTTTTGTTAAGAAAAACATAAAACTATTTAATTTTGATAAGAACGAGCGCCGCAAAACTAAGTTATTACTACCAGCACCTAGACTACAAATGTACAAAAATAGCCCAGAATATCGTAGCATACAGATATACAATAAATTACCTGAAAATATACGGTCCACGAGAACACTTTGTGTGTTTAAAGGTAGGCTAAAGTCATTGCTCTTGGAAAAGTGTTATTATAGTATCCAAGAATTTATGGAAGATACAATGCTAAAATAGAATTGAAATATAATATTGTGTATGTGTTCGTCTTATTAAACAGGTTCCTCTTACATAAAAAAACTATGACATGTTTCTTATTGGATTTTGTGTAATTATCATTTAAATTTTTGGCGTTCTATGAAGTTCTGGTATGACATCTCTTATTATTATTATTTTTTTTTTACTATGTTGACATTGTTTATTGTAATTTTAATTAATTCAATTTGTAGTAATGATGTTATAATTTTTCTATTTATTATTAATCAAGTTATGTTTTTTTGTTTACCTATCTAACTAATTTAAACTTTATGTTTTATGTAACACTATGAAGCTTTGTTACTATGACATTTTTAATACTTTAATGGTTTTATGTCTTAATGTGTTGACATTGTTTATCGTGATTTTTTTAAATTAAATTTGACTCAGTGATGTTATATTTTTCTAATTTATTATTAATCAAATTGTTAAACTTTTGTTTTATGTAACACTTTCAGACATAATATTGTAACTGTATAAACGAAATGAAGTGAAATAATAATAGATATATGTTTAATTAATATAATATTTAAATGTGAAAGTTCCCAATGATCTATTATATATATTGCAATATTAGTGTTAAGTTATCTTGCTGCGCCCTAACAGAGTAATGTACTCACTAGTTTTAAGCTTTTGCATGTAAAATTAGCTGTGTACATTGTGCATTATAGTAATAAATAAATAAATAAATCTCCTCTCCTCCTCCTCTATTCTATACTAATATTATAAAGAGGTAAAGATTGTGAGGTTTTAGGGGGTAATCTCTGGATCTGCTGAACCGATTTGGAAAATTCTTTCACTAATAGGAAGCTATATTATCCGCGAGTGCCATAGGCTATATTTACAACGTGCCCATGGGATAATTTCCGACCAAAACGCTAGCGAAACCGCGGGCAACAGCTAGTAAATGATAAGAAACAGAAATGTGAAATCTCAAAAAAAAACTTGCTTCAAGTAAACATTCTGATGACATTTATCTTTCTTTTAAAAACTTATAGATAGTCTCCTAACTTTCCGTTGAACTAGCAGCGTGAGATTTGGCAAGAAATAAAGTCTCACAGTTCAAGCAAATAAAAAATCTGGAAATAGATTGATTTTCAATTGTACGTACCTACGCACGGGTCGCATTCTTTTTGTTTCAAAATTCAAATTAGGAATGCGCTCGCTTTTCACATTTATAAAGTATTTATTAATTTAATATTATCATTTATTGCGAATTTTGTTTTGTAATATCTGAAGGTTGGATAAAGAATAGTAAAAAAAATTGATCAGGCAACAATAAATTACATTTTATTTCTACAAAATTGTGTACCTATCGGTTGGTAGCGTGTTGTCGGTTGGTTATTATGTTAGGTTAATACAATTTTTTATTTTTTATTTAGCCTATTCTTTCCCACTGCTGAGTAAAGGCCTCCTCCATTCCTTTCCAACTCTGTCGGTGATTTGCCTACTCTGGCCAATCAGCCAAGAACGAGTCCAAATGGTCACGCCACGTTTCTTGGGCCTAGTTTACTCTTTGAAAGCGGTTCACTGACCATTCTAAAAATCTTTTTTACAACTGCAAAGTTCAGGTTACCCATGGGGAGGCCTTGCTTGGGAAGCAAATCAATTTTTACTAAGGGTCCAAGACCCTGGGTATTCTATATCCAACATTCAGCGTTGAGGAGTGTCATCATGAAAAGACAATCCTGGCTGAAGATCAAATGCGATTGAAATTATGTCTATTCATCCAAATTGAACGAGTATCTATACAAAGTTTCGTGTCTGGGCTATTAACCATTGAGGAATTCCCTCTTGATAAGACGATTATGGCTGCAGGATGAGGTCATGATAAAAATGATGTTATCCATCAAATATGAACGCGTTTAGAAATTTTTGTATCCGTACTATTTAACGTTGAGGAGTTCCCTCGTGAGAAGACGAATTTGACTTTAGGATGAGGTTATGATAAAAATCATGTTTATCCATCACATATGAACGCGTCTAGAAATTTTTGTATCCGTGCTATTTAACGTTGAGGAGTTCTCTCGTGAGGAGACGATCCTAGCTGCAGGACTAAGTAATGTTTCTCATAAAAATGTATTGTCATCAGAACCAAAAGTGTGTGCAAAATCGGTATAGGGGTACTGGTTTGAAATTCAGTTGCGAGATTTGACCAATACTTACTAACAAGTGAAGTTAAATAAAAAAAGCATATTTTAATCATGAAAAAATCACAATAAATTATGTAGTTCATTTAAATACAATATAAATTTGAACAGCGAATGCATTCATAATTTAAATTTTGTATTAGAAATAAACGGCGCGAATTCAGCCATAGAGTTGTGTCGGTTTTAGTACAACAATGTACGAAAAACTATTAAAATTACTATTGTAAGCTTAAAAAATATTAGTTTTTATTTATTGTATTTTACGCATAAAACAAAATTATTCCTTAATTTAATTTCTCGGTTTGATCGAAATTTACAAAAAAAGAATCGATTGAAATAATCGCTTCCACACATCAGGATGATTAAAAAAAAAAAAATGGTCGTCAATTTCGAATACAAATTGAAGGGGGGGGGGGAGTCAGTAGAAGTCTGACACTCCCTCCTGCTCAGCCCAGAGCGGGAGGGGTTATTTGATGACTTCCCATCGGTAAAAAAAAAAAAAAAGGGTGGTAATGAATATTACGAGTTATTGGTCCCGTATTAGTAAATTAGGCTAAGATCAGGGCGTTTTCATGTTGTTTATAATAATTGGAATGATATTTGTCATATTTGTTATCGAATCTATACGCGTCTGTGTGAAAGTTAAAAATAAAAATGTAAACACGCACGATTGGCGCGAAACTTCGACTTTTGATATCAAAATTCATCATTACCACTTCTTATTTAAATTGAACCATGGATTACTTAGTCACATAATTAAATTACGAGTTAATCATTCTCAACATACTGGAGCTTGGATGTCCGAAAACCGCTATTTTCATGATTTTTAGCCTTGAACAGCACTGCCGTCAAAATGGCGATGACCGTTTTTACGCACTTGGGTTTTATAAGGGTAAATTAAGAAACTTGCGCGCTAAAGACAGAAGTTTTAATGGCGATTACATATGAACTATTTATCCAACTCTCTTAATTAGCGCACACTCATAGTATTTGATAATCGGAATATTAAATATTTACTTATATAATGAGGATGACGTATGACTTCAATGCTTGCCCCTTTCGGGGCCGGTACCAACTCAGTGTAGGTTTGTGTGTCGCGCCCCCAAAGGTACCCGTACCGAACTTTATGGTTAACTCCAATTTCAGCACTTTCAATATAGGTTTCCTACTTGCGTAGATCTTAGAAAGTCGTAAGATGAAGGCGAAAGTCTTACTCGGAGTGTCGAGTTGCTGAGTAAATGGGATGTAGAGGTTGAACAAGCAGTCGCTCCATTTAAAATAATTACTGGTATTCCGCTGCATCTAGTTAGAACGGAAGCCGACTCCAATATAATTAAGAAAAGGCGTCTTAGGTGACCAATGACCTCTGAGTGTAGTATTCTTGAGTGTAGACCGCGAATCGGCAAACGCATGGTGGGACCTCCTCATCAGTCAGGTAGTGCGACGATCTCTGCAGGGTAGCTGGTAGCAGCTGGATGAGAATTGCCGAGAAACGAAACTGAGTGGCGTGCAAATCTTCTTTATCGTGTGGTTACTGCCTACCTGGTGTCAGAGTTTTATGCCGCCCATGGGCCTCTGACTTGGCTTTACATGCCGTCAAGAAATATCTCTCAGGTATGCTGGTTTGCTCACAATGTTTTCCATCACTGAAGCAAGTGATTATTTTTGCAATACGCAAAAAATCAGAGGTGCGTGTCTTTGGTTCGAACTTGAGACCTATGATTTGGCACTCCGATGGTCATCACTAGGCTATCACAGTTGCGTGCAATAGGAGAGGCCTTTGTCCAGCAGTGGACTGCTGCAGGCAAATGTTCATGACGCAAATGACGTTAGCTTACTTAAAGACTCGCGTTTTTCTCCACGTTTTAGATAGGGTTGCCGCCAAAAAAAACGTGTGCATTCTTTTAAAATGACGTCTGTTAACGTAATAACCTTATCATTCGGTTGCACTAAGCTGATTACATTAATCACAGAGACTTCGAGGAAAAGTGGCGCCAAAACTAAAGGATAATTTATTGAAAAAAATCTAATGATTCAAGGAATTTATCAAAATCTTATCAAGAGTTCGCACTAAGGTTGCACTTGAAATGACAAAGAAATTTTGATTCCGGTAAAGATTAATTAAAACTATTAACTGTGAATAGTACAACAAGAACTGCAATTACACACTATATTATAACACAACACACTGATATAACAATTAAGATGCAAAACCATAGCCCTCTTCCACTCTCCTATAGATTCAAACTTTATTTCGGCTCAGAAGTTATGTGCGAGTGACGGTTTGCGCATTATACAGTCAAGTCGATGCGTCCTCTGCGCCCCGCTGATACCTAAAATTGTGTTTAACGCAGCTTTACGTTAGAGCGAGCTGCCTTATAGTTTGAACCGTTATACCTGCGCAAACCGTCACTCGCAGCTATCTTCTAGCCGACAGATACTTGGCTGTAGCCAGTTCCCAAAAAAAACTTTCTGCGAAAACAAAACCGACTTCTAAAAAAACACTAAAAACGTTAAAAATAACTTTACTTTCGGAAGTCGGTGTCTTTGTTTGTATCTTTTTTGCCACCGACTTCATACAATCGTACGACAATCATACGAGCCCAAACTCGATGGGATTGTGTCATTTTGTTACGGACTACCTGTGACCACCTTCCAGCTCCATCAACAGACCCTGGGTACCATCTAGAGACAAAGTACTCAACAAGATGAATTATACGAACCCAAACTCGATGGGGTTATGTCGTTTTATAACGGAGTTCTTATGGCCACCTTCCAGCTCCATCATCAGACCCTGGTTACCATTTAGGACTATAGTAAAACATCCAAATTCCTAAACCGATTTTGATGAAATTTCTATGGGACCAATCGGGAACCATATCCTTTCAGGTGAAAAAATAAATTTTCAAATCCACAAATGTACAAATGACGGAGTTCTGAGGTAACAAACATAAAAAAAGAACATATTATTGTGTTTGTAAACCTATTTCACATGGAATGCAAGAAGTACATAATATTGACCCTTTTTTTTTCGGATGGGAAATCGTCAAATAACTCCTCCCGCTCTGAGCTGAGCAGGAGGGAGTGTCAGACTTTTACTGACTAAAACCCATCCATGTTCCTTCTTTTGCCCCTTTGTGTTCCAGGGCCGCGGTATCTCTTTCGAACAGTCCCGCAACCCTGGCAGGCTTCGGTCCGTTCAGACCCCTTCCCGTTTGCTGACATCTCTTTGAGGCGCGCGTCGAACACTCGCGCGCCGTCGACGCGGCCTGTCGTCATAAGACGGACGGACGGCGAGCTAGCCCATAGCTCACCGTCCACAGGCCCGCGATATATTGACCCCATACACTAAGATAAACTAGTTACTAAGTAGGTAGCTTGGAACTCAGTTCGTTTTCAGTAGTTACCTACATCATACTATTATTATTATTAAACATTTATTCCAAGCAACAAGACTCATAGTGTTAGTAACAATATACTTACAAACTATGTTAGTAACACACTTACAAAAAAAAATAGATTACAGATTGCGACATCATTGCTGCAAGGTAACAGGCCCAGCTGAAACCTTGCAGCAGTGGTTCACAAACACACAATCTAGCCTACTTGCTATCATAGACAGGATGCTGTTGGCGCTGCCCCGCACCCTACGGACCAGGGATGCGCACCGTTTCCGCATCACTGTGTAGAAACAATCCACGTGAGCTTCGGCAAACATCCCCGATGCGCTGCAGTATCGGGGCAACCCCATCAGCACCCTGAATGCGTTATTGTATTGGACGCGAAGGGCGCTGTATGACTTTTGAGTATAATGACTCCACAGACTGCAAGTGTAGAATGACGTGCAGTAGGCACTAAATATAGTGCGCTTGACCTCTTTAGAGGCACGCCTGAATCTACAGGCAATCATGTTTGCTCTCACACACAGCGCCCTCCGCTCCCTATCAATATCCTCATCGTCTTTGAGGCCAGTGGTGAATAAATGACCCAGATATTTAAATTGGTCTACCCTTACAAGGGGTACACCGTTTAACTTCACTGAAGGTACTGCTTCTGGGTATTTACCCCTGGCCCCAAAGACCATGACTACACTCTTTTTAACATTATATGCCAGACCAAGTTGTCTAGCAAATTGCTCGCAAGTGGCTACGAGAGTCCTTAGCCCGCAGATTGACGCGCTCAGCAGCACCATGTCGTCGGCGTAGCTAATGTTATTACAACACACGCCATCAATATGACACCCGACACGCATGCTGCTAAGCGTGCCAATCAGATCATTCACGTATAGGTTGAAAAGCGTAGGGGAGCACAACCCCCCCTGCCTCACCCCACAGTCCAACCCATACGGCCTAGACAGGGCACCAGCCCATTTCACACTATTGACTTGGTTTCCATACCAGTATTTCAGAATATTTATCACCTCTGGTGGCAAATGTGCCTCTTCCATCTTCTTCCATAAAATGTCGTAGGAAACCAAGTCAAAAGCCTTGCTCAAGTCAAGGAAACAAGCGTAAACTGGAGTGTGGCGATCCGTGCAGTACTTGACAGTATGCTTCACACTCAATATAGCACTGTCAGTGGATAATCCAGAACTGAAACCAAATTGGTTATCGTGAACACGTATATGACTGCTAAGTTGCGCGTTAAGCACACTGTCAAACACTTTTGACATGATTGTGGCAAGAGATATTGGCCTGTAATTGTTCCTATCGCCCATTTCTCCAGTCTTATTCTTGACGATAGGCACCACTGTTGTTTTTAATTCTGCTCAAGAGCATTTTAGCTGTTATTTTGACTCCTAGGTCTTTCCGTGTCTCAACATTGAGCGTCGACCTAGATGGGCCTAATGATACTATGATGCTAGAAAAATAGTAATCACAAAAAACACGTTTTTGCATGTTAAATAACAAGTTTACACACGCCTAGTGAACCTATCTGCCTCCAGACACAGAGTGTTCACATTTCCAAAGCATTAATAATAATTCGCAAGACTCCCAAAAAACCATCAAATGATAAAATAAACAGTTGCATAACAATCGTTCTGTAGTTTCTGCGCAGCTCCGTGGGAAAATGGTTTGTATGTAGATAGGTATTCATAAAAGGTGTAAAAAGATCCTTATCGAAACCGAAAGGTTCTCCACTTGCTTCTCGTAGTTCAGCCTTTGAGGCTGGCTACTACTTAACCGGACTAATCCTGTGGATGCCTTGAATTTAAGGCCTCCAGCCAGGGGCAATTAAAACTTAAATACTTAGCGACCACTCGCTAAGGGCACCCCCTGTGGGATACGAGCCTCTGCTGAGGGCGTCGCTGGGGAGGGCAGCAAGGGGACAGGCTGGATCTGATTTAGGGGCTGGTTTATTGCTAATGATTCAGCATCGCGTGCTGGCTCTTGCAAGGGACGGGGAGGACCATACCTGGGGACCTTGTTGAGGTCAAAGTTCCGACTTTTTCACAAGTTTTTCTTTTAATACTAGTTTTGATGTACAGAATGCTTGGTTGAGGCTTCATGAAGCGTCCGTAGGTATACACATTGTAACGCTACATGTAGCGTTGACTTAATCTTCCTTGATACTTTACCCATTTCTGAGAAAAAGGGTCCCATGACGAAATTATAACGGTTCCGTATCGCCATTTACCTACGGAACCATAGAGAAATAATATTTTAGTTGTATTAGGTATCCCACACAAATTCTTGTCACTGATTAATTTTACATTTACATGGTAAATAAAAGTTATTTCCTCTACCAAATGCCTATAGAATCATAAATCGTATATCTTGGTAAAAAGATGGCTGTGGAAAACATAACCTCCTGTTTTTTTTAAACTCAAACTCAAAGCATTTATTTCAATTAGACCATTAAAGGCACTTTTGAATGTCAAACAAAGAAAAAGCTAAGCTACAGTCACAGTCACAAGGCATAATACTTTCCACACAGAAAGCGGCATGTCAAACAACGTGCTACTTCTTATTGATTGTTGAAAAGAAAGAAAACAATATCTTAATTAGTTAAGTCTTGATAGATACCACGAAATATGTGCGATTAATTACGACTTCCCGACAGGTTAGGTCATAACTAAATCTGTATGAAACGGTATTATCTTCAGTTTTATCGATATCATACATTTCTTTAATACCCACAATAATACTGCAATAAAAATGGATTAGTTTTTATCTTTAAACCTTTTATTTTGTACAATAATTTGATACCTACTCTAGGATTCTGTTGACGCATTTGTCATTTCCTTTTCTTTGTAAAAGCATCTCTTTTTATACCAATCATGGTTTTTGTAAGAGAAAAATAAACTTTCCAAGGGAAAGTCATCTCACATTAATTACAAAAAAAAAACAGTGACGCTTAAGGGCAATATTACTATAGATTTCTAGAAAAGAGATCTGATATTTTTTTAATATTTTATTTAACATTTTTTTTTTTTTTGGTTTGGAAAATAAATTTTATTGGTGATTGCACCAGTAAAGTTCAAGAACTATTTGAGAAAGTGTATGTTCTACAAAATAGTGATACCAGAATTGTGAGGAGATCGAGGTGATACAGTGACAAGAATTTGTAGAAAAGGTAAGTTTAAAGCTTTTAGTTTATGACAAAAGACCCCTGGCCCCGTAGTCTCGACTTTGATAGCGATCGCTAAACAACCGAATTCAGTCGCAAAGTCATAACGATGCGGATTTAAAGTGGACGTGAGCTAGAGGCAACCCGCCAGTGTCGACTTCCACCTTAAATATGCATCGTTAAAACTTTACGACCGAATTCGGTTGTAATGCGATCGCTATATATGTCAAGACAGCAGGGCCTGGAAGTATTTTAAGTCAGTAAATAAGTTTCTTAATGCTTGATTTGTTGGAAACGACAACAGATGTGAACTATGGCATATTTTTTGGAGATCAGACAGACAGTTATTGCTAAACTATGCAGACCTTAGACTAAAAGTGGGAAAACGCTGCATGTATTTCAGTGGTAGTATGACCCCACATGATTAGGCGTAGTGTGAGGACAAATTATCCAATCAATAGAGTAAACAGTTGGACATAGGCGTATCCTTAGCGTCGCCACGCACGACCATCCTGTACTTCTCGCATCCAACCGATTCCCGCAATCTTCAACAGTTGCCCACCATGTAGGAAGCTATCCAACGACCTTCAAATGGTCGCCACTCCAGAACCTTATTGATTTAGTAACATACTAGCTTATGCCCGTGGCTTCGCCCGGGATCATATTGCCGGGATAAAAAGTCCTATGTGTTAATCCAGGTTATAAACTATCTTTATGCTAAATTTCATCCAAAACCGGTTAGCAGTTTTTGCGTTATAGAGTAGCAAACATTGATCCATCAGGCATCCTCAGAAACTTTCGCGTTTATAATATTAGTAAGATAAGAATTAAGATAAAATCACCTTCTAAGGGTTAATAACACGTATGGACTTATAGAATTATAACCATTCAAATAATCAATACAACCCTCCAAGTTCATTTAACCCCATTGAGTGACTTTTTCATGAAATGGTTACTGAATGGGGTTAAATGAACTTGGAGGGTTGTTTTGATGGTTTGAATGATTATAATTCTGTAACTCCATACGTGTTACTAGCGCGATTCATATTTTCATCAACATACAACCTGACACTGACCTGCAAATTGCAATAAACATAAGAAAATTTAAATTGCGCGGGCTACCCTTGCGCATCCACCTTAATAATTCTGATATCAAGGTACTGTTACTTCTTTCAAATTAATCTTGTTCACTTACTCATCCTGTGATAATCGCAGATATATTTTACAAATAATTTGCACGTACACTGGTGTTTTCCAAAGCCATCTATAGCTTTTAACACCCAGTCTTAGTTATTAATCTATAAACTTTTATGATGTTTTCATAAAAAGGTTGAGTTCATTTTGTTCAATTTTTCGACGTTTTTATGATCGTGTTGCTCTCGCCTCATTGGTAAATAATAACAGCTGCATGGGTCTACGCTTGCCATGGTTGCCAGTCCGAGGATGGGTAGCCATTCATTACAAGCCGAAGCCTCTCCGTATTTCGGAAAATATGACAGTCCCGGCTGTTATTCGTAGATCTTTGCCAGTCGTTACGAGTAGACAGTAAGCCAGAATGTCTTCGACAACCAGTATTGTCGAGGGGTGTCCTTATACCCAGTATTGTGGAGGTCAGATAGGCAGTCGCACCATGTAAAATACAAGTATTCAGCAGCGTTCGAGCAACGGTGGCCCAGTGGTGGCGGCCCCGACTTACGAACAGTAAGTTGTGGGTTCGAACCCAGGCAGGCGCATTACTTTGTGTAACTTATTCCGTCACCACTGCTCTAAAAACGGTGAAGGAAAACATCGTGAGTAAACCGGCATGTCCTAGAACCAAAAAATTCGAAGACATATGTGACATCTACTAACCTGCACTGGGCCCGCGTGATGGATTATAGCCCATTCCCTCTCATAGACAGGAGGCCGTGTGTCACAGCAGTGGGAACATTATAGGCTGATTATGCTTACACAGCAGCGTTCGGTTAGACTGGAAGCCGACCTCAAACATAGATGGGAAAAAGCTGGGCAGATGTTATCTGTGGTTCTATTGATACAGATGTATTTTTATATAGGAAGTAAGTAGGTAAATGCAATGGAACAATTGATAACTAATGGAGATGGACATACGGAAAGTAAAAAAATATTATTCTGGAAAAAGCAAATTTCGAACACTGTTTTAAACTTTCGCGGTTTACACTTACACATAAACTTTCACTTACGGGATATCTTCCGTGCCAAGCCACGTTTTTTGTCAACGGACAAACATTACTTACCAAGGCTGACAAGAGAAGCAATTGAAATAAGAAAATATAAAAATTTCAATCGAGAGGATGGCTTCAAATTGTCCAGTACGTGGAATCCAATTTTGAGTATGCTCAAAAGTAGCAGCCGGCATCGTAATAAAGACTCCAAAAAGCCTTGTGATACTGTGAGTGTGTTTTGCCGTGACTTAGTGATGAGTGAGACAAAGAAAGAGGGTAGACAGGATTGCCTGCTCTTAACAATTTATTTTTAATCCACCCGCATTCTCCAGTCAACCCGCGATCATTGCGCTTGCAACAGAGTCGAAATATCGGGAGCTCAAAATAACAGACAATCACGGAAGATATTCCGTAAGTGACAGATTATGTGTAAGCAAATTTCGGTTTTCGGACATTCGGCAAAGCAAAGCAGCGATAAACATGACTTCGGTTACATGTTTACAAAAGTATAAAGGGTGTAACAAGACCCTTAACGAAGTCGAAAGGCACTTGTTCTCCCCGTCATTGCGATCATTTTTTTGGTCTATTGGACCGTACCTGGGAACCTTCTAGTTACGGAGACATTGAGTTCCAACTTTTTATCATGTTTTTTTTTTTTTTTTTAATACAGTGTTTAATGGCATATTTTTACTTTAAACACCTCCACGATCCCCGTACTATTCAATCCATCCATCAGCATAAAGTTTTGTGTGCGTTACATTGAATCCTACCGTAGAACGTGATTTCTCACCCCAAAAAAAAAAGTAGTTTCCCAGCGATAATTTTTGTGTAAAGTTACCTACTTAGTTTGATGTACAGAGTGCTTGTTTGACGGCTTCGTTAAGGGTCTTGTTACACCCTGTATTTAAGGCTAGTGAATATCCACGGTAGAAACAATATGGTACCAGATGTACAAATGTAATTACAGTTAGTTACAAGGTTTGGTCAAGGCCTTTGATTTAAATACATAGATACATTTTATGTATTTACTGTAGGTGTTGTAGAACTATAAGAACAGTAAGCATTTGCATATATTAAGTAAGAGTAGCTGAAAAAAATATAATTAATCAGATGATTTGTGGCATAAAAAAATAAAAATGCAAAAAAAGTTTTGTACTGTAAGTACTTATCATTAACACTGGAAACGGGATATATACCATGTTTAAAAAGTAGTACATACGTACTACTTTTTTTAAAATAAATTATACTTATTTTAATATATTTCCTAAAAAACGCTAGCGTAAAAAAATGAGGTTGCATATTTACGAAGGAGAAATATAAATGTCATGATAAAATTGAACGGAAATATAAACGGTGACAAAAAACAAACATGCTGTATCTCCGATAATTAAAAACCGCGCGTATCTTTGGCAACGAATTGTAGATTAATTAATTACACATGTATTTTATCATTATCAGATGCCAATGATTAGTCTTTTGAGTGAGGCAGTGAAATACCTACCTTTTATAAAAATATGTTTATTTCACGACGTAAATAATTCTCAGTGAAAACCTAGTGATTTTAGAACTCAGTGAGCTTTGAAACCGGTGAGTGCAGTACTATTTCTTAGTGATTTAGTGATGTTAGGAATCTGTGGTTATCAGGAATTGTCTGTGGTGATATTCTCTTTAATATCATTTAGAAAAGGCGGTGCATCGCTGCGAATCCGCGACGATTCATTTTTAAAAACATATGAGTACGCTTTTGAATTTTATGCGGTCACTTGAGTGAAGTTCCAATTGAACTTTTTATGTAGCACCAGATGGCTGATGCTGGCTGATAGATGCTGTATTTCCTATTAACTATCAGGAGATCTTTATCAAATAATAATATTGACCGCTGCCTAGTTTTCAACCAATTATGTTAGGGTAGGCTTTCAGTCTTACCGGATGCAGATGAATACCAGTACATTTTTTACATTGAGTGACTGCCTACCTGGCTACGCATGTAATACGCTACCCAATGCTGGTTGTCAGATTTTCAGGCCACTGACTACTTGTAATGACTGTCAAAGATCTACAATTGACAGCCGGGACCAACGGCTTAACGTGCTTTCCGAGGCACGGAGGAAACTCGGTATGTGATGTGAACCCATCCCGACCCGTGTGGCTGTTGTTATTTAGCTACGATTGCTACGAACTCCTACCTCTCTATATAAAGGGTGTAACAAGACCCTTAACGAAGCCGAAAGGCACTTGTTCTCCCCGTCATTGCGATCATTTTTTTGTTCTAGACCATACCTGGGAACCTTCTAGTTACTGAGATATTGGGGGTCAAAGTTCCAACCTTTTCACAAGTTTTTTTTTTTAAATACTTGTTTTTAATGTAAGATTTTTGTTGAAACACCTCCACGACCCCCGTACTATTCAATGCATCCATCAGCACAAAGTTTTGAGTACGTTACATCGTGTCCTACTGTAAAACGTGATTTCTTACCCCAAAAAAAAATAGTAGTTTCCCAGCAATAATTTTTGAGTAAAGTTACATAATTTGATGTACATAATGCTTGGTTGACGGCTTCGAGAAAGGTCCTGTTACAGCCTGTATATTATCTAAAATCTTTTTTGGTGCAAGCTGTGTATTGGATTGGCAGCATTGCCTACCGAACTGTATGATGTGAATGTGAAAAGTACACTTAACTGCTAGGTTTTTCTTGACAGGCGTCTTTTGTCTTTAGACTAACCTTCATCGTGATTTCTGAAAAAGTATTCTTTATTTTATTATACAGGGCGTTTGTACAACTGACGGGCGTTTGTGTTTTTTTGGGTGTTGATGAGTCAGTCATTTGAATGAATTATTTTTATTTTTTGAATTGTCGTTTTTGTTTTTATTATGGAAACTTTTAACGTGCACATCTTGCTACATCGTTCTCACATAGTGTCCCATCTCAACATGATGTAACCAAGGTTTTGTAACAATATGCTGATTTAAAAGAGTTTCTTGCCCGTTCTTCTCCATACAGATCTACGCTAAGGAATGGGCAACTACAGTACTTTCACAGTTTTTATGCCTTGTGACTGGGACTGTAGCTACATTTCAGTGTTATCTTTGTTTCGCCAATTCGAAAGTGCCTGTAACTGGCGTACTCAAAATAAATGCTTTGATTTTGAGTACTTTTTCCTTTTTATTTAGAAAATAATCGACCAGGGCAATCGCGGCTTATTCTGAAAATAGGCCAGCAGCAGCTAGCAGCTTTTTTTTTTTTTTTTTATAAGATTACCTAAATGCATGTATTATGTGAGATTGTTACTAAACAAATTAGGTAATTTTCGACAGATTTATAGTATAGATAACTGACAATAGTAATTCGCTTATAAAATCCGCGCAATTGATAATGAAACCTTGTGTGATTAGAGCTACGTTTTTACCCTGAACTTAGTTAGCAGCATGTGCGATAGTGGACAAACGTGAGCCTTATCTTTTGTGTAAAAAAACCAGCCAAGTGTAAGTCGGAGTCGCGCATGAAGAGTTCCGTACCATCGTAGTAGGCCCCTTTAATTTTTTTATTATTTGTTGTTATAGCGGCAACAGAAATACACATTGTATACGTAAAAATTTCAACAGTCTACCTATTACGGATCATGAGATACAGCCCGCTGACAGACAGACGAATGGAAGGACGAACGGACGGACAGCGGTGGATTAGTAATAGGGGTTCCGTTGTTTACCCTTCGGGTACGGAAGCCTTAAAGCACACTTTTTATATTAGCATAACATACGTTAAGTAAACCACATTTTTATACAACACAACTTTAGCAACTTGTGGGATCAATGAAAAGCATTTGCGTGTGGCTGAGATGAGAACGCTAAAGGGAATGTCTGGTGTAACGCTAATGGATAAACTAAGAAATGGGCGTATGACATTAAACATACCGATTTGTTATTACAAGGTAATCACAAGTATTGGATTTTCTTCGATTTGTCCGGTCCATCGCTCGTAAATATTTGAATGTTTTTGATTAAACCGCACACATATTGTACTTGCGTGTGGATTACGGGCCACTCTCTGTTATTGAACCTTTTAGAATAGAATAGAATGTCTCTTTATTCGAGTATCCATGACTCAAAAGATGTTAGTAAAACTTACGACTATGTTAGTAAGCATTGATAAAACGAACAAACACAACAGATAATGGTAGATCACTGCTGTGATAACCCATGAGAAATGGCACAGAAGCGACCCACATAAACACAGTCCAGGCGACTGGCAATCATGCTTAAGATACTGTTGTTGCTGCCACGCACCCTGCGCACCAGGGAAGCGCACCTTTTACGCATTGTTGTGTAAAAACAATCCACATGCGCATCTGCGAACATCCCCGACGCACTACAGAAGCGTGGCAGCCCCACCAGCATCCTAAACGCGTTATTATACTAACGCGTAACGCGCGCGCGTTTTATCCCAGCAGTGGGTCGATTATGCTCAGATATACGTATCATATCTGTAATCTTACATAAACTAATATTGTAAATGCGGAAGTTTTGATGGATTACTCAATCACGTCAGAACTGCTCAATGGATGTGAAACGAAATTTGGCACAGAGATAGATTATAGTCTGGAATAGGTATTAGGATATTTTTCAAAGTCTTGGGCAACAGCTAGGTATCGAAGATAAAGCTGAAATGTCTTATCAAACCAATCTATCTTTGAGGTCAACATAATTATATCGTCTGCAATGATATTCATTAATCAACGACTAATCATTGATTGTCTCGGGTATAAGTGCCATTTTTGTAGGTCCTCCCAACTTAATACGCTTTTTTTTACGTTTTTTTTTTATCTGTTATGACTACAGAATTATGGTCCAAGATCCCGCCGATGGCCGCCAGACCTTACCTATTTTCTGATCAACAAAATTTGTGGCATTGAGTACAGTATGTACTGTGAACGTATGCATACCTGCTAACTTGTACTTTTTCTTTTATTTAAATTACTAAACTGAATCAATAAATAACCCTCCTTTTAGGGTTCGCCGTGGTCGGGTAAAAAGAATACGGAAACGTCTCCATTGTTTCAAAAACGCACGAAGTCGTGCTATATCAATAGTCGTGCTATACGCAATGGAAAAAATATGAAAACCCCCATGACTATGCTGCTTTTTCTTTATTAAGGGATCGAAAAAAAAAGATGCAGGTGGAGTGTCATAAGAATTATTTATACAGATCACAAGAGAACATAAAAACTTCACCTAAATATTTTTGGGCGTACGTTAAAACCAGAAAGAAGAATAAAAGTAGATAACCTAAATACATGACGTATGGCAATAGGCAATAGTCAATCTGTAACGCTTTTAATGATTTTTTCTGTGAAAACTTTAGCAGTAGGCTCGGGACTTACACTCCTTTCTCGACTGACTGTGAAACATACGGCGACACACTGCACAACCTGACCGTAGACAGTGCGAGGATCCTGAAACTCCTGGAGAATCTGGACACGTCAAAGGGACCAGGAAGTGACACTTTACCCCCTATCTTCTTCGTTAAATGTGCCAAATCGCTCTGCTTACCAATCGCTTATATCTTCAATAGACTTTTTCGTGAGGGATACTGTCCAACTATTTGGAAAACTGCGCACATTGTGCCCATTCATAAAAAAGGGAGCAGAAACTCGATCGAAAATTATCGTCCAATATCGATTCTGAATGTTCTGGGGAAAGTGATGGAGAAAATAGTACATATAATTTTACCTATGCTACCATTTCTAAATTAATTCCTCAACAACAGCACGGGTTTATTATGGGACGGTCTACTAATACCAATTTGGCAGTATTTCTCGAGAGTGTGGTCCGTGATATGGATGGCGGTGGGCAGGTTGACGTGATCAACACGGATTTCGAAAAAGCCTTCGACCGCGTGGATCACGACATCCTCCTGCGTAAGCTGCAAGAGCTTGGAATTCGCGGTAACTTGCTCAGATGTTTCGAGTCATACCTTAGGAACAGGTCTCAAATTGTTGCATTGGGTGGAGTAAGGTCTAACTGCGTAACCATACCATCTGGTGTGCCACAGGGCTCCATTTTGGCACCTCTTTTATACTCTGCCTACGTTAACGATATAGGAGCGCATGTTTCTGATGCAAGGTTCCTGATGTATGCCGACGACACCAAGATTTTTATGACTATAAGAAATAATCATGACTGTGAGAAGCTAAAAACTGACTTAAATAGACTATCTAATTACTATATTATTAATAGAATCAAAGTGAACGCAAGCAAACGTCAGACTATAACCTTTACTAGGAAACGAAATTTCATTACCTACAACTACAATCTTAGTGGTGGCAATGTTGTGCGTTGCAATTATTATGTCCTGATTGTCCATAAAAACACATTAGTTGATAGGAATCATTTATTCAGCTAGGGAGCTGTCTTACAAACTGAGTGTACAAAAACAATGTCAATCTACCTACATGTTACATCTTTATTATATGTTCAATAAAGTTGTACAGCAAAACTAGACCCTACATAGCTATATATGACATACCTCCCCTCTCAGTAAATGTATACAATGATTAAACAATAAACTGAAATAATCCTAGTTTTAATTTAACTGTTACTCTAACAATCAACTTAACTTTCTGATTTTAACAAGACAACATAATAATTTACAAAATCAATTAGTACAAATAGAGCTGACTATCCTTAGAATGATGAGGTCTCTGATAAGGGGTTTTAGCATGCTCATTACACTTGTTCCTAATTTTCCCTGCCATATCATGGGGACTATCCACTGTTGGTATCCCTAAAATATCGGCCCACTGATCAGCATCAGGAATCTCAATTATTTCTTCAGATTCTAGCGTCTCTCTCATGTCTTCATCTTTATCTCCAAATATATCTTCCAGCTCTCCCGGTGTCGTGGTTGTATTGTCAGCTGTATCTCCTCCCTGTCCCTCCTTCGATCTTGGTTCTGTAGGAGTTTTCTTATATAATTGATCCACGTGACGATTGACCACTGTACCATCGTCAGTTTCAATTCGGTAGCTTGATGGACCGCTTTTATTAATTACCCTGCCTGGTAACCATCTAGAACCTGAGTTGCTATAATTCCGGTACATTACATTCTGACCGACATTTTTCTCTCTAGTTCTCTTCTCGTTATTGTCCTTAATCTGGTTCTCTGTTCGTTTGTATTGCAGGTTATTTGGATGTATTGTGTCTAATAATGTCCGCAAACGTCTGTTCATCAATAGCTCTGCTGGTGTTTTATTGTTCGTAGTACACGGAGTAGAACGAAGACCCAATAATAGATTTGGTATTCTGATATCCCATGTCAAATCATCCATTTTTCGCAATTTATCTTTGATAGTTTGCACCATTCTTTCCGCTAATCCGTTGGTGGCAGGGTGATAGGGTGCTGTGGTAATATGCCGAATATTGTTGGCTTGTAAAAACTGTTTCATATCATTTGACACAAATGAAGTACCGTTGTCTGATACTAACACCTCACAAAGCCCATGAGTAGCAAATACTGTTCTTAAAAGTCGTATAACTGTGGCCGATGTAGTATTGTTGACCATAAATAACTCAGGCCAACGGGAGTAAGCATCAACAATTATCAAAAAGTATTTGTTGTGAAAAGGTCCAGCGAAGTCGATGTGAATTCTTGACCATGGTCTTGTTGGTGTTATCCATTCATGTTTGGTCTTTGGGGGCATGTGCCGGTGTTCAAGGCATTTAGCGCATCCGCTCACCAAAGTTTCGATGTCGTCATTAAGCCCTGGCCACCACACATAACTTCTGGCTAATGCCTTTGTTTGTACAATTCCTGTATGTGTCCTGTGTATCATTTTTAATACTGCTTGGCGCAGCGTCTTTGGTATTACTACACGATGTCCTAGTAGTATACAGTCATCTTGAAGTGATAACTCTAATCGATTCAACCAAAACAGGCGTAATTCGCTATCAGTCACTTTGGCGGGCCATCCGCGCTGAACGTGGTACTGGACTTGAGATAATAATTTGTCTCGCTTTGTTTCTGAAGCGATGTTTTCTACATCATACGGAAAGTCTTCGGGTGTTTCTGCCATTAACAAAATTTCACCGATCTGTGACTCCGGCTGATCCGGCACCGGCTCTGGCCAGCGACTTAAACTGTCCGCATTCCCCAGGATCGCTCCAGGTTTATAAATTATCTCATAGCTATGTGATGTCAGTGCAATGGCAATCCTTGTTAACCTTGGTGACAGCATGTTAGGCATAGGTTTCTTTGGGTCAAATATTCCAAGAAGTGGTTTGTGATCTGTCACTATTCGAAAATGTCTACCCGTGAGGTAATTATGGAATTTCGTGATGCCGAACATAATAGCTGCTGCCTCTTTATCCAGCTGCGAGTATCTCCGTTCATGTGTATGTAGTGTCCTTGAAGCCATGGCTATGGGGCGTTCCTGATCCTTACCGATCTCGTGTGCTAAAACTGCCCCGACTCCATATTCCGAACTATCGCATGTAAGTACAAGCGGTTTTTTAAGGTCATAGTGTACCAATGTCAGGTCAAATGTAATAAAACGTTTAGCCATTTCAAACGCGCTCTGTTCCTTTTCTGTCCATTTCCATATCTGACTTGTCTCCAAAAGCCTATGTAGTGGTTCTAGCAGAGTCGCCTTGTGTGGCACGAATCTCTCATAGAAATTATACAGTCCCAAAAATGCCTGCAGTTCGCGTTTGTTTTTGGGCTCCGGAGTATTAACGATAGATTCTACTTTACTGGGTGCGGGATGAATGCCTTCCGAATCGATGATGAACCCTAGGAATTCAACTTGGGTTTTAGCGAACCTGCATTTTCCTTTATTCAGTCGCAGCCCGGCTCGTTTTATTCTATCCAACACTGCATCGAGTCTCTCCTGCATCTCCGGCATTGTGCGACCGCATACGATGATGTCATCGATTAGTACCGAAACTCCACCGATGCCTGCCAGTAAGGAACTCATCAAACGTTGAAAAATTCCCGGGCATGCTTTTACTCCAAATGCTAATCGGTGTACGGTGTACAATCCTTTGCATGTGTTTAAGGTCAATAATCTGGATGTATCTTCATTCACCACCACCTGTGTATAAGCTCGTTCTAAATCCAGTGTTGTAAAGAATCTTCCTCCAGCTACGGTAGCAAAAACTTCATTTGCTGTTGGCATCGGATAAGTATCCGACTCAGTCGCTTCATTGACTGTGCTACGGTAGTCACCGCATAATCTGACATCGCCAGACTTTTTTATAATTGGTACTACCGGTGTTGCCCATTCAGAATAAGAAATCGGGCGCAGTACCCCTTCGCTTTCAAGTCTATCAATTTCATTTTCAACTCTTTCTTTGATGGCGTATGGGACCGGTCGAGCTTTTAGGAACCTTGGTGTCATTCCTTTCTTCACATGTATCGCCACTGGGTGACCACGGTAGGTACCTAGTCCATCCCGGAATACTTCCTCATGTTTTTCTATCACTCGTATCATTTCGAGGTCAGTCGTGCTTGTGATGAGATTGATGTTGTTCATTGTTATGCCGAGTGGACCTAACCAATCACGTCCCAGCAGGTTAGGCCCATTTCCTTTAGCAACGAAAAAGTTCAACTCGCGGTTCAAGTTCTTGTATAGCACAGGCAGCGTTGCCTGCCCTAAAAGCTGAACCGGCGTCTCCGTCCAGGTGCGCAGCGTCACATTCGCGGGCAGTAACCCGGTGCAAGGCAGGCGTGTGCGCAAAGTACGCCACGTGACTTCATTAACAATCGAAAAACTAGCTCCAGTGTCCACTTGCATGCGAACCGGCGTATCGGCTAGCGACACCTCCACTTCGTACGGCGGTATGCGGCTGTTGCTTTGTACACAATACACTCCATTCAAACAGTATTCCTCGTCAGTGAAGTTAATGTTTCGATTATCACTCTTCTTTTTGCTTATGCAGACCTTCTCTAAATGTCCCTTTTTCTTACAAAAGCGGCATACGGCATTCACAAACCGGCATTCTCCGGCGTGTCGGCTGCCACAGTGATAACACAATCGAACATTGGACTTAGATTGAACCGCATTGATGTCCATCGGCTCGGCGCCCGGCGTCGATGTAGCAACGGCGGCGCCGGCGTTCGGCGGCAACGTGCCGGCCGCGTCCTGCATCATACGAGCGTCCTTGCCCGCACTTTCATACGTAAACATCGCGTCCACCACATCCTGATAGCGTAAATTGTCCTTCTTCAAAAGTTCATATTGTAATTTAGCGTCTCGCATACCACACACCAGTCTATCCCGCAGCATTCGTTCTAAATCAGTAAAGTTACACCACGAACTGAGTTTTCTAATGTTAGCGATGTAGTCCGCAGCTGATTCGTCTTGTTTTTGATCGCACTTATAAAACTTGAACGATACCGAAATCTCATTGGGTTTCGGGCTAAAATGTTTGGTTAGAATTGTTTCTATTTCAGCAAAAGTCACATCGGAGGCTCTTCTCGGCGTTATTAATGCAAGTACAGTCTCAAACACTCGCGCACCACAAATTGAAAAGAAATTAGCTCTTTTCGATGTATCGTCCGTGACGCCATTCGCCTCGAAACAAAATTTTAAACGATCGAGATATATCTCCCAATTGTCTGTTTGCGGGTTGAATTGATCAAATTTCACTGCTTTAGCACTCATTTTAACACTTTTTCCTAAACGTCGCCACTATTATGTCCTGATTGTCCATAAAAACACATTAGTTGATAGGAATCATTTATTCAGCTAGGGAGCTGTCTTACAAACTGAGTGTACAAAAACAATGTCAATCTACCTACATGTTACATCTTTATTATATGTTCAATAAAGTTGTACAGCAAAACTAGACCCTACATAGCTATATATGACAGCAATGTTATTAGGGATCTTGGTGTCGTCCTGGACTCGAAACTTCTGTGCTCGGAGCATGTGTCCTATATCGTCGGCAAGGCATACAAAACCCTGGGATTAATTATGCGTACATGTAATTTGTTTACTGATATAAATTGCATCAAGGTACTTTATTTTGCCTACATACGCAGTATTTTAGAATACTGCAGTAATATCTGGAATCCGCACTACTTGGTTTATATACAGCAGATAGAATCAATACAATCTAAATTCGTTAAATACATTAAGTATCGCACTGGTTTCAGATCTGCAGATTATCTGCAATCATGTAAACATCATAATACGCTACCCCTTCGAGAACAGACGTATGATTCTGGACATGCTATTTCTTTATAATATCTGTAGAGGGAACATTGACATTTTTTTTTTTTACAAACTTTCACTGTTTTAAATTATAACTTAGTTACAAGATTCTTAGTTACTTAGTTATAAGATTGTGTGCTCCGTCTCGACGGACTAGGCACACGCTGTTATTCTAAGTACCACACAGTGGTACAAACTACGCTCAAAATTCAGTCATTGGTAGGACGCTTAATAATTTTAACAAAAGATTCTCTCATCTTGATATATTTAATACTATACAATAGGTATATTCAGGAAACAATTAATAATGTCAGTATGTGACGAATTGACAAGTAAAAATAACTAAATAAATATAATTTAAACAGAAGGTATACAGACAATCACCACACACCACTATGACATACTCACACACACATTTGCAACTCTTCATGCACACTCTTACACACTCAATCACGCTGTACTCTTAGCAATGTTTTGTATAGCTATTAAATTGTAAATCCGTAATTGGCTGTAGGATTAGTTTACATAGTTTAAGATAAAATTGTAAAGAGCTGTGGATTTTGTGAATAATAAATAAATCAAAATCACAATAGCAGACAAATATAGGTACAAGTCACTGCATTTTATATATACTGATAAGAATAATATGAAAAAAAATGCAAGGAGGAAAACAGATACTATCACATTACGTGTCGAAAAAAAATTTCACAGATCAAATCGTTATGATTTCAATTGATTGTTTTCAGATTAAAATCTGGTTGTAAAAATAATTAATTAAACATAATTATACGACCTACATCGTGTCTAAATAAAATCAAAAATATAAGAAAATCAGATTTTCCTTAATTTTATCTGTCTTTTGATCTGATTGATTATGTGTGAGCGTCATTGAATATTTTTGAACTTTCGACAGTGTCATTATCAATAATTACGCATAGATTCCAATGCTAAACGCATTTAGCATTGGAATTGCATCATAATAAATTCTTCAGGGAATTTCTTTTTTTTTTTCTTCTAAAAGGCTTCATTGTTCCTTCGTGAGAGTTAGGTTCAAACTTTATGGCGGCTCGGAACATTATTTAAACTGACTCCTTTGCAATTCATGGTGCCCGTAACAGGTTTATTAGATACAAATAAATAAACTTGAAGTGGCTGTTTGTGATCTCAAAGTAACAGCTTTTTACTGAATGCATACTAGGTTTAACAAGATCCTTCAAGAAGCCGTCAACCAAGCATTCTGTACATCAAACTTAAGTAACTTTACGCAAAAATTATTGCTGGGAAACGATTTTTTTTTGGAGGTGTAAAATCACGTTTTATGATAGGACTCACTGTAGCGCACTCAAAACATTGTGCTTATGGATGCATTGAATAGTACGGGTGTTTAGAAGTAAAAATATTACATTAAAAACATGTTTTTTAAGAAAAAACTTGTGAAAATGTGGGAACTTTGACCCCCAATATCTCCGTAACTAGAAGGTTCGGTGAGCTAGCCCATAGCTCACCATCCACAGGCCCGCGATTCGGTTTCATACTGAAGTATTGTTCGTACCACACGGTGACGCAAAATGAGTTGTACAAGCAGGACTTTAGTATGAAACCGAATGCAGCGTAAATTCCGCGACTCATTTTAGCAACTCACAGCTGAAAAAAATATGGTCGTTTGGCCTCAGCCTTATACTTCTTCTAGTGAGCTAATACTCGATTATATACGTCAATATCATAGTCTAAGTAGTTTTCCCCACGTACTCGTAGTACGCATACTATGACTAATCACTGATAACATTGATAAGTTGATAATAGTACGTTACCAATTTTAACAATCACTTATTAAAATTATGTTTCGTATTGTAAAGATCCGGATCTCGTTTATATCTTTATATTTTATCGTTCCTATCTCGTTTTATATGAGTTTTTTCTGGGGAAACTGAATTATTGTAAGATTTTACCTTGTAGTCACACCTGGGTAGATATCCCAGCCTGCTAGGAATATATGTCGACATAATACAGCGTGTAAGGGGCCTTTTACGCAAACACATTTTCTTTATTTTTTTATTTTAATTGTTGTCCACGGCCTTCGTCCGCGTGAAATTATTATAAAAATATAAATTATGATAATATCGCGCCGATATACACCGATGGGATGGCAGTGGCAGTGTTAATAAGTATATCCCTTTTTATTTTCGGCTGGTACGTCATCAAATGACTCCTCCCGCTCTGGGCAGAGCAGGAGGGAGTATCAGACTTTTACTGAATAAAACCCATCCATGTTCCTTCATCGCCCTTTGTGTTCCAGGGCCGCGGTATCTCTTTCGAACAGTCCCACAGCCCCGGCAGGCATCGGCCCTTGCGGACCCCTTCCCGTTTGCTGACATCTCTTTAAGGCGCGCGTGGAACACGAACGCGCCGTCGACACGGCCACGTCATAAGACGGCCGGACGGCGAGCTAGCTCATTACTCACCGTCCACAGGCCCACGCCTACGGTGGCCGGGAGCCACCACGTGGCTTAGATATGAATAAACTCTGTGTAAACATTATGAAATTAATATGTTCAGATTTTAAATTCTCTCGCATTAATGTTTTTACATCACACGTTCGTGCTAGATATCGTATTACTCAGTAACTGAGTTGTGGAGGTCAGATAGGCATTCGCTCCATGTAAAATATTGATATTCAGCTGCATCCAGTAAGACTGGAAGCCGACCGCAACATAGTTCGGATAGATTATGATGCGCTAAGAACTGTCGGCATCCATTATAAAGTACTTACACCTATTTCTATCAGTACCTAATTAATTAAAAACTAATTGATATGAAGTTTGTCATCCGTCTAATTCGATTAGCTACTACACTATAATTTTGATCGTTATCAAATTACGGAGTAGTCGACAAATCACAGAGCGAAATCTTTTATGTTGTACGTACAGAATGTTTCTTTTTTATTTATTTATTTATGTGACAATAAGTGCACACAAAATTTATAACAGGACATTACATTAAGATAGAAGGGCACAAAGGTACTGCCTATTTCATAAATCTTCCAGCAGACCTGCGAGAGGAAAGATAGAGTTATTTCAGACTTTTGTTAGTGTCTTTTTGGAAGCCGGTTTTTTTCCGGAGAAAGTTTTTTAATTGTAGTTATACCACACATCCGCAAGAGAACCAAAGTTACCGACGTAGCCCGAAGAATTGCCAAACTGAAGTGGCAGTGGGCAGGGCACATTGCTCGCAGAACGGATGGCCGATGGGGCCGAAAAGTTCTGGAGTGGCGACCGCGAACCGGAAGACGTTGCGTTGGAAGGCCTCCCACTAGGTGGACCGATGACCTGGTGAAGGTTGCGGGGATCCGCTGGATGCGAGTTGCACGGGACCGGTCAGTGTGGCGACACTTGGGGGAGGCCTATGTCCAGCAGTGGACGTCTTTCGGCTGAAATGATGATGATGATACCACACAAATTCTTGTAACGAAACATTTTTTTACATTGTAACTAGCAGTGATTAAGGAACCATCATGCCATGTACATAGCCCAAGAAGAAAAAAAATAATATTCAAAGAAAAAAAAAACAAATTATTGAACCGATTTTGATGAAATTGTTATGGGACCAATCGGGAAGTATATCCTTTGACAAAAAAATCTAATCGGTTCATAAATGACGGAGTTAAGCGACAACAAACATAAAATAAAAAATACAGCCGAATTGAGAACCTCTTCTTTTTTTAAGAAAATCGGTTAAAAACAGTGTGTCTTTGTTAATAATGAAAAAAATTGTTTCTATGGTTTGGGCAGGTGATGCTGAGGAACAGAAAAAAAGCTGTGAGGAAACTTTTGAATATAAATGTGGATGGCTATAAGAATACAACAAGGCCAGAGAAACTATGGATGAATTGTGTGAACGGTGATATTGCTAGCAAGAAGGTGACTGTTGAGATGACGAACAATAGACTAGACTGGAAGAAGACGACATGCTACGCCGAACCCAAGTAAATGTGGATAAGGGCAAGAGAATGATGAATTATTTCTATAATATCAAGGCGTCTGCTATCAAAACGGCGAAGCAAAACATCGTGAGGAAACCGGCTTATTCTAGAACCAATAATTCAACATACATCTTTGTTTAAATCCTTTGGGAATTACCTAGGTACAGGCGTTCTATTATAATAATAATACTAGTCTATTACTGTCCCACTGCTGGGAAAAGGCTTCCTCTCATACAGACAAGCCAGTAGCATTGATCACCATGCTTGCTCAAGTCGGGTTGGCGATTTCAGACTTATGTATCTAAAGGAGATCACCCAGATTGGGCTATTTTCAAAAGTCGGCCGGCCGGCCAGCATAAATAAACTTATTTTTAGATTATATTATACCTAAGTCGTAAGTCCATTCACCGAAAAGTTATTCAACCTCAAAATATCTGAGATCACCCAGATTGGGCTATTTCCAAAAGTGCCAGCCAACAAAAATAAACTTATTTTTTAGATAGAGCATAACATAATAAACACTTTTTATTATTACACCTAAGTCGTAAGTCAATTCACCGATAAGTTATTCAAACTCAAAATATCTGAGATCACCCAGGTTGAGCAAATTTTTTTTTGCCGGTTCTTTAAATTAAACGTAATAATTAAATAGAGCTTCTGGATATAAACATCACAATATTTTGAAAATAGCCCAAAAATGTATGGAGGCTGGGTGATCTCCTTTATAAGTCCAGGTGCCAGTCACGATGTTTTCCTTCACCGATGTCTATGATGTCCAAGATAAACTTAAAAAATACATATGAATGGAATTATAATATTTAAGCCATATTTAAAAAATGTGATGCAATATGTAGGCTTGGCTCAAATCACTACCTTAATGACTATTATCACGTTCTTACAGGATTATTGGCCACAAAATCCTCTGAAATCACAGTCCATTACTTTTAAAATACCTATATATTAGATACAGAACCCCCAACATAAATTGACCCGTGGCGAAAAATAGAACTAAAAAAAATATACTCAATCTGACGTTTATATGACGTTTTTCTTACCGAACAGCGCCATTATGACAGACCAAGTTATAATTGACAAAAATAATCCGTTGTTTGAAAAACCGCTAGTAATAACAAAGAATATTTATTAAAGTTTCTGAGAAAATGAGATTATAAAGATAGACGATTAGATTTGTTTTATTAAGCATTATTTGGTAAAAGGGTACAGTCAGCAACATATAGTTGTAAACTTCGTGGAAACATATTTTATTAAAATTTAAAAGACTAGCTTTTCCCCCCGGTTTCGCTCGCTTTATGGTCGGAAATTAATGCACAGGAACGTTTTTATATAGCCTATGACATTCGGGGATACTATAACTTCCCATTACTGTAATAATTTTCGGAATCAGATCAATAGTTTCGAAGATAGCCACCTTCAAACAAACAGACATACAAACATACACACTTTAGCTTCAATATTAGGTATATAGCATACAGAGTATAAAAAGACACATCACATACCCGTTAACCAAGCATTCTGTACATACATCAAACTAAGTAAAACTGTTCGAAAGTTATTGTTGGGACGCCATTTTTTTTGAACTTGCATGTTTTTAACACAAAACATTGTGCTGATGGATGCATTGAATAGTAAAGAGCACATGGTGGTATTAAAAGAAAGTAAAGAAAAACATTCAAAACTTACATTTCTAAAAATAACTTGTCAAAAAGTAGGAACTTTGACCTGTAATATATCCGTAACTAGTCCATGTGGCTTCGTCAAGGGTATGGCCTACAGGCAGTTGTCCCGTGTCTGTATGTTTGTGTATGTGAGTTTAAATGTTTGTAAACGTACCCAAGATGCAGGAGAAATTCCTAGTCTGGGATAACTTAAAAAAAAGGATAGATAAATATAATTTAATTTGTTAAACGGCTGCATGGTTCTTGAAGTGTGTGGCCGTAGTTAAAACTAAAGCCGCCATTTTGTTTTTATAATACAATTTCCACAGAACACTTCACGAAAATGTTGACTGGCAGCGCTCTCTTAACAATGTCATTGAAGTGGCAACAAAAAAACATGCTGTACGGTATGGATATTAGATTTTGACGGTTACTTAAAAACATGCAGGTATGCATAACGCTGCTGCCGCCACTGCTGATTCTTTTATAAATTACTCTCCAAATGCTTACTTTTAGCTAAATAGTTTAGACAACATGCTGTATAAAAAAAAAAAGATATAATCGATTTTTCTAATTTTGAATCATTATAAAAGAATACTAACATGAAGAAGTTTTTACAAAAACGAGGTTTTTAGCCACAAACTCATGCATTTCACGGAATATGTAGGTAAATAACTAACAATTTTCTGAGATAGATATAATAGGAAAATGATTAAGTTATGTACCTATAGGTACTATTCTCGTTTGAGCATTTGGTGAAAAGTTCGTACATAATTATGCTAATGCCGGGGGCAGCATACACTGCGTTACCGTACTTTCGGTGACCGATCTCGGCGATAAACGTGAGTCCATCGATGTGTGGCCGGTTTTGGATTTCACCTCGATGATTCTCTTACACACAAAGAATGTCGTAGTGTATTTTACGGTACAAAATGCAAAGAATTTCCGATTTTTCTTGAGATAACCCTTCGATGCTAATCAAGACTGAAAGCGCCAAACTCGTCGCCAAATTTTGGGCTGAGTCAATGCGCTGATGCTGAGTATCGCGTTTGAGTTTGCTGCTAGAGGCGCTAGTGTAGCGCTAGGTCACCGAAATGTCACATGTCATAGAAATTTCACGCGTTGAGTGCCTTTCATCACGTATTTTTACTACTTTACACGATTGTGGTCTAGATTGATTCCTGATTAATTAAGACTTGAAGATTTTAAGTAGCAACTTAGGATCTGATTTGCGTATAGTACTTGGATGTAAAATGATTTTTAAATGTTTCATGCTTGCTAATTTTAGGGAGAATATTGTAAATAAATGTATCTGAAGTTTACACTATGTTGTTATACGTAGATATTAAAATAAACTTTTTATGAAGTTATTGGTACTGTAAAGTATAAAATAGAATTATTGACATGACCTTACGCGACAGTGGCGCCATCTGGTGAGCTCAAAAACGATAGCCCTCATTTCGATTGCCATCGACACGCTAAGAAAAAGAATGTTTGTATTATTACAGGAAGTTAAAAAGAGAATCCTCTTGGTTGGTATGTATAAATCGACCCAAGATGAATCTGATCACCTTACGGACTATTTTTGCTTGCAGCATCCGGCCGCTATAGAAGAGCTTAGTTTAAAACTTTCTCTTCCTTGGTCCTTTTTTTGTGTTATTTCTATTAGTCAAAAAGAGGTGGTCAAACATATTCTGTGATCATTAACAGAGCCTGAGAATTTTTGTAAAACAAAAGATAATGTGTTGTTTGTTTTAATACTAATGGTCCGCACTCTCTTTGTGCTGACCAATAGTAGTAAGGGTGGTGAACAGATGTGGATGTCGTGTGCACGGGATTTTGTTTTAAAAGTGAGTAGATTCATCTTGGGGTAATGGTACATATGATTAAGAAGGATGAAACGCATGTGACTAAAATAATAAATTAAAAAACATATTTTTATTGACATGAAGAAAATTGTTATACATTTCCATTTGAAACCCTGACTCCTGGGGGCCTACCATGACGTCTTAAAGCAGGAGTAATTCCAGTGTGGGAAAGAGATGGCGCTAGACGACCTGTACAGCTCTGTCTCTGTCCCAAACTGGAATTACTCCTGCTTTATGACGTCATAGTAATCCCCCAGTGCTAGTTGTGTTACAGGAGGTAGTTTATTTACCCATTATTGGAACTAATGTTCACAACAGAATGAAAATGCAGTAAATGATAGCGTTTCTCCATAGGAAACGACCAACCCGAACCGTGCACCTTTTTGTCGACGTTTTATAAGTGCCCATCTAGGCCTATGTGAAATAAAAATATTTGATTTTTGATTCCTGCCTTCACATTATTACAAGAAAGTTGGTACAGAGCTAATTTAGCACAAATTGCAATAAACGAAATTCCCTAGACTGTACTAAAAATGTAATCACAGCATAAGACTAAGGTATTACTGACTGATAACCGACGTAGACTGTGATATGGTAGACTTACTGACGACTGTCTTGTACAGGGTGCTGACTTGTAACCCAATTTACAAGTAATAGTCGTCCTGACCGTTTTCGGTCACAGCGGTCAATATCAGCGGAGATTAGCCATCGGCGCGGGAGATATTATAGTGCACAAGTGTATGCGCAGACACAGGTGCACTCTCTGTTCCTTCACTCTCATAATCCGATGGGACGGCAATCCGACACGACCGGAGAGAGATCAGGCTCAGTACCAACGGCTTAACGTGGTTCCCGAGGCACGGGGGTATCACACCGCCAACTTCCAAACTCCAGGCTGCTTCTAGGATATTTCCAATGGAGAACTGAATAGCACTTTTTGCCCGACCCCCTACATCCCTACTACATAAGACTTAGGAGCGTTAACGTCGTACGCTATTTCATACAAATTTTCAAGTCATTTTTTATCGAAATGACTGAACCGATTTTAATTAAACTTCATACGCATAAGCAGGATACATCTAAATGTCTAAAAATTTTAACTTTTCGAAAAGTCTTTTAAAAAAAAAGATAATTGGATTTTAGTGTTTCTATTTTTTTTTTTTTTATACAGTTCGAAAAGTTCTGTCTCAAATTTTTAGATATATGTATCCCACTTATGCGTATGAAGTGTCATTAAAATCGGTTTAGTCATTTATAATAATTAATCTCCACCTGTATAATGTGTGGGTAGAACCCTCACTTCCACACTTACTCTCGCCCACTACTCACACCATCACATTCACACCATCTCCAACACACATACACACATCCCAGAGCGTTTCATCATTTCATTTTAATTTTTATTTGTTTAAGTTTATATACTTTCTTGATCAGGCTCAGTAACTTAATAACAATTACGTAACCTGGGGAAGTGCGGAGCATCCTAAAACAACCAAATTATTTGCTTAAAAGGATTCTCCCCATTGTAACTAGAATAAGTTATTTATGTTGAAGATTTTTTTTTTTTTTCGGAACAATATGACTAGAAAGTTTGTATGAAATGCCGTACGACGTTAGCAGAACTGGCGAAATGTGGGTGTACACCTCTGCCAAACCCTCCAGGGATTACACGCTTGATGTTACGTTATGTATATAGTAAAGCTAGTTTTTCCCCTACCTATACCATTCTTGTGGTCAGATGCGCCCCTTTTTTTTTTTACCGTTGGGAAATCATCAAATAACCCCTCCCGCTCTGGGCTGAGCAGGAGGGAGTGTCAGACTTTTACTGACTAAAACCCATCCATGTTCCTTCCTTTGCCTTTTGTGTTCCAGGGCCGCGGTATCTCTTTCGAACAGTCCCGCAACCCTGGCAGGCATCGGTCCTTACGGACCCCTTCCTGTTTGCTGACTCTCTTTGAGGCGCGCGTGGAACACGAACGCGCCGTCGACACGGCCTGTCGTTATAAGACGGACGGACGGCGAGCTGGCCCATAGCTCACCGTCCACAAGCCCGCGCCTACGGTGGCCGGCGCCGACGCCCGGTGCGTCTCCCGCGGTGGCTGAGACGTGAGGCTCTCTCCCTCTCGCGTCCCGCCACCTCCTTCGCTAGCATGACTGCTTCGCAGAAGGAGGTGACGGCGTTCCATTCCCTCTCGCTCCGGACCATGGATTGAACCAGGGCCGGACGCGAGAGGTCGCCGCCACCGATAGATGCGCCCCCTAAAGGCAGTATATAATAGTTTATGAGGAGCTCGTGGTTAATTAAGACCAGCCGTTCGGGTCGATCTTTAGGTTAACCCGCGCTTGCCTAGGTTGGGCCGTGGATGGTTGACCACCAATTACATACCGAGGTTCCTCCGTGCCTCGGAAAGTACGTTAAGTACGTTGGTCCCGGCTGTCATTTGTAGATCTTTGACAGCCGTTACAGGTAGTCAGTGGCCCGAAAGTGTGATAACCAGTCTTCTAAAGGGGTATCGTATTATCCAGTACTAACTGAGAAGAAATGAGATGTGTATGAGAGTTCTTTTTTGAGCTACACTATCAAAATTACTACGGTATCAAAATTTGCGTAATTTTACACAGATTTCACATTGTGATTTTACATTGTGTGTTCTCTTGAGGGCTTGACGTGACTCCGATTATCTCTGAAATCTCTTCTTATGTCTGTAATGTTCATATTCTTAGAAACGAATGCAGAAAACTTTCAAAGGAATATGAATAACTAGCTTTTGCCCACAGCTTCGCCCGCGTGAAAGAAAGAAAGAAAGAAAGAAACATATTTATTTGGCACACGCCACAAGTGCACACAAAAGAAAAATAACAAAAATGAAATATAAATCTTAAAACTACACAATAAAAAAATAAAAACCTTAAACTAAACAGAAAAACAAAGATGGATGGATGGTGGATGTCAAAAAATATCCCACGGTAACGTATTACCGATTCCACCCGAACAAACATAGTTACATACCTTCATCCCCCATTTTACCCCTTCGGGGGTAGAATTATGAAAAACGCTGCGACACGTATAAATTAATTTTCAATCGTCAGCCTGAACACAAAATATGAAGACTATATTATGATATATAAGGTCCCATTAAAATAGGTGGACAAATTTTATTGACTGATTATAGTGATTTTATTTTGACCTATAATAATAAATTGCCGGCGGCACTCTAGAATAAACACATCCATTAGGTCAAAATAAAATCACTTTAATCAGGGGTTTTTTTTTTGCTTGGATATCTTTGGTTAGATATACTGAACGCTGTTTTAAAATTTGTCCATCTATTTCAATGGGACCTTATATATATAACTACAAAACTAAGGGACTTCCATATAATCTTCCATCCCCTAATTCACCCCTTTAGGGCTGGAATTCCAAAATCCTTTCTTAGTTGATATTTACTCTTCACAAAGAACACCCTCCAAGTTTTATGTCTATAGGACCAGCGGTTTGGGCTGTGTGTTGTGTGTCACCCAGTCAGTCAGTCAGTCAGTTCATCATAACTCAACACGAATAAAGTTTACTTTCACATGAGACATTTAGCACTCAAAGTTTTTTTTTTTATAAATGTTTGCCCCACACTAGGAATTACTCCTGTATCGTGGGTGCTTTTACAAACATTTAAACTCACATACACAAACAGCCAGACCCGGAACAACTACTGGTAGGTCACTAGGTCATACACATATTTGTTCCGTGCGGGATCGAACCCACGACTCGCAGCGTAGCCAATCGCTCAGCCACTGCGCCAACCGTACCGTTAGTATTTCGGCCGCGTAGCTGCAATGCTACGAAGCTGTAATATTACGTAGCAATGACGCAACGTCGAAAGTTCGTAGCAGCTCCGTACCAATGACGTTTACCATTTGACGACCCGAATGGCGCAGCGGCAGTGAAGCTGCCTTACGTCCTTAGGGTCCCGGGTTCGAATCCTGGTAGGAGCAAATGTTTGTGTGATGAGCATGGACATTTGTTTCCGAGTCATGGATGGATATATGTATAATAAGTATGTATTTACAAACAAAAAGTATCTATGTAGTAGTATCAACTATCTGGTGTCCACGACACAAGCCTCGTTGCTTAGTGTGGCACCTAGATGGCGCTGTGTGTAATGTCCAGCGATATTTATATTTATAATATAATTAAATCATGAGTCGAAAGACACGTGGCGTCATATATTATCATAAGGACGTTAAAAAATATAAAAATATAAAATGACGCTACGAATTAGTGACGGTGCGTAGCAGTGACGAAAATGTATACCTACGTCACATTATTCTTTATCGTGTGGTTAGTGCCTAACCTGGTGTCATAGTTATGGGCCTCTGACTTTGCTTTACATGCCGTCAAGAAATATCTCTCAGGCATGCTGGTTTCCTCACGATGTTTTCCTTCAGCGAAACAAGAGATTATCATAGAATACGCACATGGATTCAAAAAATCAGAGGTGCGTGCCTTGGGTTCGAACTTGAAACCAAGGGAAGGTTACGTTTTTTATTTTAATTTTATTTTTTACAGAAATTGGTAAGCGTAAACCAACCCCTACTTTCCATACTGTCCATAATTATACTGTGGAATAAACGTTTGCGTTTGTGTGTGTGACGGCGCGTTTATAGGGCTAGGAACACACGGGCTGCGTTTTAATACGGGTGGTTTACGCTTACCCATTTCCGTAAATAAATAAAAACGCCTACTCTTTTTAGTATCGATTCAGGTCGAGAATCACTAGTATAGATACCTCCTTGAATTTGATCAGGATGCAAGCGACAGCCTGAAGCATAACGAAACAAGTAACATTTAAATAAAAGTATAAAAAAAAACATGACTACAAAGTGTATTATGTATATTTATATGTATATTTATAATCCCCTTTTAATTTCCTTCATTTTGATACCCTACTCGATTGGTTTGGTTGAATACATATTAACGACTTACAATAAAATTTTGCGCCAAAAACACGTCATTTCGTTTTTTTTTATAAACACCTGTCTAAAGAAAATTGGGTTTTTGAGACGAATCTAATGATACCTTAATCGTCGACATTGATCCAGCCATTTGGAAAAAAAACAAACATACAGGATACGCCCGAAAAAATTAAACCTTTGGAAGTCGGGTATCAAGTAGTTATTTTTAGATATTATTTTGTAGCCTCTCGTAATGTTGTCTTATTTGACCCAAAGGTTGACTGGTAGAGAATGCCTCTAGGGCATTAAGTCCGATTATGTACCACTATTTAAATACGACTTGTGACTGCAGAGCGCGAGGCCTACCATCACACCAGTAATCTCCAAAGGGTTAGGTAGAGGTGTACCTAATAGTACACCCACATTTCGCTAGTTATGTTTAAGTCCCATATAATAGGGGGTGAGCCTATTGCCATCGATCGGGCACAAATCTAGACTCCGTGGCTGCTACTGAGAAATTACTAATGGAAAAACTCATTATCACTTTGTCTGATCCGGGAATCGAATCTAGAACCTCGTGCTCAGCAGTCGCGCTTGCGAACACTCGACCAACGAGGCCGTCCAAGAACAAAATTGAAAAAAACATAACATGCATATTTTACAACTAACATAGGCAGTATTTGCCACGCGGAAGCGAACTCTATGAACAAAGAAATCAACGACTTCAGTCATAATTTTTCGTAAACTAATTCTTCTTTCTGTAGCGTGTGGTTAGTGCCTAACCTGTGTCAGACTTTTTATGCCGCCCATGCGCCTCTGACTTGGCTTTACATGCCGTCGAGAAATATCTCTCAGGCATGCTGGTTTCCTCACGATATTTTTCTTCATCGAAGCTACTGATAATTAAACAAAAGAAAGATTAATTAATTGCAGTTCATTGACCAAAGCGACCAGAATTGTAGCACGGATACAGCGTTTCTTCGGAAATCCTCGCGTGATATACGAAACGTGACACCGGATGCCTCTTTCATTTGCATTGTTTAATTCGCATAAAGTGTTATGCGAATTAAACAATGCAAATGAAAAAATAATAGATATGTCCTACAAACGGAAATTACACAAGAATATAAACAACTTAACTTATGAAGAAATAAACTATTTCTACAAAAAGTGTCATTTTTAAACTTAACACGCGACACGCAGCGCAGCAGTCAATCGCTCAGCTACTGTGCCAACCGTGCTGTTATCGGAATACATGGCCGCGCACTTTGAGAACAATTCATATATCTCACTAAAAGGCAAAGACTTCAAGCAATGCATCAAATAGATGACAAATCAAGAAAGCTCCTTGCGAAGCAAAACTCCTGGGTCATCGTAGAACTACGTCACCGTATGACGTTATACACAGCGTGTCGTACGAGAAGGCATGGAACAAGTTGCAAGAATCAAACAGTTGGTTGGCTGGTTAGTTGCGGAAGGCGCGAATTACGTACTGTTTGTCAAAACTACGCACTGTGGGATTCGTGCGGAAATAAGTACAAATATTTAAAGTAGTTATTTTTAAGGATTTTAAATTTTTTAATAAGACATACAATTGGCAATCAAACCCACAAGCCACCAATATCTCCGTTACTAGTAGGTTCCCAGAAATGATTGGAAGTACCTTTCAGCTACAAGTACTTTTAGCTTAATATTTATTTTGACCTTATACAGGCGGTTCTTTCTCTCTCTACGTAGCTTCTTTAGGGCGTTCCCACTAGGTAGGGTCTCATCGCCTTACATTTTTCTGCTTACTCCGTAACCTACTTTAGACCAACAATCCGCATCATATTTTTGCATAATTAATTTAACACGAGTAACTAATTTAAAATAGTGTACACATAACTTTGTAGCTATCAACAACTGAGGGGAAATTAGCCTTCAAGTCTAGCACTGTAATATACAATAATGTATAATGTATACCTAACTTTGATAAGTTACTTTACTATAAGTTATTTTAATTTATAAATTTTAATGTATACATGAATAATAAACATTGATAAACTTAACTAGTGCATTTGTGAAAAGGGTTTCTTATGACAAATCGGTGTACGGAGTACAACAACGGGTTCAGGTTATTTAAAAAAAAAGAAGTTAAATGTGATATGGTAATTTTATGTGTCTATACACATAAAATTACCCTATCACATTATAACTATCTTTTTTAAAATATTTATTAATTTATTCTTTGAGTTCGAATGAGCGAAATAAATGACAGAGGGTAAATCATTTTTCTTTTCCCCTTTCAGACAATACTGCTCTAATCTATACATCTATTCTATGCAAATAAATAAAATTGACGTGTCTGTTTGTAATATCAAAATAAAAGCTTTTTACTAAATGCATATGAAAGCATAAACGGTACTTATAACAAAAACACATTCTTTTTTCAATTTTTTTCTGTCTGTCTGTCTCTCTGTCTGTTTGTTCCGACTAATATCCGCAACGGCTAGACTGATTTTGACGGGGCTTTTACTGGCAGATAGCTGATGTTATAAGGACTAATATAGGGTACTATTATTTTAGAAAAATAATTAGGATGCAAAAAAATTAAAACCCTTGATATTGGTAACAAAATTCGATTAAAAAAACTGGCCAATAAAAATATTTTGAACTCTGCTTCATATGTTGTAGGTATTGAATTACATTCAACAGCTTTGTTTTTCATAGTATGTTAATGAAAAACAAAGTTACTGCTGCAGCTTGATGAAAAAGTCCTATATCTCAAAAACTAATCAATTCAAATTTTATTCAAACAAATTTTTATTGAATGTATTTTTTACGTTCTACAATTTAATTTTTTTTCAGAATTTTCCTCCTTTTACTTTAAAAATTAGAGGCGGACACACACATTTTACCACTTTGGAAGTGTCTATCAATTTGAAATACGCACGTTTATGATTGATGAATAAAAAAATTGTTTAGTTTCAGTTTTATTTATGGAGCCACCCTTAATCATTTTTTTTTGTACAAAAATCGTAAAGTGGTTCACAGAATACATCTACTTTTTAACTAATAAAGTGGCTGTGACATACACGGACAGACAGACATGACGAATTTAAAAGGTTTCTGTTTTTTTCCATTCGGCTACGGAACCCTAAAAAGGGAAGTAATATTTCTATAATAACAATTTCACGCGAACGAAGGTCGCGGACAAACTATACTAATATTGTAAAGCTAGAGAGTTTGTTTGTTTGTTTGGTTGAACGCGCTAATCTCAGGAACTACTGGTTCGAATTTAAAAAAATCTTCCCCGAAAATGCCCCTGATACCATTTAATTCAGATGAATATCTTAGGAAATATCATAATATGCAAATAACTCGCGCAACAAAATAATATTTTAACGACACGAGGGTCCATTATAGGATGGAATAGGAAAGTACCTATATGAAGCTGTAATATGATGTACAGCTCAATCAACAACATAGGTACTTTATAACATAACATTTCACCTGTATTTCCCAGAAGGGTTAGGTAGAGGTGTACCATTAATTACACCCACATTTTGCCAGTAATGTTTAGACAAAAAAGAGTTCGGTGAGAGAAGATGAGATAGAGATTGGTGTTTCACCATTCTGTGGTCTAAAACAGGAATAATGGACTTCAAGAAGAAGAAGAAGAAGCTGCTAGGCTGAAATGGCCAGACAGAAGTTGAGCCGAACTGGATGACCTGAACGCTTACCGCGGCTGGTTCGATATGACGCAGGAAAAGAGTTCCTTTAAGGAATTAGCCAATATTTTCCCACTTCTGAGCAAAGACCCGTCTTTGCTCAGAAGTGGGACAATATTGGCTACACAAAAGAATAGGGAAGTTTAAGCAAGACATGGTAAATTATTTCTTAGAAATAACTTAGTTTTGTTTCCAAATACATTCTATATTCAGAACACACCGACGAAGTCACATTGTTCTAGGACAGGTCTTTCGTCGCAAACAAATGATTACATCACAATGCAATATCACTTTTTTACTAAATTAAATCGCAACTACCAATAATACCCACGGACTTGCTTTTTTAGTTCAAATTACTTCAGACACATGGCCAGACATTGAACATCAAAATATATACGGCACTTGTTACAAAAACCGTTTTTTTGTTTTTTTTCAATTTTTGTCTGTCTGTCTGTTTGTTCCGGCTAATCTCCGAAACGGCTGGACCGATTTGCACGAGGCTTTTACTGGCAGATAGCAGATGTTATAAGCAGTCACTTAGGACGTTTTATGTGAGAATAAGCTATTAGGGTTCCGTGCAAAAAAATGAAAACCTTTAAAATTGGTAATATGTTTAATTAATATAATATTTAAATGTGAAAGTTCCCAATGATCTATTATATATATTGCAATATTAGTGTTAAGTTATCTTGCTGCGCCTTAACAGGGTAATGTACTCACTAGTTTTAAGTTTTTGCATGTAAAATTAGCTGTGTACATTGTGCATTATAGTAATAAATAAATAGCAAAATCGGATTCAGAAAGGGAAGTAATGTTTTTTATAAGGGCAACAGCTAGTATGAAATAAATGTACGAAAATTGTACTAAATACTTACTATATTGTATTTGAAACAGCATCATAATATTATAAGTTTTTAGTTAAAAATAACGCAACTACGTCCAATAAAACAAGCGCAGCCTAGTTTGGGGACTGACTGTTACCGATATCATTAACGTTAGGTAAGGTTTAAAAATGTTTGTTTGTAACAATTTTGATAACATTTTTATTCTTATGTACCGGAAAGAAAATTTACAGCGTCGGGGAAAGAACCTCGCTATTATAATTCGATCTTTGATCTACAAACGTGACTTCTAATTACTGACGTTATGCGTGTGGAATCCACTTGCATTTGTCTTCCATATCTACTGATATATACACAAAATTATAATTTTACACAACATTTTATAATAAAAGATTTTCATCGCTAGAAATTTATGGTAATCAATTTATTACCACTCAAGCAAAATTAAGTCTTTTACCGTTTTTAGATATGCAATCGGGGTTGATCTATCTAGATAGTCGAATTTAGTTTGGTACGTAAAAGTGCCGACTTTGTCGTTATCTGTTTTATTTTAATGTATTCTAATTGATATTTGTGTTCATTTAAATTGATTTAGGGATGGCGCCTTCGTTGTGTATGTTGATAAAATTACCGCATTGAATATTTCTCTTGCGTTTTCGAATGAAATAAACTCACGTTTGTTGAAATTAGGTTGAGAATTAGGTCTTTGTGAATACCAAAATTAAATAGCTAACAGTTACCCAAAACGCACGGCCGTCAACACTTCCTAGAGTTTTTTTTTTTGGGAGCGTAGGCAAAGGAAACTAAAAAATCAATCATAAAACGTCAATGAGGCACACAAAATTAGGTGACTTTGTTTGTTTCATTGGCTTTTTTGCCACCGACTTCCGAAAGTAAAGTTATTTTAGACTATCTTAGTATTTTTTTTTGGAACTCGGTTTTTTTTGGTTTTAGTATACCACACAAATTCTTATCAGGAATCAATTTTACATTGTAACTAGAAGTTATTAAGGAACATGATGGCCCCTAGTCAACATAGAAACAAAACAAACTCAAACTCAACAAACAAAACAAACTCAAACAAAAAAAGAAATAATAATAGAAATTTGAGTTTGAAGTTTGTTTGAGTTTTGTTTGTACAAAAACTCAAACAAACTTCAAACTCAAATTTCTAACGACTTCTTCTTCTTCGTCAAACTTTCTATTCTATTCTATTCTATAAGCCAAGAAGAAAAAAAAAACTACTGAACTGTTTTTTTAATGAAATTTCTATGGGGCCAATTGGAAAGTATATCCTTTAATATAAAAAAAAAACAAATCGGTTTATAAATAATAATAATAATCCATCAAGGTAGGTACAAGAATTTCTTAATCTAATAACAATTTAAATCTTAGTTAGAGGTGACGGACGGTGAAATGACGGAGTTATGAGGTAACAATCATTAAAAACTCCTTTTTTTGAAGTCGGTTAAAAAACGCAAGCTCCCTAGCCCCCTTAAAGTTCAGGCACGTAAGGATTTATTTCATTTTTTTTTGGGGTGGCATCCCATGATGCACCTTCCATATCTGACAACTTTTAATAAGTTATGAAGCAAACAGACGATTTTTTTTTATAGCTCATATGTTTTCTTTTAAATGTGGTAGGTAGTTCGTGCATTCCAGAAGACCTCATAGACAAAAGACGTTCTATCGTAATGATAGAAAAGTCAGTAGAAATGTATTGGATTTGACTTAAGCTATCGAAAACTTAATTATACAATGTCAATCGTATTGAAAGACAAGCAAGCCGTTATCTGTAAAAAAATAGTAGTTACTAGTTACCAATGACTAAAGAAATCTTGGTTTTAAAATTCGTAATTTAAAAATGAAAAAAAAAACAAAATTTTTGAAGAAAATAGGACTAAAAAATGTGACGTCGGTCTTTAATCGAAAAAAAATGAACAAATAAATAGACTGAATTGAACTGAGTTTAATGGATGCACACAGGTCACATTATTACGCCCCAATATAAATTCGTCGAATTCCAAGTTATTCATAAACGAAAAAAAAAAAAACAAAAAAAATGTTTGAATGTTGTAACTTTACTTTTAAATACGTCCATGATCCCCGTACTATCCAATGCATACATCAGCACAATGTTTTGAGTTTTTTTTTTCAACCCAAAAAAAAGTAGTTTCCCAGCAATATTTATTTGCGTAGTTATTTAGCTTGATGTACAGAATGCTTCGGTGACGGCTTCGTGAAGGGTCTGTAAACCCACAATACATAACCCATAATTATAGACATCGACACATCAGTCTCACCTCTATTCAGAGCTACTACATTAGGTATCATCAGCCAAAAATTCTTCGCGGAATAAATAAAAATAAAAGATTAACATCGAAAAGATAACGGGAATAAAATTTAGATTTTTATTCTTATCAATATAGTCATCTAGTATTTAAAAGTATAATTGGATTAAGTGATCGTATCAGCAGGAACATTACAATGATTTTCAATTATATTTTGTTTTTTGATCCTTATGATACGAGATAGAACAGTTTTGAATTTTGGATATTTTGGTCTTTGATATTATGGGCAAACGATTGAATTTTGCTAGATTAGAATATTATCTAATAACTGATAACTCTAATACATGTCGCTCCATTGTAAATACTGGTATTCAGCTGCATCTGGTTAGACTGGGAGCCAGGCAGCTGATGATGGTGTTTTGTTTACTGCAGTAGCCGCCACCAGCGTTACTAAAGTGTCGTATGTGGGGCCTATTTCACTGCTTTTTTGTAATTGTCCCGTCGCAAGCACTATTGCTAAACATAAGGAAGCTGATGATAAATGATGTTATTTTGCAAATAGGTTTTTAAAAACACTTTTACACGTCTCTTTTTTTTTAACTAGATGGGCCGGTGTTTCGTACCTGACTACTCTGAGAAGAAACAGCCGAAACAAACTCAGAGGTCATAGTCTCTTTTAAAGTCCAGACATGATCTTCGTTAACCCACAATTAACTCGTCGGAATGTTATTAGAAAGGTTTATTAGATACTATGTGTTGCGCGCGACCTTCGTCCTCATGAAATGATTAAAAAAATGTAACTTTTTTATTTGAACGGATTTTTTTTTGTTTTTTGCTAAGAACCCTAATTCTTTTTCTAAAATATAATTAGCGTATGTTTCTCCTTAAAACATCAGCTATCTGCCACTAAAAACGGTCCAGCCTTTTCGGAGATTAGCCGGAACACACAGACAAAAAAAATTTTTTTTTAATAAGTACCGCTATTTTAAAATTATAAATATTATTTATTTCTTTTATTAGTTTATTATTTTTTACTATTTGTAGCTGGTGTATTCGTCATATACATTAAAATTTATAAATTAATATAACCTAAAGTAACTAACTTATGAATAAACTTAATGAATAAATAATGGCGTCAGAAACCTCCTCCTCAACGCAGTCAAATGGTAATGTACCCAAAAATTATGAATGATATGCGTCTCTATTCTTTATTAAGTGTTTTTTTTTAGTTTATCTTATCGATGGTCTAGGTGTCGCAAAAACTTCCTCTGATCTTATAGTCTTGGGTTCCCACGTGCGTCAGTTACTGAGCTCTCCATCAAAAAATTCTGCATGGCAGGTGAAGTCCGGATCAGATCTCAATAGGCTCGCTCCATTACATGGGACTTACACATAAGTGGTGAAATGAGAAAGTACTATTATTAGAATTAAAACTGTCAGGGTCAGTAACGTTATCATTAACACTAAAAACGGGATGTTTACTAAACCATGTTTATAATTTGTTTTGAGTTCCTGATATTTCCGCGCTGCCGAAAAAAGTTCGTGAGCGGACGTGGTGAGTTTCGTGTGTCGGGAACAGCATCGAGTTGCGAGTGACAGTGGTAGCGGTACTGAGTGCAAATAACGAACTAGAAAGAGGGTAGACCGATTTGTCTGCTCATAAACACCCACCCGCAATAACTTCAGTTTATCCGTGTCAACCTCAAAGTATTTATTAGTGTGATTTTTGGTGATACAGTAGGTCTTATAGTTATGGTTATGGTAACTCAAAAAACTACCCGTTAGGGTACTATACCCGCATATACTATTTAACAATATAAGAATTTGAAATCGATATTACATACAAATTAACTAAATTTCAATATTCAGAACACAATAAATTGTTATAATAAATAATCAGAATACAATTAATTACTCAAGTTTTTGAATTTTCAAACATTGTAAATAACACAATTATTACACAATTATACACAATTTTTAACAATATAAGAATTATAAATTGATATTGCATACAAATTAACAATACTTCAATATTTAGACTTCAATAAATTGTTACCTAGAGTAATAAATTCTCAAACACACAGTTAATGATCAGCTTAGTTTATTACATTTTGTCAAGAAGCAATTCGTCAATGGTAAAGTAGCATTTTTCAGTTAAAAAAATATTTAGTCTCCGTTTAAATTGTGTCAAGTTTAAATCTTTAATGTCATTGGTATTTTATTGAATATTTTCGGAGTCAGAGCCATGCGTGATCATGGTGCTTGCAACACCGCCGAAATATCGGAAACTCAAAACAAATAGTATCTAAACATGGTAAATATCCCGCTTGTAGTGGTTATGATAATTCTATTATTAGGTACGCCTCTGTCGGGGACAGGCGAGATGTACCTACGATATTGCATCAAAAAAACAATGACTCAATAAAATCAATCAGATTGACGATCAGATCGCTATCTCCTAAGTAATTGTACAGACATACTTAATTAAAAATTATGAATAATATGCGTCTCTATTATTTAATGTATTCAGTATTTTTTTATCTTTTGAAAAGTCTAATGTGATGATCAGATAGGTGGGTAGGTGGTGTCTATGACATGGTTATGCCATTTCGCGGAGATCCCAACAACCAGTCGTGAAGATAAACGTGGAACCGGAAAGTGTGTGGATAAGAAAAGTACCTAACACGTTTTTCAACATGTTGGTAAAACGTGACCATTAAGAGGGCTGCGATTCTGCAAAAAAAAATAGTCTCCTTTTTTTCCTGAATAATGCCTTTAAAGGAAATCAAGGTCTACTGTAGACACGTCCCTGTAATTTCCCTTTTTTCAGCAACTTATAAGTAAAGAAAATATGACCCTGCAAAAATTACAAAACATGCCCCATTTTTTACGGCTGTGATTAGAGGACTACTGGAAAAATTCGATAAGTTTTTAAAATAAAATAAATTGTTAGGAACCGAGACGTACTATTCCTTCTTAAAATTGTAATGTCATGAAATGATTGAATCGGCTCAGTTATCAAGGAGAAAAAAGAGAATTCCGAAACGTCGACGATCGTCAAACTGTTTGTGATATAATGGGTCTGAGTTGCAGCAGTCCTACCGCACTCTACGGGGGCGGGACGCAACGCGACGGAAATAGTTTCTTAAAATACATATTTTTCAAATTCCTCTCAGGCCCTGTTCCCTCTTAACAAGGGGCCCCTGACATAATGTTCTTTTCAACGACACGATTCTGCGCTACTCCTTTCGGATCCTCCAGGAACACACATGCAGGTAGTCTCGCCAACTTCTTTGTGACATTTTTGAAAAGTCTTATTGGCTAACATAAATGTGGTGTTCGCTAACAACACTAGTTAGGGTTTAGAATAAAACCACCAAATTATCACTAATAGATGAACTACTTTAAGGGTACGTGCTCGCTGCAGTATAGACTAGTCACACGGAACCTTAAAGATCGTAATTTATGGTGGGCCACACCGCACTGCAACATCATATATGCCTAGCCTTAGGGGTCGGCTTCCAGTCTAACCGTATCCAGCTGAATACCAGTATTTTACATTTAGCTATTTCCTATTTGACCTCCACAATCCAGTTAGTATTGGTTAATAAGATAAGACTGGTTGTCAAATTTTCAGGCCAATAACGAACCTGTAACGATTGCCAACAATCTACAAATGACAGCCGGGGCCAAAACTTTAACGTGCTCAAAGATCTACAAATGACATCCGGGACCAACAGCTTAACGTGCTGTCCTAGGCACTGAGGAAACTCGGTGCTCGGACATCCACGGACATAAGCAAGCGCGACTTAACCTGAAGATCGATCCAAGTGGCTGATGTTATTTAACCACGAGCTCCAGGATTCAAGATTCTGCACAATGAAACACTCAATGTTAAAATAGAATGGATGACTCGGTATTTTACAACACAATAAATGAAAATGGGCACACCTATAAATACAATGCTGAAGATAACGAACTTAATATGGTTTAACAAGAAAGCATTGACGCAGTCAATTCACCAGCGATGACTTATGAATGTTATCCTATTGTGGGACGATAAGATTTTCTTTAATGTAATTCTTGCAATGTGACGTGCAAAGTCCGCAATCACTCATGATCGGGAAAAGCCTCCGCGGTTTCGGTCTCGTTATAGTTGGAAATTATACCGCTGGAACAATAAATACATCACACTAGCTGTTGCCCACGGCTTCGCTCGCGTTTTGGTCGGAAATTATCTCATGTTGTAAAAAAAGGGTGTAACAAGACCCTTAACGAAGCCAAAAGGCACTTGTTCTCCCCGTCATTGCGATCATTTTTTGTTTTACACCATACCTGGGAACCTTCTAGTTACGGAGATATTGGGGGTCTAAAGTTCAACGTTCCCACAAGTTTTTTTTTCAAGTACATGTTTTTAATGTAAGATTTTTACTTTAAACAACTCCACGACCCCCGTACGACCACCATCAGCACAGTGTTTTGAGTGCGTTACATTGACTCCTACCATAAAAAGAGATTTTTCACCCCAAAAAAAGTCGTTTCCCAGCAACAATTTTGCGTAAAGTTACTTAGTTTGATGTACATAAGGAAAGACAAACTAATTCATAGAAATGGATTTGTTGAAGAACACTTGCTTAAAATATGAATTACTAGCACATCGCCGCGACTTCGTCCGCAAAAATTGTAATACCTAGCTCGGCTAATATGCGTGATATAAACATAATTTATAGCCTATAGCACTCACGAACAATGTAGCTTTCTTTAGTGAAAGAATTTTTAGAATTGGATCATTAAGTTCCGGAGATTATCCCCTTCATTCAAACTTACAAACATATTTTAACATATTTTCTATTACTTTTATTTATTTATTTAAACTTCATGTACAATAGTGGTACATAGTGGTACACTTAATGCCATTAGGCATTCTCTACCAGTCAACCTTTGGGTTCAATGAGAAAACGCTGTGGTAGGGTACAAAATAACTATCTAAAAAGAAAAAATATATATATAAGTACTTATAGTGATACTAATATACATAATACATACAAGATAAACTAACAAAAAAAAAGAAAAAAAAAAAAAGAAAAAAATTTTTTTTTATTAATTTTTTTATAGATAAATGCTACTTACATTATAATTATTATCTACCAAGGTACCTATGCAGGTGATTTCTGCGTTATTTTCTTACAAAACAATTTCATTTAAGTGCTTTATTATAATAAAAATGTCTTTTCTCATTTTTAGGAATTCCGTACGTTTCATAAATTCCCGCATTCCGGGAACTGAGTAATTTTTTTTTAATATGCGTAACAAATAAAACCCACTATAAAAGAGATAGGAAATAATTAAATATTCATAGATTATACCGAAACACATACACAGATAACTGATTTTCATCTATGACAAATGAAAAGTATTCACCGTTTACTATCGTACATCTATGACGAATATGATGTTTTATTATAATGGATTATTGTTATCAAAGTTAAATGCTATCTGTTGTTAGTTAATATATTATTTATATTGATATAAGTTGACCGTGACCGGCAGGGTTTTTTACTTTGGTATGTTTCGAAGTGTTATTGCATGATGTGATTTAATCGTACACAATTAAAAGCGTTTACAACATAAGGCATTTAATACAAACTTTCAAGTCCTTATCTTTCGAAATGACTGAACCGATTTTAATGAAACTTCATATGCATAAGCAGGTTACACAGGTCTAAAAACTTAATGAAGAACATATTCGAAAATGTTCTTCATTATCTTTTTCAAGCTATATATCTTGCTTAGGCGTATGAAGTTTCATTAAAATCAGTTCAGTCATTTTGAAAATTGACTTGAAAGTTTGTATCAAATGCCGTAAGTCGTAAACGATCTTAAGAGGGCCTTTCCCGGTCCGTCTATCAAAAAGCACATGGTCAAAAAGCTTGTTGTTTCATCCAGAGCCACAGCGGCGATTTTCTTTCAACTCCCCCGTCTTACTCCGCCCCGAACCCGCAGAACTCGTCTCCCGCGCACCTCATACCACCTAACGCGATGACATTGAACGAAAAATAGTGTTCGGAAATTTCTTAAACTTGTTCTAGGAAATACGTGTTTTTGAATAAGTCTTACAAGTGTGTGAAATAAATATTTGTCATTTAGAATTTCCATTAGATGTACAAGGTTTATATCGAGATGTTTTCTTTACTTTTACAGTTTATGAGTACATTATGAACGGCCAAAGTTCAGGTAAAATTTGTGCAAAACAGCAATTTTTGGAGGCATATACTGAATTTGTTTCTACAATTTTTATTTTTTGCTGCAGAAACCTAGATATAGTGCACAAAATACCTATTAGTTCAAAAATTCAAAGATAGATGTGTAACAACTGCATAATCACGTACGAGCGTTTGTATGAAAAGTATGACGGGTTGGCCGCTCTTAAGCGACCGTGCATGGAACTGTACTGTCCGCACCTTTAGGATGGATCAGCCAACTAGCAGCTGCAAGCGTTAGAAGCTATTAAGCGACGTGCCAAGAGGCTCATTGACAATGACTCCCTTGTCAAAGCCAAGCTCAAAGCCGCAAAGTTGCCAGCCTATCGGTTTTTATCTGAGTGTCATCATCATCATGAGGAGAGTGTGCTTTGGAATTACACAATCTAATTCCACCATCCCCATTCCATCATCGGACGTGATACAGCGAAGCGTCACCGTTGTATGGTTGAAGTCCCGCGGACCCGACCAAAGCGCTATGCTTCCACATTGATTGTGCGAACCGCCAGTCTATGGAGTTCACTGCCGGCTTCTCTGTTCCCTGATCATTATAATCTGGATCTCTTCAAAGTTCGAGTGAATCCGTTTCTTCTAGGCAAGCGTGCTTCACCCTAGGCCGCGTCATCGCTTCACATCAGCGAGTTGCGGCCAAATGCAAGCCTAATACAGTGTGGCCCGTCCATTTCATGGCATCAACTTGCTGAAGCGGTCTCCGGTCTTTGTCGCGACACTGCTCACTTCGCTGACCTCGGCTCGCGCGGCGTTTTTGTCACAGTTCTAACATAACCTAACCCTTTTGGTCCAGTTGCCCTACATCTCGCCACGTACATGGTTGGTAATGGCTCTACGCTCTACTCTGACCCAACAAACCTAAAAATACTTCAGTTTTTATTCTGTTAACAAAATGGTATTTTTCTAATTTATTTTTTTGTACACTTTCACAATCAATGCCCTATTCGTCCCAAAGGTTGACTGGTAGAGAATGCCTTGAGGGATTAAGTCCGCCTATGTAAGTACCACTCTTGTACCTACACGAATTTTAAAATAAATAATATTTAAATGATAATAAGATCGAAAACTATTGCGGTTCTAAGTTTCTAAAAATTTACGTAACCATTAGTAAAGCAAGGAACACTAATCTCCTTGGTCCAGCCGTAAAGACTGCGATCTGTTTCATAAGTGTCTTTGCATCCGGATTAACAGGAATGACTCGTATGCCTGTAATGCACCCAATGCCTTTCTATCTGCAAGTTTGAGAGTGAGTTCCTGGGTTCGATTCCCTGGTCGGGTAAAAAGTTCTATTGAGTTTTTCCGTTAGAAATTTCTCAGTGTAGCTCGGAGTTTGGAAGTTGGCTATATAGTACGCCCGTGCCTCGGAAAGCACGTAAAGCCATTGGTCCTGCGCTTGATCTCTCTCCGATCGTTTCGGATTGTCGTCCCATCGGACTATGAGAGTAAAGGAACAGAGAGTGCACCTGTGTCTGCGCACACACTTGTGCACTATAATATCCCCCGCGCCGATGGTTAATCTGCGTTGAGATTGGCCGCCGGCCCGTGACCGAAAACGGTCAGGAGGAGTATATTTGTAAGCAACTCTAGACGGCAGCAATTTGCGCGAGTTATGAAATCAGGAGGAAATTCTGAATAGTAAACGGTTCTTTTCAAAAAACCGATTCGCTGGTCTAGTGGTCACCAGTGTGACTATACTCAGCATGAGGTTCTGGGTTCGATTTCCGGGTCGGGAATTTCTCAGTAGCAGCCACGGAGTCTGGATTTGCCCGGTCGATGGTATTAGGCTCGCCCCCTGTTGTGTTAAATGGGACTTAAATATAACTGTCAAAATGTGGGGGTAGAAATCGCCATCGAGGATCTCAGGCATGCTGGTTTCCTCACGATGCTTTCCTCCACCGAAGCAAGTGATAATTCGGCACCTTTAGGATGGATCAGCCAAGTACAAGCTGCAAGCGTTAGAACCTATTGAGCGACGTGTCAAGAGGCTCATTGACAATGACTACCTTGGCAAAGCCAAGGTCAAACCCGCAAAGTTGCCAGCCTATCGGTTTTTATCTGAGTTTCATCATCATCATGAGGAGAGTGTGCTTTGGAATTACACAATCTTGCTAAGATGCTTTCCTCCACCGAAGCAAGTGATAATTATGCAATAAGTAAATTAATCTGAAAAATCATAGGTGCGTGTCTTTTGGCTCGAACCGACCTATGACTTGATAGACCGATGCACACAACACTAGACTATCAGTGAAAAAACGGTGGTGGTAAAACCTCCCCGGAAGACCTCCTTCGTAGTAATTCTATACTTCCTCTTCCGTATCAAATGCTTACCTAACATTCAAATTCGACCTTTACCTCCAAATTGCAATATTTATACAAAACCCACTATCTTTCCCAACGCCATTATCAAACACTTTCCGGAAAAAATCACTGTTATCAATAGAAATATTTAAAAACATTTTGTTGGAACATTATTCATTTATCACAAAAAGTAACTTAAGCAATACTAAATTGTTCTCCATATCAGATAACGAAGTTTCCAAGAAATGTTTTTGCTAAGGCTGGCGACATAGCGGTTTGTGTATTATCGAGACTTTGAAGTTGTTGGTGACTTCGTAGTTATTAATAGATCTAGATAAATTAATGTTCTCCTTCTATTACGAGTATTACGATGTATTTACGGTAGCGCGTGTGTCGGGTCGTTTAGTTCCCTTCAATATGGTTGAGCTGAATGGGGCTGATCCATGCGTCATGTTCGTGAACGGGCGCTGTCAGTTGGGACTGGTCATTTCTTAGCTGCCACGGTTTATTTTAACTACTTTGTTTTGAAATTGTTGATAGTTATAATCTTTTTCTCTGGACTTTCTAAATGTGCACGTCTTTCTACATCGTTTTCACATATATGTATAATCTCAACATGAATGATGTAACCAAGATCGTGTAAAAAAAAATTGATTTAAAGAGTGTCCATGGAGTTTCTTGCCCATTCTTCTCCATAGAGATCTACGCTTTGGAATGTGCAACTACAGTACTTTCACAAGTTATTTATGCCTGGTGTCTGTGACTGTAGCTTCGCCTTTGTTTTTCTGACATACGAAAGTGCCTGTTACGGTCTAATTGAAATAAATTCTTTGAATTTGAATTTTAGTGTATTTCAGTTCAAACTTTCTGGCGTCTCGGAAGATAGCTGCGAGTGACGGTTTGCGCAGGTAAAACGTTTCTAACTTTATGACGGATCGGAACATCTAACGTAAAGCTGCGCAGAACTCAATTTTAGGTATCAGCGGAGCGCAGAGGACTCATCGTCTTGACTGTATAATGCGCAGACCGTCACTCGCAGCTAACTTCCGAGCCATCATAAAGTTTGAACCGAACTATACCTAGTTCTTTTGTCAGCATAATTTTCTTGCTCTTATACCAATGTATTTGGGGTCGGCGCACAGGCGCGGATACAGAGGGGCGGACAATGGGTGCAATTGCCCCCCCTGAAACCGACCAAATACGTCATTATGACCATCAAGTTTTGCGGGATTAAAACTAAATATTATTGTTGCATATCATGGATTTCCGCAACGTAACGCCTGATTCCATTTTTTTTGTTGTTATTTATTTTCTGTAAGACAATTTCTAAACGAAATCCTGTATCCGCACTTGTAATGCGCAGCATGTCTTCTTTTTACTCTTTCTATCTTTCATTGTATCTTTTAGTGGAAGCCTTTCTTCAATGGTACGAGTAGAGTAGCACGTACAGGATAATTGAGAAAAAGTTCTAGTTAGTTATTTTATACCTTTTTCTGGTGGGAAATCATCAAATAACCCCTCTTACTGACTAAAACCCATCCATGTTCCTTCTTTTGCCCTTTGTGTTCCAGGGCCGCGGTATCTCTTTCGAACAGTCCCGCAGCCCTGTCAGGGGTTATTTTATACCTTGAGTTAACAAGAACTACACACACAAGTAGATGTCTTTAGTTCTGCACAATAACTAATTTCGGGTGAAAAGATTAACAATAGGGAATATGCATGTAATTTTTTTTTCACTTAAATCAATAATATGCAGTACTATCAACCCAGGAAAATAATTAAAAGTTAATTTCTACTACTGCTTGTCGCAAAAATTTTTTATTAAACACCTACAATTTTCTACGACAGTTCAAACGTCCATGACTATCGCGGCCATTCATGTCAGGACTTTGATGTCACTTACCTCTATCTGCCTTGTTTTTTAAATCTAATTTTTTGCCCTTAGTAGATTAGTTTTACTAAAATGTAAGTGCTTTATTTAAGCAAAAATTGCAATAACAATATTATAGTAAAATCTTAGAGAAACTTTAAGTACTTTTCAATTAAAAGTGTTTCTTTGACACATGGATTTTGACGTCACTACCGGAATCGATGCGTTTTGTGTTTGCGTTCCGGTTCACCAAAAACACGTTCAATAAAATATTAAATTGTAAATTAAGTGTTGTATTAGAGAATTAAACAAGTGTACCACAATGTTTTTATAGTCCAATACAAGGCATTTTTAAGAAATAAAAAGAGTTTTGTATTTCTTGTATGTACCCTATTATCGTGAAGGCTAATTTTGTTTTAGTTGGTAAAAGTTCCATGGTTTACGAAAGGTATGTTATTTGTCAATCTTTTAAAATCTCCAATGAATGAAAACGAATAGTACATTGAATTAAAAAAATAACAACTAAAGATCTTTTTATTATTGGAAAAGTAGTTTTTTTTTTCTATATTATTTTTTGGTGGTTTTTATAAATAATAATAATTAATATGATCATGCACTTTACTAAAATGAATGTAAAAAGTCTGTAGGAAAATTCGGGATTCACTACTTCTAAACTAAAAAGTTGTTCTGCTACATCCGATTAAGTATTTATTTATTAAAACTTTATGCACAAGAAAAACTGTACAAAGGCAGACTTAATGCCTTGGGCATTTCCTACTAGTCTACTTTAGGGTGCTGCAAACTAGCTCGCCGTCCGTCCGTCTTATGACAACAGGCGGTGTCGATGGCGCGTTAGTGTTCCACGCGCGCCTCAAAGAGATGTCAGCAAACGGGAAGGGGTCCAAAAGGACCGACCGGCCTGCCGGGGCTGCGGGACTGTTCGAAAGAGATACACTGGAACACAAAGGGCAAAAGAAGGAACATGGATGGGTTTTAGTCAGTACAAGTCTGATACTCTGTCATTTGATAATTTCCCATCCGTGAAAATAAAAATTTGATGTAGTCACGCACAATAGGAGCAATAACAGAAAAAAAATTAGAAAATATTTATAATTAAAATATAAAAATAAATACATATACAGCGTGTAACAGAAAGGGTATAATCATATGGAATACTGTGGTACGGACCATCAAACTGAACAAATTTCTCTAGGGGACCACCATCGAAATCGTAAAAAAATAATAAGCTGTCCTATACAAAATTTCAATACCTACTCAACCCAAATGTATGGGACAGCTGATTATTTTTTACGATTTCGATGGTGGTCCCATAGACAAAGTTGTTCAGTTTGATGGTCCGTACCACAGTATTCCATATGATTATACCCTTTCTGTTACACGCTGTATAAAACAAAATCTAAAAAAAAAGTAGACATAACAAGACAAACTACAACAACTTAATTCTGAGACGCATTAATTATGGTTATGTTAATATTTGTTATTTCTAATTACAGGAAGAAAGAATATAGTGTAGGGATCGAGGCAACCACCGCTCCGTTCTTTGCGTTCCCACAAGGGCGCTGTCGTTTATCAGACTAGGTGAGCATTATCCTTACTTATCTTTATTTTGAGACACGTCGCTTTATACCGCAATGACACGACTAGTTTTACTCCATGAAACTCTAGTACAGTATGACCACTTTCAGTTTGAAGCTCGAGGTGGAGACATTTAGAAAAAAAAAACAAAAAAAAAATATTAAAAAATATCTATACTAATATTATAAAGAGGTAAAGTTTGTGAGGTTGTAGGGGGTAATCTCTGGATCTACTGAACTGATTTTGAAAATTCTTTCCCTAATAGGAAGCTACGTTATCCCCGAGGCTATATTTACAACGTGCCCGTGGGAGAATTTCCGAACCAAAACGCGAGCAAAGCCGCGGGCAACAGCTAGTAAGGTATTTAACGTTAAATATGGCTGTTTTTCCTTAATCTATGTCAAGTTCATCCATAATTTGGGCCTGAACTAGGTAATCCTGTGTTTCAGGCGATTAGAGGTAACATTAATTGATTTAATAACCACATAACATATAAATCTTATGTAAAAAGGTACTGTACATAAAATTTTAGAATCTTAACTTAGCTAATTATATAAAAAAAAAACAATAATACGAATAATATTTTACTTTAGCACAAGTAATAACTTCTCTGTATCTTCATAGGACGTAGCTTGAAGAAATTATTCTTAACTAGCTGTTGTCCGCAGCTTCGCTCGCGTTTTGGTCGTAAATTATTTATTGAATTATTGCACAATGTACGCAACCAATTTTATACTCTAGGCTTAAACTTAGGCTTGGCTTTAATTATCCCACAGGCACGTTGTAATTTAAACCATGGCACTCGGGGATAATATGGCTTCCTATTAGTGAAACAATTTTCCAAATCGGTTTTAGTAGATCCAGGGATTACCCCCTACAACCTCACAAACTCACAAACTTTACCTCTTTATCATAAATTATAGTATAGAAGCATTCTTCTAATTTAGTACTGTGTTTTTCCTCATGCATGGATAAGTTGGCTGAAGTTTAACTTTATGAAATCTGCAACAGGCGGCAATTACGTCATTTATGGAAGCGTTTTCATAGTGTTTCTCAGAAATCAGTCGTTTCGTTGCGGTCGTAGCGATTGAGGGCTTTGCCGCTGTGTTTAAATAGTTCTTAAATTTTAAAAGAAAACTGGTATCGCCATCTCATTTTGAACCATAATTAAATATTTTTGTTCCTTCATTTTTGACGTTTACTGTCAGAATGGACGATTCAATCTCCCTTCCCTTGCCACTAATATATGGTGAATAATGACAGAACGTGTTGGTTAGGATGCTATGGTTTCGTTTAGCCAATTTGTGCCAAGCTAGGACTAATAGCTATTGCAGCAGAAAACGGAGTTTGGTTTTCATTAAAGTTGTCACGATGATTAACATTTTTATCACTTCAGAGGAAATTCATGTTGTGACATGTTTTTTTTTAATGAAATCTATTAAATAGTGAAGCAATACTTTGGTATGATGCGTGATTGCATAATAATTTCATAAAAAAAGGTAGAAATGAAAAGGTCTATCTGAATATTTTTATAATAAAATAATATTATACTACTATTTATTAATTAAAATAATCTAAAGTAAATAACAAACTTAAAAAATGGCGTCAAAAACCTCCTCCTTAACGCTGTCAACTGGTAATGTACCCAAGAGACTGGCGGCGTTGCCACGTTGTATGGCAACGCTAAGCCTTTGGCCAAGGTAAAAGCCAGCCCTTGGGTCACGGGAAGTGTCAAATAAACGTTTTGAAATATCCTTGAAAAGAAGGCTGTGAGCGCCACAGCCCCACGGACCCCACGGTCATATCATATCATTATATCAATATAATATAATATTAATGAATTGAACATTTTATTTTTTTAAATGTTTTAATTGAGTCTCGATATAAATTTTTGATTGTGTTATTGTTAATATTTTAAACCAATTTATCATCATATTATTATAATTAGCATATTTGTACGCCGTTGACGGCAAGACAAGGCGCTCATTTTTATTAATTTTGACATCTGTACTGCTGTTTACCTATGTTCCACAAATAAAATTATTTGAATTTGAATAATATAATATCAATATCATATCATCATCATATTATTATGCCTGCCTTTTCCCAATTATTTGGCGTCGGCGTCCAGTCATCCGGTTAGACTGGTCGCCGACGCCAAAATAATCGCCAAAATTAGTGGGCTGAAAGTCTGAAAACCAGTCTTATAAAAGGGGTATCGTATTACCCAATACTAACTGCGTTTTGATGGTCAGATCTGCAGGCGTTCCATATAAAATACTGGTAATCAGCTGCATCCGGTTAGGTTATGTTAGGTATAGAAGGCTACAGAAACGGTACTGATGGGAATCCCCTTCAGCTTGTTTCATGATAAAAATCCTAAGGCGGCTTTCCAACCCTGTATTTAAAGTTAATTTTATCGGTCAATATCTTTCTTAATACGTTTCAAATCCTTTTTCTGTTTACAATTAAAAATTATGTTATTTATCAGCATTTTATAAATCTTTTTCTTAAAGGATTATGCTATCAATATAACGTTGAACAATGCATTAAAATAGATTTGAGGAATTTTTTTAAAGTAAGTAGTAATGTCGTTGTTCAAGCTACCGCATTTTTATCAAAATCGGTTTTGCAGTTTAGGAGATAAACCGTCCAAAACAGTGAGAGCAATTTTTGTATAGTTATATGAGTACATTTTATAATTTATGCGTGTTTTTATCAATAATTAGATCTATTAGAAATAATCAAAATCTGATAATATGATAGATTCTACATAAAAGATAAATTTTTCTTCCGTTAACTGAAGTCTTTGAGGAAATCTTTTGTTAATATCTAAAGATATTACCAACTTACGCACTTTAATGGAATATTGGTAGTTTACTAAGGGGGTAAAATACAGGTATTCAGTTGCATCCGGGTTCACAAGAAACCGAACCCAGAAAAGCTTGGAAAAGTCTAGGTAGATGATAAATTAAGGGGTATCGTGTTACCCAGTAACTGAATGTTGGGATCAGATAGGCAGTCGCTCCATTTGTATTCAGCTGCATCTGGTCAGACTGGAAGCTGACCCCAACATAATAAAAGTCTAGGCAGATGACGGCGAAAAGTATAATATTGCTTTTTTGCTCTTTTAACAAAAATACAAACGAAAATGTAAAATGTTATGAAGTAGAAAAGGTTTAAGATATCAAAAGAAATAACAAGGAAAATATAATACCATTTCTCAGTGATGTCTTGAATCAAAACTACATAATTTGCAAGTTTGACACGTTACACTTCAACCAACTATTCTGTGCTGACGGGAAAACAAAGAACTAAAACTCAACATACCAACTTTGATTATATTGATGCATTTTTTCTTGAGCTGCAAACTTAAGTGGTCATACTGTACACTTATACCGACAGCAACCATAGTCAAGTTTCGCAAGTAGATTATGATTTTCTTCGCTTCTTCTCGTAGTACATAATATTTAATCTAGTCAACCCGCATCGCTTCGCCCGGTGACGGATTTCTGTATAAACTTTCAACCCCTATCTCATCCGCCAAAGGGTTGAATTTTTAAAAATTCTTTCTTCACGGTAGCCTACGTCATGATAACTATCTGTATGCCAAATTTTAGGCAGATTCCTCTAATGTTTGAGCTGTCCGTTGATAGTCAGGAGGGTAAACGATTTTAAAAGTGTGGAAGAAATACATAAATAAATTCATGTCTTTCAGAAAAGGTATTTCAATTTAACAATCAATCGGAAGGAGGACCACTTCCAGCTAATTAGGTTTAAAAAAGACAACCAATCAGGTTCGTCATCTAATTTGAAACAGACCAATCACCGTCCGGAAGTCAGTGATTGGCGGAAATCAATGATTAATGAAAACTTTGACGTAAGCCTTTAGTTCGTCATCGACAAATGACGGTGTAAGCGTCATTTTCTAAAAATTTTGTGATATCTGGGTTTAGAGAAAAAAAAATGGAGATAAGATGAATTACATTGGGATAGTTTGTATAGAAGTGATTCTTTTTGCCACGTTTTGTAGCTGAATATCATAAGTATAATCGGCGTATAATGTTTCTAATACTAGAACACAGCCCTCTCTATGAGAGGGAATGTCCTGTAATCCACCACGCGGGCCCAGTGCGGTTTGGTAGATGGTTTCTCACGATATGTTCCTTCGCCATTTTGTTAACATTGGTAATAAAAAAACCAGAAGTAACGCGCTTGTCTGAGTTCGAACTCACGACCTACAAGCCGTAATGCCAGAGCCGTTACCATTGGACCACAATAACATCAAGTCTGAAATCCCCGAAGGATTAGGCAGAGGTGGTCCTAATAGTACACCCACATTCCGCCAATTATGTTTAAGTCCCATGCATGTGTCCCAATAGTTAGAAGTATAAATTGGTTGAAGTGTACCATAATTTTTTGTCAGTATGTAGACATACTGACAACGCGGCAACGTAGTGTACACTTCAACCAACTTATGGCCCTCTTTTTTAATTATAACATAGAATGTCGTGAAAAACGTTTTGACTGTGAGTGTCTATGGCTAGCAGAGTACGAGAAGGCCGAAGAAACGAAGGATGGACTTTGTGAAATAATACACCGTGACTTTTTAGTCGCTCTACAAAGGTGGTCCACTCAATATATTCGACATATATTACCTCTGGGCACGTTCTTTTACCATTCATTAAGGTAGTAAAAATAAATACGGACTGCGCTCGCGATAGGGTGTTTCTGACTACGTCATGCGTCATAATAATGAATAATATTTTTATTTTAAAATTGTTCAAATCTCATAAATACCTTTTTTTTATCAATGTTTAGTAGTCATTGCATATATGAAGTGGGCTGCCGTTGTAAGACGACTTATAAGTCACGGTGTATAATCGATAGAAAGAAAGTGACGAAGTGACTCCTGACATTATTAGTAATAGAGAAGTATGGAAGAAAAAAACATGCTGCGCCGACCCCAAATAAATTAGTATAAGGGCAGAGAAATTATGGAAAAAATAGACTGATAGAATGTCACCTTAAATAGGCCCCCTTTTCTCTTGTTAAAAAAAAGGCTTACGCTCAATACAGGAACCAAAAAAAAATATTGTCTAATCAGCCTTATGTATTTCATTTGTGAACATGTAAAATTAAAGATAGGTATGTTTTCCGGTGACGCGTTCTGATCGAATGATAGTAGGTAAGTAGCCAGATATAATTGGCGATACCAGCCTTCGAATTTTAATTACTTTACATAAACGGGTAAATAAACATCAAAACAAGCAGTGCTAGAGAATTTAGAAAAAGATTTTTTGTTAGTGTGTGCCTAAAGGGCGAAAGTGATGTTTTTATTCCGGATTATAATTAATAATTGTGATCTGTGATTTTTTTTTATTGTTAAGGTGAGTGTGTGACAGTGTTTTGTTTATAAATTATTGTTTTTATTTGACATTAGTTTGAAGTTCACACTTGATGAAGCGGCCTACAATTATTTTAATTGTTTTTTTTTTCGGATTTTACAAAAAATTTTTATTTGTTACCGAATAGATTTTTAAAGTACTGCCTTGTTTGATATAGGAAAAAAAAACAATGGCTTACCTCTTTAAAAATATAAAACCGACGTAAAATATTTAAATGCACGTTTATTGCTAATTTTCAACTGATCAATATATCAATAATAATTCAGCTATGGAAAATTAAATCAATGTCCAATTTATAGATTACAACATTAATTAGTCACACTTTATTATAATTAGGTACTTATTACTTTTAATTATTTTTTACAAGTTAATTTTGACATTGACGTTGGCGTTGTTTGAGGAATTCTATTTAGTTTTTTTCTTTTTAATTTTAATAGAAAGGCAATGGGTGCGGGAAAATTTAAAATAGTGTATCTGTGATTAGTTTACACTTTTATTTAAATATCTATGCTAAATGAGGCTTCAGGAAGAGTTCGGTTAAAGGATTTTCAGTGTAATATTATGTATGTATTAATAATACAAATATAGTACATAACAACCCGGAATTTGTCCGCGTGGTGGATTACACCCCACTCCCTCTCGTAGAGAAGGGGCTCGTGTCCCACCAGTGGGAACAGTATAGGCTGCTGTTAAGGATGTAGCTCTAAGTTATCCCGCGTAATTAAAAATGTTTTTACTTTTTTTTTACAATGTGCAGTTCAAAAATTTGAATTTCGCGAGCTACCCTGGCTTTCCATTAGGTATAATAGAAATCGGTTATAAATAGATTCATCCCCTATTATACAGGGTGTAACAAGACCCTTAACGAAGCCGTCAACCAAGCATTATGTACATCAAACTAAGTAACTTTACGCAAAAATTATTGCTGGGAAACGACTTTTTTTTTTGGGCTGAAAACACATGTTTTACGGTAGAACTCAATGTAACGCACTCAAAACATCGTGCTGATGGATGGATTGAATAGTGCGGGGGTCGTGGAAGTGTTTAATGTAAAAATAGATAGTAGTAAATCGTGATAGTAGCCACAGAGCCTGGATTTGTGCCCGGTTGAAGGCAATAGGCTCGCCGTATTTCATGGGTCTAAAACATACATAGCTGGCGAAATGTGGGTGTACTATTAGGCACACCTCTGTCTAATTTTTCTGGAATTATTCGGGAAATATAGGTACCTTTTTTTTTCGGATGGGAAATCATTAAATGACTCCTGCCGCTCTGGGCGGAGCAGGAGGGAGTGTCAGATTTTTACTGACTAAAACCCATCCATGTTCCTTCATCGCCCTTTGTGTTCCGGGGCCACGGTATCTCTCTCGAACAGTCTCGCAGCCCCGGCAGGAAATATAGGTACCTAATAAATGTTTAAGTACCTTTAGTACACACGGCTACCCTATTCCATTATAAGCTGACCTCGCATTGTACGGGAATCCTATACAATGCGAGATCAGCATAAACTGGAAATGTATAGCTTGGTGTGTAGCCGTGTGAACCTGCACCTCTGCCCGACCCTTCGGAGATCAACGGTGTGCTGTTATATAATTATTACAATGAAATAAATTAGAAATACATACTGCGTTGTAACAGTAAATAATGAAGTTGATAACATCTAAACTAATGATAACACGGTTGCGCAATCAATGCAATTTAACCGTGACTTTGTGATTTCAATATTCATATAAAAGAATTCGGTTATCTAAGAATCTAATTAATTATTGATAATTCTATTAATTTCATTTTTTAAATTTATTCATAAATTAGTTACTTTAGGTTATTTTAATTTAGAATCTAATATATTTTTAAAACAAATGTATGACTAATGGGGGATATCGCGCATGAATTCGCCGCTAGAGGCGCTAGTGTAGCCCATGGTCACCGAAATGTCAGATGTCATAGAGTGTTCGCGCGTTACGTGATTTTTTATTATGCATTTTTACTTATATTCACGATTGTGGTCTATATTGAGCCATTCCTGATTAATTATGACTTGAAGATTTTAAGCAACTGGTGATCTAATTTGTTAGTACTTGGAGGTAAAATGATTTTTAAATGTTTCATGCTTGCTAGATTTAGGGAGAATATTGTAAATACTCGTATGTATCTGAAGTTTACACCAAGTTGTAATGAAATAGACTTTTTTTATAGTTATTGGTACTTTAAAGTACAAAATATAATTATTGACAGGACCTTACTCGACAGTGGCGCTATCTGGTGAGCTCAAAAACGAGCCCTTATTAAGTGCCTAAGTTCACCCAGCACTCTTAATTGTATAATTCATTAATACAAATATCTTCTGTTTGAGATGTTGATGATATATGAGATGACGAGTAATAGAGAAGTATGGAAGAAGAAGACACGCTGCGCCTGCTGATGTTATACAATATTATATATATGTAATATTTATTTCCATTTCCACCCTACAGATATGTACAAAGCTGTCATCTACCTGACATTGATAGCTGCGTCCTCAGCCCAGTTTCTTCCCAATGGGTGCCCATCCAATGGTGGCGTGCACCTCCTGCTGCCGCACGAGACTGACTGCGCGAAGTACTACAGCTGCAGTAACGGCAACAAGATTGAGATGAACTGTGCGCCCGGCACGTTATTTGATGCTAATTTACAAGTAAGTAAAACACTCTTTTCCTAAATTTACATAAGTACCAGTGGCGGAGCTATCATACAAGCGGAACAGCCCGGTTTGACTTACAATCAAACTCAACAAATAAAAATAAAAAAACAGTCTTTAGGTTTCTTTAGGGGTTTCGGCCGGTGCTAACGCTGTCTCTTTCACACCCGCTGGCTTGCATCTGGCTTCTGACCTCTCACTTTCTCCTAGCAAATTTTTAATACATCTATAGGTACTTATTTGGAGATATTGTACTGAATTTATTGTGGTAATTGGGCTTTGCCTCTCTTTCAACGAAAAGGTGCGGGCACGCCACTGATGAGTACATTAGTTCTCATACATGTGACCAGTTTATATGCAACTTAAAATTGCCGAAATATGCATCATAAATACTGAATATGCAACATGAAATTGAAATACTACAATATACCTAACGTTATTTTTATAATAATTTTAGATCTATTAGTAGTTTGTAAATAATGTACCGAGTAATGAATTAAAGTTTGTTATTATCTAAAACGGTCAATTTACAGCTCTTTTGCAAAATAGGAGATCTTCACATCTACAAAAACAATAAAAACTAACTAAGCTAACATACATCTAACTCTGCACTCAAAACGGTGAAGGAAAACATCACCGGCATTTCCTAGAACCATAAATTTGAAGACATGTGTGTGTGTTACAACCCGCTTCCTCTCGAGGTATGTGTCCCAGCAGTGGGAATCATAATAGGGATTATGATACATCTAAATTAATTCCCCAGGTATGCAACTGGCCATTTGCAGTACAATGTACAACGCCATCACCGCAACAAACAACAACTACACCGGTGCCATCAACAACAACACCGTTGTCAACAACGCCAGAAACAACAACAATAATAGGACAAGGAATAGTACTCCTGCCCAACGGTTGTCCGACAGATTTCAGTGTACCTTCCTTGTTGCCGCATCCGACTGATTGCTCCAAATATTATCAATGTAGCAATGGAAATCTAGTTGAAATGCCCTGTGGGGCTGGGACGCTATTCGACTATGAGTTGCAGGTAACCATTTAAAATTACCTATATAAGGTGTAACAGATCCTTTACGTAGCCGTCAACCAAGAGGTATTTAAAGCAAAGTTACAACATTTAAAAAAAAAACGTGGAAATGTTGGAACTTTGACCCCCAATATCTCCGTAACTAGAAGACTCCCAGATAAGGATTAGAACAAAAAAAATATCGCAATGTCGGGGAGAACAACTGCCTTTCGACTTCGTTATTCGGGTACTTTTACACCCATTATACTTAATATTAAAACATACTAAACTTGAAAGAAAACATGACAGCGGCCCCAACTTAATTGTACTTTGTGTAATAAATTTCAACATCACTGCTCTCAAAACGAAAAGGAATACTTCGTCGTACTGTCCAGGAATCAAACATTGTGACATCTACCAACCCGCACGATGTCCGCGTCGCCGGCCTCCCCTCGTTGAGTCCTGTGTCTCAGCATCAGCAGTGGAAACCCTGTAGGTCAATTATGTCAATTAGCTTTATTATTCAAAGTATTTGATATTATTTGGTTTTTGAAAAGTTAAAAGAGTGTTTTATTCCAGCATTCTTCAGTTTCTAATCTAATATTAATAAAATCATAATATTTTACTTACAGACTTGCAACTGGCCTTGGATGGTAACCTGCTACCCAGGAGCTACATCACCGTCACCAACAACACCGACAACATCAACAACACAGGCGCCAACAACAACAACAATTGTTGACCCGTCAACAACAACAACAACCGTTGACCCATCAATAACAACAACGACAACAGATGACTCATCAACAACAACAGAGTCCTCAACAGAGTTCTTGCCAAACGGTTGTCCAGCAGACTTTAGTGTACATCTCTTGTTGCCTCACGAGACGAATTGTGCGAACTTCTACAGTTGCAGCAATGGGCAGAAATTTTTGATGCACTGTTCTCCCGGAACGTTGTTTTCTTTTGAAGGACAGGTACTATATTTATTTATTTTTATCTTACCTTTATCTTTTTTTGGCTTGTAAATGTCCACTGAAATGGAGCTCTCAACACGGGAGTGCGGTAATGACTGACTAAGAAATATAAACTTTGAAGAAGTTGAAATAAACTTGGAAATCAATAACCTGAGATACGCACTTTCGTAAGATTTGATGCACTCTCATCACTAATTTCAATTTTATTTCAAGTGGAAGCAAGGTTGACATTTATTTGCCAATAAAATCAGTTAATCCTGTGACGGTCCTCAATTACTGATAAATAAATGACTGGCAAATAAAGTCAAGGCAAAACAAAAAGACCCAAAGGTTGACTGGTACAAAATGCATATGGCATACTTGAAGTATAAAATAAATAAATAAAGTAGTTATACATAAAAAAATAAAGATAGAGTATATATCAAAGGTAAAATGATTTTATATCAGGTCCATTAGTTTCACTTTTGCGAAAGTATACTGCGTCATAGTGTCTAAATTAAAAATCTTAACGTTCAAAAACATACATACAATCATAGAATGCTAAAATACTGCTAAAGTCATAACCCTTAAAAGTACTTTAATAATAATTTAAAATGTTTTCTAGGGCTGTGACTTGCCTCACCTGGTAGTCTGCACGCCTGGCGCAACAACTCCGTCTACGACTACATCAACTACAACTGTGGAACCAACAACTACAACAACCACAACAACTGACGCGACAACTACTACTTCTACAACAGAGGAGCCTACAACAACCACAATCACGGAGGCACCTACGACAACCACAACTGAGGAGACTACAACTACAACAACCACAACCACGGAGGCACCTACGACAATCACAACTGAGGAGCCTACAACAACAACAACCACAACAACGGAGGCACCTACCACAACAACTAAAGAGGAGCCCACAACAACAACTACACCTACGGAGGCAACTACAACAACTACTACAACCACTGAGGCTCCTACAACAACAACTACTGAGGCGCCTACAACGCCAACTACCACCACTACTGAGGCGCCTACAACGCCAACAACCACAACTACAGAGGCAACTACAACAACTACTGAGGACCCTACAACAACCACAACCACCGAGGCACCAACAACAACTACTACTACAACAACTACCACAACCACGGAAGCCCCAACAACAACAACAACTAAGGAGCCTACGACAACAACAACGACTACCACAACCACGGAAGCACCTACGACAACAACGACTGAGGAGCCCACAACAACAACCACGATAGAGGCCCCAACCACAACAACTGAAACACCAATGACAACAACGGTAGCCCCAGGTTTCCTACCCAATGGTTGTCCAGAAGATTTCAGCAATTACCTTTTGTTACCCCATGAGAGTGATTGTGAAAAGTTCTACAGTTGCGTTAACGGGAATAAGGTGGAGATGAAATGTGCTCCTGGGACTTGGTTCGATTTTAATTTACAGGTAAGAATTGAGATTTTCTACATAACTTTCTTTAAGGTGACTACCACGTTAGTCTAGTGGTTAGTTTAGTAGTCAAGCGCGACTGCTGAGAATGAGGTCAAAGTGTTATTGGGTTCAAGAATTTCTCAATAGCAGCCACGGAGTCTGGATTTGCGTCCGGTTGATGAAAATATGTACGCCAGCTATCACATGGGACTAAAAAATAACTGGCGTAATGTGGGTGTACTATAAGGTACATCTTTGCTTTTAACCCTTGGGCGTGACAGGCGCAATGTTATGTTATGTTTCCATAAGGTAAAATTTTTTTTTTTCCTCGTAGTCTACTCGTTGGCTTAAAAGTATATTAACATATTCAAACGATTTGATCACTTTTTACTTAAAATGTTACCTCTGAACACAAAATGAATAAGAAGTGAACATAAATGATCATTGCCTCAATTCATCCATTCAGCCAAGTAAATCACTTGAAATAAGCAGTTTTAACGTTACATTGTATCACGCCTGTAATGTGAGAAGGGTAAAGCATACTTGTACTTAAAACAATACCCATATTCGCCAAAAGAAAGTATGTATCGTGTTCCACCCAATGCCAAGTCGTCGTCGCTTCACATCAAATGCAAGCCTATTTGGACTAAAAATAAAATGTATAATTTAAATTAAAGAAAATTTCAATTATTGTTTTCAATTCCAGCTCTGCGGTTGGCCCTTCATGGTGCAATGTAACGTGACAACGACGACTCCAGTTCCAACAACAACTACAACTGTGGAGCCAACAACAACGGAGGTGTCCACAACACCTAAGGTGACTACTACAACAACAGAAAACCCAACAACAACTACAACTGAAGAGCCTACTACTACTACCACAACAACAACCGCAGAGGCACCTACAACTATAACAATTGAGGAGCCGACAACTACGACAACAACCACAGAGCCTCCTACAACCACTACAACTCAGGAGCCTTCTACCTCTACAACAACTACAGAGCCAAGTACAACCTCTACCTCAACAACAACTGAGGAGCCTACAACTACAACTACGGCCACAGAGCCTCCTACAACCACTACAACTCAGGAGCCTTCTACCTCAACAACGACCACAGAGCCAACTACAACCACTACCTCAACAACAACTGAGGAGCCCACAACTACGACAACAACCACAGAGCCTCCTACAACCACAACAACTCAGGAGCCTTCTACCTCTACAACAACCACAGAGCCAAGTACAACCACTACTTCAACAACAACTGAGGAGCCCACCACTACGACAACAACCACAGAGCCTCCTACAACCACAACAACTCAGGAGCCTTCTACCTCTACAACAACCACAGAGCCAAGTACAACCACTACTTCAACAACAACTGAGGAGCCCACAACTACGACAACAACCACTGAGCCTACTACAACCACAACAACTCAGGAGCCTTCTACCTCTACAACAACCACAGAGCCAAGTACAACCACTACTTCAACAACAACTGAGGAACCCACCACTACGACGTCAACCACAGAGCCTTCTACAACCACAACAACTCAGGAGCCTTCTACCTCTACAACAACCACAGAGCCACGTACAACCACTACTTCAACAACAACTGAGGAGCCCACCACTACGACAACAACCACAGAGCCTCCTACAACCACTACAACTCAGGAGCCTTCTACCTCTACAACAACCACAGAGCCAAGTACAACCACTACTTCAACAACAACTGAGGAACCCACAACTACGACGTCAACCACAGAGCCTCCTACAACCACAACAACTCAGGAGCCTTCTACCTCTACAACAACCACAGAGCCAAGTACAACCACTACTTCAACAACAACTGAGGAGCCCACAACTACGACAACAACCACAGAGCCTCCTACAACCACTACAACTCAGGAGCCTTCTACCTCTACAACAACCACAGAGCCAAGTACAACCACTACTTCAACAACAACTGAGGAGCCCACAACTACGACAACAACCACAGAGCCTCCTACAACCACTACAACTCAGGAGCATTCTACCTCTACAACAACCACAGAGCCAAGTACAACCACTACTTCAACAACAACTGAGGAACCCACAACTACGACAACAACCACAGAGCCTCCTACAACCACAACAACTCAGGAGCCTTCTACCTCTACAACAACCACAGAGCCAAGTACAACCACTACTTCAACAACAACTGAGGAGCCCACCACTACGACAACAACCACAGAGCCTCCTACAACCACTACAACTCAGGAGCCTTCTACCACTACAACAACTACAGAGCCAAGTACAACCACTACTTCAACAACAACTGAGGAACCCACCACTACGACAACAACCACAGAGCCTCCTACAACCACTACAACTCAAGAGCCTTCTACCTCTACAACAACCACAGAGCCAAGTACAACCACTACTTCAACAACAACTGAGGAACCCACAACTACGACGTCAACCACAGAGCCTTCTACAACCACAACAACTCAGGAGCCTTCTACCTCTACAACAACCACAGAGCCAAGTACAACCACTACTTCAACAACAACTGAGGAACCCACAACTACGACGTCAACCACAGAGCCTACTACAACCACAACAACTCAGGAGCCTTCTACCTCTACAACAACCACAGAGCCAAGTACAACCACTACTTCAACAACAACTGAGGAACCCACAACTACGACCACAACCACAGAGCCTCCTACAACCACAACAACTCAGGAGCCTTCTACCTCTACAACAACCACAGAGCCAAGTACAACCACTACTTCAATAACAACTGAGGAGCCCACAACTGCGACAACAACCACAGAGCCTCCTACAACCACTACAACTCAGGAGCCTTCTACCTCTACAACAACCACAGAGCCAAGTACAACCACTACTTCAACTACAACTGAGGAGACCACAACTACGACAACAACCACAGAGCCTCCTACAACCACTACAACTCAGGAGCCTTCTACCTCTACAACAACCACAGAGCCAAGTACAACCACTACTTCAATAACAACTGAGGAACCCACAACTACGACAACAACCACAGAGCCTCCTACAACCACAACAACTCAGGAGCCTTCTACCTCTACAACAACCACAGAGCCAAGTACAACCACTACTTCAACAACAACTGAGGAGCCCACAACTACGACAACAACCACAGAGCCTCCTACAACCACTACAACTCAGGAGCCTTCTACCTCTACAACAACCACAGAGCCAAGTACAACCACTACTTCAACAACAACTGAGGAGCCCACAACTACGACCACAACCACAGAGCCTCCTACAACCACAACAACTCAGGAGCCTTCTACCTCTACAACAACCACAGAGCCAAGTACAACCACTACTTTAACAACAACTGAGGACCCCACAACTACGACAACAACCACAGAGCCTCCTACAACCACTACAACTCAGGAGCCTTCTACCTCTACAACAACCACAGAGCCAAGTACAACCACTACTTCAACAACAACTGAGGAGCCCACAACTACGACAACAACCACAGAGCCTCCTACAACCACAACAACTCAGGAGCCTTCTACCTCTACAACAACCACAGAGCCAAGTACAACCACTACCTCAACAACAACTGAGGAGCCCACAACTACGACCACAACCACAGAGCCTCCTACAACCACAACAACTCAGGAGCCTTCTACCTCTACAACAACCACAGAGCCAAGTACAACCACTACTTCAACAACAACTGAGGACCCCACAACTACGACAACAACCACAGAGCCTCCTACAACCACTACAACTCAGGAGCCTTCTACCTCTACAACAACCACAGAGCCAAGTACAACCACTACCTCAACAACAACTGAGGAGCCCACAACTACGACCACAACCACAGAGCCTCCTACAACCACAACAACTCAGGAGCCTTCTACCTCTACAACAACCACAGAGCCAAGTACAACCACTACTTCAACAACAACTGAGGACCCCACAACTACGACAACAACCACAGAGCCTCCTACAACCACTACAACTCAGGAGCCTTCTACCTCTACAACAACCACAGAGCCAAGTACAACCACTACTTCAACAACAACTGAGGAGCCCACAACTACGACAACAACCACAGAGCCTCCTACAACCACAACAACTCAGGAGCCTTCTACCTCTACAACAACCACAGAGGCAAGTACAACCACTACTTCAACAACAACTGAGGAGCCCACAACTACGACAACAACCACAGAGCCTCCTACAACCACTACAAGTCAGGAGCCTTCTACCTCTACAACAACCACAGAGCCAAGTACAACCACTACTTCAACAACAACTGAGGAGCCCACAACTACGACAACAACCACTGAGCCTACTACAACCACAACAACTCAGGAGCCTTCTACCTCTACAACAACCACAGAGCCAAGTACAACCACTACTTCAACAACAACTGAGGAACCCACCACTACGACAACAACCACAGAGCCTCCTACAACCACAACAACTCAGGAGCCTTCTACCTCTACAACAACCACAGAGCCAAGTACAACCACTACTTCAACAACAACTGAGGAGCCCACAACTACGACAACAACCACAGAGCCTCCTACAACCACTACAACTGAGGAGCCTTCTACCTCTACAACAACCACAGAGCCAAGTACAACCACTACTTCAACAACAACTGAGGAACCCACAACTACGACAACAACCACAGAGCCTCCTACAACCACAACAACTCAGGAGCCTTCTACCACTACAACGACCACAGAGCCTCCTACAACCACAACAACGCAGGAGCCTTCTACCTCTACAACAACCACAGAGCCAAGTACAACCACTACTTCAACAACAACTGAGGAGCCCACAACTACGACAACAACCACAGAGCCTCCTACAACCACAACAACTCAGGAGCCTTCTACCTCTACAACAACCACAGAGCCAAGTACAACCACTACTTCAACAACAACTGAGGAGCCCACAACTACGACAACAACCACAGAGCCTCCTACAACCACAACAACTCAGGAGCCTTCTACCTCTACAACAACCACAGAGCCAAGTACAACCACTACTTCAACAACAACTGAGGAGCCCACAACTACGACCACAACCACAGAGCCTCCTACAACCACAACAACTCAGGAGCCTTCTACCTCTACAACAACCACAGAGCCAAGTACAACCACTACTTCAACAACAACTGAGGAGCCCACAACTACGACAACAACCACAGAGCCTCCTACAACCACAACAACTCAGGAGCCTTCTACCTCTACAACAACCACAGAGCCAAGTACAACCACTACTTCAACAACAACTGAGGAGCCCACAACTACGACCACAACCACAGAGCCTCCTACAACCACAACAACTCAGGAGCCTTCTACCTCTACAACAACCACAGAGCCAAGTACAACCACTACTTCAACAACAACTGAGGACCCCACAACTACGACAACAACCACAGAGCCTCCTAAAACCACTACAACTCAGGAGCCTTCTACCTCTACAACAACCACAGAGCCAAGTACAACCACTACTTCAACAACAACTGAGGAGCCCACAACTACGACAACAACCACAGAGCCTCCTACAACCACAACAACTCAGGAGCCTTCTACCTCTACAACAACCACAGAGCCAAGTACAACCACTACTTCAACAACAACTGAGGAGCCCACAACTACGACAACAACCACTGAGCCTACTACAACCACAACAACTCAGGAGCCTTCTACCTCTACAACAACCACAGAGCCAAGTACAACCACTACTTCAACAACAACTGAGGAGCCCACAACTACGACCACAACCACAGAGCCTCCTACAACCACAACAACTCAGGAGCCTTCTACCTCTACAACAACCACAGAGCCAAGTACAACCACTACTTCAACAACAACTGAGGACCCCACAACTACGACAACAACCACAGAGCCTCCTAAAACCACTACAACTCAGGAGCCTTCTACCTCTACAACAACCACAGAGCCAAGTACAACCACTACTTCAACAACAACTGAGGAGCCCACAACTACGACAACAACCACAGAGCCTCCTACAACCACAACAACTCAGGAGCCTTCTACCTCTACAACAACCACAGAGCCAAGTACAACCACTACTTCAACAACAACTGAGGAACCCACCACTACGACAACAACCACAGAGCCTCCTACAACCACAACAACTCAGGAGCCTTCTACCTCTACAACAACCACAGAGCCAAGTACAACCACTACTTCAACAACAACTGAGGAGCCCACAACTACGACAACAACCACAGAGCCTCCTACAACCACTACAACTGAGGAGCCTTCTACCTCTACAACAACCACAGAGCCAAGTACAACCACTACCTCAACAACAACTGAGGAGCCCACAACTACGACAACAACCACTGAGCCTCCTACAACCACAACAACTCAGGAGCCTTCTACCTCTACAACAACCACAGAGCCAAGTACAACCACTACTTCAACAACAACTGAGGAGCCCACAACTACGACAACAACCACAGAGCCTCCTACAACCACTACAACTCAGGAGCCTTCTACCTCTACAACAACCACAGAGCCAAGTACAACCACTACTTCAACAACAACTGAGGAGCCCACAATTACGACAACAACCACAGAGCCTCCTACAACCACAACAACTCAGGAGCCTTCTACCTCTACAACAACCACAGAGCCAAGTACAACCACTACTTCAACAACAACTGAGGAACCCACAACTACGACAACAACCACAGAGCCTCCTACAACCACAACAACTCAGGAGCCTTCTACCACTACAACGACCACAGAGCCTCCTACAACCACAACAACGCAGGAGCCTTCTACCTCTACAACAACCACAGAGCCAAGTACAACCACTACTTCAACAACAACTGAGGAGCCCACAACTACGACAACAACCACAGAGCCTCCTACAACCACAACAACTCAGGAGCCTTCTACCTCTACAACAACCACAGAGCCAAGTACAACCACTACTTCAACAACAACTGAGGAGCCCACAACTACGACAACAACCACAGAGCCTCCTACAACCACTACAACTCAGGAGCCTTCTACCTCTACAACAACCACAGAGCCTCCTACAACCACAACAACTCAAGAACCCTCTACCTCAACAACAACAACTGAGGAGCCCACCACTACGACAACAACCACAGAGCCTCCTACAACAACAACAACTCAGGAGCTTTCTACCTCTACAACAACCACAGAGCCAAGTACAACCACTACTTCAACAACAACTGAGGAACCCACAACTACGACATCAACCACAGAGCCTCCTACTACCACTACAACTCAGGAGCCTTCTTCCTCTACAACAACCACAGAGCCAAGTACAACCACAACTTCAACAACAACTGAGGAGCCCACAACTACGACAACTACCACAGAGCCTCCTACAACCACTTTAACTCAGGAGCCTTCTACCACTACAACAACTACAGAGCCAAGTACAACCTCTACCTCAACAACATCTGAGGAGCCCAAAACTACAACTACAACCACAGAACCTCCTACAACCACTACAACTCAGGAGCCTTCTACCTCAACAACGACCACAGAGCCAACTACAACCACTACCTCAACAATAACTGAGGAGCCCACAACTACGACAACAACCACAGAGCCTCCTACAAGCACAACAACTGAGGAGCCCTCTTCCTCTACAACAATTGAAGAGCCTTCTACCTCAACAACAACCACAACCTCGACAACAACTGAGGAGCCCACAACTACAATAACAACCACAGAGCCTCCTACTACTACAACATCTGAAGAACCCACAGAATCCACTACTATCACGACAGAGGTACCTACTACATTTACAGAACCAACCACAGTGACAGAGTCATCCTTTACTGCAACATTCAGCTAACAACTACATTATGATCCATTAGTACAGATGAACCCACAATCGTAAATGATCCATCAACCACACACGAATGAACAATCACATATGATTCAACATCCACTCATGAACCAACAACCACATAATATGATCTACCAACCACATATGATCTATTGTCTTTTGAAGAACCCACAACCATAAGGGGCGCAATTCAGCTCCTTATTTTGAATCCTATTCCACCGGAAAATTTCTAAGGAAAACCTCCTTTTCCTAATCGTTTTTTCTGTTACTGTTCTTTTATTTCAATGTAAAATTACATTATCTGTACGCAGTACTCCATTAATACGGCTAAAATAAAAAAAAAACAACAATTCATGTTGAAAAACTCTAACGAACGACGCGTGAAAGTAGCTGTTCACTTGCTGGCTAACTACAGAGTTCGACGAACTCACCGTCGCGCTTGCCGTTCGTTACGTGCATTTTGCCACGGTAACGATACATTGCGTATGAGAAAATAATACAAATCAAATATAATGGATTCCCTTAACGTTCCTGAAATAATTTCTTGTACCGGTCATCTTAGTATGTTAGACTGAATTCACCTCATCAGTCTGCGGAGGGCTGTTCCTTACACCCTATATGATCCATTCACAGGTGATGAGATGAACCTACACTCATAAATGATCCATTAGCCACAAATAAACCCACAACCATAATTATTTGACCCATCAACCACACATGAACCAATAACCACTCATGAACCAACATGTTGTTACCACACAATATGATCCATTAACCACATAATATATGACCCAACAACTAATACAACTGATTTATTTTCAAAACGCAGGTCCCTTCAACTTCGACAGACCCAACAAGTTCTACGGACCCATCGACACCGGAAGAGCCTACTTCACCCCCGGACTACACGAAGACGACAATCGACGAAGATACAACGTTGGAGCCAACAACTCAGGTACCGTTTACAACAAATGAGCCAACAACACGAGACCCCACAACTGATGAGTCTATAACACTAGAGCCAACTACACAAGGCCCTACAACTGATGAGTCTATAACACAAGACCCCACAACTGATGAGTCTACAACACAAGACCCCACAACTGATGAGTCTACAACACAAGACCCCACAACTGATGAGTCTACAACACTAGAGCCAACTACACAAAACCCCGTAACTAATGAGTCTACAACCCAAGACACCGCAACTGATGAACCAACAACACTAGAGCCCATAACTGATGGGTCTACACCACAAGACCTCACAACTGATGAACCAACAACACTAGAGCCAACTACACAAGGCCCAATAACTGATGAGTCTACATCACAAGAGCCCACCACAACTGATGAACCAACAACACTAGAGCCCATAACTGATGAGTCTTCATCACAAGAGCCCACCACAACTGATGAACCAACAACATTAGAGCCAACTACACAAATAACTGATGAGTCTACATCACAAGAGCCCACCACAACTGATGAACCAACAACATTAGAGCCAACTACACAAGACCACACAACTGATGACTCTACAACACTAGAGCCAAATACACAAGACCCCATAACTGATGAGTCTACATCACAAGAACCCCCAACTGATGAACCAACAACATTAGAGCCTACTACACAAGACCGCACAACTGATGACTCTACAACACTAGAGCCAACTACACAAGACCCCATAACTGATAAGTCTACATCACAAGAATCCATGACTGATGAGCCAACAATTCCTTCAGACCCAATTATTCCTTTTGTACTAAAATTTTTCACACAAGACTCCACAAATGCGCCAACATCACACGACCCCGCAATTAACGAGCCTACAACAGCAGACCCAATTATTCCCTTCTTGCAAAAATTTTTGAATTTGTAATTTGAGAAATTACACTTATTTAATCCAATATTTCTATAATTAAATTAATAAATTAAATTGTTTGAGTAAACATTAGTTTTTTTTTTTTCAATTTCAATTTTATTAATTGGTCATTATCATGACACTTTAGCACCACAACACCAGAATTAACCAAACAAAACACACAACAAATTAACCTTCAACAGTAGAGTTAAAAAAAACCTATGAACCAACAACAGTACAACTAACAACTCATGAGTCCCAAACACCGGTAACAATTCAATTTCGTTAACCGTAGTTTTGTTTGCTCTAGTATTTAATGGATCTAGTGTCGTTGGCTCAACAACTAAACAGCTGCTTATTACAACTCTTGAACACAAAAAAGCCAAAGACATTAAAGCCAATTATACTAGAGCCAATGACATTATGACCGACGACAACTTATAACAAAGCATTTATTTCAAATAGAGCCATGAAAATCACTTTTGAGTATTCAAAAATAATCTACATACAGTTTTGCCACATGCTTAATAACTGTGAATGGGCTATAGTCGCATATTCCAAAGCGGAGATGAACGGGCAAGAAATTTCATAGACTTTTTCAAATCAAGTTAGATTTTACACATTCCTGGGTATTTGGGGTACATTATTGTTGCTTCTATAATGGTTGACTTGTATAATGATTAATGACTCATAATTAAGGCTGGCACTTGTTCTCGCCGTCCGCGTCATTTCGATATTCTTTTTGTTCTCCAACGAAACCTTCAACTTTTTCAAAGAAAAAAAAATAAAAAAAATTAATGTAAACTTTACATTTAATACCTCCATGACCCCTGTACTATTTAATGCATCTACCAGCACAATAGTTTGAGTGCTTTTTCGCCCCAAAACAAAGTCGTTGGTCAGCAATAATTTGCGCGTAAAGTTACCTACTCAGTTTGATGTACAGAATGCTTGGTTGACGGCTTTGAGAGGGGTGTGTTAACACCTTGTATGTAAAAGATCTTATGGACCTATTTACATCACTGGTGCCAAAGGGTTCTGTTATGTCTAGAGAGTCAGCTCTAATTGTAGTTGACTCTAATGTCTTTGGCTTTAATATTGTAGTTTCACCAAGTAATTGTTTATAATGTTGTTGATCCATACGTTTTAAGAGGTGGAACAAGGTATTAAGTTCTTCATGCCCCGTTGAAAAAAGAGGGCGTAGTTCTCACCTTGTGTAAATATAGCTGCTGATATTATTGTATATTTGACTATATCGCTACAAGTTGTTGTTGCCTCTAATGAATGCCGTTGTGCTCTTACACTGGCGTAATTTCGTTACTCTAAAGCCAACGACGTTGCAACCGACCTCAGAAGAGCTCACAACACTAGATCAAAGTACATATCACACAACACAACCACCAGCAACTACAAAATACACTTACAACACAAAACCGAACACGGAATCCTACCACCAACAGATTTACCAACAACACAAAATTTCACTTCAAAAACCTACATGATTCCTTTGTCTCACTCACTAAGACTGCACATCGTATCTATCATTTCGTAGACACGTTTTCATGCGACCTGAATACGGTGAGGGCATATCTATGATTTAAATCTATGCCTGATTGCATTCAAATAACTACAGCACCATTTTTTGCCATACAGGAGTCGACTACTACCGAAGCGACGGACTTGCCGCCTGTAGCTGATCCGACTACCCCGACTCCTAGCACAGAAGAAACTACCACAACAACGGACTATCCTACTGAGGAAGAATCTACAACAGACGACTATTCTACGACAGTAGATGACGACACAACCACTGTATCAACGGCTTCTGACGAGGATAATTCATCGACAACAGACTATTCAACAATCAGAACTGATCCGACAGAACCTGCAGATTCGACGACGGATTTAGAAACAACGGTGACCACAGAAGAGCCTTCGACTGAGGATGATAACCCCTGTCCTCTAGGCACTTATGGAAATGTACCACATCCAGAATTGTGTAATTCTTTCTACTTATGCGTTAGCGGGGTAGCAGTTCCACTGCAATGTGCAGCTGGATTCGAATTTGATCCTGAACTTAAGGTGGGATTTTTATTTTTATTGCTTTGGTGTTGAGATTGTCCAACGTTGCTTTTTTATTTATTTTGTTTAAATTTTCTCTGTCAGCTGAAAACGAAATAAGCAATTAATTAGATTTCAGCTGACGGAGAAAAATTGCAAAAAGTTGGTATTGTTCCTACGAGCATTCTTCACAGATTCACAATTTTGAGTATTTTGTTAATATATTCAATGAACATAATTATGAAAATAAATATAGGTCGCTAGTGCACTTAATGTTTATTATGAATTGCAAACATTATTATCGCAACACTAAATATTGATCCTGATTTATAAGATTCTGAAAGAGTCCAAATACTTCTTGTATTTGGAATCTTTCAAAATGCACTGTTTTAAGCTTTCACGGTTCGGTTGGTTTCGGGATCTTTCTGAATGCCTTGACTGTAACAGTTTAAGGTGCAACCTTAAACTGTTACAGTTTATAATGTGTGAAAAGATTCTTGTCTTCACTTAAAGCCTCGTCAACTTTAAAATTCCTGCAGATTTGATCCGGCTTTCGTATACATGTAAAAACTTTCAATATTTCATTTAATCGTTAACAGCTATTCTTATCATCAGCATTAATTTACATAACTTTTTCTTTCAGACCTGCGTAGTAATCGCCCCAGGCGGTTGTACATTAGGCCAAAGTACAACATCATCTACAGAAATATATCCAACGACAGTTGAGACGACTACCAATGACTACATGTCAAGTTCTACCACAGGAGTGACTCCCCCAGATCGGTGCCCAGAAGGCATGTGGGGTAATATTCCCCATGAGTACAGATGTGATTCCTTCTATATGTGCGCCGCTGGCAACGCTATTCCATTGTATTGCAGTGATGGATTTGAATTTGATCCCGTAACGAGTGTGAGTTTTAATAAAATTATATTTTCTTTTAAAATAAGTTTAAGTTTCTTCGCTACTAATGCTTCTACTATAGAACAAGTCCTGCCCCATTGTTCGTGATTCTCTGATTCTTTGAGAAAATTTAAAACTCACGTATTTTTTCATAAACATTATCTTACATAGTCCTAGTCTCGTTAAACTTTTGGATGAGGGAGTACGAACCAAGAATTATAGCATAGGAAAGGAGAGGTATATCCAGCAGTGGGTGATTTCGAGTTAAAGTCATTATGATAATGATGATCCTACAGACATTTGTAGTTATGAATCTTGATTATATTTTAACTAGGTGTCTAAAGTCTCTAAAATTCATAAAACAACCATTAATTTCATTTCAGGCATGCGTCCTAATAGCTGAAGGCGGCTGCACCTACAACTCCACGACGACGACCCCTGAACCGACAACACTGGACCCCATCTCCGCACTCTGCCCGCCGGGCACTTGGGGCAACGTCCCTCACCCGGAGATCTGCAATTCGTTCTACATGTGTGCTGGGACACCGATACAGCTATTTTGCAGTGAGGGCTTTGAGTTTGACCCTAAGACTAAGGTAAGTTCCTGATTCTGCTTTAATACATATACATAAACTCAAACCTTTTTACCATGAAGATAAGCAGATACGACAGGACGCCATCTACTATGATCCTTCATACAAGGTGTAAACAGACGCTTCACGAAGCCGTCAACCAAGCATTCTGTACATCAAACTAAGTCACTCTACGCAAAATTATTGCTGGATTAATATCTCCACGATCCTCGTATTATTCAATACGAATATACTTCAGCATATGTATATATCGATATGCATCAGGACAGTGTATTGAGTGCGTTAAATTGAGTCCTACCGTAACCCGCGTTATTTCATCACAAAAAAAGGCGTTTCCCAGCAATAATTTTGCGTAGAGTTACTTAGTTTGATGTACAGAATGCTTGGTTGACAGCTCGTGAAGGGTCCATCTACATCTTGTATAATACAAAATTATGATTGTAGTAAACGGGATTTTAACGTAAGTATCTTTTGATAAGTGGCTACCATCAGACCAAACATCACCATCTTGATTGTTCAATTTAATTATTTCACAAATGTTTACAATTAGCTCCCCCTAACAACGTCATTGGTGTGCCACAAGATGCTTGCTGCTACATTGCTGCAAGAATCTTGTGGCAAGATGTGGATGTAATATACAAACATCTCTGCCCAACCTCTCAGTGAACACAAGCGTGAAGTTATGTTCTCTTTTCAGCAATGTGTAGCAATAGCTGAAGGAGGCTGCACCTACAATCAAGGCACAACTACGGGCACAACAGTAGGAGAATCAGATTCGACACCAGTATCTACAACTCAGGGAGAATCAGATTCGACAACAGTATCTACAACTCAGGGAGAATCAGATTCGACAACAGTGTCTACAACTCAGGGAGAATCAGATCCGACAACAGTATCTACAACTCAGGGAGAATCAGATTCGACAACAGCATCTACAACTCAGGGAGAATTAGATTCGACAACAGTGTCTACAACTCAGGGCGAATCAGATTCGACAACAGTGTCTACAACTCAGGGAGAATCAGATTCGACAACAGCATCTACAACTCAGGGAGAATCAGATTCGACAACAGTGTCTACAACTCAGGGAGAATCAGATTCGACAACAGTATCTACAACTCAGGGAGAATCAGACTCGACAACAGCATCTACAACTCAGGGAGAATCAGACTCGACAACAGCATCTACAACTCAGGGAGAATCAGATTCGACAACAGTGTCTACAACTCAGGGCGAATCAGATTCGACAACAGTATCTACAACTCAGAGAGAATCAGACTCGACAACAGTATCTACAACTCTGGGAGAATCAGATTCGACAACAGTATCTACAACTCAGGGAGAATCAGATTTGACAACGGCATCTACAACTCAGGGAGAATCAGATTCTACGACAGTATCTACAACTCAGGGAGAATCAGATTCAACAACAGTATCTACAACTCAGGGAGAATCAGACTCGACAACAGTATCTACAACTCTGGGAGACTCAAGTTCAACAACACTAACTTCAACTGTAGGATCAGAAACAACAACAGTAGAAGCAGCTTCAGGAGAATCGGAAACAACAACAGTGTTGCCGTTCACTGACGATGGGGGGGAAACAAGTTCGGAGGAACCATTCGACCCCTGCCCATTAGGGGTGTTTGGTAACGTTCCTCACCCAGAACTGTGCAACGTATATTTCTTGTGCCTAAGTGGCAACGAGCCAATAGAACTTAATTGTCCTGATGGATTGGAGTTTGACCCCGAAACAAGGGTAAGTGATTAAAGCATTTTTTGTATTATTATCATCATGAGATCAGCCGAAAAATGTCCACTGCGGACAGAGGCCTGCCTCAAGCGTCGCTTCGTCCACCGTGGCCTGCCATAACCTCTTGTAGCAGTATCGTTTTGATCTTACTTACTTAATGGGAGGCCTTCTAACGCTTTGCATTCTGATACGTGGTCGCTACTCAGAATTCGGTTTGTGATTGGTGATCACTATCTCCAGCCGTGAATATTTTAATTTGGGCCAGAAACTGCATAAGAGAGAGGATATGAAGGAGAAACTAAAGGCTTTTGGCCAGCAAAGGGATCTCCAATACAGATAAAATTGTAATTAGCACTAAGTAAAAGATTCCTTCAGTTCAAATCTCCCTAACCATACATACATAATAATAATAATCATTTATTATCAGGCAACTATGGCCCATAGATAAAGTACACAAATTAATCTTACACAATAATAAACTAATACATATAAAAATCCTTATTAAACTATAACTAGACACGTATCGTTGACGGCGTCGTGTTTTTCTGCGTGTTGTTGCGTAACCGTCCTCGGAATCGTCGGTATACGACACCTTTCGGCCAAAAGTCCTCTTTCATGAAGGTCTGTAGATGGTGAGTTGGAACTCGAACCACGAACGACTTGAAGTTGATGTTGTGGCGCGATCCCAACCTTTCGACCCTCAGAGTATAGTCGGTCTTCACTCTCAAATACTCCACGACTTCCTCAACCTTCGTGGTGTAATGCAGACGCGAAATGTACAACTGCGTCGTAGGCACAGCTGCATGTTGGGTCCACTCGTTGCGGTACCGCACTGGTTACGGGAACAGGGCTTCTTCTTCTTCTTTTCTACCTTAGTGAACCCCTTTTCATCAACTAGGCCCGCTCTTGGCACGGAGCTATGGACCGCAGTCAGGGCAGGTTGAGCACCCTTTTTGTCCCTACTTTGGCTTGTCGCTTAGGCTGCCACGCACCCGATTTGCAAGTAGTGACAATAGCAGCGTAGGCACGTTTAGGGGGTTAACTCACGCCTTCTCAAGGGGATAGGCAGAAGCAATAGAACGCCACATGCTTATATGCTCCTTTCACCTCCATGTTCATACATCTGATCATACTTGCACGCCAGATGCGATTACTACGCACCAGACCTTTATCTCCAACCACATCTTTTTTTCAGCAATGCGTACTCATCGCAGAAGGAGGTTGCACTCTTAGTACCCAAACTACAACAGCTCCAGGTTCTACCGTACCAAGCTACCAAGAAACGACCACCCCTAGAACTACTACCACAGTTGTGACCCCGCCTCCAATCTGTCCTTTGGGGGTGTTCGGTAATGTGCCACATCCAGAACTGTGCAATTCGTTCTACATGTGCGCTGGATCGACACCGATACAACTGTATTGCAGTGAAGGCTTTGAGTTTGACCCTGAGACCAGGGTGAGTTTTAAGTGACTTTATAATTTTGTTCTTACGCAGATTATATTTTTTTGTTCGAATCATCGATTAGTTAACACTCAGTCGTAAATGATTAATCTACATAAGCTTAAGAAGAAAAAACCGTGTACCCCTTTTTAAGTATATTGCGCTCACTGAGTAGTATAAAATTCCGCATAGCCATATTATGGAGAAGGATTACAGAAACATTAAAAAAATAACGTGTTGAATGAATTTAGGTTGAATTTTGACCACATTGCAATCATTTATCATTCTTTTATTTTTAATATTAGCCGAGTGCAATTAGACAAAAAATACTCAAAAGGTGGAACGAAGTGTATAGTGGTCGGATTTTCATGGGATTTTTTTTATTGAGGTCCTAGAGGAGCGGAAAAGAAAAAAAAAAATCGCCTCTCGCTACATTTTTTTTGAACCTTAAGAAATTTTTTTTTTCGTTTATGAATAACTTCAAATTCAACGAATTCATATTGTGGCGTAATAGTGTGAGTTCCGTGCATTCATTAAACGCCAATTTGGTATATTTCTTTGTTCATTATCCATGTAATGCATATCGACTTTTAATTTTAAGGAATTAGAACTAGTTGAGGTCCATCTTTCTATCCGAACGCAAATCAATCCATAATTCATAGTTTGTCATTATTTTTATGACTTCATTTCTTTCGTAATTCATAATCGTGAGCTAGTTTATCATAATCAAGTTAGTTAGTATTCACCAAGTTTTTATTTAAATGGTTTCCAGTCTTGTGTCCGAATTGCCGAAGGAGGTTGTACCCTTGGAGCTACTACCACGACTGAGCTTCCACCACCGACCACACCCGCATTAATATGTCCGCCCGGGGCATGGGGCAATGTGGCCCACCCGGATAGGTGTGACTCCTTCTATATGTGTGCAGGAGGGAGCGCCATACAATTGAACTGCAGTGCAGGATACGAATTTGATCCTGAGATGAGGGTGAGTTAAAATACTTTTTGTTTTCTACATTAGATAAAGAGGAAATATATGTATGTTTGTAACGATTAAAGTCAAAAACTACTGGACCGATTTAAAAAAAATCTTTGAACATTAGAATGCTACATTATACCTGAGTAACAAAAGCTATATTTAAAAAAAAATGTCCCCCCGTGCGAAACCGGGACGGACCGCTAGTACTTTATAAACTAGCTAGCCGTGCTCTGCAGTTTCACGTTTATCTTTTTGTTAAGAGAGGAAACGAGGAAAAATCATCAGTTTATATTTTACATGAAATGAAAACTATGAATTTTCTAACCAAATATTACTGACTGTCTTATAATAAACGAGATATTAAAAATAAAACATTATTTTCAGACCTGCGTAGCCATAGCAGAAGGAGGTTGTACACTTGGGTCCCAAACTACTCCAGCTATAGAAACATCAACAAGATCACCGGATGAAAGCACAGAGCTGACTACAGAAGGTGGATCCTCATCCACAGAAGATGATATGATTACTGATGATTATACAATAACCACTTTACGAGGATCTGATGAGGAATCACAAGAAGTTACAACAGATCGAGGATCTGATGAGTTGGACCAGCCAACTACGGAAACCTCAACAACCCACGGATCTGAAGAAACCACGGCTTCTTTTGAAACAACAGTTTCATCGGATGAAATAACAGAAGCATCGGAAGAAACAACAAACTCAACCGACAAAACAACAGAGTCACCAGATCAAACAACAGCAGTATCGGAAGAAACAACAGACGCAACCGACGAAACAACAGAGTCACCAGACCAAACAACAGAAAAATCGGAAGAAACAACAGACGCAACCGACGAAACAACAGAGTCAACAGACCAAACCATAGTGGTATCGGAAGAAACAACAAGCTCGACCGACGAAACAACAGAGTCATCACACCAAACAACAGCAGTATCGGAAGAAACAACAGATGCAACCGACAAAACAACAGAGTCAACAGACCAAACCACAGTGGTATCGGAAGAAACAACAAGCTCGACCGACGAAACAACAGAGTCATCACACCAAACAACAGCAGTATCGGAAGAAACAACAGATGCAACCGACAAAACAACAGAGTCACCAGACCAAACAACAGAAAAATCGGAAGAAACAACAGACGCAACCGACGAAACAACTGAGTCGACAGACCAAACCACAGTGGTATCGGAAGAAACAACAAGCTCGACCGACGAAACAACAGAGTCATCACATCAAACAACAGCAGTATCGGAAGAAACATCAGACGCAACCGACGAAACAACAGAGTCACCAGACCAAACAACAGAAAAATCGGAAGAAACAACAGACGCTACCGACGAAACAACAGAGTCAACAAACCAAACAACAGTAGTATCGGAAGAAACAACAAGCTCGACCGACGAAACAACAGAGCCATCACATCAAACAACAGAAGTATCGGAACAAACATCAGACTCAACCAACGAAACAACAGAGTCACCAGATCAAACAACAGAAGTGTCGGAAGAAACAACAGAATCTTCAAATGAAACTACAGAACCGTCCACAACAGAAAGTTCAGAAATAACTGAGAAACTGACTACAAAAGTTTCAGAAACATCAGAATCAACGGACGAAACAACAGAATCTTCAAACGAAACTACAGAAACGTCTACAACAGAAAGTTCAGGAATAACTGAGACACCAACTACACAAGTTTCAGAAACGACAACATCAGCACCTATATGCGCAGCAGGAGTTTTTGGCAATGTGCCGCATCCGACAGTGTGCAATGCATTCTACTTGTGTACTGCCGGTGTTCCCATACTTTTGCAGTGTAGTGCAGGATATGAATATGATCCTGAATTGAGGGTAAGTTGGCACTTCTTATATAAATTACAACAAGTCGTTACGGGTCGTCAAAAACTCAACCATTATCACTAGGTAACCCGATTCCCATTGGTAAGAACGAAATGGTATCGTTTAACGTAGTGACTGACTTATTGAGGTTGGATAGGCAGCTGCTCCATATAAAATACTGGTACTCAGCTCTGACAGATATTGGTTACCGCCATATTTGTTCCACCAAGGGTTCGGGCAAAGTGTGGCTGACTTTAGAGACAAAATTATTGAGATGTCTTAATGCATCCAAACCCTCTTAATTCTTCAGTCGAAATTATATAAGGTCTATCTGTTCATACACGAAATCTCTTAAGCGGTCATTGTACTCATTATTATGAACAACTTTTATTATGGAACCTACACGGAAATCGCGAAAAAAAGAAATCGTCTGCCCCATACATTTCTCTGCGCATAACTGGACAAAATGTATGCAATTTCGGTGTTGGTCCCATAGTGAAAGTTGTTCATAATTATGAGTACAATGACCCATTAAGAGATTTCGTGTATGAACAGATAGACCCTATATATTGAAAATATATCAGTTTTACATACATTTGCTTCATCGATTGGACCGGTTTGTTGATTTTAACACGTTTGTCAATGGTCAATTCGGCCCACTTTTCGGTTTCCGATTGAGCTGTAGTTTGGATGACAATGCATAGTTAATTATGTGATGTCATTCTAAATGCAATGTGCCAGTCTCCCAAAGATGGCGGACTAGTTTGCTGAGAAATAAAATGACGTCACTCTAAAACGAGTTTTTTTTTTTTTATTTATACCTCATGTCAAATCTTCTTTTTCAGAATTGTGTAGTAATAGCAGAAGGCGGTTGCACACTAGGTCAAAGCTCGACCACGACTTCTGTCCCCATAGAAATGACTACGGAAAATGGAGAGCAAATTTGCCCACCTGATGTATTTGGTAACATTGCTCACCCGGAAAAATGTAATTCCTTCTACATGTGTGCGGCAGGACAAGCTATGTTACTCACTTGTAGTGATGGACATGAATTCGATCCTGTAATTCGGGTAAGTGGTGTCTCTTTTTGTAATTCTAAATGTGTAACATCTGGAGGAGCGCTTTGTAGGAATTTGGGTTTTAGAATCAGGATAAATTTTAGTTTAATTTTCAGTGGGACAATTCTTTTTCGGAAGATCTTAAAAATGTGTTTAGTTGTGTTTCGATGAAAGTCTGTGAAGAACTCTTTAGCCGGTTTATGTCTAGCAGTAGATAGCTATAATAGTTTACTAAACACCTCTACCTAACCCTTCAAAGCAGGAAGACCTGATGTTGTTCCATGTTTCATTGGTATTCCTCTGCAGTTTGAAAAATACATGTTTTAATCGGATGCTATTTTTGTTTGGCTTGGTGAACTAACAGACACACTCCAAAACTTTCACTTTTACACTCAATTGGAATTTTCTCATAATTTTTAGGCTTGCGTTGTTATTGCCGATGGTGGCTGCACCCTTGGACCAAACACCGGATCAACGCCCGAAGATGGCATAGCAACAGATCCAGATCCTCAACCAGAAACATCTACTACAACCACAGAAGAAACTACAAAACCTGAAGACCCTACTCTGGCACCAGTAGTACCAACCTCAGCTCCAGATAGTGAGGAATCTTCCAAACCAGATAGTGAGGAAGATATCACGCCAGAGACAGTCTGCCCTGCAGGAGTATTTGGCAATGTACCACACCCAAACAGATGTGATGCCTACTACATGTGTATGGCAGATCGAGCTATATTAATTATGTGTAACAATGGACATGAATTTGACCTTGAAACACGGGTAAGTTTTGTTTATTTTCTGTTAACCTTGAGTCTGAGGACCAAATCTATCTACAAATTTTATTGCCATTCCCATTGAAAGTGATAATGTTATCTTAGAAACCCATGTGTTTATAAGCAGCGGTTGAAATCGGCAAGCGAGGAGTGAGGAAGTACATTTTATGCTGGTAATAAACTAAAAGCTAATAAAATTAAAGCCTCCGTCCGCCTCTTTGGTCTAGTGTTCGCAAGCGCGACTGCTGAGCATGAGGTCCTGGGTTCTATTCCGGGGCCGGGAAAAGTGTTATTGGGAATTTCTCAATAGCAGTCACGAGTCTGGATTTGTGCCAGGCTGATGGGAACAGGCTCGCCTCATATTACATGGGACTCAAACATAACTGATGATGAGTGTGGGTGAACTTTTAGGTACACCTCTTGCCTAGCCCTTCGGGAATTACAGGCGTGAAGTTAAGTTATGCATTCCTCCACGCGGGCCTAGTGCGGGTTAATGACCACACATCACTAACTCATTTTATCTCTGTCAAGTTAAAAGATTTACAGAAATAAATTTGACGAGATCGTAGCTTAACAATAACCACCGCTCGGGTCGATGGTCCGTGGATGGGTGCCCACCCATTACATACCGAGTTTTCTCCGTGCTTCGGAAATAAACTTAAGACGTCGGCCCCGGCTGTCATTTTTAGATCTTTGAGAGTCGTTATATACAGGTAGTCAGTGGCCCGAACACCTGACAATTAGACTTACCAAGGGGTATCGTATTACCCAGTACTAACTGGGTTGTGGAGGTCAGATAGTCAGTCGCTCGATGTAAAATAACCAAAATAACCAAATAAATATAATTTAAACAGAAGGTATACAGACAATCACCACACACCACTATGACATACCCACACACACATTTGCAACTCTTCATGCACACTCCTACACACTCATTCACGCTGTACTCTTAGCAATGTTTTGTAATTTGTATAGCTATTAAATTGTAAATCCGTAATTGGCTGTAGGATTAGTTTATATAGTTTAAGACAAAATTGTAAAGAGCTGTGGATTTTGTGAATGATAAATAAATACTGATATTCAGTTGCATCCGGTTAGACTGTAAGCCGATCCCAATATCGTTGGGAAATGATAATGATGAGCACTGAATGTGTTTGGCGACTTGTGGTACAAGTGGCCTTAGACAATGAAGAAGACATGATCAGTGGTTATTTCTTTTCCTTTCAGGGATGCGTTCTCATAACTGAAGGCGGTTGTACCCTTGGACCTAACACTGGCACAACACCTGATGATGATGAGGTAAACGACCCACATCCACAACCCGAAAGTACCGAAACGACTTCAGAAAGTACCGAAATTTCTACAGAAAATTCGGAAACGACTTCAGAAAGTACCGAAATTTCTACAGAAAATTCAGGAACGACTTCGGAAAGTACCGAAACAACTCCGGGTAGTGAAGAAACGACTGCGGAAAGTGCGGAGGTGACTACACCCGCGCCAATCTGCCCACCTGGAGTACTCGGAAATATTGCGCATCCAGACAAGTGTGATTCGTTCTTCATCTGCACCGGAGCACAAGCGATAGAACGACAGTGCGCTGAAGGACAGGAGTTTAACCCTGTTGTAGCGGTAATATTTGTTTGTTTTAGAAAATTCTTTTCTGCCCTATTTTTTAAATTAGTAGTCATTTCACAGTCATTCCTCTCTATTTGTCGTCATATCGGGGAATTCATACTCAAAACCAAAATAATGGTGACCAGTTCTTCTACTTGTCACTGACAGGAGAACGTTCTTTCATATCTTGTTCTTGAGTTTTGAATTTTGTTACTCAAAATGTTTTTTGTGTTTGTAGAACTGTGTGCTCATCACTGAAGGCGGATGTACCCTCGGTCAAGGCAATCAACCACCAGGAGACGACTCAGGTTCCTCCGAATCAGAAATTACAACTCCCGCTCCAAACACGACTCCGGAAGTAACTACGACTTCTAAACCTGTAGACACGACTTCAGAAGCGGCTCAAACAACTTCTGAAGCTACTCAAACGACCTTGGAAAGTGTGGAGATGACTACACCGGCTTCAGTTTGCCCACCTGGATTATTCGGAAATATTGCGCATCCAGACAAGTGTGATTCATTCTTCATCTGCACCGGAGCACAAGCGATAGAACGACAGTGCGCTGAAGGGCAGGAGTTTAACCCTGTTGTAGCGGTAAGTTGTTATTATTTTCTTATACCAGTCTAACCAATCGTAATTAATAAGTTCAACAAGTTCATGCTGGAGAGGATACAAAATAAATTCATAAGATATTTATACATGCGATACTATGGAGTCTACCCCTTTTACCCTTTAATGTATCCAACGTTATTTATTTTGGGTATGGTAGGTTACAACGAGCTGAGGGTTAGGAGGGATCTTGCACTCGCCTCATATATATTTAAATTACTGAGAGGGAAGGTGCATAATGCAGTTATTTTAGGCCAGGTGAGTCTGAATGTTCCGGACAGGTACGTGTGGCGGCGACGGCAGCCACGACTGCTAGTGGAACCGCGTGCTCGGACCAACCTTTTGAAGGAGGCGCCGCTAACGCGTGCACTCCGCACGCTCAACCTCATAGCGAGTGATACAGACTTATTCAGTTGTTCTCTGGGTGAATTCACAAGGAATGCTTTTTTTGTAATTAGTTATAGGTATTAGTTATAAGTAACAATTAAGTTACTAATTAAGGCGCATTTACCGCATTGGTTAGCTGTAATGGTAGATGTATGTTGATAAATAAATAAATAAATAAATAAATAAAAGTTTCATAGTTTATTCAAGGAGTATCCTGTTAGCTAATAATTGGGTTGTGGAGATCAAACGGATAGTCGCTTCAAGCACAATTTATCTTGTTAGACTGAAAGCTGCATCAGATCCAAAGAAACTAGGGCCGTCTAAAAGCTGGCGGGTTGACGATATCGTCAATATCGCGGGAACGACCTGGATGAGGGACATTACAGATCCGGGAGGTTTAGGCAAAGAAAACGAAGGTCTATTATGTGAAGAAGCTGAGCATATGATGAATATTTCCCTGTACACAAAATTTGTTCATTGCAGTTTTCAGGATCGGATTTTTTTTCCACATTTTATTTTGGAAACTAGTTATTAGTTAGGATATTAGTTACTTAATGTGCTCATTTTCTTTTTTTTTAGAATTGCGTGCTCATTGCTGAAGGAGGATGTACCCTTGGCCAAGGCAAACCACCAGGAGATGATGAAGGCGGTTCAGGTTCATCCGAATCAGAAATCACAACGCCCGCTCCAAGCACAACTCCGGAAGTAACTACGACTTCAAAATCTGTAGACACTACTTCCGACGCAGCTCAAACGACTTCTGAAGCCACTGAAACAACCTTGGAAAGTGCAGAAGTGTCAACACCAGCGCCAATCTGCCCACCTGGAGTACTCGGAAATATTGCGCATCCAGACAAGTGTGATTCGTTCTTTATCTGCACCGGAGCACAAGCGATAGAACGACAGTGCGCTGAAGGACAGGAGTTTAACCCTGTTGTAGCTGTAAGTTTTTGTTTGTTTTAGACAATTACTTTTTGCCCAACCTTCTAAAGTTCCTTTACCTGGACTTAATAACTAAGTAATTCGTAGTCATTATACTTCTCTATTTGTCGTCATTTTAGGGCATTCATTCTCAAAACCAAAATAATCGCGACCGGTTCTTCTACTTCTTACTGACAGGAGGACGTTCTTTCAAATCTTGTTCTTGAGTTTTGAATTTTGTTACTCAAAATGTTTTTTGTGTTTGTAGAACTGTGTGCTCATCACTGAAGGCGGATGTACCCTAGGTCAGGGCAATCAACCACCAGGAGACGACTCAGGTTCCTCCGAATCAGAAATTACAACTCCCGCTCCAAACACGACTCCGGAAGTAACTACGACTTTCAAACCTGTAGATACGACTTCCGAAGCGGCTCAAACAACTTCTGAAGCTACTCAAACGACCTTGGAAAGTGTGGAGGTGACTACACCGGCGCCAATCTGCCCACCTGGAGTATTCGGAAATATTGCGCATCCAGACAAGTGTGACTCGTTCTTCATCTGCACCGGAGCACAAGCGATAGAACAACAGTGTGCTGAAGGACAGGAGTTTAATCCTGTTGTAGCGGTAAGTTGTTATTATTTTCTTATACCAGTCCAACCAATCGTAATTAATAAGTTTCATAGTTTACTCAAGGAGTATCCTGTTAGCTAATAACTGGGTTGTGGAGATCAAACGGATAGTCGCTTCAAGCACAATTTATCTTGTTAGACTGAAAGCTGTATCAGATCCAAAGAAACTAGGGCCGTCTAAAAGCTGGTCGGGTTGACGATATCGTCAATATCGCGGGAACGACCTGGATGAGGGACATTACAGATACGGGAGGTTTAGGCAAAGAAAACGAAGGTCTATTATGTGAAGAAGCTGAGCATATGATGAATATTTCCCTGTACACAAAATTTGTTCATTGCAGTTTTCAGGATCGGATTTTTTTTCCTCTTTTACTTCGGAAAATAAAATTAGTTAATGTGCTCTTTTTTTTTCAGAATTGCGTGCTCATTGCTGAAGGAGGATGTACCCTTGGCCAAGGCAAACCACCAGGAGATGATGAAGGCGGTTCAGGTTCATCCGAATCAGAAATCACAACGCCCGCTCCAAGCACAACTCTGGAAGTAACTACGACTTCAAAATCTGTAGAAACTACTTCCGACGCAGCTCAAACGTCTTCTGAAGCCACTCAAACAACCTTGGAAAGTGCAGAAGTGTCAACACCAGCGCCAATCTGCCCACCTGGAGTACTCGGAAATATTGCGCATCCAGACAAGTGTGATTCGTTCTTCATCTGCACCGGAGCACAAGCGATAGAACGACAGTGCGCTGAAGGACAGGAGTTTAACCCTGTTGTAGCGGTAAGTTTTTGTTTGTTTTAGACAATTACTTTTTGCCCAACCTTCTAAAGTTCCTTTACCTGGACTTAATAACTAAGTAATTCGTAGTCATTATACTTCTCTATTTGTCGTCATTTTAGGACATTCATTCTCAAAACCAAAATAATCGCGACCGGTTCTTCTACTTCTTACTGACAGGAGGACGTTCTTTCAAATCTTGTTCTTGAGTTTTGAATTTTGTTACTCAAAATGTTTTTTGTGTTTGTAGAACTGTGTGCTCATCACTGAAGGCGGATGTACCCTAGGTCAGGGCAATCAACCACCAGGAGACGACTCAGGTTCCTCCGAATCAGAAATTACAACTCCCGCTCCAAACACGACTCCGGAAGTAACTACGACTTCCAAACCTGTAGACACGACTTCCGAAGCGGCTCAAACAACTTCTGAAGCTACTCAAACGACCTTGGAAAGTGTGGAGGTGACTACACCGGCGCCAATCTGCCCACCTGGAGTATTCGGAAATATTGCGCATCCAGACAAGTGTGACTCGTTCTTCATCTGCACCGGAGCACAAGCGATAGAACAACAGTGTGCTGAAGGACAGGAGTTTAATCCTGTTGTAGCGGTAAGTGTCATTGTATAACTTTTTAAAAACGAAACAAACTTGTCAAACTTATGAAGCTCACGGAAATTCAATGAATTTGGTTTGGGGAGGCTTTTGTCCAACCAGCGTCTTTAAGCTGTATGCTATTGATGATAAACAAAGGATAGCAAAGTAAGCTGTGGCAGTGACTACAATGCAGATAGTTCAAACTACGTATGATACCTAAGAGCACGCAAATCTTACACCGTGAAAGCAGAGCTATCTGCGAAATTAGGATATATGTATACAATAGCCCTACAGCAAGCGTCGGACAGCAGCCCACCAGAGCAACAACTGGTTGCAAGATCCTTCCTTTTCAGCGAAAGATCCCCTATATTAAAACCTCTCTTATATTAAAATGTTTTCTGTAATTAAAATTGTATTTTTTATTAAGCTTGAGTATATTTATTCACAAATACATAAAATTTAACATTCACAGAATTGCGTACTCATTGCCGAAGGAGGATGTACACTTGGACAAAACACAGCAACAACTCCTGAAGAACCAAATTCAGTAGAAGATACCACTACAACTGTTTCTCCCAACCCTACTCCTGGCCCTGCAAACCCAGAAGAGCCTAATCCAAAACCAGATTCTTCAGAAGAAACAGACACAACAGAAGAAACAACAACTCCAGTTCCTGAATCAACAGCAACAGTTCCTGATGATAATGAATCTGCAACGACAATAACTGAAGCCACAACCAGAACAGAAACGGAATCAACGCCTTCTACGGAAAAAGCCGAAGTGACTACGCCAGCACCGATTTGTCCGCCCGAGACGTTTGGAAATGTACCACATCCAGATAACTGTCAGGCCTTCTATATGTGCACTCACGGTATGGCAATACCACTGATGTGTAGTGAAGGCTTCGAGTTTGATCTTGAATCTAGGGTGAGTTGAGCTATGTTTTTCAGCACTCCTAATTTTGTTAGCAACTGGGGGTTCTACGAAGTCATTTAAAATTCTGAATATGCTTGGTATTTTGGATGAGTTCCTTGTCTAAATACTATACTGGTCTGCCTCGTGGGTATAGTTGTCGCAAGCTGTTGTGGTATTCAGTATTATATCATGGGGTCGATTCCTAATGCGTGCAGTTTTTTGTAATATCCAATATATTTTTTTGTAATTTCCTCAAGTCTGGATTTATGCTCGGTTTCTGGCAACTATTGCCACTCGCTTTTTATTATAAAGGACTTGAACATAACTGGTGAAATGAGGGACACCTCTACCTAAATCATCAGGGATTACAGAGGTTAAGCGGTTGAGGTTATGCGTTATACATATAACTAACAACAACATAAATTTCAGACCTGCATTGAAATAACCGAAGGCGGCTGTACACTCGGACCAAACACAGGCAACGATGAAGACGCCAATGACTCATCTGAAGAACTTATACCAAGTACTGGTGAACCAACAACTACTGCCGAATCTGTCGACGCGACCACAGAAAGTGAAATTCCACCACCGATCTGTGCCCTCGGACAATTCGGCAACATTGCTCACCCGGAGACCTGCTCATCTTTCTATATGTGTACTAGTGGAAATGCGATCTTGTTGCATTGCAGTGAAGGTTTCGAGTTCAGTACTGAGATTGGAGTGAGTATTCTTTTTGCATTCTTGAAAATTGAAAATGCTTTTATAGCCTTTCGATTGTGCCTTGCGAAAGCTTCTGAAAATTTGTGAGTCCTATGCGGTGGCCCATGGGCTCAAATACAACGCGAAAAAGAGTGAAATAATGATTTTTAGGCCGGACAACAAGCGATACACATTCGTTCCGAATTTCACTCTAAGTGGTACAGTTCTAAACAAAGTCGAGCAATTTAAGTATTTGGGCCACTGGGTCACCGAGGACCTTAAGGACAGTGTGGATATCGAAAGGGAGCGCAGAGCGCTGTCTGTCCGATGCAACATGTTGGCCCGCAGGTTTTCACGGTGCACGGGGACTGTCAAAGTTGCGCTTTTTAAAGCGTACTGTCAGTCCTTTTACACCTGCAGCCTGTGGGTTAACTATACACAGCGGACATACAGCGATCTGCGCGTTCAATACAATAACGCGCTCCGGGTGCTGATGGGGCTGCCGCGCCACTGCAGCGCCTCCGCGATGTTCGCGGCGGCTGACACAGACGGCTTTGCGGCCATCATGCGCAAACGGTGTGCATCTATCATGCGCCGCACGCGCGACAGTCCCAACACCATCCTGCGCGCGCTGGCGGACCGGTGGGACTCTCCGATACTGGCGCGCTGGATACGGCTGCACGCAGTCGTTTAGTGATTTGTCGCCATTATCGGGAAGTCCACCCGGACCTGCCACTTTATTATTATTAAACTCGTTATTTATTACTAACACTAGTTTTTAAGCTCGATTTTACTAACAAATATGGATGTAATCTTTGGATGAATCTGAAATAAATGATTTATTATTATTATTATTATAGCAAAATTCTCTTAGAACGCCCAAACAAAATGATTAAATTAAAAATAAAACAAAATTATATAAAACTAAACAATACTTAGAAAAAAATAAGACATCGTTAGACTAAATTGGTCCTGTACGATGCCAAAAGGCTCCTATCACAGCATGGTGCTTTACCATTAAAAAAATATTACAGTGCTGGTATTCTGATAGGGCCCAGAGTGATGCCACTTGCCATGGTCATGGTGATTCCATGTGGATGGAAATGAATTATATTACTTATTTTAAATTAAACTTTATTTCCATTTTACCCAGAACTGCGTCCAAATAGCAGAAGGTGGCTGCACATTAGGTGGAACTTCAACCACAGAAGAACCAACGACCTCCGACCCAGAAGATAATACGGACGCTGCACACTTCGAATGCCCCGACAATCATTTCGGCAATGTGGCTGACCCGGCCAGTTGTAATGCATTCTACGACTGCAGTGGAAATATTCCGCTGCATCTATTGTGTGCTGATGGATATGAATTTGATAGTAAATCAAGGGTGAGTTCCATTTTCGCCGAAGACATAAATATTCTTACGATGGATAAATGCGAACAAAACCATAATCTACTTGCAAGAGGCGGCGGGGCGGGAGAGGGAGGTGGCGGTGGTGGCAGGCGGTACAAGTGTATCGTGCCAAAGTTGGCAATAATTTAATTTTGCTTTAAAGCGTTTTCTTAGACAAGGGATCAAATTTTTTCCATAACACAAAATAAATCCCCGAACGGTTAGGCAGAGGTGTACCTAATAGTACACCCACGTTTCGACAGTTATGTCTAAGTCCCATGTAATGGGGGCGAGCCTATTGCCATCAACTGAGCAAAAACCAAGACTCGGTGGCTGATACTGAGAAATTCCTGATGAAAAAAAACCAATAACACTTTGTCCGACCCGGGAATAGAACCCAGGATCTCATTCTCAGCATAGCGCTTGTGACCACTCAACCAACGAGACTGTCCAAGCATAATCGTTATTCAATATTTCTCTTATTTCAGATGTGCATCGAAATCGCTCCAGGCGGTTGCACACTCAGCAACCCAGAAACAACCTCCACAGCAGCACCAACCACAGTCCCACCAACCACGGTAGCTGGGGACACAACATCGGCAACCGTATGCCCGGAAGGCGTTGCTGGGAACTTGCCCGATGAGAAGGATTGTACATCCTTCTACAGATGTATTGACGGTTATGCCCTGAAACTGTACTGTGCTGCCGGATATGAATTTGATCCTGAATTAGAAGTAAGTTTTGACGAATAATTATATAAAAGAAGAATAGTACACATTTTAGAGTTTTAGTTAGATTCTTCAAGAGAATTTTATAGATCTTAGCCAGTTTAGTTCTCTTTTCATATAAAACTTATCTTAGGCAAAAGCTGCACATAGCTGTGCAGCTTTGGCCTAAGATAAGTTTTAGGTGCTTCTAATATTTTGCTATTAATGTACTTTGGCTTTTACCAAGCTAGTAGAAATGTACATAAAATAAATATTCCGTCATCGCCCCATATCTCGCCTAACGAAATCGATCTTCGGTGATCGTGATTATTTCTTTGCAAGTCTAAAGCTTTTGAGTAAATAATATTCTACTGTTTTATTCATATTTTGACCAAAATTCTTTTCTTACCAGAGCTGTGTAGAAATTGTTGAAGGAGGTTGTACACTTGGAAGCACAGTAACGACAACTTCTGAACCAGCAATTGAAACTTCTGAACCACCAATTGAAACTTCTGAACCAACAACAATACCTACAACAGAAGCTACCACTACAGAAGCACCCACAACAACGGAATCAACAACAACACCTGCTACGGAAGCCACAACACTACCTACAGAAGCTTCGACAACGACAGAACCAACAATTACAGAAGCGCCGACAACAACAGAATCAACAACAACAGCAGAAGCACCGACAACAGCAGCACCGATATGTCCACCTGGAATGTTCGGGAACCTGCCAGATCCTAACAGCTGCGAATTCTTCTATAGATGTATTGGAGCAGGAAACCCGCTGCATCTGCGCTGTCCAGATGGATTTGAATATCAACATTCCATTTTGGTAAGTTTAGTACTGACAACTAATTTCTTAAACAATTCTTAACAAAATCTCCAGGCCCCGAATTATCTTTCGTAGGTTGTGGTGTTGCCCAGCCAGGGTCATTATTTTTTTGGTATAAAGCGGCTAATGTCCTAGAACCAAACCAACCCGTACGGGGCTGTTCCTATTGGGCTCAAAACACAGGGCTTGCTACACCCACATTTCACCAGTTCTTTATGCTTACGTCCCATGTGGAGCGAACCTATTACCAACAACCGGGCACAAATACAGACTCCGTGACTGCTACTGCGAAAAACCTGGTGGATAAACGTAATAACACTTACCATCTAAATATTTAGAAACTCGAGAGCATTACTACATTTAATTTTCCTTAATTACAGAACTGCGAACCAATTGCCGAAGGTGGTTGTACACTTGGCACTACCGCGCAAAAAGCACTACAGATCCCCACAGAAGAGACCAACTCCACTTCAGAACACGTCAGTGAAGAGACCAAGAGCTCGCATAAGGAACTAGACGAGTCTTTCGAAGCTGATGAAGAGAAGAAACGGTTAGGGGATATAGCATGTCCTATAGGAGTTTACGGTAATGTTCCAGATCCAGAAGGTTGTGATTCATACTACTTCTGTGCTGGAGGATTCGCAACGCAATTGCATTGTAGTGAAGGCTTTGAGTTTGATCCGGACACGAAGGTGAGTTGATGTCTTTTCATTTATTGGTGTGGTATTTTTTGGTAACATCATAATATCATGCCTGTTAGCCACGAAGGGTTAGGCAGGGGTGTAGCTAAAAGTACACCTACATTTCAACAGTTATGTTTAACTCCCATGTAATAGGAGGCAAGTTAGCCTGGCACAAATCCAGTCTCCGTGGCTGCTACTGAGAAATTCCTAATGGAAAAATCCAGTAACAGGACCCAGGACCCAGGACCTCATGCTCAGAAGTCTCGATTGCGACCTCTTGACCAACGTGGATCAGATCTTTGGTACTTTTGCTAAAGCGATATTATGCTGAAATACCATATCTACTAGTATCATAAATTAAATGCAAAAGTAACACTTTCTGTCAGATACCTTTAAACACGTTAGCCTCTGAACAGATTTCAATTAAATTTGGCACGCAGGTAAACCATGACCAGCGTTAGGATACTTTTTAGCTATCCCAATATTGTGTTCCCTTGGGATATTATACGAAGTACACACACGGTAAGCCGCGGGTAAAAGCCAATGTATTTAGATTTAATATCATAAATGTTTAATGACATGGTATTATAATTATCATCAAGTCTATATTTGGTCCTACATACTGGGTAGTCCAAATATTGACGACATAAAAAGAAATTGATCCATACACCAAGGGCTATTCGAAAATACCCCATATATAATATGTTCCGCGATTCTTGATACTTTTCGAGTTATAGCTTCTTGAAAATTGAATGAGAACCACTTTAAAAAAAGAAAAAAATCTTTATTTTTACAGGGCTTTTTGTTACTGTTGATGCTATTGAGATTAAAAAATGACTATAGTTAACGTTAAAGAATGTGAAAAGGCCGTTAAAAAAAGATTTAATTTATTTACATCGGTCCCTATACAATTATCAAGAATCTCGAAAATTATCAAGAATCGCGGAACATACTTGGGGTATTTTCCGATACCCCTGGGCGTGAAGAATCTAATATTTTTTTTATGACGTCGCTATTTGTACCATCCTGCTTGTGACTTATGTTTACTAACTAAAATTACTGAGTTGACAACAATAATATTGGCAGTGTGAGTGTGTAATGCCTTGAAAGTTTTTTTTTGTTGTGAATTTTCTCCTAAACATTTATTTCTTTGTCCACAGTCCTGCGTCCACACATCAAAGAGCAAATGCAAATCAAAACTAAAGGAAAAAACGATATGATCACCTCACACAACGACTACTGAACAAAATGACTTTGGCACTAAAACATTTTATTGAGTAATCTTATTTAGAACAACATTTTATAATTTTGTATCATTTTTGACTACCCAATACCCGCTGGGTTGTGGAGGTCAGATACACAGTCGCTCCAGCTGAACCCGGTTAGACTGGAAGCTGACTCCAAGATAGTTGGGAAAAGGCTAGGCAGCGTTGTCAGACTACATAAGGTACCATGTCAGTAGTTCATCTGACACTATAAGCACCAAGTGGTCAGAAATGAAATATTGTAAAAGAGATTACTCAATGAATTGAATCTGTATATAAAAATAATCTTTAGTGAATGAAACTTTGAGATCTACAGCTATAAAGCAAATATTATGTTGTTTGATGAATTGATTGTTAAGTGGAGAAGAAGTGAGGAATCTGCTAAAAGACGGAAAGAGATAGAAATTATATCTGTCTCTTTCTTGTGGTAATTATTTAGCTGTAACTAGAGAATATATACAATGGTTGGATAATATTTTTCTTTTAGTAGGGCTGACTATACTTAAATATGTATTTTTCTCTTTGATTTTGCTTTTTTTTCTGATTATTTACGTTTTCTATCTTTTATTAACTTTGAAATTATCAAAAAGTATGGTCCTAAGTCCCAAGATTTCTCGATTCCCCTCTCTTAACGATCAATTTTAGAAAAATAAAATTGAACAACAAAAAAGAATCTGAATTTCAAGTATTTTTCTCTGAAACTGTTAAAAATAAATGAATTTAACCAAATATTTGAAATATATTTCGCACCATTATTATTTTGTATATAATTGTTCATTTTTTATAAAACGTAGGTTAGGTGTATTTATTATATTTATTATTTATGAGTAAAACTAGTCTGATATATAAGTTATTGTATTGTAATTTGTAACCAAAGGTTAACCAAAACCCAGTGAGGTGCGAAAAAAATGTTGTAAATAAAAAGTTTCATGTTTTAATTAATGTTTTTTATTTCTGGCTAAAATATTTTCACAAAGAGCTGCTAGACAGAACTCCTTGAAATACAATTATTCATCTTGTTTGCTTATTGTATCTGCGTTGGCATTCCAGACTACTAAAACCAGGTTTTCCAAAAGTTCTGTACTGTTGGTCTTTTTTTAGCTTAAGCCTAAAATTAAAACTAATCCACTTTTTACGCTTTGGAATGGGCAACTACAGAACTTTCACAAGTTAAAGCCTTGTGACTGTGACAGCAGCTTTGCCTTCTTTATTTTTCTGACATTCAAAAGTGCCTGTAAAGGTATAATTGAAACTCAAAAATGCTTTAAGTTTAAAGTTTTTTTTTAAACCCAGAGTAAAGCTACCTATGCCAAACTCAAATCTTGAAAAAAGTATTGTAAACCGAAGTTATTACTATAAGTAACAGTTAACGCTTCGACATTAGTTTAAGATTATCTAACTTAGATTTACATAGATACAATATTAGTATTCTGATGCATTCGATTGGATTGAAAACCGACCGCAACATACTCGTATGTTGGGAAAAGATTATACAGAAGATGACGTTATTGACAGACTCTTAGGGCTGGACTCCACTGAAGTGTAGTCGAGAAGAGAGGAGAGATGTGTTTTAAACCACCAATAGGATTTCGTAATTTACACATCTGGCGGAAACGCTTAGCTTACGTGGAAACGGTTGAACGGAGAGGAGATAAGATGTCTCGTAATTGTTTAGGTCATTAAAGACAAGACGAGACTTGAGCGGTGTACTGTGTGCGGCGCACAGTGGTGCAGGTAGTACGGGCATGCGGAAAATATTATTTTTAAATGAAAAGACGTTGCGTTTCTTCATAATACTTTATTAAAATGATATAATGGATGTACCAGTTTACAAAGAGAAAGATATAACACGTATTTTTTTTTATTAATATGAAAATATTCATCAAATTTTTTCACATGAATTTCATATAATTAAATCAGCATTTTTAAATAAATAAATATTAATAAACTAAATATTAAATAGAGAAGACATTGATTGAGAGATGGTTGCTATCCACTAATAAAGTTTTGGCATCATCGTGAAGAGGATAGTATTTTTTATTCGGTACTGCACGTAAACTGTTGATAAGGGGATCTGAGGTAGCTAAGAGCATATTCATAACATCTTCATTACATGATAGACGAGAACATTTTCTTGAATGACCTAACCTATAATTGCGGTAATCTTTATTTCGCGCTTCTTGAGCTTCCTCAGATAACATCCCAATAGGTAAGGCAGCAACACTTATTATTTCTTTGCCATGCAGCAAGATTTTATGCACAGTATTTGGCATATTATACCAGCTGTACAGGCTTACGTATAGTTCAGCAGTCTCGTAACAATAACTACCAAACTTATCCGAATCAACTAATGCACTAGAATTAATTGTTTGCAATATTATACCAAACCGATGAATAAGTTCTTTATCGACTCTTGTGACTTCAGCTACAATGTCTGCATTATTGAAAAATCTTCTAGACGTATTTCCATCGTTAGATGTTCCCATTCCTTGCTTTACAAAATCCACTTTTAGACCTAAACGTTGAAACAGCTCACTTTGGATTCTTTTCTTCTCTTCATCTTTTTGTTGTTTGGTAGTTGCGTTCGTTCTCCAACTGGTAAATGACATATTGTACGCAATATGTAATATGCATTCCATAAATTTAATCCGTGCGTGAAGCGGGGATAAACCGACCTTGAGAGCCTCCGTATCCACAGTTTTATTTCGCACTTGGTCAAGGTTATTCATTTCTGATGGCTTTGACTTGCATATAAAACACACTGCACATGATGATGTGTCCGTAACTGTCTGCGCTATTTTGCCATCTATCATTGTGAACACAAGTTTATGGTAGACTTTGTAAGTCTTTTCCTTTAAACTAATAACAGTTTCATTTAAGTTTGCTATTTCAGACTCCATTCTAGCAATTTCATTTTTCGTAGATTCTGTAGTTTCTTTTTGAAATTGGAATTGTACCGGGCGACAACACCTTGTAGAAGAAGGAGTTGCATTTGTCCAATACACAACAGATTTATTTTCCTTTTCATACAGACGCAGTGGAACTAATGATGTCAAAAACATATATGAATCTGACACATTTTCGTCGATAAATGACTGTTTGTACTCAGCATGACCTGATGATCCGTCACATCCCCACTTGTGTAAAAACGTTGAATTTACACTAATCTGTGTAAGGTCGTCTTCAGACATTACTTCAAATAATCTTCTGGTTGTGTGATCCAGTAATGACTGCAAACTTACACAAGCGTAGCTTTCCGTTACATCAATATCCGTGGGGTAGCATTGCCTTTTTACTTCAAGTACTTTATGATAATCGGGAAAAATATCACAACCAATACTTTTTGCTGCATTTCTCAGTACTTGATATTGATGTTTCGAAAGTGATGCATCAAGTAATAATGCCAACGCTTTTTCTGGAGTAAACTTGATAGTATCCGATGATTCTTCTTGTACGAGTACCTTAGAGGCAGCTTTCTTAATCATTTCTTCAGGAACGCTTTCACACAATCTTTTAACTTTATATCGCTTTGTTCGATCGCAACATTCATCAAATGATTTTTCTGGTCGTCCTCTATGAGAGCGTTTTGATGGCCCTGGAACATTACTGTCACAATTCACCACATCAGTCTGCACCGAAGATGTCTCAACGGTAAAAATATTTTTCAGCCACTGTTCATTTTTTGCCATAAAAGCATTTTTATTTCTCGCTGCAGTTTGCCACTTTTTTGTAAATACGGGTAGAAAATTACGGCTTAACTTTTCATAAACTTGATTCCAAACACTTTCTGTAAGCTGTGGATACATAAGTTTTAAATTTTCGAGGCATTTATGTATCTCACGATTACTTGATATTATGATTTCCACTAAATCGGCATAGACAATAGTAAAGCTATCCATCACTATAATAACACTGTTATCGTAAGAGAAAATAATTGTAAGTGAAGTTAAAACTACCATTCAATGCTATTTATACTTACACGATATGATAAAATGTTAATTACCCTCATTAGAAACACTTATTAATATAATGCACTTTTTCTTAATTACAGAGCGTCATTAGTTAAGGACCTGGTATTTCCAAGATCGCAGGTTATCGCAGCCAAAACTAATGTATTCTTAATCTATAGGGTCTAATTAATCTCCGAAAGTATATTATTACGTATCGGTCGATAACGGAGATTAGTTATGATCTCATGATTGAAAACAAAAGGTTCCAAATGACCTTCTTCACTAAAAATGTAATAGCAAGTAATTATTCATTATATTATAACATTATGTTTACTATTTTATTAATACACACAATAAACTTATGACTAAACTAAAAATGAAAGTTGATAATTATAGTATTTTGGTTCTATTCATACTTGAAATAACAATATTTTTTGCACGAAATTTGTAAATTCTCGATCACCCTACTTTGGCATCATATAATTAAATACTGTATAATTATTTATCCGTATTAATTTTAGGACTTGTTTCTACTAACATTCTAGTATGTGTGTACCAAATTGTAGACATTTTAAATAAGGTTGAAAGAAAGGATTTTTTTCCGCCCTTGAACCAATGTGCGGCGGTCCGTTTTGCTAATCTCCTCTACTCTCCGGTTTGGCCATACCTGCACAGCCTCATAAATAAAAATCAAAGCATTTATTTCAAGTAGGTCAATTACAGGCACTTTTGAACTGTCGAAACAAAGATAACAATGAAATGTAGCTACAGTCCCAGTCACAAGACATAAAAACTGTGAAAGTAGGTACTGTAGTTGCGCATTCCCTAGCGTAGATCTCTATGGAGAAGAACGGGAATGAAACTCCATGGACACTCTTTTACTCTTTTTTTTCTTTCCTCAGCATATTGTTACAAAGCCTTGGTCACATGAATGATGTAACCAAGGTTTTGTAACAATATGCTGATTGCTGATGCTTCGGTGGATTCACCCTAGCTTTTATGCATCTCCGCTTTGGTGGAGTCCAGGCTTTACAGTAGGTTCCTATTTCTATCGTTCCTAATTTATGGCATTATCTTAATCAATGTCGAAAGACCTCTGGAATGAATGTTTGGAATCACCAACACACAGAGGCACCGTGTTTCTTTTTACAATGAACACAGTATCGCATCTATACTATAACTTAACTGTTCCACAAATTCCTTTGTTTTACCAAATACCAGCTGTAACCTCAACTGAACAGGGATAGGCAGATATGATAGTTCCTTAGTCACCAAATTGATAGCATCTTCATTACCTCTCAAGAATGAAGTCAGAATTTGATTCAATAGTCCATCTGGATTTCTCTCTAATATTTTATGTAAAACTTGTTGCGCAAATAATTTTACTGTGACTGAAAGAGGGCATGATAAATAATCAGAATTATATAGTTTCAGTATTTTCGAGATATTTTCGTCTAAAGATTTTCTGGTTGATACAGTCAAATCTTTTGTTTCTTTACAATTTAACACTTTATGTCCTTCGATTTGATTAAATTTGCAATTTGATTTCAAAGGATGAGTTTCTTTCTCATCGGCGTGCCTTTTTAATCTCTTCATGAAGTTGAAAGCGCCTTCAATGACGTTGTTCAAAGGTAGTTGGTTTAAATCAATAGTTAGAGGTGGCGATTCTGGCAAAAGTTTCAAAACTAAATTAAGGTCTTTATTTTCAATTGACTCAGTAGCAATATTGGAAACTTGTTTTAGTTTTCTTAGTTTGTCTTGTAACAATAATCTAAAAGTTGTAGCTCCAGCAGTTGAATTATCTTCTTCATCATACACAGGATTATTTACAACAGTATTATTAGGGTTAGCAATGGTTGCATTATCAGCAGGACTTGTTTCGAGAGAAAAATTATTAGCTTCAGCATCTTTCTTGACATCATCCGTATTATTATCTTGGTTCTGGGATCCACTCCTTCGGAATTTAACATCTATAATTGTATTCCGAGTATCACTTGGTGGTTTTAAAGTTAAAGGCTCTGCTGTAGAAGCTCCATTTCCAACATTTTCAAAAAGAATAGTGGTTTCCGTTAAGTTAGTAGATACATTACTATTTAAACTTGTGACATTTTTAGTAGTATTTAGTACCAAGTTATTGGTAACATTTTCATTGGTCTCAGTACCGTTTGACACTGTATTGATTTCGTTTATCAAAATACTAGTAACGTTACCAGTAGTATTTAATGCATTAGCTTGGGTTTCATTTGCTAGTTGAATATGGAGTCCAGGTATCTGCAAAATAAAATCACTATTTATTTCTCACAGTAGTTCATTTATGTGGCTAAGACTAACTGTTGTGGCACCGATTTGGAGAGGCCTATCTGCAACAGAGGAGTGCGATAGGCTGGGTTGATTAATTCAAAACTATTTATCTAAATGATTTAGGTAGAAAGGGAGGATTCGTGGCCAAATAATAACAGCCGCTCGGATCAATATTCAGGAAGCCACGCTTGGTCTGTGAATGGGTGATCACCTATTACACACTGAGTTTCCTCCGTGCCTCAGAAAGCACGTTAAGCCGTTGGTCCCGATTGTCATTTGTAGATCTGTGACAGGCGTTACAGGCGATAGGGAATGGGCAACTACAGTACTTTCACAGTTTTTATGCCTTGTGACTGGGACTGTAGCTACATTTAATTGTTATCTTTGTTTCGACAATTCAAAAGTACCTGTAACTGGCCTACTTGAAATAAATGCTTTGATTTTGATTTTGAGGTAGTAGTAAGTGGACCAAAAATCTGACAAGTAGTAGACTGAATAATACGATACCCGTTGGCAAGACACCAACGGGTATCGTATTATACAGTACTGATTGGGTTGTGGAGGTTAGATTGGCAGTCGCTCCTTATAAAATACTGGTAGACTGGAAACTGACTCAAACATAGTTCTAAATTAAAATAGAACTCAAAGCTTTTATATCAAGTAGGCCAGTTACAGGCACTTTTGAATTGTCGGAACAAAGATAACAATGAAATGTCACAGTCCCAGTCATAGGGCATTACAACTGTGAAAGTACAGTAGTTACAGATTCCCTAGCGTAGACATCAATGGAGAAGAACGGGCAAGAAATTCCATGGACACTCTTTGAAATCATCATATTGTTACAAAACCTTGGTTACATAATTCATGTACAGATGGTACACTATGTGAGAACGATGTAGCAAGATGCGCACGTTAAAAGTGTCCATAGTAAAAACAATGAAAGACAATTAAAAAAAAAAAAAACTAATTAATTAAAATAAGCCGTGGCAACTAATAGATGACCAGTCACAACTGACTGCACCGTTCAACTCAAGGGAATTAAATGATCAATGAAGGGAATTAAATGATCCGACACAGGCGTCACCATCAGCGAGACATTTGAGTGAGCATGACATACTCTCAACCGCCAGGGCACATTCAAGTCGAGAAAGGACGTAGTAGTTAGGAAAAGGCTCAGCAGATGGTGATTTGGCTAGAAAGGAGGTGCCTGCCGAAATGATGGTTAACGGAGCTGCATGAAAGAAGAAGACATGCAGTACTTACTGAAGCTATTTAGTGAATAAGTTAATGGCAGAGATAGATTATTTATTGGATGGATTTGTTATTTCAATGATTACAATGTTTAGGGCAGAACTTACATTTGCAATAGGACTCAGTGTAGTGGTTACTGCTAAAGGATTCGTTCTATTATTGCTATTATTGTTTGTAATAATACTTGCTAATGCATCATTCGATTCAACGCCTACAACCACATGATTGATATTACTGATCACTTGATTTGCGACATCTTTAACATCAATTTGTTGTATAAGATCAGTGACTTTCGATATATTTGGAGTTATTTGTTCAATAGATCCTAGTACCTGCAACGAATTAAATATTAATGATTCAAAATCCCTATAAAACAGGCCCGAGGGCTCATTTTCATCATATCCGTATAGCCATTACTCCGAGACTGTTGTACCTCAAAGTTGAAATTTGGAGAGTAGGTCCAGTCGGTCTTTCGATGAACTGCTATACAAAAATTATTTGAAATCATGAAAAAAAAAAAATAGAGTTGGTGTTATATCTGTGTGGCCCCAGTCTATCGATAGCTCTTGAAAAATGATAACGAGAAACTCGAAAAAAATTTTTTCGAGATTCTTGATGAGATGAGATATTTGCTTTTAAAGCCGCAAAAATTGTGCCCCTCCCCCGTCTAATTTCTAAAGTAAGAGGAGGAAACGTCTGAAAAATTCAGAAACCTGTGTGTACCCGACTCGCTCTTGTCTAGTTTTCTTTTGTTCTATATTCCACTGCTAGGCCAAGGCCCCCCCTTTCTCCATCCAAACCTCCGTATCCGTATCGTATAAAGAAGAAAAATCATCTTACCAATAAATTGTTGGCTTTCGATGTGGAGACCGCATCTTGTTGTGCTAGAGGTAACAGCAGCGATACCTCTAGCATTAGGCATTGTAATACAAATCGGAATATAACTGAAACAATAGTAGAAATAATAAAAATGTCAAGTTATTGTATCCCTTATTTCATTGAATTAAAAATAATTCACCTGGAGGCTTATTTTTTTTTTCGGGATCATCAAACGACTCCCACTCTGGGCGGAGCTGAAGGGAGTGTCAGACTTGTACTGACTAAAACCCATCCATGTTCCTTCTTTTGCCCTTTGTGTTTCAGGGCCGCGGTATCTCTTTCGAACAGTCCCGCAACCCTGGCAGCCATCGGTCCTTGCGGACCCCTTCCCGTTTGCTGACATCTCTTTGAGGCGCGCGTGGAACATGAACGCGCCGTCGACACGGCCTGTCGTCATAAGACGGACGGATGGCGAGCTAGCCCATTGCTCACTGTCCTCAGGCCCGCGTGGAGGTTTACCATGATGTCTTAAAGCAGGAGTAATTCCAGAGTGGGAAAGATACAGAGCTATACAGGTCATCTAGCTCCATCTCTTTCCCAGACCTCCTGGTTGTTTGTTTTTGTTATCTATCATAATCATCATTTACCAACAGCAGTAGCAGTGATAGCCTAGTGGTGTGACCGTCGGACTAACAAGTCATAGGTCTCAAGTTCAACCCCAAGACACGCACCTCTGATTCTTCGGATTCTTGTGCGTATTGTATATAATTATCGACTGTTTCACGTGACGTCGACAAAAGGAAGCGCGCACTTGCTAAGTTGAAGGAAAACATCGTGAGGAAACTAGCATGCCAGAGAGATATATCTCGACGGCATGTGCAGCCAAGTCAGAGGCCCATGGGCGGCATAAAAACCCTGACTCTAGGTTAGGCACTAACCACACACACGAAGAAGAAGATCATAATCATGCCTGACCATTTGCCAATAATGTTGGAATCAGCTTCCGGTCAATTTAGATGTAGTTTAATATCAGTATTTGTCATGGAGAGACTGCCCATCTGACCTCCAAAACGCAGTTACTGGATAACACACTAAAACGATACCCCCGGTATGACTGTTTGTTAGACTTAAGGTATGATTCCAAACCACGCTGCACGCACCAGTCCTGTCGCGGTACTACTGGTCCCCATACAATCTCTATAAGCTTATATGAGATTACATTTCGAGTTAAGCAGCGATTGCTGCCACGACATTGCTGCCGAGCTCGGAATTGAGAGAGATTGTATGGGGACCAGCAGTGCCGCGACAGCACTGCTGCGTGCAGCGTGGTTGGAATCATACCTTTATGATTTGTATGATTAAAAAAAATAAGTTCATTGAGATGTCCATATCCCGAAAATGCTAGAGAAATTCAGAAAAATAAATACCTAGTTTGTATTGTTTATACATATAAGTATGTATTACGTTTATACATTTTATGTATGTTTAGTAAAAATAAGTAAATTTAAGTTTTAAAATGTTCGTTTGTGCACATAGGTTTATCCTCATTCGCAAATCTCACAATCAAACTAAGGTTTGCTGTAAGAAAATCCAATTCTGGGTTAAGCCCGTCGTTGTACATAAGTTATATATTGTAATTTTGTGTGTCGTATTTTTATATTTTGTGTGCAATAAAGAATAAGAATAAGAATAGCTGTGTATCAATTTCGGTGAACAATAAAGTACATTAAATTCAAAATATAGTATACTTAATTAGGTATTTCGGGCTAAAATTACTTTAAAATAAGTATTTATGTACCAACGCCAGCATATCAAGCTATCACAATCTGTCAAATTTCTTTATTAGATTTTCAACTTTATCGCTAAAGCATTAGGTTCAAAGTTGATTGGAAAAATTTGACAGTTTCGGGTATCTTGATATGCTGGCATCTGTACATATACGATTCGTTAACACGTAGGATCATGTTTGAAACACAATACTGCGCTCCAAAACAAGTATAAGCTGCATAAGCTTAAGCATAATCAGCCTTTAATGTTCCCACTGCTGGGACACTCGGCCTCTTCTCTATGAGAGGGAATGCGCTATAATCCACCACGCGGACCCAGTGCAGGTTGGTAGATGTCACATGTCTTCGAATTTTTGGTTCTTGGAATTGCCGGTTTCCTCACGATGTTTTCCTTCACCGTTTTTGAGAGCAGTGGTGATGAAATAAATTACACAAAGTAATGCGCCTGCCTGGGTTCGAACTCACGACTTACTGTTCGTAAGTCGGGGCCGCCACCACTGGGTCACCGCTGCTCTCAAGCTAAGTATAAGCTGACGGAGCTCAAAAGGCAGGACATGTCCAATGCCGGACTAACGCCAGACAAACTGCAAGACAAAATAACACAAAACTGGAGCTCTGAGACAGAGAAACGGGGTTTCGGCTAACCACGAAAGAGTCGGGACCATTTTGGTAGGTTCCGCCAGAACTGGAAGGAGGTCACGAGGGTGCTCGGGAACTGAAGAGACGCCTAAGTTACCCAGGAATGTGACAGAAAAACGAAAAGAAAAAAAAAATACTTACAACATTTTATTCTAGTGAACATTGTTTCGGATCGTGTGTTATGTATTGACTAATTTTCCAAATAAAATGCACATAATATTCTTAATTTAGTATACTAATTACTTCTGGATCGAATTGATTTACTGTTTCAAATTAATGGCAATTACAAATCATATTACTTTTTTTATAATGTACCTGCCTTTTACAAAATTAAAAAATATTGTATTTCAAGTGGTTTGCGTCATGAATGACAACTTATTGTCAATCAAAGCGTGTAAATGAAGGTGTACGAATGTTGTATAATGTTGGTATAATTCCAAGATAATTACTTGGCTTTCAATGACTCCTCAGCGGGATTAATTTTCTGTAGCCGCCAGACTTCTGAAGTTTTTACCCTGCCAGTAATTCTTCTTAAATCAAATATAATTATGGAATCTTGTCTTTGCTACTAGACTAAGGGTCTCTCACTATACAAAATAAGAGAACTCTCATTGAATTATTTTAAAAACAACTTAAAAGATGGCTGTATAATTGTTGATTGTTTTTTTTTTGTGTAACATCAGTAAATGATAGTAATATTTTAATGAAAAATAATAAGATTTTTTTAATAATTTCTTAGTTGAATAACTAGTTTATGTGAATAAATAGTAACTAATATAACTTAGTTATCTAAATTGTACCTAATTGTTAGCCTAGTTTTGTGTAACAATATTTGCATTCTGAATTTAAGTAAGCGGAATATTTAGAGCCTCGAGCCTAGAGATCTTTAAGACACACGTTTCTATGCACGTCAAGCTAACCAAAACTGTCGATTTTTCCCAATCAACCCTATACTCTAATGAATTTAGCAACAAAGTTGAAAATCTAGTGAAGAAATTTGGCAGATTGTAGTAGCTTGATGTGCTGGAGTCTGTACCATATCCCATACAAATAAATGTTATTCTAGGTTGTACACTGTTTTACAGACAGAAGTTCAAAAGAATTTCGTTTCATATAAATATTTTCTCATATTATCATTTCACAGAATAATCAATACGCAGAAAGCTTGCTTCGAAAAATCTTAAATCATAGATTATTGTTACAAATAAAATTTAATGTTTCGATAATTCATAGTTATCATAGAATAACAAATCAAATATTCTTTATACTCATATTGTTTAGTTAATATAAAACTTATTACCAAGAAAAACATTTTATCGAGTGACAGTTTCTAAAATGTTTCAATTCATACCTTTGACAAAATGCATACCCGCCACCGCTGCTCTCAACGCTCTCTCTTTATTCGTGTTATCTGCACCTCTCTTGGAGAAGGACTATTGGCGGCAGGGAGTGGTGCTCCGTCGCTTCCACGGCCACATGAACGCACAGTGACATAGTGCACAAGTGAAGTGTTACTTACATAGTTTTAAGTTTCTATTTACTAACATAGTTTATATTTTATTAGTATGTATATTCTATGGGTCTTTGTTACCTGAAATAAACAGATTATTATTATTTTGACTATGCGATTTTTTTGCTCGGTTAGCCGGATAGCTTGGTCATTATTATTATTATAATGACCACATTTTCACAAAACGTGGGACTAAACAAAATGTCATTTTGGCAGCGATAAAGATAAGGTACCTGGTGGAAACCTCGAAATCAAAATCAAAGCATTTTTTTTTTCAAGTAGGCCAGTTACAGGACTTTTGAACTGTCGAAACAAAGATAACAATGAAATGTAGCTACAGTCCCAGTCACAAGGCATAAAAACTCTGAAAGTACTGTAGTTGCCCATTCCCTAGCGTAGATCTCTATGGAGAAGAACGGGCAAGAAACTCCATGGACACTCTTTTAAATCAGCATATTGTTACAAAACCTTGGTTACATCATTCATATTGAGATGGTACATTATGTGAGAACGATGTAGCAAGATGTGCACGTTAAAAGTGTCCATAGTAAACACAAAAAAGACAATTAAAAAAAAATTAAAATAATTAATTCAAATAAGCCGTGGCAACTAAGAGATGACCAGTCACAACTGACAGCGCCCGTTCACGAACATGACGCATGGATCAGCACCATTCAACTCAACCATTTTGAAGGGAACTAAATGATCCGACACACGCGCCACCATCAGCGAGACATTGAGTGAGCATGACATACTCTCAACCGCCAGGGCACATTCAAGTCGGGAAAGGACGTAGGTTTCCAGTGAACGATAGCTCTTTAGTACATAGCACTCACACAATATGGGCTTTATATAATACTAAAGATATTGAATCTATACAATGCAAAGATAGTTGTACAATCTTCAGCAGCTCCAACAATACTATTTAATGTTATCAATTTATGCGTCCCTGTCCTTCTGGAGCAGGACCGGCATTGAGCCAAGCATTTTTGTCAGCGATATAATCGTCCAACTTGTAATATGCTTGCTTACATAGTGTGCGTTTAATGCATGTTTTAAATTTCGTCTCATTCAGTTCAAGAATACTTTGTGGAATTTTATTATAGCATCTCAAACAGTACCCCATGAAAGATGAATCTACTTTAGCGAGTCTGAAGCCCGGCTGAACTAATTGGTCTCTATTTCTAGTACTGTAACTGTGTCTGTCACCTCTTTTACTAAAAAGATGCAGATTTTTTCTTACGTACATTATGTTTTCGTAGATGTATTGACAATGTACCGTCATGATGTTAATGTCCTTAAACAGTTCCCTTAGAGAATCGCACCTACGAAGATTATATATAGCTCTGATGGCTCTTTTTTGCAGAATAAATATTGACTGAATGTCTGCAGCTCGTCCCCATAACAAAATGCCATAAGACATTATACTATGAAAGTAACTAAAATAGACCAGTCTAGCGGTATCAACATCTGTAAATTGACGGATTTTTCTAATAGCATATGCTGCTGAACTTAGCCGCCCGGCAAGAGACGTTAAATGAGAACTCCATTGTAGCCTTGAATCAAGCGTAATCCCCAGGAAAACAGTTTTATCTACGAATTCAAGTTTCTCTTTATTCAATATTATATCACAATCACTACTTTTAACATTCGGTAAAGCAAATCTAATGCATTTAGTCTTTTTTTCGTTTAATACTAAATTGTTTGCTGTGAACCAATTTTGAACCTGAAGTAGGGCATTATTCACGTCATCTAGAATTTGGGCCCGTCTATTTATCTTAAAAATTAGAGAAGTGTCATCAGCAAATAACACCATATTTTGAGGTTGGTTTTTCAGTAAATAAGGTAGATCATTTATGTATACTAGAAAGAGGAAAGGACCCAATATTGAGCCTTGCGGAACCCCCATTTTTACTTTTAAACCCTGTGAATTGATTCAATTCAATTCAATTCAATTCTTTATTGCTTATCACATGTGTTTACAAGTTCTTAAAATTAAAATAAGTTCACATGGACCCTGTCGGGCACAACAATTTATAACATTAGACAGAGAGTAGCATTTAAAAATTAGAATAATAATCAAAATACAATCATGCCAGCGGGTAAAATAAAATGTCAATAAAATAAAATTAGAGTCAAATATATCATGCCATTAAGATAATAATCAAAATACAATCATGTCAATAGCTAATAATCAAAACAATATGTCAATACAATAAAATAAAAATTAAAGTCAAATACAATTCATATCGTTCAAATTATAATCAGAATGCAATCATGTTATAGTAAGAATCAAATACAAAATGTCAACAAAAATAAAAATAAAAGATATTAAAAGTCAATCCGTTCTAAGGTCGTCATTAAAAAAATCATTCAATGAGTAATAACAATTTTGGAGTAATAGATTTCTGACTCGTTTTATAAATATTTTATCATTCTCTTCCATTCTAATGTCATTAGGAATCTTGTTATATATTTTTATTGATGCAACGTAAGGGCTAGTACTGTGGTTGCGGGACTGTTCGAAAGAGATACCGCGGCCCTGGAACACAAAGGGCAAAGGAAGGAACATGGATGGGTTTTAGTCAGTACAAGTCTGACACTCCCTCCTGCTCAGCCCAGAGCGGGAGGGGTCATTTGATGATTTCCCATCGATAAAAAAAAAAAAAAAAAAAAAAAGGGCTAGTACTGTGTAATTTTAGTTTTGATTGGGGCATTACGAGCGTGTTTTCAAATCGTGAACGCGGTGCATATCGGCGGGGCTGGTCAGAGATTTTAATAAAGAAGTCTGGATATTGTCTCACAAATTTACAAATTTCTAGAATATAGATCGAAGTCAGAGTTAGAATGTCCAGTTTCTTAAAATGTGGTCTACAACTTTCGTCGTTTTCGATATGGACCAATATCCTAACACATTTGTTCTGCATTATAAACAACTCATTTACATCAACGCTATTCCCCCAAAGAATTATTCCATACTTAAGCCATGCGTATGCGTAAGCGTAGTAAGTGGATAGGGCAGTTTTTAAGTCTGTTGATTTTTTGAGCTCACGTAGTGCATATATAAAACTAGATAACTTTGATTTTATTTTTTGTATGTGAGCTTTCCATGTCATATGAATGTCTAGCTCCAGACCTAACAAGGTAAAAGTGCCTACACATTCCACCCTGACACCCTCAAACGTAAAATTTATATCTAGTGGTTTTTTTTGATAAGGCCTAAATTGCATTATTTTGGATTTTAAGAAGTTTATTTCTAGGTTATGGTCTTTCATCCAATTTTGTATATTTAACATAATATTATTTAAAGTATCATGTAGGCGTTGAGAGTCATTACAGGAAGTCATTATTGAGATGTCATCGGCAAACAGTACGCACGATTCCGTCATAATTTTGGGGAGATCGTTAATATAAATCAAGAATAATAAGCACCCTGTCACACTACCTTGAGGAATTGAATTTTTAACGCAAACCGCATTTCATGATTCCAATGGTCAATTTCTACGAATTGTTCTCGGTTTTGTAGGTAGGATGCGAACCATTTATGAGCTATTCCTCTAACACCGATTCCATATAGTTTGTCAAGTAGAATATTGTATAGTACCTTATCGTAAGCCTTTGTCATGTCAAGTAAAATTCCAATCGCATATTTTTTACTATTTAAAATGTCAAGTATTTTTTGTGTGAATTTATATGTTGCTAAAATTGTGGATCTTTTTTTCCGAAAACCATTTTGAGAGTCATTGAAGATATGAAACTTTTCGCAGAAATTATTAACGCGTTTGCACATTGCTTTCTCAAAAATTTTGGATGATGTCGGTAGTAGTGCAATTGGACGGTAATTATTTGGGTCAGACTTCGAGTTTTTCTTGTGAACAGGCTTTATAATTGATTTTTTTAATGCGTTTGGGAATATTCCTTCAGAAAATGATTGATAGATTAATAGGTAAAATGGTAATGTCAGTTCGTCAGCACACGTTTTTATTAATATAGGGGGTAAGTCATCTAATCCGTGGCTATATTTGCCTTTAAGGTGTTTTATGATATTATTTACTTCTTGCGGTGTGGGTGGATGTAAAAACATAGTGTTATCAGTCGGTCGGAGCACAGGCCGGCCGCGCGGCTCTGCATCCCCACTATGCCTTGTTTGTCCTACTGATGCAAAAAAATCATTGAACGAGTTAGAAACTTGTTTTGGGTCGGACGTTAGTTTATTATGGATTGTCAATTTAATGTTTTGTTGTGTCTTAGTTAGTTTCTTATTAGTACGTTCTTTAATTATTTTCCACATCGATTTTGTTTTATTGGTTGAGTTTCTGATTTCCCTAATAAATTGTAATTTCTTTGATTTATTGACTATTTGTTTTAATGTTTTTTCGTATATTTTATATTGTTTTGTTAATACAGGATTATTAGAGTAGGAAGTAAGAATTCTTAACAACCGTTTATTTTTACATGATATTTTAATGCCTCTTGTCAACCAATCCTTTCGTTTGTTTTGATTTAGTTTTATTGTTTTAATGGGTATATAGTCATTTAATATTTTGAGTAAAAGTGTCTCAAATGAGTTGTAATTTTCATCCATGGTTTTATCCGAGCTTATTATTAAGTTCCAATTAATGTTTTTTAACGTTAGTTTAAATTTGTTTATATTGTTTAAATTAAAAATTCGTTTTTTTGTTTTCCATTCTTTACTTTACTTACATTTGATACCATTTATTTGAACATGTTGAGGTCTATCACTCAAATAAGATTTTACCAAACTAAGTGCAAGTTTTCCTAGTCCGTAATGCTCAAGTTTCAAAAGTAATGTGTCGTGATTTACGCAATCAAACGCTTTGGAGAGATCACCAAAAATTCCTATGGCGTCTTGGGACTCTTCCCATGCAGTAAATATGTGCTTTAATAAGGTTACAGTCAGTCGTACAACGTCCCTTGGTGAAACCATACTGTTGATCGTGTAGGATTTTGTTGGTGATAAAATGATTAAGCATTTGATTCAGCATTACCTTTTCAAAAACCTTGCTAAAAACTGGCAACACGGATACAGGTCTATAATTATTAGTATCTTTACTATCCCCGGATTTGAAAAGTGGTATGACTTTACTGTATTTCATTAAATCAGGGAAAGCTCCTTGGTCTACACACAAATTAAAAATTAAAGCTAAGTAAGGTGCTATAGTCTCAACTATGGATGTACAAACTTTGATAGACATTCCCCATAGATCTTCGGTCACTTTGATTTTTATTTGCCGGAAAGCTTTGATAACTATCACAGGGTTTATGTGTTTAAATTTAAATTCAGCCGGGCATCCAGACACGTTGGCCCTTAATAAACCAATTGAGACTTCAGGTGAGGAATTTAGAGCTTCCGTAGTTTTTAACGGGATATCGGTAAAGAAGTTTACAAATTCTTGAGCTATTTCCAAATTAGAGCTTTTAGGACCACATGCTGTATCTAATGTGTAGCTATTGTTACGTATTTTCTTCCTGTTTGTCTCGTTATTTATGACTTTCCAAACAGTCTTTATTTTATTTTCTGCTGTTTTGATCTTGTTGCTAATGTGCAGGGCTTTAGCAACCTTGCATGTATTTCTAAAAATGTTAGAATACTTAGCAACATACTTGTTGAAAGTTTCAGTGTTTATGTAAGGCTTAAGGCCATAAAGCTCAAATAGTCTTTCCCTACTTTTCCTGATACCTTTAGTAGTTCAATCTAAATATAAATTTAGGGCAAATACTTTTTGTCTTCTTTTCAAATGTTTTGTTGAATTCAGTTCGAACTATTGAAAAGAAATTATCATACAATTGATTTATATTAATATCGTCCATATGATGGCTCATAACATTTAACTTGTTCTGTAGGGAAATATTATACCTATTTAAATTTCTAGTAGTTATAGGTCTAAATTTAATCAGAACTTTTTGCAATGGTGTGTTACACCTAAAAGTTACAGTTTGTCCGCTGTGGTCAGACGGGAGACAATTTAATATGGCTTTATCTAAGTAATCACAATCGCAGAAAACATTCTCTATACAAGTAGCAGAAGATGGAGTGACTCTAGTAGGTTCTATAAAAATATTGGTCAGATCAAATGATTTAAAAAGATTTAATAACCGACTGCTATTGGAATTTTCTTCTAAAATATTGATATTGAAATCACCACAAACAATTGCAGATTTATTACTGGCTGAAAGTTTTGCCAGGACATCTTCCATTATTGATTCAAATAAGGAAAAGTTTTGATAATTTGGGGGTCTGTACACACACATAATTACATGCTTATCCAGCTCAACACAGGACAGTTCGACGCAATGTTCAACCGAGAGACCTACTATGTCATTACGTTGCTTATATTTAACACATTTTTTTATTAATATTAGGGAACCTCCACGCAGCATAGATTTATGGTTAAAGCAGCTACCCACCGTATAGTTATCATAATTAATAAGCATTTGGTAATCCTTTAGCCAATGTTCAGTAAAACAAATAATATCAAACATACTTTTTTCTAAAAACAATTAAATTTCTAATAATTTCGAAGAAATGCCTTGGATATTTTGGTGGAATAATTTTAAGGTGTTCTGCTGAGGCCCTTTTTTACTAACTAATTGAGTGCAAGAAGGTACCTTGCTGTTGGTAGGATTAACAATATTGTTAATGGTACCATCTGTTGTCTCACTTCCTAGTTTAAATTACTACTAATATCTGGAGTGAGGCCGGAGACTCTGGTGCCATCCCCAGATAACAAGACCCTATCACTACTACACCCTAATTGAGAATTTTCCACGGTGACACATGGATCCTCCTCAGTACAATGTTTGTAAACATTTATAGCACTAATGCTATACTCATTTAAGGTCACCAAAATCTGCCTGGTTGGTCTAATGAGGTGAGAGTGATTCTGGGACCGATACCCAGATCGGCCAGAGTGTCATTGGGTTCTTCCATCTGGAATGTCTCAATAGCAGCCACGGAGTCTGGATTTGTGCCCGGTTCATGGCAACAGGCTCGCCCCCTATTGCATGGAACTTAAATAAACGAAAATGTGGGTCTAATATTAGGTGCCAACATCTCTGCCTGAGCCTTCAGCGATTACATGCATGATGTTATGTGTGATAGATATTGATTGGAGTAAAACAAGACCCTCTGAAACCGATTGCTAATTGTCTAGGCCTAAATATGTCTTACTACAATCTTAGTCAAAGTTCAACTCCAATAGTCAAAAACTTTGACTTTGCATGAGGTGGAAGATAGTATCTATGAAGTATCATCATTCTCCTGCCCACATCCCAATTCATTTGGTGTCGGAGCAGCATCTCATCATCTTCCATACTTCTCTATTACTCGTCATCTCATCAGACACCTCCTTTCTTGACAGGAGGTGTTTGCTAAGAAAGTAATAAATGCCCTGCACCGTTTATTATGTACTATTGTGGACTTTAGAGTCTTCAATATAAAACTATTGATTAAATCATAGTATTAGTGACGTATCATAACATAGTAAGATTTTATCTGTCGTTTTTTAAGAAGTAGGTACACTACTTAAACTTATACTTATATAAGGAACCCTATCATTCAAATTCAAATAATTTTATTTGTGGAACATAGGTAAACAACAGTACAGATGTCAAAATAAATAAAAATGAGCGCTATGTCTTGCCGTCAACGGCGTACAAATATGCTAGTTATAATAATATGATGAGAAATTGGTTTAAAAATATTAACAATAACACAGTCAAAAATTTATATCGAGACTCAATTAAAACATTTCAAAAAATAAAATGTTCAATTCATTAATTAAAATAACAATAAATTTAACCAGAAAACAAAACATTACATTAAAATTAGATTAATTAAAACAATTAAATTATTTACAAATACAAGAAAAAATTAAATAAAACATTAAATGAAAAAAAAAGAAATTGAATAAAATGTCATTATATTACAATTTGTCTTCTAGGTACTCGTTGACTGTGTAGTGTGTAGTAAGCTTTTACGCCTAGTAAATTAAGAAGAGCTTTTTTGAAATGGTGTATGCTGTCAAGATCTTTTATACAAATGGGTAACTTATTATATAACTTGGGTGCCATTCCCAAAAAGCTTTTTGAGTAGAGCGCAGTCTTGTGTGGAATAGCACATATCTCTCTATCTCGTCGCTTCGATCTAAGTGTTTGAAATAAATGCAAGTTTGATTTTGCGAATACTGCCGTCTCGTAGATGTACATGCAGGGCAAAGTGAGAAGTTTATACTTACTAAATAATGGCCTACAACTATCAGTCTTTTTCAGCTTGAACACAGCACGCACACACTTCTTTTGAGCTTTGAATACAATGTTTTTATCAGTGGAATTTCCCCAATACATTATTCCAAAACGTAGCGTTGACGAGACATCATTAAATTGGATTAGTGTCATTGAAGATAAAGGGTTTAACAAGACCCTTAATGAAACCGAAAGGCACTTGTTCTCCTCGTCATTGCGATCATTTTTTTGTTCTAGACCATACCTGGGAAACTTCTTAGTTACGGAGATATTGGGGGTCAAAGTTCCAACTTTTTCACAGGTTTTTTTTTTTAAATACATGTTTTTAATGTATTGTTTTTACTTTATGCACCTTAACGACTATTACTATATACCCGTACTATTATTATATTGAGTCCTACCGTAAAACGTGATTTTTCACTCCAAAAAAAGTCGTTTCCCAGCAATATTTTTTCGTTAAGTTACTTTGTTTGATTTACAGAATGCTTGGTTGACGGGTTCGTTAAGGGTCATGTTACACCCTGTATATCTTCTAAACTAGGAAGATATTAATTATAGCATCCAATTAATTAATTAGGTACATTTTTAGGGTTCCGTAGCCGAATGGCAAAAAACGGAACCCCTATAGGCTATAGATCCTATAGGGGTTCTGTTTTTTGCCATTCGGCGGTCATCTCTCGGAAACTATTAGGACTACACAGTTGAAACTTTGTAGGTAGATGTATTCTGTAAACCGCGTTACGATTTTTATACAAAAAAAAAAGAAATTAAGGGGGGCGGGGAGCCCTCCTATACATGGGATCCTATACTATGGAACTAAAACTAAAATATTTTTATCATAAAACCTATACGTGCAGGGTGAAAAATAACATTGAGTTTCCTAAAACCATTTTTTCTCAGTCAATCGTTTGAAAGATAGACATCCCTCTAATTTCTAAACTAAGACGAGGAAAATTCTGAAAAAAATTAGAATTGTAGAATGTAAATAAAACTTTCAACCATAATTGTTATGAATAAGATTTGATGTTTAGTTTTTGAGATATGGGAGCAGTTGTTTAGTTTTTGAGATATGGGAGCAGTTGTTTAGTTTTTGAGATATGGGAGATGTTGTAATAGTAGTAGTTGAAATCATGGCTACTTCAAAAGACTTTTTACTCAGTAAAAGAATTTCTTGAAGATATTAAAAATAATAGGTAGATACTGGATATTGTTATACACTTTTTTATGTTTTAATTTTATTTTTTTATTATATCCAAGGTTAATGTTAATGTTGTGTTTTATATTTTATGTATTAGATTATAAAGAGTTTAGACATTTAGTTTTGTTTTTTTTTGTTGCTTTATTCTAACAGAGTGTAAAATTTTAGTGTTTTCAAGTGTAAATAATGTAAATATTCGTATGCCGCGTCAAGCGGCGGATATGTCCTGAACGATGCTATTTCTATTTAACAACTTTGTGCCTGCCGTAACCTACGAATAAATGTCTTTGTCTTTGTCTTGTCTTTAACTTTGTTTTCTATTAACGTACTATGAAAAACAAAAGCTTCTGCTTATGTTTTTGCTTATTCTGAATGAGCCTTCAATATAGTTTTTTATATTTTTTGGTGCTACGGAACCTTGTGTGCGGATGAGTAAGACTCGCACTTGTTTTTTTTGTTATTGTTATCATGATCAGAAGCTCGAAAGCTAGATAACCATTCTGAAGGCCTGCGCAGACGAGGGCGAATTTGTCCGCGTATAATTTGCAATAACTGGACGTCAACCAAACTAATAGATGAAAAACCAACCGCAAATGAACAGGAACGGTCATCCGGTGGACGAAGATTTCCTTGTCTGCGCAGGCCCTTAAGGTTGTTGCATATACAAGGTGTAAATAGACACTTAATGAAGCCGAAAGGTACTTGTTCTCCCCGTGATTGCGATTTAACTTGTGAAAAAACTTTGACCTTCAATATCTCCGTAACTAGAAGGTTCCCAGGTATGATCTAGAACAAAAAAATGATCGCAATCACGGGGAGAACAAGACAAGTGCCTTTCGGTTTCGTTAAGGGTCTTGTTACACTCTTTGGTTGGGAAAATGACGGATGTAAAACACGAAACTGAAGGGTGTTGAAGAGTAAAAATTTTCTATTCAGGAATCAGGGTCAAATAAAAAATACATGTTGTGTTTATGTCTATTTTATTTCCAAAGGTTTATTTTATTGAATTAAAAAGTGTTGAGAATAACGCCACCGGTGTGCGTGTATGGCCAAATGTATGTTAAACGAAGCAAGAGAAATATGTAAATATCGTAGCAGGTGGCGTTCTGTGGTTTCTGCCTACCCACCTATGAGAAGCAGGCGCGAGTTAGGTATCCATCTATTATCTTTATTAGCTTCATTCTTAGGCAAATCATGAAAAATGGTTTATAAACTATTGTAAACTTAAATCTAACTTATGAATAGTGCACATTGACGCTTCTTTCACTGGTTCTTATTCTTGCATTGCACTAGGTGTGATGGGATACATATCTGAAAAGAAATTTTTATCTGTTAGATTTTTGGATCGTTCAGACTGTCCTGGTTTAGTGGTAGCAACCGCTACTGTCGAGTGCGTGCTCCTGAGTACGATTCGCTAGTCGAGCTAGGATTTTCATCATAAATTACTCATTAGCATCCCTGAGTATGGAAGTTGGTGGTGGTATACTAAAACTAATACGGAGCCACGAAGTGTAAACCCCCGTGCCTCTGAAAGCAAATTAAGCCGTTGTTCCTGCGCCTAATCTCTCTCTCGTCGTGTCGGATGCCGTTCTATCGGACTATGAGGGTAAGGGAAGACAGAGTACACCAAAACAGTCAGACTTGACTCATTTGCCTAGCTTTTTCCCAAGTTCTGTTGGGGTCGGCTTCCAGTCCAACCGGCCACAGCTGAATACCAGTATTTTACATGGAGCGACTGCCTATCTGGTCTTCACAACCCAGTTAGTACTAGCTAATACGATACCCCTTGGTAAGACTGGTTGTCAGACTTTTTGGGCCACTGACTACCTGTAACGACTGCCAAAGATCTACAAATGACAGCCGGGACCAACGGCTTATGTAATGGGTGGTCACCCATTCATAGACCAACCTAGGCAAGCACAGCTTAACCTAAAGATCGACCCAAGCGGCTGTTATTACTCAATCGGAAGACAATTTTTTAGTATGAAAGATAACCCACCTGTAATTTTTCACTGAAAGATAAGCCTTCAGGGCAGTTCCGCAAAATACCCTTTCCGAAAGAACAGAAATAGTATCTTCTGCAGTCTTCAGGGTCTTCTGTCAAGTACGGAGAAGAAGTTGGGAGGCATTTGTTGTCACCAGAACGAGTGTCATTGGTTTTTTTGTGATTGCGACGAGCGTCGGATGTGCCGGGGAGTGCGACAGCTACTGGAGCGTCGGGGATGACGTTGCTTCCAGTTACGCCTTTTGGCAAGCATATCTGTGGGACGAACATATTTGTGATTATAGGTTGGTTTGTAGTTGAGTATAACAAAAAAAAGAAAGGGCTATGCTCGGCGTTTTTCTACGTGATAGAATAAAAAATGAGGAAATCCGTAGACGAACCAAGGTCGTCGACATAGCCTAGCGGATAAGCAAGCTGAAGTGGCATCGGGCAGGCCACATAGTGCGAAGATCGGACGGCCGATGGGGCAAACAGATAATGGAGTAAAGATCACGCATTGGAAAGCGCAGCGTGGGACGGCCACCTGCCAGATTGACCGACGACCTTGTTAAAGCTGCGGGAGTCGCTGGATGCAGGTAGCATTGAGTCGGACAGACGGACACGTTGGAAATCGATTGGGGAGGCCTATGTTCAGCAGTGGACAGCAACGAGCTGAAATGATGATGACGATGACGACAAAAAAATACTAAAAAAAAAACCTTTTCGTCGTAGTATACACATTGTTCTCGTGAATTAATTTTACATTGTAAATAGAAGTTATTAAGGACCATCATGCCAACATAGGCCAAGAAAAAAAAAAACAAACTACTGAACCGATTTCGATGAAATTTCTATGGAAATTGGAAAGTATATCCTTTTACATACAATATGAATTTTTCAAATCGGTTCATAAATGACGGAGTTACGAGGTAAACATCATAAAAAATACAACCGAATTGAAAACCTCCTCCCTTTTTTGAAGCTGGTTAATAAGTGGTGAAAGATAGTCATATATCATAATCAGCCTATAGTGTTCCCACTGCTGGGACACCGGCCTCCTCTCTATGAGAGGTAAAGCGGGTTGGTAGATGTCACATATGACTCACATTTCTTCGAATGTTTGGTTCGAAGACATATCGAATTCTTCACGATATCGCAAAAAAGGAATTGTATTGGTAGTCGCTACAATTTTTTCAGTATCGGCACAGAATTCGGATTCGTGCCCGGTTTCAAATCTCAAATCGTTTATTGCTGTAACCATAATGTATATTTAAAGGTGGTAAACAAAAAATAGAAACAATGACGGACCCTGTCGAGCACTGCAATTTTTTTAAATAATTATAAAGGAAGAGCGCTATAATACTTTTCCTTGTTGTTAAGATTGAGTTATTTTGTATCCTATCAAGTATTTTATATTTCATTGGTTGATGACTATAGACTCGCCCCTTGAAACATGGGACTTAAATATATATGGCAAAACGGCAGTACCACAATAAATTAATCGGCATATACCTCATGCATGACGTTCCCAGTCTGCATACATAAATTCAAAAGAATGTATCTAGTAGTTTAGTCATAGGACATTAATTTTCATTGATTTCATTGGTTGGTTGAGTTGAATGGCGCTGAGCCATGCCTCATGTTCGTGAACGGGCGCTGTCAGTTAGGACTGGTCATCTCTTAGCTGCCACGGTTTATTTTAATTACTTTATATTTTTATATTGTTTTTTTTTTATTTGTCATGAGGCCCGAGTGCGCGTCTCCTTTTTACCCGACTGCGCCAGAAGGAGGGTTATGTTTTTCGAGAGTATGTATGTATGTATAATTGTTTGGCACGCTCTGTGGCCTGAACGGCTCGATGGATTTTAGCTTGAGAGGTGTCGTTGGATTTGTATTTACTGTGAAAGTGACACTGGGCATATCAAAATAAAATAAAAAGCAAGTTTTTTTTTTTTACTCAATCGGGTTATTTAATTTTTTAAATTACCGTTTTTTTTAAAGGAAATATCTCGCCGACTGGTCGACATTTGGCGTGACCAGAGGGCTGGCTCTTTCTTTGGTCAAAGAATTAGCGTTGGCATTCAACGTGGCAATGCTGCCAGTCTCCTGGGCACGTTTCCGGATGACATCGATGGGGAGGAGTACTTTGACGCCTAAGTGTCCTATTGTCGTCGTTGTATATTTGTAGGAACTTACTTTTAGTCTTCTTTTTAGCATTATTTTAGTTCTATTTGTAGTCTGTATATAATGTACATAGTAGATATATTATCCCAAAAAAATTTAAAATGTTTCCATGAACTACTATCACCAGTGTTTTCATTTACAGTCGCCGCCACCTTGTGTGTATCATAGCTACATCTCTGCTCCTCCAGGGATTACATGCGCGATATTATACCGTACTAGGCCCAGTAGGGCAATTGGAGAATTCAATGTGACAATAATTATTTATTACTTGCTGTTGCCCGCGACCTTCGCTCGCGTGAAATTATCATAAAAAAATATTACTTTCCTTTTTGAATCGAATTTTGTTACCAATTTCAGGGTTTTAATTTTTTTGCGCGGAGCACTAATAGTTTTTCTAAAATAAAAGTAGCCTATGTTAGACCTTATAACATTAGCTATCTGCCAGTAAAAGTGCCATCAAAATCGCCTCCGCCCTTTGGGAGATTAACCGGAACAAACACACAGACAGACAGACTGACAGACAGACAAAAATTGAAAAAAATGTGTTTTTGTAATAAGTACCGTGTATACTTTCATATGCATTCAGTAATAAGCTGTTATCTTGGTATTACACACAGACACTACATTTTTATTTAATTGTATTTATGTATTGTATGTAGTATGTGAGTATGCATGTATAGATCCATTATTAGTAACACTGCCATGTGTGTTGTTTAGAGGGATATAGAAACCGATTGCGTCGCTGCGTTCTCTCATTACGATTTGGCTACTTTGCCGCTACATTTTGCGGGTAGTGCCGACTTCAGAACTGTACCCACCCCCGGCCTCTCTTCCAGCGCACTTTAGTTTTTAATTTATTTTTATTATTTGTTGATATAGCGGCAACAGAAATACACATTCTGTGAAAATTTCAACAGTCTACCTATTACGGATCATGAGATACAGTCCGCTGACAGATGGACGGACGGACAGCAAAGGCTTTAGTAATAGGATCCCGTTGGTTATCGTGCGGGCACTGAACCCTAAACAGGCTAACGTTGCGGTCGCCATGCATTGCACCGTTAAGACTCAAAATACTAAAACCAAACTTACATGTGAATAAGGACTGAACTCCCATCCTCCCGGACAGTGCATGTGCAACCGATGACCAAAAATACAGAAGTAGAATCTCGTACAGTCATAGGGGTCAGGTTTGGTCCAGGAATCGAACATGTCACAGTTGTAGTCAGGGCTTAACGTTGTTGGTGCTACCGTTGTTGTTGTTGTTGTTGTTGTTGTTGTTTTGACTTTGCATTGGGCTTGCTCGGGAGGTTGGCATTCCTGTAAACAAATTGGAATTTTAAGGTGGTGACATGAAATAGTCATAACTAGCTGTGTCCCACGGCTTCACCCGTTTTCGGTCCCCATCCGGCAGCGTCGCATCGCCCGCCCGTGCTTTTACTTCGTTTTCACTTGGCGGTCTATAAGGCTTTTTTATTTTTGCTGTTTTCTCGTCTTCCATAAAATTGGGTTATCAAAAACAAAAAACTTTTTAGAAGTTCATGAGAACAATAAACACTTAACCAAGAATAAATGAGTAAGTATAAATATAGATTTGTTTTGGCCGCCGATGAAATTTTTTAACATAGCATCTAATGCTAGGGGACTAAAATGTGGCCGTTATAGCAGAATCATAACAGGATAATAATATGAATTGCATTATAATTCACACAATTGCAATTGAATTGCATTTTAATTGTCACATTGTGACCATTTCCCGAAATGTTACGATTCTACTGAAGCGGGCATTTCAGGCCATTTCAGGCGGGGATTCCAGGGAGATCGGCTTTTAATGAATTTACTGGAAAAACTGCATCAAAATGAAGTGCAAATAAAACACGCGTTTTGGGCTCTGTATTCTAAATATTACTGACACACTGGACAGGTCCACTCAAATCTGTGTGGCTGCTTCCCCACAAGACCATAATTATAGACACTAATCTGCATGGCCCTCATGTGACGTGACTAAGATTATATCTGGACTTTAAAAGAGTGTGACCTTTAAGGTTGTCACTGACGATTCTTTTCGAACTCACTAACTTCTTAAAATATTTTCTTTTTGAAGTGTGACAAATGAAAAACCTAAGACCACGTAAGCCAGAGCAGTTAGCAGGTAGGTCTGGCAACACTGATCGAGCGGTTTTACCTTATCATCTGCTTAGCCTTTTCTCAACTTAATAAGGGTTCACGTAATGAACAGTCAACCATCGACAGACCGAATTGCTTAAATAAACATCGAGCCTCCGAATACAAAAAGAACCAGAAGCCGCATTCAACTGTAATTGAAAGCCGCACGCTGTGTCTAAATACAAAACAAGCGTCCCCCGCTCGCCTTACTTCCCACTCGCGTAATGTGGCTAGCTCAGACATTATTAATTAATCATTAATTATTTATTGGACACCGATAAAACACGTTACGCGATACGATGCTCAGAGAGTAACTGATCGGCTGCGTGGCAAACTACTCTTTAAAGAGTAGTTTTTGTCGCCTCTGCATTAGGCGCGCTTACGGCTCCTGGTTCTTTCTGTATTCCGAGAATCGAGCCTAACAACTACATATTTCAAAGTAATATACTCACTAATTGAATTGGATTAAACTCCTTGTCATCAGGGCACTCCTCATACGTCAGGTCTCCGTACACACAAATGTAGAAGAATCTGCAATCAGTGGGGTCGGCGCGCGGCCACATTTCAGAGGTGTCACATTTGGGATGTCTAGATGTTGTAGTTGGTGTCGATGAAGTTGTTGTTGAAGTGGTTGGTTTACTTGTTGTAGTTGTGTGTTTGGTTGTTGTAGTGGTTGGTTTACTTGTTGTAGTAGACGTTGTCTTTGTTGTAGTGGATGGTGTAGTTGAGGTGGTGGTTGGTGAAGTTGTGGTGGTGGTTGGTTTACTAGTAGTTGTGGTGTGTTTGGTTGTTGTCGTGGTTGGTTTACTAGTAGTTGTGGTGTGTTTGGTTGTTGTCGTGGTTGGTTTACTTGTAGTTGTGGTGTGTTTGGTTGTTGTCGTGGTTGGTTTACTTGTTGTAGTGGTGTGTTTGGTTGTTGTCGTGGTTGGTTTACTTGTTGTAGTAGATGTCGTCTTTGTTGTGGTGGATGGTGTAGTTGAGGTGGTGGTTGGTGAAGTTGTGGTGGTGGTTGGTTTACTTGTAGTTGTGGTGTGTTTGGTTGTTGTCGTGGTTGGTTTACTAGTAGTTGTGGTGTGTTTGGTTGTTGTCGTGGTTGGTTTACTTGTTGTAGTGGTGTGTTTGGTTGTTGTCGTGGTTGGTTTACTTGTTGTAGTGGTGTGTTTGGTTGTTGTCGTGGTTGGTTTACTTGTTGTAGTCGTGTGTTTGGTTGTAGTCGTGGTTGGTTTACTTGTTGTAGTAGATGTCGTCTTTGTTGTAGTGGATGGCGTAGTTGACGTGGTGGTTGGTGAAGTTGTGGTGGTGGTTGGTTTACTAGTAGTTGTGGTGTGTTTGGTTGTTGTCGTGGTTGGTTTACTTGTAGTTGTGGTGTGTTTGGTTGTTGTCGTGGTTGGTTTACTTGTTGTAGTAGATGTCGTCTTTGTTGTAGTGGATGGTGTAGTTGAGGTGGTGGTTGGTTTACTTGTTGTAGTAGATGTCGTCTTTGTTGTAGTGGATGGCGTAGTTGACGTGGTGTTTGGTGAAGTTGTGGTGGTGGTTGGTTTACTAGTAGTTGTGGTGTGTTTGGTTGTTGTCGTGGTTGGTTTACTTGTTGTAGTGGTGTGTTTGGTTGTTGTCGTGGTTGGTTTACTTGTTGAAGTAGATGTCGTCTTTGTTGTGGTGGATGGTGTAGTTGAGGTGGTGGTTGGTGAAGTTGTGGTGGTGGTTGGTTTACTTGTAGTTGTGGTGTGTTTGGTTGTTGTTGTGGTTGGTTTACTTGTTGTAGTAGATGTCGTCTTTGTTGTAGTGGATGGCGTAGTTGACGTGGTGGTTGGTGAAGTTGTGGTGGTGGTTGGTTTACTAGTAGTTGTGGTGTGTTTGGTTGTTGTCGTGGTTGGTTTACTTGTAGTTGTGGTGTGTTTGGTTGTTGTCGTGGTTGGTTTAGTTGTAGTTGTGGTGTGTTTGGTTGTTGTCGTGGTTGGTTTACTTGTAGTTGTGGTGTGTTTGGTTGTTGTCGTGGTTGGTTTAGTTGTAGTTGTGGTGTGTTTGGTTGTTGTCGTGGTTGGTTTACTTGTAGTTGTGGTGTGTTTGGTTGTTGTCGTGGTTGGTTTACTTGTTGTAGTAGATGTCGTCTTTGTTGTAGTGGATGGCGTAGTTGACGTGGTGTTTGGTGAAGTTGTGGTGGTGGTTGGTTTACTAGTAGTTGTGGTGTGTTTGGTTGTTGTCGTGGTTGGTTTACTTGTAGTTGTGGTGTGTTTGGTTGTTGTCGTGGTTGGTTTACTTGTAGTTGTGGTGTGTTTGGTTGTTGTCGTGGTTGGTTTACTTGTAGTTGTGGTGTGTTTGGTTGTTGTCGTGGTTGGTTTAGTTGTAGTTGTGGTGTGTTTGGTTGTTGTCGTAGTTGGTTTACTTGTAGTTGTGGTGTGTTTGGTTGTTGTCGTGGTTGGTTTACTTGTTGTAGTAGATGTCGTCTTTGTTGTAGTGGATGGCGTAGTTGACGTGGTGTTTGGTGAAGTTGTGGTGGTGGTTGGTTTACTAGTAGTTGTGGTGTGTTTGGTTGTTGTCGTGGTTGGTTTACTTGTTGTAGTGGTGTGTTTGGTTGTTGTCGTGGTTGGTTTACTTGTTGTAGTAGATGTCGTCTTTGTTGTAGTGGATGGCGTAGTTGACGTGGTGGTTGGTGAAGTTGTGGTGGTGGTTGGTTTACTAGTAGTTGTGGTGTGTTTGGTTGTTGTCGTGGTTGGTTTACTTGTAGTTGTGGTGTGTTTGGTTGTTGTCGTGGTTGGTTTAGTTGTAGTTGTGGTGTGTTTGGTTGTTGTCGTGGTTGGTTTACTTGTTGTAGTAGATGTCGTCTTTGTTGTGGTGGATGGTGTAGTTGAGGTGGTGGTTGGTGAAGTTGTGGTGGTGGTTGGTTTACTTGTAGTTGTGGTGTGTTTGGTTGTTGTCGTGGTTGGTTTACTTGTAGTTGTGGTGTGTTTGGTTGTTGTCGTGGTTGGTTTTCTTGTAGTTGTGGTGTGTTTGGTTGTTGTCGTGGTTGGTTTACTAGTAGTTGTGGTGAGTTTGGTTGTTGTCGTGGTTGGTTTAGTTGTTGTTGTAGATGTCGTCTTTGTTGTGGTGGATGGTGTAGTTGAGGTGGTGGTTGGTGAAGTTGTGGTGGTGGTTGGTTTACTAGTAGTTGTGGTGTGTTTGGTTGTTGTCGTGGTTGGTTTACTTGTAGTTGTGGTGTGTTTGGTTGTTGTCGTGGTTGGTTTACTTGTTGTAGTAGATGTCGTCTTTGTTGTAGTGGATGGCGTAGTTGACGTGGTGTTTGGTGAACTTGTGGTGGTGGTTGGTTTACTAGTAGTTGTGGTGTGTTTGGTTGTTGTCGTGGTTGGTTTACTTGTAGTTGTGGTGTGTTTGGTTGTTGTCGTGGTTGGTTTACTTGTTGTAGTAGATGTCGTCTTTGTTGTAGTGGATGGTGTAGTTGAGGTGGTGGTTGGTTTACTAGTAGTTGTGGTGTGTTTGGTTGTTGTCGTGGTTGGTTTACTTGTAGTTGTGGTGTGTTTGGTTGTTGTCGTGGTTGGTTTACTTGTTGTAGTAGATGTCGTCTTTGTTGTAGTGGTTGGTGTAGTTGAGGTGGTTGAAGTCGTTGTTGTTATATTGCAACCCGCTATAGCTTTTGGTTGACATTGCTGTAAGATAATAGGAAATTGTTGGATGTTAACATCATTTTGTTAAAATTATGGCTGTTTTGGGACAAATAAATAGAAGAACAGTCAGTAAGGTTTGCCAGGCATTAACTTTAACATTGAAATAAATTGTTCTTTGTTGAATTATCTGTGCTAAAATAGCTCGGGTTTTATTTATTGTGGGTGTAATTTTACCTATGTTATACTTTATAACATACAACAACAACAACAACAACAACATGTTTTTGTTGTTGTATTTTGTGACTAATAGCATCGTATTGGACGAGTATTTAATGTTACCATAATTGGTAATAAAGAATGGTAGTGGTAATAAAGAATTATAAATTCAGTTTTACATGTGGCAACTTTTTGGTTTCTATGAAATTGTTATTTTTACATTTACCACTACGGTCAAAAGAGAAGTCGTTTTTTTACGAATGTAAGTAACAACTGAAGTGGCACAAGTAACAATGAAAATTCGCCAGTAATGGAGGCTACCGCGTATGAATTCGTCGCTAGAGGTGCTAGTGTAGCCCGAGGGCACCGAAATGTCAGATGTCAGAGAGTGTACGCGCGTTGCGTGCTTTTTTATCACGTATTTTTATTAATATTCACGATTCTGGTCTAGATTGAGCCATTCCTGATTAAATATGACTTGAAGATTTTAAATAGCAACTTAGGATCTTATTTGTTAGTACTTGGAGGTAAAATTATTTTTAAACGGCTCATTTTTCTAATTTTAGGGAGAATATTGTAAATCTGTATCTGAAGTTTACACTATGTTGTTATCCGTAATAAAATAAAAATGTTATTAAGTTATTGGTACCTTATTATTGATTGTACTTCTATTATTGACATGACCTTACTCGACAGAAGCGCCATCTGGTGAGCTCAAAAACGAAGCTCGATTGTATAAGTTTTTCGATACCTAACTCAATTTAAAGGACTGTCGAGAGTTTCATGATCGTTTTTTTGTTTGTTTTATGATAATGTTGCCTGACATTAGGAATTTCTGCTTACTGTATCGTGGGTGCGTTTCCTGCTCACAAACACAAACAGCCAGACCCGAAACTACTATCTGTAGACCATACAAATATTTGTTTCGTGCGGGGATCGAACCCGCGACATGCAGGGCAGCCGCCGTCAGTTTATCTCCATAGTATACAGGGTGTAAGGGACAGCTCTCCGTAGACTGATGGGGTAAATTCAGTACATCATAAGATGACCGGTACAAGAAATTATTTCAAGAACGTTATGGGAATCCAATAAATTTGATTTGTTTTATTTCCTCATACGCCACGTATCGTTACTGTTGCAAAACGCACGTAGCGAACAGCAAGCGCAACGATGAGTTCAATAAACTCTGTCTAGGTACGTCGTTCGTTAGAGTATTTCAACATACAATGTTGGTTTTTTAAGTATAATTTACGTACCGTATCATTTACGAAAATGGAGTGCTGCGTACAAAAAATGTAAGTTCACATTGAACTAAAGGAATAGTTACCGAACAAACGATAAAAAAATTTCGGTGGAATATGATTCAAATTCAAAATAAGAAGCTGAATGCACCCTGTCAGTTTGCGGAGGGCCGTCCCTTACACCCTGAATACAGGGTGAATTTTTCAAGTGGGCGTGGATGGTCAAATCCGAAACTATGAGGAATGGCGATAAATACTCAAATGAGACTCGAGCCCGATTTTGTTGATTTTGAAAAAAAAAAACACAGTCTGTATTATTACACCATTCGATAGCGTCGCTATTAAATATCAAATTCTGGGAAATAATGACATACAGAAAACTAAAGGAATCAGTTCATTTTTGATAAAATACGTAACAGTATGCAAATAGTTGGTAGTAATCAACGAAACGTCGAACAAAATCACTATTGTTGCCCTCTCGCTTATAAGTTCTATTTTCAATTTTATTATTAACTTTTTTTTCTTTTAATTTGGCCTTCAACCGTGAAAATTTAGTAAAAAAATAAAAGTAACAATGTTGTAAAGATGACTGTGCGGGTGTCAGCAATCAAGGACATTTATTAAAATGAAAAAAATCAGATTTGATTCCTATTAGCGACACTGCCGAATGGTATAATAATTCAGTGGGTTTTTTTTTTCAAAATCAAGTGGTTCGGTTCCTGATAGGAATACAGATTTTCCAAAAATCTAATTTTGCAGTTTTAGTTTTTATCAAAATTGGGCTCGAGACTCCTTTGAGTATTTTTCGCTATTCCTCATAGCTTCTGATTTGGCCATCCACGCCCACTTGAAAAATTCACCCTGTAGACGGAATGGAAGGTACACCAACGCAAAAACGGTTACAACGTATTCAGTACATTTTTTTGAGCCCCCCCCCCCACCCTATAGAAAATTTTCATCGATTATTTTAAAAAAACAACTGTTTTCTACAAAAGTGCAATACCTACACGGTCGAAATGAATGGGACAGCTGATTTTGTTTTTAATAACCGATGAAAAATTTCTATTTATTTATTTATTTAATACTTCAAGCACATAGTACATAGACTTAATGCCATAGGCATTTTCTACTTTTGGGTGATGCAGAGACAAACATTGGTAGGTGTACCTAAAAAACTACAAGGATATATAAAATACTATAAAAATGTATCAAAATACTATACATATATATCAAAATAAATATATAGTATAATATGTGTAAATAACATTTACACAAATAAACTATAGTAAAAAGACGAACAATGGAGAAAACATTAACGTTGTGACGAAACTGCCAGCTTTTTCCGAATGTACTCGCGAACATATCCTGGGGAAGCGCATTCCACAGAGAAATAGACTGAACGAAGAATGATCGATGAATGAAGTCAATGCTGTGAGATCCCCATTGCAGAACTTAGTGCAGTGAACTCAGTGTTCTATGTAGGGGGGGGCTCAGACTGATATACTGAATACGTGGTACTCGTTATCGCATCGCCTTGTATAATACTTTTTCGAACCGGAGTCTACACTCAACTTTTTGATTTACTTTATGGTCAAGTAAATGTTTAAATTTAAATTTAAGCGTTTTAAAGTTTGGGATTTATAAAAGATCATTACGCTTGGAATCAACAAAGGTACAGGTAGGGGTGTATTTAACAGCCCACCAAGATTTCGCCAACTCCTATGTAATAGAGGGCGACCTTGTTGCCATCAACAGTCGACACTAGACTCGTTGGGTGGTAGCCAGCAATTCCCAATCCCAATGACACACCGACCCGGGAATCGAACCCAGTTGCATTGTTATACTATTGAGGCTAAAACGACTTCAAATTCCAGTTTGATTTTGACGTTCGAATTTCCGGAGTAATATGAACAACAAAGAGTATTAAATAACACTTACCAGAGCAACAGGATTAAACTCATGCCCAGGAGGACAATGCTCTCTCAACATTTCTCCATAAATACAAACTATAAAGTATTCACAATCAGTTGGGTCTGGTCTCAACCATTTCTCATAACGGCCACACTGCGGTACCGGTTCAGGGCTTGTTGTCGTTGTTGGCGTAGTGGTGGTCTTAGTGCTTGTTGTTGTTGGTGTAGTGGTGGTCTTAGTGCTTGTTGTTGTTGGTGTAGTGGTGGTCTTAGTGCTTGTTGTTGTTGGTGTAGTGGTGGTCTTAGTGCTTGTTGTTGTTGGTGTAGTGGTGGTCTTAGTGCTTGTTGTTGTTGGTGTAGTGGTGGTCTTAGTACTGGTAGTTGTTGGTGTAGTGGTGGTCTTAGTGCTTGTTGTTGTTGGCGTAGTGGTGGTCTTAGTGCTTGTTGTTGTTGGTGTAGTGGTAGTCTTAGTGCTTGTTGTTGTTGGCGTAGTGGTAGTCTTAGTACTGGTAGTCGTTGGCGTAGTTGTGGTCTTAGTGGTTGTGGTTGTTGGTGTAGTGGTTGTTGTTGTTGGTGTCGTGGTTGTTGTTGTTGTTGGTGTCGTGGTTGTTGTTGTTGGTGTCGTGGTTGTTGTTGTTGGTGTAGTGGTTGTTGTTGTTGGTGTAGTGGTGGTAGTTGAGGTGGTAGTTGAGGTGGTAGTAGAGGTGGTAGTTGAGGTGGTAGTTGAGGTGGTAGTCGTTTGATTTGAGCACCCAGCTTTATCTTTAGGTTCGCAAACCTAGAAAAAAATATTAAAATCAGTGGTCGCTCTTTTTAAGAACTTCGGCACGTACGGCACCTTCTACATATTACATGAGACTTAACTTTAGTATATTTTCTTTATTAACTCGTTATTTACTCTTTATTTACACGTATTTTGTAATAAACAGCATATGCCAGAAAGATGTGGTTTTAACCAAACTGAAAAACTTTCCGAGCTGAAAAACTTTCTCCATGAACCTATCACAAAATATATATAACTCTTTCATAAAAAAAATACAAATTGAAGCAACTATGAATTTAAAAGGGTTGTACACTGTTTTACAGACTGAAGTTCAAAAGAATTTCGTTTCATATAAATATTTTCTCATATTATCATTTCACAGAATAATCAATACGCAGAAAGCTTGCTTCAAAAAATCTTAAATCATAGATTATTGTTACAAATAAAATTTAATGTTTCGATAATTCATATCATAGAATAACAAATCAAATATTCTTCATACTCATAATGTTTAGTTAATATAGAACTTATTACCAAGAAAAACATTTTATCGAGTGACAGTTACTAAAATGTTTCAATTCATACCTTTGACAAAATGCATACCCTCCAATAAAATTAAAACACCATGAAATTTACTTGGGCTACGTTATAATTGATAACACTATTATACCGTAGTATAATTATATGAAAGAGTTTCATAATTGTCGGAGTACGGAGTAATTTTGTTACTGCGACCAATTTCGACGTAGCGCTCGCCGGCCGCTACTGCGGCACCGCTCGCTTCACTCCCTCGGCTAGCGCGTAGTTGGTCACCGTTCTAACCTAACCTAACCTATTTGGTCGGAGTGACCGGAACGTTTCAACGTCAATCTTCTTCGAACCTAACCTGTACGGAGTCATGAGCTCACTTCGCTCGCTCTTGCATCCTTGCCATCCAATCCAATGCCTTGTTTATGTTGATGTGGTATGTGTAAAAAACAACAAAAAATTATGCATAGCTTATCGTCTACTTTTATATTTTCGTTGAAATAAAATACCACGGAAAAAAACACCGACCAAACAATATTCGTTAAAAAATAATTCTGCTGTTTGATACGTATGTTAAATAAAAAAATGTGATTATAAAATTTATTGAATTGTATTTCTGTGAAATATATTTCATTCAAGTCGTTAAAACAATAATATTCGAAATAAAAATACAAGAACCAAATATTTTATGAAACATTTTCGGCGAAACGGTCTACCTCACATTTAGTTAGAATGGAGAGTAGATAAATATAAAAAAAATATTGAGAAATACTCTTACCAAGTCAGTTGGACTAAATTCATAACCAGACTGGCAAAATTGGGTAGTTTTTTGCCCAAAGTAGCATTGAATGAATGCCACGCAGAAGTCGGGGTTAGGTATCACCCATTGCTCATGGTCATGGCAAGTCGTATCTGGATTGCAGACTTCATCTTTTGCAAGACTGCATTCCTGCAAAATAACAATATTATAGTTTCTAAAATTTAATATATCACAACCTTTTCCGAAAAGCTAGACAACACAAAAAAACAAAATCACAGAAATAACTGTGTCTGTTCTTATGTCTCCAAAATTATTAAGAAATACAATATGTATTTTCGCGGTCGATCAAATCGATTTTGTGCTTATGTGGATATTCATAGACTAGCTGGGTAAGTAATATATGATATAATTACAAAATCTCTAATATTTACAAGATAAAACAACTGAATCTATAATTTTATTTGATTTAAAGATCAGATAATATAATAAACGATTGATATAATTTTAAAACAACTAATTTTTATAAGCACAACATACATTTAATATAAAAACGTTTGATGTACCACTCAAAAGGCATAAAATCTATCTTATCTAATATTATAAAAACTGCTCGCTCGCTCGCCTTCGCGCGTTAATGGTCACTGTTCTAACCTAACCTAACCCATATTATTCACCAACAATAGAGAGGATCTGGCGCTCGGCGGCCGCTCCTGCTTGTGAACACATGTGGTTTTTGTTTACCTGTAAGAAGCACGCAAACGTGCAAACAAGCATACACCAGGCATGCAGCAAGCATGCAAACAAGCCTAGACATTGCATGCAGCATGCAACCACGCATGCAGCTTGCAAGCACGCATGCAACATGCAAGCAAGCATGCAACATGCAGCAGGCATGGTTTCTATCACGGCCCCGGCGCTGCGAGGCTCCGGTGGTCCCACGCGAGCTTATCGTGGCAGATGTGTTTCAGTGTTAAATCCACCTGCTCCTCAGATCGCGGGCCGCCTCGCCCCTCCGCGCCTACGCGGGTCTAAATTACACTCTACGGGTAAGGCAGACAAGGCCACGTGGAGTCAGTTTTGCAGCGATTCGTTTCTGTCACGCCACTCACGCAGCACGCTCGCTTCACTCGTTCGCCTTCGCGCTTTAATGGTCACTGTTCTAACCAAACCTAACCCAAATGATTCACCAACAATAGAGGGGATCTGGCACTCCGCTTTGCTTCCACCTTAACCTGCTAACCTAACCCATCCGAGACAGATTGTTTTCAATCGGGGTGTTAACCATAAAGATGGTATCAATATATATTTTAAACGTTAGGCCTAATGATTTTCAATTAAATAAATTAAATATCTAATAACGTTATACGAAATAAGTTTTAGAGTTTATAAATTTTATATCTAAAGAAATGATAACAACAGTTGGTATAACTCACGTTTATTATAATCTTGTGAACGTTATTGAAATGAAAATATACCAAATAACTTTATATGATATAAGACGCACCCAAACTAGCCTGCTAGATAGACTCGTTAGTGTAGTGGTCGCAAGTGCTACTCTTGAGCAGTGCTTCTGTGGTTACATAACGTTGCCCCTAGGTGGTACTGGTTGTCAGACTTTCGCGCTTATTTTTACCCGTAAAGATTATCAAAGATGTACAAATGACAGCCCGGATCAATGGCTTAACGTGCTTTATAAGGTACATATTTAGACCGAATAAGTAGTAGATCTCCCATTCACGGACAACCCTGGCCAACGTAGCTTATCCTTTGATCGACGCATGCGGCCATTACTATTTAGCCCTGACCCTATCCTGCAGTGAAACACCGGATCATTAGTTGTGAAGATTACCCCTACATCCAAACTTACTTCCCTCTATATAATATAACTAGCGAATCGCATATGGTTCGCACGGTGCTACCTATGTGGTCCAAATATACCTTATCTTTGAAGCTGGGACTAACCGTACAAATTCAAATCGGTTGGTTGGTTTCGGAAATTACCGTGTACGAACATCGTGACACGTGATTTTTATAACGCGTATAAAAAGACAGGTCTTGTTTTATTGTCGTACCTTTTTGTTATATATAGACTTTCCTTGTGTAAACACTTTTTAAATTTTGTAACTATTATTTCATTTATTTCATTAATTGTTCTGCCAGTCATTACTATATTTTTTTGGTCTATACCTGGGAGGTTTCTGTTACAGAGATATTAAGGGTCAAAATTTCAACTTTTTGACAAGTTTAATTTTGAAATCCAAGTTTACAATGTTATAAGTTTACTTTAAATATCTTCATGCCCCTTGTACTATGCAATGCATCCATCAGTACAGTTTTATGATTATGAGTGACTTACGTACCTACCATAGACCATGATTTTTTACCCCAAAATAAAGCCGTTTCCCAGCAATAATGTTTGCAGAGAGTTTAGTTTGATGTACAGAATGTTTGGGTGACAGCTTCGTGATGGGTCTGTTTACACCATGTGTATGAAAATTAGTAGAACAAGGACTGTACTTACCAATGATGTTGAATTAAACAAATATCCAGGCGGGCACTCTACTCTAGTCATATTTCCATACACACACAGTATGAAATGTTTACAAGTAGAATCGCTGTGGTCTGGTAGTAGCCAAATAATGCCTACTTCACATGCTGGCCAAGGGTGTGGAAGTATTGACGAATTAGTTGTTGATGTTGTAATTTTAGCAGTGCTTGTTGTCGGCGTAATTGTAATAGTTACTCTTGACGGCGTAGTCTTAGTACTGGTTGTTGATGGCGTAGTGGATGATTGTGTCGGTTTTATGCTGCAACCTGCTTCGTGTTTCGGGACACAAGTCTGTTTAAAAAAAAATTGAATGTAATGAGTCGGTGTTGTTTAAATACAATTACATGCCCAGATAGGCACTATTATCTTGAAACATATGATATGAATATAGCATTTGTTTAAGTGAACTTGTTTGTGTTTGATTTGTTCTTGATTGTTTGTCTGTGTTGCATGTTTTGCTTGCGAATTTGTTTGTCTGTACTTTAAAGTTGTTTATTTTAACTGTAGATACTTATTTGTGTTTTATGTTTGTTTGTTTGATCTGTACTTTAATTTTGTTTTGTTTATCTCTGTTTTTTTCAGTAAAACAAGCCATTAAGAAAAACTTCAAAGGGTAAGGCCCTTTGAAGTATTTCTTAATGGTATTCGGTAATGGTAATCGGTAAGCGTAAACCACCCCTTAGTTTCCATACTGTCCATAATTATACAGTGGAATAAACACTTGCGTTTGTGTGTGTGACGGCGCGTTTATAGGGCTAGGAACCGGTCCTTCCTCGTAGTCAAACTGTTTAGTCCAACTGGTTTGACCACGAGGAATTAACTTTCCTCGTGGTCAAACTAGTCAAATGATCCTCCCTGTATCAACGTCAAGTTAAAAATGTGTACAGTGTACAGTCAATCATAATTAAACGGGCTGCGTTTTAATACGGGTGGTTTACGCTTACCGATTTCCATAAAAAAGTAAAAAAACCTACCCTTTTTATTTTCGATTCGGGTCGAGAATCATTAGTATAGATACCTCGTTGAATTTGACCAGGATGCAAAGGGACAGCCTGTACAGTCTTAAGTTGCGGATAACTTTAAATGCGCGATTTTAGGATATTGAGGTTAGTTCTTCATTTGTGTCATAATTATAGATGGCGCTGTAGTACTTTTTGTTCTATGTTGCTGTATTACTTTTGTAGTGCCGCTACATTGGTGGAATACACAACCTCCTTTTTTAGTTTAATAATTAACGCAAAGTAACGACTTCTTGAGTTGACTTGTTGATCTTGCTCTTGGAGTTTGATAGTTAGGTATTATTATTTATTTATTTACACTTCATGTACATTAGTGGTACATAGGCGGACTTAATGCCATTAGGCATTCTCTACCAGTCAACCTTTGGGTTCAATAAGAAAACGCTGTGGTAGGATACGAAATAAATAGATTAAAAAAAAAATGGGCGTAAGTACGTGACAGTGACAAGATCGATGCGTAGCCCATAATGCCCAGGAGGTCGATAATGATCTAAAACTATTACTTGAATACCTGTAATGCACATTCAATGCTAATTTTCGTATCAATTACAAATATATTGCCATACTAGCTGTTCCCGCGGCTTCGCTCGCTTTTTGGTCGGAAATTATACCACGGGCACGTTATAAATATAGCCTATGGTACTCGGCGATAATGTAGCTTCCATTTAGTGAAAGAATTTTCAAAATCGGTTCAGTACATCCAGAGATTACCCCCTACATACAAACATACAAACAAATTTTACCCATTTATATATATATTTTTTTTTTTAATAAATAGGAACAACAAACAGCTGCATTATGGAATATTACAACACGATATCATAAATAACTTAAATAATAATGTAGCCCACAGCGCTGTTCACAGATTACCATTAATAACTAAACTTAAATTGCTATGAGATAAACTGTTCATGCATGACAGTTAAAAGTTAAAATAGTTAAAACACATTATTAATACAAAAAGAGAAGCAATCAAGACTTATGCCTACTGATGATAAATTACTAAATTAGATGGCTAAGAATAAAAATTAATCCAAGAGCCTAAGTGTCTCATACAAAAGGCGTCGAAACTTTTGCATGGAGCATGTAAATATGTCTATGTGTTCGAGTTCGTCAAGTATTAGTATGGATTTTATATTATTTTCGGCCAAAGAATAAAATTGTTAGGTAGATGATTTTTGCAATACTTACCAGGTTAGTAGGACTAAACTCATAATACTGCTGACAAGTCGCATGCAGAACTTCTCCATGATAGCAGAGGATGTACATAGTACAGTCGTATGGGTCTGGTTGGCTCCAGTCATCATTTCGACCACAAAGCGGCAATAGAGATTTTGTGTGTACTTTACAACCTGCTTCTTTTATGGGGAGACATTCCTGTGAAATAATATATATTTTACTACTTAAACTATGACTGATGTTACTCCAAGATGACATCTAGGATTTAAATTGATTACTCCCGAACGCGAAATTAGAGTTGAAAAAGATGAAAAATAGTACATTTTGTAACAAGTGGGTAAACTTAGTTATTGCAGCCGAGGCAGAATTCTCGCCCGAGCCGCAGGCGAAGGTGTTATGGAGCCGACACATGCAGTAACAAATGCCCACGAGTATCAAACGACGTTTTACAGTACTCTTTCGAAAAAATAAATAATGGAACGAATTGTACTTTTGTCATGAATTGTTAGAAAACTATGATTTAATTTGCGTTTTTCTTTGCTTTGCTTTAGCACGTTATCGGAACTGCCTAGTATGCAAAAAAGAAAAATCTAATATTTCTGAATTTAGAACACAAATAAATGTAATTTTTTTCCAAATCATCCAAATCATATCAAATCAAAATATTTTTATTTCACATAGGCCTAGATGGGCACCTATAAAACGTCGACAAAAAGGTGCACGGCTCGGGTTGGTCGTTTCCTATGGAGAAGAACCGGCAAGAAAGAAAGAAAGAAACAAAAAATATTTATTTGTCGCAGGGATATGACGTGCATTATAAAAAGAGAAAAAAAAAAACTAATAACAATAAACATACAACGCATACAAAAAAAAAACGAAACGAACAAAGAAACTCCATGGTAACCCCGCACGGCCCGCACGAATAGGTTTAATGAAAAAGTTCCCTCTCAAACTTTTAATTATTTGATTTTTGTACTTAAAACGTAAAGCTGTTAACAGAATACATCTACCTACCAAGTTTCAAATGTCTAGTCCCAATAATTTCGGAATATAGTGGCTGTGACATACACGGACAGACAGACAGACATGACGAATCTATAAGACTTCCATTTTTTGCCATTCGGCTACGGAACCGAACCGGATTTTGGTTGAGATAAGTACCCGTATGTCTTACATTTGCAGTTTGGCTGTTGTGCGTCAATGACAGGGTCATCGACCCCCTTAGCTTTACTTGAATACTTGTAATGCACATTGACTGATTGTAATAATTACAAATATACGATTACTATAATCTGTACTATATATATTAATTTATAGAGGTAAAGTTTGTGAGTTTGTGAGGTTGTAGGGGTAATCTCTGGATCTACTGAACTGATTTAAAAAATTCTTTCACTAAATCAAAATCAAAGCATTTCAAGTAGGCCAGTTACATGCAATTTTGAACTGTCGAAACAAAGATAACAATGAAATGTAGCTACAGTCCCAGTCACAAGGCATAAAAACTGTGAAAGTACTGTAGTTGCCCATTCCTTAGCGTAGATCTCTATGGAGAAGAACGGACAAGAAACTCCATGGACACTCTTTTAAATCAGCATATTTTTACAAAACCTTGGTCACATCATTCATATTGAGATGGTACACTATATGAGAACGATGTAGCAAAATGTGCACGTTAAAAGTGTCCATAGTAGAAACAAGAAAGACAATAAAAAAAAACAAATAAGTCGTGGCAACTAAGAGATGACCGGTTACAGCGCCCGTTTACGAACATGACGCATAGTTCAGCACCATTCAACTCAACCATTTTGAAGGGAACTAATAGGAAGCTTCAGTATCCCCAAGTGCCATATGCTATATTTACAACGTGCCCGTGGGATAATATTCGACGAAAACGCGAGCGAAGCCGCGAGCAATAACTATTACAAATATAGTGCCATTTTGATGCTCAAAGGTTCTATTTTAAAGCACATCATCTGCCTAGCCTTTTTTCCAACTAGTTAGGATCAGCTTCCAGTATTACCGGAAGCTGAAAACCAGTATTTTACATGGAGCGCCTGCGTATCTGACCTCGACATCCGAGATAGTACTGGGTAATACTGGTTATCTCTTGGTAAGACTGGTTGTCAGAATTTCAGGCCATTGACTAACTGTAACGACTGTCAAAGATCTACAAACCAACGGCTTAACGTGGTTTCCAAGCATGGAGGAAACTCGGTGTGTAAGCGGTGATCCACGGATCAACCTAGGCAAACGAGGCCAGTAATCGCGAAATCAATTAGACCGAAATCGACCGTCTCACCGAGCGGCCGCTTAATTATTAAAATAAACTGTGATTGAACTAAGATCGAGAGATTTGATGCATGATGGAATTCCTGTGATCTAGCTGTGTGCTTAGAAGCGAGAAAGACGCCAGCAGCCGCCATTTTGTTCTGCCCGTGTGCCGCGAGGGAAGATAGACTGTTCACATAAAATCAAACATTTTTTCAAATCGCCTACATACTTTGGTTCCTCTTCTAACCAGCGGGCTTAAGATTTTTTTTTAATTTAGCATATGAATAAATTAGTTAAAATGATTTAAAATTGTTAGAAGAAAATAGAAATGCATAATTACCAGCTGTGTTGGACTATACTCGTAATTCATTTGACAACTCGCGTGCCTGATATCGTTTTGATAGCAGAGGTAGTACATAGTGCAGTCATAAGGGTCTGGTTGGCTCCAGTCATCATTTGTGCCACAAGGAGGCCAGGGATGTAGGGCGGATGGTACAGTTGCAGCAACTTTTAGACCTAATGAAGAGTCATCATTTCGATCGTCGTCCCACCCAATTCTGGACTCGATCTTTGCAAATTTCGGTAATCCAGGTGATTCCAAACTGGTCAATGACCGTTTTGATGGATTGCAACCTGCGTGTTCGTTAGGAAGGCACAGCTGTGGAAAGGAATGACCATGTTAATATAAGCTAATACATATGTTTTTTTTTTTTTGATGATGGTATCCCGCAGTTCAGCCTATGAGGCTGGCTACTGCTTAACCGGTCTAATCCTGTGGATGCCTTGAATTTAAGGCTTCCAGCCAGGGGCAAAATGAGCTTACAAACTAAGCGACCACTCTCCCTGCGGTGTAGAGCCTCGGCTTAGGGCGTCGCTGGGGAGGGCAGCAAGGGGACAGGCTGGATCTGGTTTAGGGGCTGGTTTAATGCTATTGGCTCAGCATCGCGGGCTGGCTCTTGCAAGGGTCGGGGGGGGGGGGTTTGAAAGGGGACGTCGCGACTGACCACGACGGCGAGGTCGGAATGAGCCAATACATATAATTGCTGCGTTCTTATTTATTGGGCAAGTAGCACTTCCTCCGCGACTTCGTCCGCAAAAATTGTAATAGCTCGGCTCTGCATATTAATGCATGATATAAATACAGGTTGTTATGGACAGCCCTCCACAGACTGATGGGGTGAATTCGGTATATCATATTAAGATGACCGGTACAAGAAATTATTTCAGGAATGTTATGGGAATCCAGTAAATTTGATTTGTTTTATTTCCTTATACGCAATGTATCGTTACCGTGGCAAAACGCACGTAGCGATCGGCAAGCACGACGATGAATTCGATGAACTCTGTAGCTAGGCAGGAACTGAACAGCTGATTTCACGCGTCGTTCCTTAGAGTATTTCAAAATCCATAGTTGGATTTTTGATTTTAGCCGTATTATTTACATAAATGGAGAGCTGCGCACGGGGGATGTTATTTTAAATTTTAATAAAGAAATAGTAACTGAAAAAACGATAAAAAAAAAACAAATTTTTCGGTGAAAAATTCCGGTGGAATATGATTCAAAATAACGAGCTGAATGCACCCTGTCAGTCTGTGGAGGGCTGTCCCTTACACCCTGTATAATTAATACAGTCTATAGCACCTTCGAATAATGTATCTTGCCATCAGTGAAAAAAAAAAATGTAGAATTGGATCATTAGTTCCGAAGATTAACCCCTACATATAGACTTACAAACAAATTGTACCTCTTTTTAATATTAGTCAAGAAAAAAAAAACTTTACAGATGAAGGAGACATTAAAATAGAAATAAATTTTGTATAGGGTTATGCTAAAAACTCAGCCGAGTCCCAGCTGAATCAGCATACACAGGCTTGCAAAGCATAAAATACTGGCAGCCTATCAAGGCTTCGCACGAGGGACAATTTATTTTGTTCTAGTTATAAATATAGCCTATGATACTCAGGGATAATCTAGCATTCTAATGGTGAAAGAATTCTTGAAATCGGTCCAGTAGTTTTTGAGTTTATTCGTTACAAACATACAAAGGAGTTGGGCAGTTGTAGTTTGGTCGGCGTAGTTGTAGTTGCGGTCGGTGCAATTGTAGTTTTTGTAGGCGTAGTCGTTATTGTTGTCGGCGTAGTTGTAGTTGTTTGAGTTGTGGTAGTTTTTATAGGCGTAGTTGTGGTACTAGTTGTTGATGATGTGGAACTTGTTGATACTTCACAATTAACTATAGTTCTAAGAAGACATATCTGTACGAACAATGCGATATAAAATAGAAAAATATATTTAACAAAAAATACTTAACGTAACATCAGGCTTGTATTCCTCGAAGGGTTACGCAAAGGTGTACCTAATAGTGCAGCCACATTTTGCCAGTTATGTTTAAGTTCTATAAGCCTATTGCCATCAACCAGGCGAATCCAGACTCTGTGACGGCTATTCAGAAATTCCTGATGGAAAAACCCAGTAACGCCGTGGGCTGTGATAACATCAGTCATTACATGATTGCGACGGCTCTTGATCAGCTCCTTCCTGCAACCTCCCATATCGTTGACTGCTACCTTTACTCCGGTGTTTTCCCTGCTCAATGGCAGAAAACTCATGTTCGGCCACTACCTAAAATTCGTAACCCCACTCTTCCCAGTTACTTTCGACCAAATTCCATCTTTTCCTTCTCTACTAAAGTACTCAAGGCCTGTGTACACAAGCAATTCTTCCTTATCAGATATCACCATATCAGTCCCTTGCAATCCGGATTTAAGCAACGACAACATGTCCCCAAGTGCCCGGCGACTCCAGCTGCTCTGCTGGCGTTGATGGGCGCCGCGCCGGCTCAGCACTGGTTTCAGGAGCGAGGTGAATCTCCGGGCGAGATCGATTAACCATCAGACGACTCAGGCTAAACTTTGAAGGAACTCCAATTGGCTCAATGTACTTACATACAATTTCCACACGCTATTGAAGGATGAGCGCCTTATAGAATTGGAAAGCGCTCTTAAAGACGTCAATTGGGACATCATAGGTTTGGCATAAGTTAGGAGACAAGGATAACATACAGAAGAACGAGAAGATTCCATGTTCTTCTACTTTGGAGAGACTAATGGGTTTCATGGTATGGGATTCATGATCGCTAAAAAGTGGCAGAGTAACTTAATTGAGTTCAGCATTCTACATTTCACCCAAACATACACTAACTGTCATCCAGGCACCTACGTCAGCATAAAGACGATGATATGGAAGACTTCTACGATAGAATCTCCTAAACAAAGCCTACGAAGAAAACTGCGGAACCTGGAATATGATCATTGGTGATTTCAATGAAATAATCGGACCAAGACAAGAGCAAGACGATGAAATCACTACAGGTCTTCATGGATCAGAAACACAACGAACGTATAGTTATTGCAATTTGCATTTGGATAAAACATTTGTGTTGCTAATGGTATATTCAGTAAAAAAAAAACCTAGCGCCGATGGTCGTGGATTACAACGAATGCCTTAGTGAAGAATGAAGTAGAATAGATTACATCGTCACATATTGGGTGCCTGAAGACTGTGGTCGTCACCGAGGGAGGCCTAAGAAACGCAGGCGTGATGATTTGGACTCACTGATTGGCCAGAAAAGGCAAAACACTGGGAGCAGCAGTGGGACAGAATAGGCTTATTTAAAAAAAACGCTTTGCCCGTCCTGGGAATAAAACCCAATACCTCAAGCTCAGCAGTCACCAGACCAACTAAAAAATTACATCACGTTATAAAAAGTTTCACTTACCTCTGTTTTGGGATCAAAGTAAAAATCTTTGACACAAGTTGCTAGCGATAGTTCTTCAGCCACACAAATATAATAGCGACTGCAGTTCGTAGGGTCAGGTTTCATCCAGGTGTCCTTAGCGCAGGACAGCTGCGGTTGTAACGGAGGATCAGTTTCATCAGCCCTTACTACTAAGGGTTTGGAAACGGGCTTTAATGTACTTCCAGATCGGCTGGTGTTATTTAAAAGAGCTATTGGTGTGTTGGTAAGAGCTTCTGGTGTACCGTCGGTTAGAGCTACTTGTGTACTGTCGGTAAGAGCTTCTGGTGTACTGTCGGTAAGACCAGGCGTACTGTCGGTCAGAGCTTCTGGCGTACTGTCGGTAAGAGCTCCTGGCGTACAACCGGACAGAGATTGAGGAAGGCAAATCTATGATATGGGAGAAAACAAGAATTGTAGAAAAAAAAAATTATGTAGTCTCAAAAAATAAATTGGTTGCCGATAATTTTTGAAATTATACTTGTAGTGATCTAGAAAAGGAGTAAAAAGACCCTTAAAGAAGCCTAGAAGTACTTGTTCAAATGATACCTAAGAAGTTTCTAGTTAAGGAGATAATTGGGCACAGTTCCAACTTTTTCACACTTAAAATTTCAAATTTTATTTTAAACACCTTCACGACCCCCGTACAATGCATCCATCAGCAAAGTTTTTTGATAGCGTTACATTGAGTCCTACCTACCTTTAAACGATTTTCGCGCGGAGTTACTTAGTTTGATGTACAGAATGGTAGGTTGACGGCTTCATGAAGGGTCAGTTTACACCTTGTATACGAAGGTGTTATGAAGGTTCAAGCAGTCGATTAGTAAATGCAAAAAATCACTAAGAAAGAATGCAAAAAGCAAACAAAAAAAAACAACACGAAGAAAGTAAAAAATTACTTTATTTTCGGAAATCAAGATCTTTGTTTGTTAAATTGACTTTTTATTGCCACCGACTTCCGAAAGTAAAGGTATTTTTGTTTCATGATTAAAAAATGAAAGCCAAACGCATAACCTCCCCCTTTTTAGAAGTCGGTTTAAAAGAAAAACTAGCTAAAGCCCCACTACGACCACACGGTTTAATACTGGTAAAATATCTTAACGTACCTTAATTGTAGGACTAAAGAAAAGACCGAGAGGGCACTGCATTCTTCTGACAAACCCAAATGAACATAGGTAAAAAGAATCGCAATTTGTAGTATCTGAACTAAAATAAAAACTAAAAAAATGGCAGGGCGAAGAGGTATCGTTACTCGTCGAGCTGTCAGAGTTCACGTGCAGAGCAATATCGGGTGCTAACGGCGTATTATCAATCTTTGCTAATGGCGTACTGTTAGTTGATGGCGTAGTGTCATTGTTATGACCAGTATGTATTTCAGGCTGTAATGGGACTAATAAATTTCCTTCTTTTGCTGATTGATGATGGCATTCTCCTACTGAAGCTGGCAGGCAAATCTGAAAGAAATGGTTATACAGTCGAAATCTCTATAGTTCTTTTTAGTAAGAAATCGCATCAAATGCATATTTCAACAGCTGAAAAAAATTATAATAAGCCACACAGAATAATCACATTGTAAATTAGACCGGGTAAATCTTAGTGCTATAGGATCTCGCAACTTGATTTTGACCGATAAATATTTTTGATGTGACACATCTACATATATGCGCGCCTAGTATAGGAAATAAAACCGACTCATTTGGCCGTGATGGAAGATGGCATGGCGCTGTCATGGCGTGCCTCCTCTATGCTACGTAAAATCAACCTTTTCCCATTACAATAAAGTTTGTTTTTTAACGATTATTGTCAGTGAATAAAAGTCAAAATAACGTCTCTTTAATTACCAATACTTATAATAATTAAAATAATAAAGGCAACACCGTATGTCAATCACCGGTATCATCGAAATTTTTATGTTAATACAAATATTGGTTTGAATACAAAGGTACAATAGATCTATAAAAACATTTAATTAGTAGTAAATAGACTTTTTCAACAAACGAAATACTAGAAAATTGGAAAACCAAAAAGATTCGCAACTCAACAATATATTCGTGCGTGGTGAGGACCTCGTTGATACGCACTCGATCCTGTACTGTTGCAGCATGTCGTCTAGCTAATGTAAAATTCCCAAATTGTGACGTAGTAACACGACCAAAACCAGCCGTACCAGCCTGGCAGCGCAGAACCGAGCACCGTATCGACGAGGCCAGAGTACTAATCGACAAACTATGCTGCTTCAGGGAGGGCCATACACGACCACGTGTGATGCCCTTAGTGAGGCGGGCATTCTCGGGGACTGAAATCAGTCCTCAAGAATACATGTCCCGTGTCACAGAGCGCATCGACTTCCTGAAGCAGAAAGTTTATGCATGGGCGAACCGTATTCGGCGGTATAAGCGGCGGGTTGATCGGTACTCGCAGAATCACATGTTCCAGAGCGATGAGAGATGTGTATACAGAGCTTGGGAGTGACCTGAGCAAAATATGATGGGCATGTGCCGCCCGGCTGATGTCACCACGAGTTCTTTCTGGCGCAGCATCTGGTCGGTGCCCGTCTGTCATACTGAGGCTGACAGGTTGCGACGTCTATAGCAGTATTGGGCAAAATTTAATCTAACTACTGATTACTAACTACGACTACATAAAGTGGTTAGTAATCATAACTACAAACTACCTAAAAAATCGAAAAATGTAGTTAAAAATTTTGACTACTAACTATTATTTGTAGTTGCAATCACGATTACTTGATTACTTTTTTAACTACAGATTTGTGATGTTGCGTCATTAAAAAACCAAACACGCGCGATAGTCGTTCATGTTAATTTGTGACACATAGGTAAAACTAAGTGTTTTATAGAAGTTATGTCTCACTATGTGCTGCCTTGCAAGGCGTACAAATAATGTCTACACATTTAGGGCAGTGTATTCAATTGAATAATCAATCTGATAAGTATTGGTACATAATATCTAGGACTTTAATCCTTGCATTTGATATTCATGAAAATAAACATAGGTATGTGCAATAAATTGTTTTTTTTTTTATGCAGCCATACTCCAAACCATATATTACTAAACATTACATTTTTATTTAATTGCAAAATATAAGTTCATAAAACTTAAATAATCAGTAATTATAACTACTAGATTGCAGCAATCAAATTAACAACTACTTAATGTAGTTTGGTTACTGTAGTTAAGTTACATGTAATCCTAACTACATGTAATCACAACTACATGTAGTTAACTACTTTTAATCGTAATTAGTAACCAGATTACAAAATTGTAGTTAACTACGCCCTACACTGGTCTATAGAAACTAAGCCAATACAAGTCATGCGGCCAAACACGTACGTACTTTGCCTTTATGTAAGGTCAGCTTAAAAAATGGTTTGCCACCCTAAGGTAGAATGTCATGCAGATCAAAGGACAACGTTAGTTTCGCTTGCAGATCGATCTGAAAACTTTTATAGGTAGTATGAACCAAGTTACAATTTTCACACTACTGCTCTACTCACTAACTACTTTTGAGGCCGTCTGTAACACACCTGGCGGGGGCGCGTCCTCGTAATCAGCCTAGGGCGATCAGAACTCTTGATCAGTCGCTGGGTATGTCGAAAGCGTTAGGAATTAACGTAACTGACATGAAGCTATAGTTGAGGGAGCGCTTCTATGGACGCCTGAAGAAGGTACTAAATAGCCTTCTTTCAGGCGGGAACAAGGTGCGTGCCTTCAACGGCTGGGTCATGCCGGTTATAATGTACTCTTTCAGTATACTCAAATGGACTCAGACCGAACTCGGTGCCCTGGATGGGAGAATTCGGACACTGCTGGCCGCAAACCGGATGCATCACCCACGATCATCGGTGATGAGGCGGTACATCCCGCGGAAGTGCGGAGGTCGATGCTTTTTAAACGCGATGACCCTCCACAACCGCGAGGTGTGCAGTGTCAGAGAATATTTTGTAAAAGCCGAGGTGGGTATGCACCGAGATGTGGTCGCAGTGGACAAGGGACACACCCCGCTGTCCATGGCTAAAGAGAACTAGCGCAAACCGTAAGTTGTGTGAATAAATAAGATAATATATAGATTGTGGTCTTAAGACCACAATCTATATATTAAACTATTATTAAACCTAGTAGGTAGATGTATTCTGTGAACCGCTTTACGATTTTAATTCAAAACTAATAAAATATAAAGATTAGGGGGGCTCCCCACACATGGAACTGAAACTAAAAAATATTTTTTTCATTAAACCTATACATGCGGAGTGTCTAAAGATATGTCTTTAAAAATGACTTTGAGGTTCTTTAAACCATTTTTTCTCAAAAACAACCGTTTTTAGACACTTCGAAAGTGGTAAAATGTGTGTCGCCCCCCTCTAATTTCTAAAGTAAGAGGAAAATTCTGAAAAAATGTAGGATTATAGAACGTAAATAAAACTTTCAACCAAAAAGCGGTTTGATTAAGATTTGATGTTTAGTTTTTGAGATATGGGACTTTTTCATCAACATACTAAGAAAAACAATTTTAATTTTGCTTTTGAATGTAAAACAATACAATATTATGAAGGAGCTTTCAAAATATTCTTATTATATTGTTTGGTGCTACAGAATCCTGTGTGCGTGTGAGTACGACTCGCACTTGGCCGGTATTTTTTCTTTTTTCTGGTAAGATGTGTTCATAATTATGACGTAAAAGTTTAAACATAGTGAATAATAAAAAATTGTAAAAAATAGACTGGTGGCGGGGACCATCACTGGACATTGCTCACTGAACAAACACTTCCACACCCTAGGTATCACTGACAGCCCCCTGTGCAGAGCGTGCATGGAGGCGGAGGAAACGGTAGCGCATGTACTCCTCGAGTGCACCGGCGTCACCCAGATCCGCGAGGAGACTCTTGGAACACCGCGATCGCTTGAGGATGTCCTGAGAAGACCGGGAAGTTTGATCTGCTTCTGGAGGGAGGTGGGCTGGTTCGAGTAACGGCCCCCATGGCTCATGTACAATGGTCCACTTAAGGGACTAAGTGCGGAAACCAAACCCTTAACATAGAATATAGAAAATAGTTTTCTCAGAGCAACTCAATTAGTCTCTTAGTTTCTGTTTTAAAATGCTAAAGTAATTATAAATCACATCATTTGAATATTTATTTTTAGGTGTAAAAAGCACATGAACACCTTCATAATTTTTTTTTTAAACATGTAATTGATACGACACGTAATCCAGTGTTTTTATTGCAATTCAAAAACAATATTTTAGTGCAAGTCCCAACTTTTTTTGAAGTATTCACAAATTCATCAAAGCAGCGAAATTTTTGACAGCAATTTGTGATGTTGCTAGGTTTTAGAATACACTCTCATATACCGCGGGAAAAATGTAGAAAAACAAAACAAAAAACTCACATTTTCATGTCTAGCAAACGCCTGCCCCTCCGGGCACTGCCCCTCCGTGGGCACTCCTCGCCTGCAATAGACATATTTGTGGCAGTCTGTCTCGTGAGGGAAGGCACTCTTATGACGGGTTAGGCAGGGGTTGGCAATGGCATGCGCAGAGATTGAGTATAGCAGCAAGAACATTAGACGGGAATCTGTGGGACGAAATATAATAAGATTATTTAATTACCACTCACTGATTCAGTCAAAACGTCAAGTGACGGTGAAGCTGATAGGACATTCGGTGCCAGATAGGAGATGATCACGTATATACTGCGGACTCGTCTCCAGACCCTCGACACGGACAGATTTATGTTGCAGAATTATCTGTCAGTATCCCGCGGACTAGCTGCAGACCCGGAGCTAGTCCGCAATTTGTTCGAAGCCAAATCATAACAATAAGGGGCCATCCATAAATTACGTCACATGAATTTCATATACATTATACTACCACCGTGAATTTTTTCACACACCCAAACACAACCGTTTAGCTGGTAGAGGGTGGGGCACTTAAGTTTAACAAAAAATTTATTTCACAAACGAATCTGTTAATTAAAAAAAAAAAATTGTACAAACTCGCAATGTTTTTAAAGACCTATCCAACGACATCCCACTCTATGGGCTACGCATCACGTCTATAATCCCCAAAGTGTTAGGCAGAGGTGTGCCTAATAGTACACCCACATTTCAGTTCCAGTTATGTTAAAGGCCCTTGTGATAGCCCCCCTATTACTACCTACTAACTTATTGCCATCAAGAACAGACGCAGGCGCAGGTGGGCACAGATGCAGACCCCGTGGCTGCTAGGTACTGAGAAATTCTTGATAGAAAAACCCAATGAAATAGTCACTTTTAAATGTTAATAAGTCATCATCATCACCTGCCTAGCCTTTTCCCAACTACACACATCAAAAGTGTCTAGGGATCAAGCATTTTTATGTGGATTTCTTGAGATTGAGATGTGGCTTTGTAATAAATTTATGATTTTATAAATTTATATGGATCCTTTTTGGTGCATTTCATAATTTGAATCAGGAACTGTGAATCAAATTCGAGTAAAAGATGAAAATCAGCTGTCAATATTTTCCCTATAAAAACATACAACGCATTGAAGACATTATTAGTGCTACTGTTTCCCTACTACTGATTAAAACCAACGTTATTATGGAGCGGCGACGTCATTTAAGCAGGGAAGAAATGCTCAGAGCCGTGGGAATGATAGAAGCTGGTTCCCGGCAACGTACTGTGGCTTTAGCTCTGAATACAAGTCAGAGTGTTATCAGTCGACTTTGGACACGTTACCGAAGCACTGGTACCGTGGCTGAGCGCCATGGAGGACGGTATCGCTGCACCACACGGAGACAAGACCGATACATTCAAATCTTAACTCGAAGAGCTCCAACAATAACCGCCATGATGTTAGCCGTGAGGCTTCATCACTCTTCAGGGAACTTAATTAGCGACCAAACAGTCAGAAACCGCTTGCATGAAGTGAACCTTCATTCCCGAAGACCGCTACGGGTACCACCTATAGCAATGCACAATCGTAGGATACGATATCAATGGGCTCTTGAACACAGAAATTGGGCAGAAGAACAATGGCGTTTCGTGTGCTTTTCTGATGAGTCTCGTTTTGGTATGAGACCGGATACAAGACGTATACGACACTGGAGAACCCCTGGACGCCAACAGCGATTAAAATCCTGCCAGGAAGTCCATCCTTATAGTGGTGGAACCATCATGGCATGGGCGGGTATTTGGATCGGCGGAAGAACTGAGTTGATTTGGATCAGAGGCAACCTCAACGCTCAAATTTATGCTGAGACGATTGTATCAGACGTCATCGTTCCTCTACAAGTGCAAATCGGTCCCTTATTTCAGTTAATGCATGATAATGCACGACCGCACACCGCAAGAGTTGTAAGACAGACTCTCGCCGCAGCTAACATCAATGTCCTGCCCTGGCCTGCTCAGTCGCCAGACTTGAATCCGATTGAGCATGCATGGGATATGCTACAGAGAAGAGCTCTGCCGAATATGGAGGGTATCCAGTCGCAAGAAGACCTTTTTTTGTTGTTGCAACGAACATGGGCGGCCATTCCACAGCGTGATTTGGATGAACTCATTTTGAGTATGCCAAACCGATGTTCTTGTGTTGTTAGTGTTCGCGGTAGAAACACGGATTATTAATTGTTTAAGTTACCCAATAAAATTTTAAAGAAAACTGTTATTTCAGTCTTTTTTTCGAACTTTTGTGTTAGTGGTTCAAATGTCAAAAATCCCTTTATTAGGAAAATGGCAAATTTCTTTATTAATGCAAAGGTGACTTGGTTTATCGTTACTGTGACAAACGAAAACACTTTATTTGATGAATCCTTAAAGAAAATTTTAATTAATATCAATCAGGAGAAAAGTTATTGCAAAAATATATGTTGATCCCTAGACACTTTTGATGTGTGTATGTTAGGGTCGGCTTCCAGTCTAACCGGATGCAGCTGAATACCAGTATTTTACATGGAGCGACTGCCTATCTGAGCTCCATAACCCAGTTTGTACTCGGTAATACGATACCCCCCCGGTAATACTGGTTGTCAGACTTTTTGGGCCACTGACAACCTGTAACGACTGTCAAAGATCTACAAATGACAGCCGAGACCAACGGGTTAACGTGCGTTCCGAGGCACGGAGGAAACTGGGTATGTAATGGGCGGTCACCCATCCACAGACCAACCTAGGCAAGCGCGGCTTAACCTAAAGATCGACCCGAGCGGCTATTATTATTTTGGCACGAGCTCCTACGTATGTATACATAATAGTGCTTAAGAACAGTCTTACAGTCAGTATCAGTTTTCAGTCAGTATTTGAACTCTTTGGCATCTAACGCTAAGAAGTATTGAATCAGTTCTCTACTCAAATAAGGCTTTAAGGTACAGACCTAAAGCCTTATTTGAGTAGAGAACTGATTCAATACTTCTTAGCGTATAGATGCCAAAGAGTTCAAATACTCGTAATGTGTTTAGCCCGAAACTCAGCCACGTGAACCCCGCTCATTCATGCAGTAAATGGATCATCTAGTGCGCAGGTGATAGGGCATGCGGTGCAAGATGGAAGGTCAATCTGCATTAAATAATCACTATAATCCTTACCCATTTTGGAAGTCTAAACCCGCCAGCTGTTCACAAAACAATGCACAATTTGCACAAAGTCACTTCAGTCCAATCGTATAGTTTTTTTTTTTATAAATAATTACCATAAAATCGATTCAAAGGAAAGGAAATTATAAGAAATGCGTAAAATCTTTAGTTTGTGACGTATTTGGATCAATTAGGACGAAAGTAATCTTAATTAGGGTAAATAGGTAGTAATTTGTTTTCTTAAAATAACTGTCGATTTCTAATGAGATAAAGAAAATTCTAGGTCGGTAAAATGTTTGTAGGTATCAGTAAACGTACTTGCACACTGTGTAACAAAGATTTCTGACTTCATTCATTCATTTATGTAAGTGAGCACTTTGTAGGTTCATAGAAATAGTACATTGTTCACCGAGTGGAGAAAGTGACCGATTACCGTCGAGGGTGTCGTTTGAAGCCCGAGCCGTAGGCGAGGGTTTTAAAACACCCGAGACCGGGAATCGCACTTTCTCTCGAGTGATACATAGTGCTTTATACTACACCTATGAGGAAAATAAAAAACGAAAACTGAATCCTCAAACAACACACAAATTGAAAATAGCGCCATTGGCGTCTGCAATTTTCACATGTTCTTTTTTCAAATTGTTTATCCTGCCGCCGCAGGGTCGCACTGCCAGCCCGACACCATCCAACACACAGCTAGTGGCCAGTGTCATTTTGCGAACTTGGAGATAAAAACTCACTGTAAAAACTTTTTGGCTTTTGATATTTAGGTTACCGGCGCATAGTCTTACCCAAAATTAAAAAAGAAAAACCACGTAAGAAATGAATTTTCATACACTTTTCTCTCCCGCTCAGATGCGTTTTTTCCCCGCATATTTGTTCGATATGCAATGACGTACTTTCTACCGTAAATTTGATAAAGTATCAAGGTACTTTCCAAGCAGGTGTAGTATAAAGAATAAATCATCTTCCTGCCCTTGTCCCATTCTACTTGGAGTCGGCGCAACACATTTTCTTCTTCCATATTCCCCCGTCAGACGTCACGGCATCATTTACACCTTTCTCTTTCATATCATTCCTCACACAATCCATCCATCGTTTCCTTGGTCGTCCTCTCCCTCTCCATCCATCAACATTTATATTCATCACTCTTTTAGTCACATGCGATTTGCCTCTCAGACAGGCAGTCGCTCCATGTAAAATACTGGTATTTAGCTGCATCCGGTAAGACTGGAAGCCGACCTAAATAAAGTCGGGAAACGGCCAGGCAGACGATGAGATGAAGTTCAGACGACAGCACCGATCGATAAAATCGAACAATTCTGTGAAAGTGACAGAGCTTAATGATGGCCAAAACATAGCATATCAAGCGATAAAGATAGTCTAAATCGAGCAAATCAGCAGGCACCTTTAGGTGATTAACATTACTCTAGAACTGCGTAACAAGTTGTATGAAATCATTAATTACTTAACGTAAAATTACATGCTCATTGTGGAGTCAATTGGTGATACTGAGGTAATGAGCTCTCGGGTTAATCGGTTACACTCTTTTTTTTTCGGATGGGATATCATCAAATGACCCCTTCCTATTCTGGGCGGAGCGGAAGGGAGGACCCTATTCCATCAACCGGGCGCAAATCCAGACTCCGTGGCTGCTACTGAGAAATTCCTGATGGAAAAACCTAACAACCTGGGAATCGAACCCAGGACCTCATGCTCAGCAGTCACGCTTGCGACCACTAGACCAACAAGTTACTCAGTGGAATGATATAAGCTGATTCAATTTACTTGTTCCACATCAGAGTCAAGGCTTCCCTTTGCTGTAAAATACCATAACTATTCAAATAAATTAAATAGAGTGTCATCCTGAATTTCGACAGTTAAATATTACGACACAGTTCCAATTTCGAAAAACGATAGTTCGACTACTCATTGCTTCGACAGTACATATATATTCGACTAGCATTAGTCCGACTGAACATACTTCGACAGAACATATATTCGACTAGCATTAGTCCGACTGAACATACTTCGACAACACACATTTTTGAGAAACACTACTTCGACAGAACCCTTCTTCGATATGAACTTGTTCGGCGGATCTCCATTTCGACAGAGCATACCTTCAATATAATACTGCTCTGAAATGTGACATACTGGTTGAATTTCACTTTATGGTTTTAGGTACAGAATTAAAAGGAGAATGAACAAAAGTGTATGAAGCTTGGTCCAAATATCCACCACTAACGAGACCTATGTAATAAAATAGCCTACTAAATACTGAGACATTATAACCAGACCGCAACCAAAAATATGCAGTCAGTAAAAAGTTATAACGAATTAAAAGTCATGTATTTTGACCTTTTTATATCCTCAATTTCATTCCATACTTCGTACATTTTGTACAAATTTACGCATGTTATGTCATGCCAGCTTGGTGTCCCGCGTTAGGTTCTCGTTGAAATAGATCTTGATCAATGGTCCGAAAGAAAGGAAACCCAATAATGCTTCATATTAGTCTGTTTTATTCGTGTCTTACTGACTTACACTTAACATAAAACTGATATAATTAAAAATCATCATCATCATAATTCTCCTGCCCTTATTCCAACCTATTTGGGGTCGGCGCAGCATGTCTTCTTCTTCCATACTTCTGTATTACCCGTAATCTCAGCAGTCATCATAGCCATCCACATGCATAGTCAGCATTTTCCTCATTCCTCCGCATCACATGTCCATACCACGATAACCGATTACCACACAAATTTTCAGTCACCGGCACCACTTTCAGACTCCCTCTTATGTACTCATTCCTTATTTTATCTATTCGCGTTACACCACACATCCCCCTTTTTTTTTCTGCGCTCTGGGCTGAGCAGGAGGGAGTGTCAGACTTTTACTGACTAAAACCCATCCATGTTCCTTCCTTTGCCCTTTGTGTTCCAGGGCCGCGGTATCTCTTTCGAACAGTCCCACGTGCAAACGGCTTTCATTCATTCCTTTTGGGGGCTAATATTCTGATCCATACAAGACAGCAGGTCTAACCATGGTTTTATACATCTTCCCTTTGAGTTTAAGGGGACTGCGGGAATCGCATATAATTAAAAATGGACATTAGTTATACATCTACATCTATCCATCAAATAAATAAAACTAAAGTGTATGTTTGTAATTCTTAAATAACAGCTTTTTGCTGAATGCATATGAAAGTATAAAGGTTGTAACAAGACCCTTAACGAAACCGAAAGGCTCTGCGATCATTTTTTGTTCCATACCTGGGAACCTTCTAGTTACGGAGATATTGGGGGTCAAAGTTCCAACTTTTTTACAAGTTTTTTTTTTAAATACATGTTTTTAATGTAAGATTTTTGGAGAGACACCTCCAGGATCCCCGTATTATTCAATCCATCCCTCAGCACAATGTTTTGAGTGCGTTACATTGGGTACGACCGTAAAACGTGATGTTTCTCCCCAAAAAAAAAGTCGTTTCCCAGCAATAATTTTTGCGTAAAGTTACTTAGTTTCATGTACCTAATGCATGGTTGACGGCTTCGTTAAGGGTCTTGTTACACCCTGTATGTAGTATTTATTTATTTATAAAGTATGTACGTCTTGGTTTTGTCCGCGATCGACTGCATACCGCACCCTCAGCCAGCAATTACGGCAGACATAGTGCTCGCCATTTATAGTATATATAGTATTAACTGTAACAAATAAAAAAATAGATATTAATCTATACGTTAAACTATGCATACGTATTCTTGTCACTCTCTAAACGCCAACCGATCAGCGCGTCCGACATACGCCTTTAACCCTTCGTGTGCCGGAACGTAGATCTACGCGAGACACAATAGCTTTTGAATTGTGTCTATATACTCGGCGTAGGTAAGGTTAATCTAATAAGCATTTGAGCGTTTTCTGCTCTATTTAGTACTCTTATCTTAGGATATCAATTAAAAGAAGTCGACACTTCATAGATCTCATATTGAAGACTCTCATATGCGTTCCGGAAAAAGATTAGGCACTGGCTTTAATTAGGTGATGAAGTAGCCGAAATATTAGAAAGATTTAAATAAATATGAAAAATCATGTATAAATGTACCTACTTGTCGAGGTGCCAAAAGTCCTTGAATATGCTCAGCGGTTCCCGAGTGGTTATCCAAAACCAGTTGAAGTAACTGATAATTACAAGTGAATGATCGTAACAAACAGAGTCTCTTCTTTCCACTTGAATTGTCACAAAAAAAATCAATCACTTAGCAAACACAGAAAGTCCGAAGTGAGCCTAGGTCATAAGTAAGACTCAGAAAGAATTTGGTAGTGGTCTACCACCAAGTACTGAAAAATCACGCTCTAATTAAAATCGGGATTTTTTTTAGGGTTAGAACCTATGTTACCCCGGGGCATAATTGTTTTTTTTTTTATTAAAGTTTTTTTATATGATACCCGTGAACAGTGTTGTGGGTTACATTATTGGCAAAATGCAAATATTTTTATACTAGTTTTAAGTTTTCATAATGTAACTGTTTGCTGTTCCTCCTAATAAAAAATATAATAACGAATCGATTGACACCTTATTCATCAAAATCGAATGAATAGTTTAGGCGCTACGGAGGAGCATACGTAAATACAAACACATACATACATAGACTACTAAAATCATAACCCTTCCTTTTGGCTTCGCCGTAGTTAGGTAAAAAGTCCAGTAAACTATTTGTAGTCAAAGTCGCAAGGCTAAGCAAAAAAAAAAAAACTATTATTATTTTTCATAGAGTCATAACTTTTTACTGACAGCTTATTTTTTTTTTGTCTCGTACTGAAAATTATTCTCTGTTTAGTGGACTATAAGTTAAAAGAGGTCTCATTAGTGGTGGATATTTGGACCACTTCTGTTCATTCTCCTTTACATAATAATCAATTGTGTTTTTAATTATCAGCAGTAACAAATCTTTGTACAGTTTAATAATTTCAATTTCCGTTGGTGAACGCACACATGCTAGGCGTCAACAGCAGCCTTCAAAAATCAATTACATCGTTCTGCTGTAATTGATTTTTTCTTTTTGGTTTCTCAATTTGAGACAAAATTCTCTGTATTTCGTTCTGTGTGGTTTTATTTTTTCACTTCGGCCAAAGTTTTAAAAATGTTCTTTTTTTTCTATTGAGTAGAGTATTCTACCGCATATACCAGCTTTCGATTGAATTTTTAGTCGAAAGAAATCCACATTCAATGGAATCTGCAACTGACCACGTTTCTGGTGGATAGGATGGTGGTACTTTTAAATATGTAACTTTAAGAGGACTTGTAATAAAAAAAAAAAAATATCTTTATTACCCAAAAAACAGATAATTGTACTTTAGTTTACAATTTTGAATGATTGATGGAGAACACTTACATTAAACATAATTATGGATGCTTCAGAAATCTGTACACAATAGATTAAACTCTGTCTCTTAAACTAGGGTATCCTGTATCTTAAGAGACAGTGTTTCACAATGAGGTTCCAATTGATTGATGCATGAATGGACTGTGTCCATTTACCATCAGAAGGGAAAGACGTTATTAGTTACTATAGTTTTAAATTTTGTACAATAAAGATTATGTAGGTATGAGTGTGTGAGAGGGTGAGGGTGAATGAATGTGATTATGGGTGTGTAGGTGTTTGTGTGTGAGTGTGAATAGGTGGTGTTGGTGTGTACGTGAGTGGGGAGTTGTATGTGCGAGTGTGTATGGATGCGAGGATAGAAGTATTAGTGCAAGGATGGAGATGGGTGTGTGCTCATTAGGCAATGTATGTAAGTAAGGTCTCCGTTGTGGCATAGTTCTGTTTAAGTAGCCATTCTATCAATTTAAGTTTTAGGTTGTTTGTTGAGGTCTAAGATATTCAGATGCTTAAGAATCTTTTTGTAAATGTACGCGCTAATTACATAATACTGATGCCGTGCGAACGTGGTTCTGTGTTGGGTGCCTGGGGGAAGGTTTGTACGTTTTTTTGGGTTAGACGGGGGAAGACTGCTATGTTTCCTAAGGACAGATTGAAGCACAAAGAGCTGACGGACTGTAAGAACCTTGCAGTCTGCGTACAGCTGTGTTGTTGGGTATCTATAGGGCTTCCTTGTCATTACTTTTAGTATGGCTCTTTGTGCTCTCTCTGCCCTCAGCATGCAACCTTTCGTTGCAGCACCCCATACCGTGATGCAATATCCTATGACCGATTGGCATAGTGCATAATACACCATTTTCAATATATCGGCGTTAGCAGAATTTCGGAGGGATTTAAATATATGTATGAGGCGTAAAGTTCTAGTCGTGACGGCGTCTAGTGGTTTTTTCCATGTGAGTCCATCATCTATGAGGACTCCTAAGTACTTTACGTAGTCACTTCTAGTTAGTGCTGGACAACGGCATGGTGCTGATCGCTTAGAGCATGAGTGGGCAGTAATTGAAAAACTGTGTGACGGTGCGGTCTTTCGCCTAATTGCAAATGGGATGTAGCAGGTTTTGTTTATGTTTAAGGTGAGAAGATTAGAATTGAGCCATTTCATTATTTCCGCTACTGCCGACTCTGCCAAAGATTTGATTATATCCCAAGTAGGGCCGTGAACCACAATCGCAGTGTCATCAGCGTATGTATAAATCTTAGTATTTGGAAGGTTCATTTTGCAAAGGTCGTTGACGTAAATTTGAAATAAGGAGGGGCCCAGTATGCTGCCTTGAGGAACGCCGAAAGTTACAAGCTCCTCATCACTGAGGTGGGTATCCATTTTAACTCTCTGGGTGCGATTCTTGAGATAATCTTTGAATATTTCAAGTGACACGCCACGTACACCCAAGTGTTCTAATTTTGAGATAAGGATGGGAACAGAAACTGTATCAAATGCTTTAGACAGGTCTAGGAATATTCCTAAACATTTTTTCTTCTTGTCTAGATTTTTAGCTACATCTTGTGTCAATCCCATCACAGCATCTTCTGTTGAAACACCAACTCGGAAGCCATACTGGTTGTCTGCTATACTTTTGTGTTTTCCTAGAAAGGACCTGAGACGATTGTTTAAGATCCTCTCAAGGATCTTAGAAAGTGTCGGCAAAACTGATATAGGCCTATAATTATTGACTCAGATTCTGCTCCCTCCCTTGTGTATAGGATGGACTATAGCCTTTTTAAGAGCATCTGGGAACACGCCAAATTTTAGACAGCGGTTGTAAATGAAGGTAAGTGGTGGTATCAGTACGTGGCGACAGTTTTTCAATAACAGTGGCGATATACCGTCCCATCCAATAGCACAGTCATTACGTAACTGTAGGATAAGCGACTCTGTTTCAGCTTCATCCACTTCTAACAACGCGAGAGAGTTTACAGGAGAGGGGTTTATACTATTTGGATGAGACTGATCGTTAGTCTGAGGTGATGTGGTGTAGTTTTGTGATATTATGTTGTCAGCCAGCTTTTTTCCTACATTACTGAAGAAACTGCAGACCTCATTTACGTAAGACTTAGGATCATTGCATATTTTTAATAGCTCAACGGGGCTTGCACATATTTTCGTAGTGTTTGTTATTTCCTTTATTGTTTTCCATAAAAGCTTTGGTTTATTACTTGCTTTCTCAAGCTCACTCCTTTCGTATGATATTTTTAGTTTTCGGAGTAGGTCATTACAAAAGTTTCGGTAGCGATTATAGGTAATTTTGAGTGTAAGATTGTCTGGTGCTTTCTTGGACCGTATGTGTAACTTATCTCGGTGTTTAATGCATTTAAGAAGACCAGGTGTTATCCAAGGTTTTAGCGTTCTTTTTTGTCTAGGGACTTTAGCCTGAGTGGTGTGTTTGGATATGACCATTGTTACGATGTCTATAAGTGTGTTGTTGTGTTTTGTTATATTTTTCTGTAATTTCCAGTGACATGAAATTTCGAAAACCAGTCGCTATTTGGATTTGCATCAACGGGTAAAACCTTTTCTTGGATTTGATTAAAAACTGCGGGGAAACCATAAGTGAAAATCAATTATTACTGTCGAATTTCAGAGCAGTATTATGTTGAAGGTATGTTACGTCGAAATAGAGATCCGCCGAAGAAGTGCATATCGAAGAAGGGTTCAGTCGAAGTAGTGTTCTTCGAAGATGTGTGTTGTCGAAGTATGTTTTGTCGGACTAATGTTAGTCGAATATATGTTCTGTCGAAGCAATTACTAGTCGAACTATTGTTTTTCGAAATTGGGACTGTGTCGAAATAATTAACTGTTGAAATTCAGGATGACACTCATTAAATTGAAGTGTCTGTTTGAATTAACAAAATAACAGCTTTTTGTTGAATGCCTATTAAAAATCTTTGTCTCGTCCCGTCAAAATCGATTCATTCGTTTCGGAGATTAGGCGGAACTTTTGCAACTTTTGCCGGCCGCTGATCGCATTCATCTGGCCAGTACAGCAATTTCGATGTATCTCGAAGAAGGTTGTCAAAATAATGCTCTTTCCAAGCATGTGTGAGAAAACACAATTTTCTCCTTTCTTTTTTTTTAATTTTAACAAGTAGGGCAGCAATATATTTCTAATAATTTCATACAGACGAAGTTCTCGGGCAACAGCTAGTATTAGGAAAGGTGAAAATAATACACATTTATGCGACCGTAACTAAAATGTAGTACTTACGATATCTGCCGGTGTCGGATCCGTCACGCCATTGTAGTCAACACGTGTTTGTGGTACAGCGAATAGATAAGCGTTACATACCATCGCGCTTGTTGTTTCAGAGGGGACTGGCAGAGTAATGTGTAGTCTAAAAGTGTAAACGAGGACTTCACGAAGCCGTCAACCAAGCATCTCTACATCAAGCTGCTTGGCATCAAACTATGCAAAAATTATTGCTGGGAAACGGCTCTTTTTCGGTGCGAAGAATTACTTATCTACGTTTCACAGTAGGATTCAATGTAACGTATTTAAATCATTGTGTTGATGGATGCATTGAATAGTACGGGGGTAATGGAGGTATTTAAAGTAACAGATAAAACATTAAAAACTTGTACTTAAAAAAACTTGTGTAGAAAAGTTGGAACTTTGACCCCCAATATCTCCGTAACTAGAAAATTCCCAGGTGTGGTCAGAACAAAAAAATGATCACAATTATGAGAAAAACTACCTCGCGGCTTTGCTAAGGGTGTACTAACACCCTTTAAACACGTTTCACAGGCAGATATGCTTGTTACGTAATTACAAGGGGTTGTCAATAACTGGACAAAAATCTTGATTGCGGGCTGTTTCAGTCATAATTTCCAACAGAAACACATTTTTCCGACCCGGTAATTCAACCCAAATACTTTACAAGAACTGTTGCAACTACCCACCTACTTTTAATACCAAACAACCTTTGCTGTAGTCCAAGATTTAAATTGTTAGATTAGCCCGAAGTCGTCAAAAGATGGTAGGTAATCTTTGTTTTCCTGACAATGACATTTGGATAGTATTAGGTAGGTATTGTCTCATTCCCCATGTAGACTGAAAAACCTTTTTATTTTTCGCTTTTCAGTTTCTGTTACAGTTGGTTTAATTTTTGTTTACTTTTTTTTTTTAATAAATCGATTATGTGAGTAACATCAACTTCTCTAAGAACAATGTAAAGAAAAATCTAACTAATCCGGGGTGCTGAATTTTTTGAGATCTTGCATTTTATATTTTTGAAGAACTACAGTTGCATTCGTAAGCTTGTAGTGGAAAAAAAACAGATTTGTAAGGGTTTTGTTTACGCTTACAAATCTGTTTTTTTCTCAACCTCCTGCTCCCCCCCCACCCCTAGCTCAAAAAGCGGGCGTACTTAATCTATTGTTCCATGGGGGTCACCAGGATGTGTGACTATCTTTTGTACCTATCTCGTTTAAAATAATTAAACGATTTTGACTTGGAGATCACCATTATTGCGGCTAGATTTTCGCGCGACTTTATACCTAACGCTGAACGCACATCAGTCTAACGATCTAAAATCTCTAGCTGTAAAACAACTTAGTTATTATTATTTTCATTTATTCTCTCTTTACAAAGCTGACTTAAAGTTAATGTGTACAAAGAAATGTCTCAGCTGAATTCAACCTTTGTGAGAGACGGTGCCTGATGTAGGTTTTTGGGAAAAACCTGTGTTACAGGTTACCAGGCAACCTTCCAGGCAGATATTAAACAATATGATTAAAAACAAGAAGAAGGAATAATAATATTGTGGTGGAGTCATGTATGTGAGCATGTGTGTATGTATGTGTGTGTGTGGTTGTATGTATCTTGTGTGAGGTGTTAGACTTGTAGATGTATGTGTGTAATTCATATGAGCAAGGTATGAGTGACTTTTGTGGAGTAGGTGCAGCGAGAGTTGTTTTTAAATAGTAGCAATTGTACAGCGAGTAGAAGGCAAGGAACAGTTTGTATGTGTGGAGATGGTTAAAATTATGTTTATTTCAGAACGTTCAAAAGATTTTCAGTTTTTTGATAGTCTAGGGTTTTTAAATATTTTTTTTATTTCTTTGATACAGACTGAGGATACAGATTGATCTAGTTTTTGGATATAGGTTTAGGGATTTATTCAAGTTATTGTAAAGATAATGCCCAAGGAAGCAATAGAATCTTTGAGGGAACGTGTATTTGAATTGAGCCGTGGGACATACCCTGCCCTTTCGTCGGTTGTTTTTAGGTAATTTAGCGTCATACTGCATCTGGGAATGTTTTTTAAGTAACGTAAGTAGTATGAAAATCTGTTAGTGATAATATTGTGAGTGTGTTTTGCCGTGACTTCTTCCCGCCCTTTTCCAATTCTACTCGGGGTCGGCGCTACACGTTTTCTTCTTACATTCTCCCCTGTCAGACGTCACGGCATCATTCACTCCTTTCTGTTTCATATCATTCCTCACACAATCTATCTGTCTAGCCTTCCTCTCCCTCTCTCTCCATATATCGAGGTCCATAAATGCACGTATCCTTATGTGCGCGTAGCAAGACTAAAAAAGAGGGTAGATAGATTTGTCTGCACGTAATAAATTTATTTTATTTTTTATTTTGACGACCCGATTGGCGCAGCGGTAGTGAGGCTGCCTTACGTTCTTAGGGTCCTGGGTTCGAATCCCGGTAGGAGCAAATGTTTGTGTGATGAGCATGGACATTTGTTTCCGAGTCATGGATGTTTATATGTATAATAAGTATGTATTTACAATCAAAAAGTATCTATGTAGTAAAAAGTAAAGTATCTATTATCAACTATCTGGTGTCCACGACACAAGCCTCGATGCTTAGTGTGGCACCTAGATGGTGCTGTGTGTAATGTCCAGCGATATTTATTATTATTATTATTATTTACCATCCACCCGCATTCTCCAGTCATCCTACGATCATGGCGCTTGCAGCAGCGTCTAAATTTCGGGACCCCGAAATAGTTAAAAATAACGAAAGCCCGTTGTGACAGTTTATGTTACTTTGGCTGTATCTATTTATTTACCAAGGGATCGATAACGTTGGCATTATTGATGTTTTTTGTAGGCCAGCTTCCAATAAAAAATTATAGATGGCGTTGTACTTGACTCAATGTAAGAAGTTTGGCTATATGGAGCTGACGTTCATTACCTTTCAAATGTTGCATTGCAACTTACTTTTTTTTTTGCAAGGCACCCGCAGACATATTATAACAAGCCACCATTTTATTTTTAAAAGACAATGAACGCCACACACTGAGTCTTATACAGCGCCATCTATCGTTTTTTTAGTGGAAGCAGGCCAAGAAAAAACCCTCATTGACAAAACAAAAAAAAATAACACAAAATCTTTTTAACGACTTTTATTCATCAATCAATCATCATCATCATCATCATCTTCGTCATCACTGGTTCTCCTCACCAGCTTGCTCTCCAACTCCTTAGCGGGGTTAAACATGCCCATAGTCTGAGCGTTACAGATGAAACACCGGGTCGATTTTTTATAGTTTTCTAAAGCACATTTTTCGCAGAAGTAGTGTTTACATCTGGGGACAAACGGAGATGGGGCGAATTAGTAAGGTAGTATCACAGAAAAATCTATTTGAACCAGGTTGAGGCACCACACAATGTACACAAAACGACAGAAAATCACTACATAGTATAAAACAAAGTCGCTTCCCGCTGTCTGTCCCTATGTATGCTTAGATCTTTAAAACTACGCAACGGATTTAGATGCTGTTTTTTTAATAGATAGAGTGATTCAAGAGGAAGGTTTATATTAGCATTGCACCCGTGCGAAGCCGGGGCGGGTCACTGGTAAAAAATAAAGTAAAAAAACTATAACCCTACTGAGTATGAAAAATCACGGTCTAGTTAAAATCGGGTTTTCTTTTGGTGTTTAGCCTGTAACGAAACGAGCGGGGGCAGTTGAGTAGTATAATAATAAAAGAAGGCAATAAAAATTAATTACGAAGAGTATAGTGTGGGCCAATTTTCTCATTGTTGCCACCACATTTAAGAGCGGCCAACCCGTCATACTTTTCATACAAACGCTCGTACGTGATTCTGCAGTTGTTACAACAAATCTATCTTTGATTTTTTTGAACTAATGTGTAGGTTGTGCACTATATCTAGGTTTCTATGGTAGCAAAAAATAAAAGATTGTGAAAACTAATTCATTTTAAGCCTCCAAAAATTGCTGTTTTGCACAAATTTTAACTGAACTTTGGCCGTTCATAATGTACTCATAAACTGTAAAAGTAAAGAAAACATCCCGATAGAAACCTTGCACATGTAATGGAGATTCTTAATGACAAATATTTATTTCACACACTTGTAAACTTATTCAAAAACACGTATTTCCTGGAGCAAGTTTAATCAATTTTCGAACACTATTTTTCGTTCAATGTCATCACGTTAGGCGCTATGAGGTGCGCGGGAGACGAGATGTGTGGGTTCGGGGCGGGGTAAGACCGGGGAATTGAAAGAAAATCGCCGCTGAGGCTCTGGATGAAACAACAAGCTTTGTGACCATGCTCGCGTTGACGATAGACGGACCGGGAAGGGCCCTCTTAAGGTCCTCAGTTGGGTCCGTCATAATACTTAATCTATACTAATATTGTAAAGAGATATAGTTTGTGAGGTTGTAATCTCTGGATCTACTGAACCGATTTTGAAAATTCTGTCACTAATAGGAAGCTACATTATCCCCGAGTACATAGGCTATATTAATTTACAACGTGCCCATGGGATAATGGATAATCGGACCAAAACGCGAGCAAAGCCGCGGGCAACAGCTAGTCTAACATAAAATCGATAATCCATATTTGCCAAGTTGCAACAAATATTGTCATCATAAAATAGTCAAAACTTGCTCCACGTAAAAATAATTTTTATATCTACCATTTCTACTAGTAGCAAAAAGCTATAATCTCTACTAATAATCATCAAAGATACCTACTCATCCTTGCCTCGTTGGTCTAAAGGCCGCAAGCGCGACTGCGCGAAGTGCCCACAAAATTATTCTTACAACAAAAGCTACCATTTCTACCACTCAAAATCAAAATCAAAGCGTTTATTTCAAGTAGGCCAGTTACAGGCACTTTTGAATTGTCGAAACAAAGATAACAATTAAATGAAGCTACAGTCCCAGTCACAAGGCATAAAATTGTGAAAGTACTGTAGTTGCCCATTCCCTATCGTAGATCTCTATGGAGAAGAACGGGCAAGAAACTCCATGGACACTCTTTTAAATCAGCAAATTGTTACAAAACCTTGGTTACATCATTCATGTTGAGATGGTACACTATGTGAGAACGATGTAGCAAGATGTGCACATTAAAAGTGTCCACAGTAAAAACAAAAAAGACAATTCAAAAAATAAAAATAATTAATTAAAATAAGCCGTGGCAACTAAGAGATGACCAGTCACACTCATCATAGAAAACTACCATTCCTACCACATAAAGCTATAATCTACCACAATGGCCGCCAAAAACCTCTTACACACTCACTTGGTAACAACAGGGCTGGTGAAGCTCTGCCTGCATATGAAACAGCGGAAGGGCAGCTCATCATCGCTGGCAACCTCATAATCAGAGTCCCCCCCACCACCCGGCCCTCCGCCCGTACTCTCCTCGCGCTCCAACTGCCAACCGTGCTTGTAGTCTGAACGGTCGTGCAGGAATTTGCAGGAGTCTAGAAAGAGAAAGAGCTGAAGCTATATTATTTTATCACCTAGATTATAAGTGAATGATGTGGTCTCCTATATTTGGAAGCGCACACTTGTTTTTGTCTCTGTTCTATGTATATTTGCATGTAATTGTGTAGTTTCTGTTGGAGATCCAATAAATAAATCTGCTATACCAGTATTTTACCCGGAGCAACTAACTGCCTATCTGACCCCACAACCCGGCCGGTCCAGCATGGAGTATTGCCGTCACCTTTGGGATGGCTCAGCCAAATACTAACTAGCCACACTCGACTGTATTGAGCGCATAGCCAAGAGGCTCATTGGTGACGATAAGCTGGTGGGTACCAAGCTTCATAGCCTGGCCCTTTACAGACTGTATTTCGATGAGTGTGCCCAAGAGCTCCACAAGCTTTTTTACCATCTCCCTTTATCCATCGGGAATCTAGACGTCTGCAGGTTCTTACCCATACCTTGTCGATGTTCCACTCATTCGCACGAAGCGCTTTGCAACATCTTTTCTTTTGCGCACAGCGAAGGAGTGAATACCTTGCCTGCGTCGGTGTTCCCAAGTTCATAAGACCCCAATCTATGTTAGTCGCGAATTCCATAGTCGACCACATCTCTGTCCTCAGGAACAAATTGAGGTCTAGAGTAGGCCCATTTAATATAAAAAACCACCCACACCCAAGTTACTACGGGTAATACGACATGTACGTATTTTTGATACTGACCTCCAAACCCACAGAACCCAGTCTCCTTATAATCTTTACAGATGTCAGGCTGGTAGTCCCACCGGACCGTAGCTCTGAGGTTCGCCGGAGCCCTAATGGGGCCTTTTCTGACGAGACCCGAGCTAGCGTTGCCTGCTGCGGTGTCGCGCTTCTTGTAGTATTGAGCGTAGTTGTTCATGCCGCGGTATACCTGAAATATTATAATTAAAGCATTTTTTAAACTGTTGTAAGCAACTACGATGAAGTTCCAAAAAAGCATTGTGCATTACTTTTCGCAAGCTTTTATTTGTCTTGCAATGTTTGTATGTTAGCTTTTTAGGTCAAATCTTGTAACTGAATTTTAAAACTGTAATCCCCAACCAAATGAGCTGAAATTTTGCATAAGTACATGTTTAGTTTGTGTATATGACAATGCATGGTTGCATAAATGACGTCATTCTAAATCCAATATGGCGGACTTTCAAAGATGGCGGATTAGTAATTTTTGACGCACCTTCATGATATGGGTATCAAGGGTTTGAGGAGAAGATCAACCCAGGCTGCTGTTAGTCTGTAGCCGGGAGCCCCTCAAGAAATACCTCATCATTATGTAGTAAGAATTAATAAAAATCATAAATACCTTATCATCGGCCTGTCCAGATAACTCTTCATTGATCTTTTGAGCCTTCTCGAAGATGGCCTGTGCGTCCCTGTCTCTCTCAGTGTCCATCTCGTATGTTGCTGTCGCATTCTCTCGCTGCTGTTGTACTGAGAGTGTTGTTCGTTGTTTGGCCTGGAAAAGTAAGGATTTGAAGTTGTAATATGTCTGATTAATGATCCAAATTAAATAAGTACGTAAGTTTTTTTTAAACTGGTAGCAACCAATCAAATCACACAGATTTTATTTAAATAAAATCCCGTGCACACGATATCCACATCTGTTCAACACCCTTACTACTAATGGTCAGCACAAAGAGAGTAGAGTGTGAAGCATTAGTAGAAAAAACAAAAAAAATATGCGACCTTTTTACATGATCTTTTGTTTTACAAAAATTCTCAGGCTCTGTTAATGATCACAGATGTTTGACCACCCTTTTTTGAATAATAGGAATAAAACAAAAAAAGGACCAATGAAGAGAAAGTTTTTAACTAAGCACTTATTTAGCGGCCGAATGCTGCAATCAAAAATAGTCCGTAAGGTGCTCAGATTCCGAATATCAGAATATCAGCATCAGGTGCATGCCTGACACATGCTGAGCTGGACTCCCATTTGCAACCTTGAGGCGCACACCGCACCTTGTTTAAATACTCGTTATTTTATTGAAGTTTGTCATGGTGTTACCATACTTATTTCATAAATTATGTTTTCCTTTTTGCAAATTGGCACCTTGTTTTTTATTTTTATAGGTTTTTAAAGAATGTTCATGTAAATTTTATAATTTAATTGTACTTCCGTGTGTTATGTCTTTTGTGTTCACTAAATAAATGATTTATTTATCTATCTATCTATTCCCCTTGGGCCGATTGTACCTATAAGATGCAAAAAACGTAAGAAAAATTTAATTTCGCGGGCTACGCTGACACTTCCATTATTTATGTCATGTTTTGTGTATATCTCTTGTATCCTAAATTAAAAATACTACTTGTAGTACTTACTTTCTCCTCATCGCTACTATCACTTCCTCCAACGTCTATCTCAGGTTTACTCTTCTTAGGGCCGGTAGTTCTCTGTATGTTAGGGTTTTCCTTCTGAGGTCTCTTTGTAGGCTGAACTACGGTCTGTTCATCTGAAGATGAGCTGTTTTTCTCTGGAATTGATAAAAGAATTGTTTAATTTGATATTTTAATAATTCAGCTTAGGATTATCGGTGGTATGCTTACCAGATATTTTTAAACTAGGTGGCAGGAATAGAAAAAAATCATATATTATAAAAAAAAATTGACTTCTCACGCCCAGGGGTATCCGAAAATACCTCATGTATGTTCCGCGATTCTCGATAGTTTTTGAGATTCTTGAAAATTGTATGGAAACTGCTAATAAAAGCGACTTTTATTTTTACAAGGCTTTTTGCTACTTTTGATTCTAATGAGATAAAAAAACGCCTCTAGCTGCTTTGCCGCCATCATCTCGGCAGTCATTAGTTGAGTTCATGGCGCACCCAAGTGCTAAATTTCATCTAAATTCATTCAGGCATGAAAAAGTTACAGACAGACAGACAAAGCTAGTTTTGCTATTCTATTATATAGTTAAGAAATTGATGTTTTTTTTTGTGTAGATAATGATTAATAAAATTTAAGGTGTACTTAAATAAAACCTGCTAATATTACGATGTTTAAACGACGAGTTGAACAGATTATTATTCGGGGAAGAAACGGTGCTGATTAAGATGAAAAATATTATGCAAATAGACTCTATTTTTGCTTGGTCTATTTATCATAACCTCAAAAATTGCAACCTATTTTACAGCTAATTCAGCAAATATTCTAACAATGATGTACCATAATTTGTAAATTACCTTCAGAACTAGATGTTTTCCGTTTTCTACCTCCTCTGTTCTTAACATTACGCTTTTTAAACGTAGAAGGAACTTCAACTTCTACGTCAGACATTTTATGTTCTTAAAACTTGTTTGACTTTGTTTTACACTATTAGCTTACAATAAACTATGTTTTAGACTTATTGAGGTATTTTAACAGTTTGATCAGTGTATTACTTTGTAAAGAGAGGTAAAATAAATTAGAACAATTGTATTATTTGACGCTTGCTTGTTTACAAATTGTGGATTTGTTTGACAAATTGACAGTTAGGTTGGGAAACTGTTTGTCGGTTGTCAAAAAATCGATATTAAGAATCGATATATTTGGCAATTTATTTTATTTTATTTATTATTCACAAAATCAAATTAAAAATTATATATTTTAAGATAAAATCGTAGAGCTGTGCTCTACGATTTTATCTTAAAATATATATATATATATAAATATATAAACTAATCCCACAGCCAATTACGGATTAACAATATCATAGCTATACAAAACAGTGCTAAGAGTACAGCGTGAAGCGTGAGTGTGTAGGAGTGTGCATGAAGAGTTGTAAATGTTTGTATGAGTATGTCATAGTGGTGTGTGGTGACTGTCTGTATACCTTCTGTTTAAATTATATTTATTTAGTTATTTTTATTTGTCAGTTCGTCACATACTGACGTTACTTATTAATTGATGTTTATTGTTGTTTTATTTAATTAGTATTTCAACGAATCGATACATCACAACGGTTAAATAATGAGTTTCGATAGAAAACGCATCCAAAGCGATATTTTGACACCAATTAAAATCCGTAAAAAGTAAATAAGTTGAGTAGATTTTTACTTTGCAAACTTATGTCGCATTGAAAATTGCTTTCTTGTTAGCAGACAGTAAAAATACCATAATAATTTTCACAATAAATGCCGATAGAAATTATTCGATAATAATAATATAAACAACTTTTTTTATTTGCACAACCTTATTGACATTAATGACGTAATTATTTGACAGTTTACATTTTAGTCGTTTGGATATTTCCCAGAAAATCAGAAAGAAGAAAACGTAACGTTTAATAATAATCGATTTTTTGGACTTTTTATTGAGCTTTCATCTTATTTTTTTCTAATAAGCTAGAAATTAAATTAACTATTGATCATTAACGCCACTTATGGCCATCATAGCTGAATTAGCAGCCCAGAGTGGAAGCCTGGTACGCATAGCGGTACCCTTCAAACAAGAACATAGCGAACACTACAATGGGCGCACATCAAGCTACTACAATCTGTCAAATTAATGACTCTAATAGATTTCCAACTTTATTGTTATAGTATTAGGTTCAAGGTTGATCGGGATAATTCGACAATTTGAGGTAACTTGATGTGCTGGCGTCCGTACTTTTTTCTTGATATGAGCATAATCACAAAATTAGAGCTCCTCATACTCCCAACATTTCTTTTTTTTTTAAACACGCTGTCATGTCTGCAAGTTGGATGGGACACCGACGCTCAAGCGGCGACAACGTATTCAGTAAGTACATCTTAATGAACCCTGTATAGAGCAAAATCTATGTGGAGGAGGGTGGGGGGCACACGTTGGTTGGACACTGATGCTGAAACAGTTATATTCGAACCCATGACTTACTGCTCGTAAGTCGGGGCCGCCACCTACCAAGTATTCAGTACATTACTGGTATTCTGAACCCCCACATTGAAATGTTTCGTCGGTTATTAAAAAAAAAACCGTTGTAGCATTGGTGTCCCTTTCACCTTGTATACCCAGTCTTGCCAAGGAAAACATCTTATGAAAAGCATGACCAAGAGTTCCAAGACCCAAAAAGAAGACGTGTCACACCTAGAAACCCGCATTGGGCCCTCGTGGTGGATTCCGATACGACGCACTCCCACTCATACAGAGGAGACCTGTGTCCCAACTCCCACTTGGAGGAAAAATTTACTATTGGGATTATTTTGCTTTAGTATGCTACTTGATGGCAATAAGCTAGCCCCTTATTATATCATCATCCTCCGGCCCTTGTCCAATTTATTTGGGGTGCAGCAAGTCTTGTTCTTCCTTATTCGTCATCTCAGCAGACACCTCCTTTCTTGATGGCCTCCTATTACACGGGATTAAACTTATAGTGGCGAATTGTGGCTGTACTATTATGGTACACCCTGGCTTTAAAGGTTATGTACTCGTATATATGTTATGCTACTATATTATAGTAAGTAGTGTTTTAATAATCGATGCTCCAATTCAGGTTGGTTTCCCAGTTACCATTTGGATAGTAAATGGCTACGAGATAAAACAAGTGATTTTGAAGAGGTGTGTCAGATTGCAGACCACGCAATAACTGTCGCTTAATCTTGAGAAAATTACACATAATAAGATCAGAACCATCACAATATACCTACATATAGCTTATCTGTGCTTATCTGCGAAAAACAAATGAAGATATATTTTCAAACAGCGGAAGGTTACGGAGTCTTTTATTTTTAAAAAAGGAGACAGCAATACAGCTGTATACTAGTTTTTACAAGAAGGCGACTAGGCTTCTTCGACCTCCATAATCCAGTAATCCGGTAGGTACTTACTCCTATAAATCGAATCTTCTTTATATGCTTCACTGTAATGTTCACAGGGATGTCCTGTGAACAATACAGTGAAGCATGCGCAAAACTACGCTTCGCTCTATGCATAGTCATATACGCTCTCACGCACACATTTACATCAAACTACAACTAAACTACGCCCAATAAGTGCACACATGTTTAGAAAACTGGCCTCACTTCTCTGTTCGCAGAGTGCCGTCTTAACTTTTCTATTTAAATAATATATAAATAAATAAATATCGCTCGACATTACACAAAGCGCCATCTAGATGCCACACTAAGTAACGAGGCTTGTGTCGTGGACACCAGATAGTTGATAATACTACATAGATACTTTTTGTTTGTAAATACATACTTATTATACATATAAACATCCATCCATCCATGACTGGGAAACAAATATCCATGCTCATCACACAAACATTTGCTCCTACCGGGATTCGAACCCGGTACCCTATGAACGTAAGGCAGCCTCACTACTGCTGCGCCATTCGGGTCGTCTAAAACTGAGCATCTGCCTAGTTTTTTCCCAATTAAGACTTCGGCTTCCAGCATGCAGTACTTCTTTACAAGGAGCGACTGTGTATCTAACCTCCGCAACCCAGCTAGTACTGGGTAATACGATACCTCTTGGTAAGATTGGTTATCAGACTTTCGAACCCCTGACTACCTGCAACGACTGTCAAAGATCTGGGACCAACGGCTTAAGGTCTATCCACACTTATCAGGGCCGTTCCCAGGACGTGACAGGGCCGTGGCCGAATGCATGTACTTCGCCGCCGGCCCGGGCACGGACGTGTGTGTTAGTGCGTCTACGTCCCGGGCACGGCCCTGATATGTGTGGGTACCTTCAACGCGATTTCTGAGGCACGGAGGAAACTCCACATGTAATGTCTGGTCAATCATCCACGGACCAACCTAGCCAAACGCCCCTTAACCCGAAGATTGACCTTTTATTACTCCTTGATATCTGACTACCCGGAACTGCTGACAATAATATACGAACGACAGCCGGAAAAAAAGCTTTAACTTGCTTTCTAAACCGTGGAGGAGTCTCAGCAGTTTGGTCATCAATCCACGGACAGATCTCAGCAAGCGTAACTCAACCATAGTTCAACCCTTGTTTGTGGCTATTCATTCTTAACCGCGAGATTCTCTTTATTATATTTTTGTGTTGGCCAGAATAGCCCATTTAAATACAAGTGGGCAATTAGCAAGCAGCCGAGTCGTAGGTAGGCGAGGGTGTCATGGAGCGCTGAATAACCTAGGTACTTCAAAATAAGGAAGCTACGACTCAATAGTTAAATAAAATAAAATAAATAAATATTGCTGGACATTACACACAGCGCCATCTAGGTGCCACACTAAGCAACGAGGCTTGTGTCGTGGACACCAGATAGTTGATACTACTACATAGATACTTTTTTTGTTTTGTTTGTAAATACACACATCAAAAGTGTCTAGGGATCAAGCATTTTTATGTGGATTTCTTGAGATTGAGATGTGGCTTTGTAATAAATTTATGATTTTATAAATTTATATGGATCCTTTTTGGTGCATTTCATAATTTGAATCAGGAACTGTGAATCAAATTCGAGTAAAAGATGAAAATCAGCTGTCAATATTTTCCCTATAAAAACATACAACGCATTGAAGACATTATTAGTGCTACTGTTTCCCTACTACTGATTAAAACCAACGTTATTATGGAGCGGCGACGTCATTTAAGCAGGGAAGAAATGCTCAGAGCCGTGGGAATGATAGAAGCTGGTTCCCGGCAACGTACTGTGGCTTTAGCTCTGAATACAAGTCAGAGTGTTATCAGTCGACTTTGGACACGTTACCGAAGCACTGGTACCGTGGCTGAGCGCCATGGAGGACGGTATCGCTGCACCACACGGAGACAAGACCGATACATTCAAATCTTAACTCGAAGAGCTCCAACAATAACCGCCATGATGTTAGCCGTGAGGCTTCATCACTCTTCAGGGAACTTAATTAGCGACCAAACAGTCAGAAACCGCTTGCATGAAGTGAACCTTCATTCCCGAAGACCGCTACGGGTACCACCTATAGCAATGCACAATCGTAGGATACGATATCAATGGGCTCTTGAACACAGAAATTGGGCAGAAGAACAATGGCGTTTCGTGTGCTTTTCTGATGAGTCTCGTTTTGGTATGAGACCGGATACAAGACGTATACGACACTGGAGAACCCCTGGACGCCAACAGCGATTAAAATCCTGCCAGGAAGTCCATCCTTATAGTGGTGGAACCATCATGGTATGGGCGGGTATTTGGATCGGCGGAAGAACTGAGTTGATTTGGATCAGAGGCAACCTCAACGCTCAAATTTATGCTGAGACGATTGTATCAGACGTCATCGTTCCTCTACAAGTGCAAATCGGTCCCTTATTTCAGTTAATGCATGATAATGCACGACCGCACACCGCAAGAGTTGTAAGACAGACTCTCGCCGCAGCTAACATCAATGTCCTGCCCTGGCCTGCTCAGTCGCCAGACTTGAATCCGATTGAGCATGCATGGGATATGCTACAGAGAAGAGCTCTGCCGAATATGGAGGGTATCCAGTCGCAAGAAGACCTTTTTTTGTTGTTGCAACGAACATGGGCGGCCATTCCACAGCGTGATTTGGATGAACTCATTTTGAGTATGCCAAACCGATGTTCTTGTGTTGTTAGTGTTCGCGGTAGAAACACGGATTATTAATTGTTTAAGTTACCCAATAAAATTTTAAAGAAAACTGTTATTTCAGTCTTTTTTTCGAACTTTTGTGTTAGTGGTTCAAATGTCAAAAATCCCTTTATTAGGAAAATGGCAAATTTCTTTATTAATGCAAAGGTGACTTGGTTTATCGTTACTGTGACAAACGAAAACACTTTATTTGATGAATCCTTAAAGAAAATTTTAATTAATATCAATCAGGAGAAAAGTTATTGCAAAAATATATGTTGATCCCTAGACACTTTTGATGTGTGTACATACCTATTATACATATAAACATCCATGACTCGGAAACAAATGTCCATGCTCATTAAACTGATAACTGTTGTTTAGTTCATTAAACTGTTTAATTTCAATCAATAACTGAAGGACAAAATGGAAGGATAAAATAATGGGATACTGTCTGATTAGAGGTCGACCTCTTCAGGCTTTTGATTCAGACACACCTACTTTATGTTTATCCAGATAGCTTAGCTTGAATCAGGTTTCAGAAAAATACTAGCTTTTTTGGAAGAATTAAGTAAATGAAAATAACAATTTGTTTGAGTTAACAATTCTTTAAGGTCTAAAAAAAGGCAAAGGCCAAAACAAGGCCAAGAGAAAGGCTCAAGGGCTTCTTCTCCAATAATTCTCCAAAATAATAAATATTAATGGTGCCAACTGAATCGAACGATGTAACCGAGATTTTGTAATAATATTATGATTGAAAAGAGTGTCCATGGAGTTTCTTGCGCATTCTTCTCCATACGGATCTACGCATTGAAATGGGCAACTACAGTAACTTCACAAGCTTCGCTTTTTTGTTTTTCTGACATTCAAAAGTGCTTGGTCTAATTGAAATAAATGCTTTGAGTTTAAAATTCTTACATATTTTTATGTATTTAGATTGAGATAGATGATATGACTGGCACTGCAATCTTATTAATTTATCTGTTCAGTTGCCGACATACAGGGTGATTTTTTCAAGTGGGCGTGGATGTCCAAATTCGAAACCCAAAGAATTTGATCCTTATTAGCAACACTGTCGGATGGCGTGAAAATTCAGTGTGTGTTTTTTTTTTCAAAACCAACAGGTTTGTTTCCTGGTTAGGAATATTCACTTTTCAAAACTCCAATGATGCAGTTTTGGTTTTCATCAAAATCGGGCTTGGGACTCCTTTGAGCATTTTTCGCTATTCCTCATAGTTTCTGATTTAGCCATCCACGCCCACTTGGAAAATTCACCCTGTATATGGCATACCATTCCTTAATTAAAGCATCCAGCGCTATAATCCTAAACCCCACAACTTATTTTCCCAACTCCAGTTTCCTGGCTGCAAATGAGACATCGCATATGGAGTAACAGGAACAGTCGTATTTGCGACCTTAAGACCACCATGGTAGTAGTTGAATACAGACAGAGTGTTGCTTGGCTTGTGGAGGCTTATTCCCGTATATATTGGCCTAAATGATAATCTTTCTTTATCGTGTGGTTAGTGCCTAACCTGCAGGGCTATTGCGTATCTCTGTTGACAGTTCTTATTGATCATCACTTGGCGAGTTTTGTTATACAATGAAACCAACAAGAACGGTCATTGTATATCAAAACTCTCCAAGTGATGATCACTATGAAATGTCAACAGAGATACGCAATAGCCCTGCTGGTGTCAGAGTTTTTATGCCGCCCATGGGCCTCTGACTTGGTTTTACATGCCGTCGAGAAATATCTCTCAGGCATGCTGGTTTCCTCACGATGTTTTCCTTCACCGAATCAAGTGATAATTATACAATACGCACATAAACCCGAAAAATCAGATGCGTGTCTTAGGTTCGAACTCGAGATCTATGATTTGGCAGACAGACGGTCACGTCACTAGACTTTCAGTAGGTTACTCAAAAGTATTACAGAATATTGTTTCAATGACATTTTTTGTCACGGATTTTTCCCAAACAACTTAGATACCTAACAGTAGAATAAATCAAGATGTATGAATCTTTATTAATATTACGTGCAGATTACAGTTCCATTGATCTGGCCGTCTTCCGAACTATCGCAGACTGATCTTCCGATAGCAATTCGGTGACTTTACTGATTGATTACTGTTCGCAGTTCAAATATTGGCAACACCGCCATTTTCTCTTAAAATAAAGTGTAATAATGTGTCGATGGTAATCGTAAAACGTAATCTGATCGATTGGAAATCTAGTGTTGTTCTCAGGTGAAGTAAAAAGGTTACTTTTTCTTTGATACTTTGGTATTTCATGTCCATCCAAAGGTTATTGGGTACATACATACATACAAGGGTGTAAGGGACAGCCCTCCATAAACTAATGGGGTGAATTCAGTAAGTATATCATACTAAGATGACCGGTACAAGAAATTATTTCAGGAATGTTATGGGAATCCAATAAATTTGATTTGTTTTATTGCCTCATACGCAATGTATCGTTACCGTGGCAAAACGCACGTAGCGAACGGCAAGCGTGACGACAAGTTCGATGAACTCTGTAGCTAGGCAAGGAATAGAAATCGAAAAAAAAAGAAAAAAAACCGGCGAAATATTCCGGTGGAATATGATCTAAACTATTATTATAAAGAGGTAAAATTTGTAAGTTTGTATGTAGGGGGTAATCTCTGGATCTACTGAACCGATTTTGAAAATCCTTTCATTAATAGGAAGCTACATTAACCCCGAGTGTGGGATAATTTCCGACCGAAATGGTAGCGAAGCCGCGGGCAACAGCTAGTTCAGAATAAGGAGCTGAATGCACCCTGTCAGTTTGTGGAGGGCTGTGCCTTACACCCTAGGTACATTTAAAAATACTACGAAAGGGAATGTTAGTAGCTCGCTTCACTTTTTACAGCATATATTCTGAATTCATAGAGTAAAAACTAGTTGATGAGAAACGTATGAATACAAAATGAAGATAATATTTATGAGCCGCCTCGTTGGTTTGTGGTCTTAAGTGGTCGCAAGGGCGACTACTGAGCATGAAGTCCTGGGTTCAATTCCCAGGTTGGGCATAGCGTTATTGGGTTTTTCTATCAGTAATTTCTCAGTAGCAGCCACGGAGCTTAGATTTGTGCCCGCTTGATGGCAATAGGCTCGCCCCCATCACATGGGACTTAAACATAACTGACGAAATGTGGGTGTATTATTAGGTACACCTTTGCCTATCCCTTCGGTGATTACAGTCGTGATGATATGTTATTAATGAACCGATGCAACTACTTACATAAATGTAGTTACATCGGTTCATGATTCACATAGCGTTTTTTCTTTCATCAATTGGCATTTTTCAGATTGAGCAGATAAACATTTCATTTCTATACAAGGTGTACGTACCCTTCACGAAGCCGTCAACCAAGTATTCTGTACATCAAACTAAGTAACCCTACGCAAAAAATATTGCTGGGAAACGACTTTTTTTTGGGTGAACAATCACGTTGTACAGTAGGTAGGACTCAATCGGGGTTGCGGGACTGTTCGAAAGAGATACCGCGGCCCTGGAGCACAAAGGGCAAAGGAAGGAACATGGATGGGTTTTAGTCAGTAAAAGTCTGACACTCCCTCCTGCTCAGCCCAGAGCGGGAGGGGTTATTTGATGATTACACTCAATGCAACGCACTCAAAACACTGTGCTGATGGTTGCATTGAAAAGTATTGGGGTCGTGGAGGTGTTTAAAGCCTAAATTTGTCATCATCATGATTAATCTCCTGCCCTTATCCCGGCTTATTTGTGGTCGGCGGTGCATGTCTTCTTCTTCCATACTTCTCTATTACTCGTCATCTCATCAGTCACCTCCTTTCTAGCCATATCATCCTTCACACAGTCCATCCACCGTTTCACTCACAAACACACTCACACTCAGTTTTCTTTCATAAACTTGTATTTAAAAAAATATGGAAATGGAACCTTGACCCCCAATATCTCCGTAACTAGAAGGTTCCAAGGTCTTCAACAAAAAAAAAACTCGCAATGACGGGACCAACAAGTACCTTTCGGCTTCGTTAAGGATATTTTTACTCCCTTTACTGAGCCTATTTGGCGCAGCCGTGAGACACACAATTATCTCTTGTTTTTATATTCTATTTTTTTTTAATATTAGGCCTTAAGTTTTTTTATTTTATATTTTTTGTTGTGTGCACTTGTGGCATGTGCCAAATAAATGTGTTCTTTCTTTCCTCATTCTTTCTTTCTTTAAAAGCTAATTATGTCGCAGTCGTGTGAAAATTGAATAAAACGACCGATTGATGTTCCGCCTTTTCAGCCAATAGCAGTATTAGCTGAACTTTTAAAGATACGACTGAATGGTTATTAATAGCAGTGATTCAAAAAAAAAAAAATATTGTCTTAGTAGATGGTAGACTACCCGATAAGTTGATTCACAATCTTACATAATAATCTCATTGATATTAATGTATACGAACTTTCAATAAGTTGTTATTGAAAGTTCGTATAACGTATAACGTGTAACGGAAGTATAATAAGTAAGTATAGTATAATGTTTTGGTTAGTGACAAATTTTCCATGATGATAATAACATTTTGGCTTGCAAGTGGGACCAGAGGACCCTTTTTTTTTTACCGATCGGAAATCATCAAATAACCCCCTCCCGCTCTGGGTTGAGCAGGAGGGAGTGTCAGACTTTTACTGACTAAAACCCATCCATGTTCCTTCCTTTGCCCTTTGTGTTCCAGGGCCGCGGTATCTCTTTCGAACAGTCCCGCCACCCTGGCAGGCATCGGTCCTTACGGACCCCTTGCTGTTTGGTGACTCTCTTTGAGGCGCGCGTGGAACACGAACGCGCCGTCGACACGGCCTGTCGTCATAAGACGGACGGACGGCGAGTTAGCCCATAGCTCACCGTCCACAGGCCCGCGCCTACGGTGGCCAGGGGCCACCACGTGGCCCCCGACGCCCGGTGCGTTTCCCGCGGCGGCTGGTACGTGAGGTTCTCTCCCTCTCACGTTCCGCCACCTCCTTCGCTAGCATGACTGCTTCGCAGAAGGAGGTGACGGCGTCCCATTGACCAGAGGAATCTGCCTTGAAGACACTGCTTCAACCCTGAACATGAAGTTGTATCGAAAACCAGAGGGCTAAACTAAGAAACATAATTATCAGCTACAACGGCGATGGAACAGTAAGTAAGTAACTAATAACAGTCGCTTGGGTCGATCTTCAGGTTAAGGCACGCTTGCCTAGGTTAGTCCGTGGATGGATGAGCACCCATACATACAGAGTTTCATCCGTGCTTCGGAAAACACGTTAAGCCGTTCTGCCGTCCTTACGAAAAGTGCAATAACTAGGTTAAAACTATCTATAGATAAATTGGTCTTGATAAGTACATCTTAAAGCACCGACCTAGATATTGCAGTTAGTCTTAGTATTAAAACCGGCTTCGTCATTTTTCTTCTAAGAATCTATAGATCTCGTTCTGCAAATTCCGAATATGTAGGTAGGTACTTAACTCAATTCGGCGCAAAACTCGAGTTATTGCACTTTTCCTAAGGACGGTAGCGTTGGTCCCGGCTATCATTTGTAGATCTTTGACAGTCGTTACAGGTAGTCAGTGACGCGAAAGTCTGACAACCAGTCTTACCAAGGGGTATCGTATTACCCAGTAAAACTGGGTTGTGGTGGTCAGATAGGCTATTACTCGCTTCGCTCGTCGCGTCACGCCCCGCGTCTTTGTACCGCTGCGCGCTGCATGCAGCGCCTCTCAGAAAAAAATGTGCCAGGATTTCACCGCGTCTCCGAAAATGAACCTCAATGAATCAAATCTAGTCTATACTGCCACCAGACCCCAGTCTGTGGAATTCACTGTCAGCTTTTCTGTTCCCTGATCATTATAATCTGGATCGGATCTATTCAAAGTTCGAGTGAATCGGTATCTTCTAGGCAAGCGTGTTCCATCCTAGGCCGCGTCATCGCTTCACACCAGGCGAGTTGAGACCAAACGCAAGCCTATATATACACATCTTCTATATAGATATACATAAAGGGTGTAACAAGACCCTTAACGAAGCCGAAAGACACTTGTTCTCCCCATCATTGCGATCATTTTTTTGTTCAAGACCATACCTGGGAACCTTCTGGTTACGGAGATATTGGGGGTCAAAGTTCCGACTTTTTCACAAGTTTTTTTTTAAATACATGTTTTTACTGTAAGATTTTTACTTTAAGCACCTCCACGACTCCCGTACTATTCAACGCATCCATCAGCACAATGTTTTGAGTGCGTTACATTGAGTTTTACGATAAAACGTGATTTTTCACCCCAAAAAAAAAAGTCGTTTCCCAGCAATAATTTTTGCGTAAAGTTACTTAGTTTGATGTACATAATGCTTGGTTGACGGCTTCGTGAAGGGTCCTGTTACACCCTGTATACATACATACAATACATTTATATACATACATACAAATAAATACAATAGAAGTGTCTGTTTGTAAAATCAAAATAACAGTTTTTTAATGAATGCATATTTAAGGGAATATATATTATACGGCACTTATAATAAAAACACTTTTTTTTTTAATTTTGGAACAATATAAATATTTGGTCTGTCGGTCTGTCTGTCTGTCTGTAAACGGCTGGACCGATTTTGACATGACTTTTACTGGCAGAAAGCTGATGTTATAAGGTTTAACATAAGCTACTTTTATTAACCGACTTTCTTCAAAAAGGAGGAGGTTCTCAATTCGGTTGTATTCTTTTTTTAGGTATATGTTTGTTACCTCATAACTCCGTCATTTGTAAACCGATTTGAAAAATTCTTTTTTCATCTGAAAGGATATGCTTCCCGATTGGTCCCATAGTTTTAATTTTATCAAAATCGGTTTAGGAATTTGGATTTTTTGCTCACGTTAATTGTCACATCACGCGACGTCGCGTGAAGGCGCTTTGTACATCACGTGACGTCGCGTGATACTTGCTAGTTAAATTTGACACACTTCGAGACAATGCAATATTATGATGACATGGAGCTGATCTGATGATGGAGCTGGAAGATGGCCATAGGAGCTCTGTAAAGAAACGACGCAACGCCGTCGAGTTTGGACTCGTTTGGTTCGTCTTGACAAGTACTTTAGTCCTTAATGGTAACCAGGGTCTGATGATGGAGCTGGAAGGTCGCCATAGGAACTCCGTTATAAAACGACATAATCCCATCGAGTTTGGGTTCGTATAATTCATCTTGTCGAGTACTTTGTCTCTAGATGGTACCCAGGGTCTGGTGATGGAGCTGGAAGGTGGTCACAGGTAGTCCGTAATAAAATGACACAATCCCATCGAGTTTGGGTTCGTATGATTTGTCATGACGAGTACTTTGGTCCTAAATGGTATCCAGTGTCTGATGATGGAGCTGGAAGGTGCCCATAGGAACTCCGTTATAAAACGACAAAACCTCATCGAGTTTGGGCTCGTATGATTCGTCTTGACGAGTACTTTAACTAACTTCTAGTTACAATGTAAAAATTAATTCATGACAAGAATTTGTGTGGTATACTACAACTAAAAAGGGTAAAATAAAAAAAACTTTCTTGCGAAAACAAAACCGACTTCCAAAAAAACACTAAAAAAGTCTAAAATAACTTGACTTTCGGAAGTCGGTGTCTTTGTTTGTATAATTGACTTTTGTGCCACCGAATTCCGACAGTCAAGTTATTTTAGACTTTTTTAGTGTTTTTTTGGAAGTCGGTTTTGTTTTCACAGAAAGTTTTTTTTTGAAAAATAATTAGGGTCCGTGCAAAAAAATTAATACCCTTGAAATTGTAAACAAAATCCAATTCAAAAGGGTAATATTTTTTACAATAATTTCACGCGATCGAAGGTCGCGGCCAACAGCTAGTTTAGAATTTAAAAAAATACTGGTAGTATCAAAACTCGTTAACGGTAAGCTACTGTTGGTCCATAGGTCGTAGGGTTAGGCTAGATGACAGGTCAACTTACGACATTAATATAAACGTGATTCCAAATTCAAATAGTTTACGTCAAAACTAGTATTGACTTGGATGTAGCCTGGTGGCTGAGAGAATGTCATGCTCACTCAAATTTCTCGCTGATGGTGGCGCGTGTGTCGGGTCATTTGGTTCCCTTCAATATGGTTGAGTTGAATGGCGCTGAGCCATGCGTCATGTTCGTGAACGGGCGCTGTCAGTTGGGACTGGTCATCTCTTAGCTGCCACGGTTTATTTTAATTATTTATTTTGAAAGTGTTGATTATTTTAATCTTTTACTCTTAATGTCCACGTCTTTCTACATCGTTCTCACATATATGTATAATCAATCAACATGAATGATGTAACCAAGATTTTGTAACAATATTTTGATTAAAAAGAGTGCAGACCATGGAGTTTCTTGCCCATTCTTCTCCATAGAGATCTACGCTTTGGAATGGGCAACTACAGTACTTTCTCAGTTATTATGCCTTGTGCCTTTTTTTTTTTTTTACCGATGTGAAATCATCAAATAACCCCACCCGCTCTGGGCTGAGCAGGAGGGAGTGTCAGACTTTTACTGACTAAAACCCATCCATGTTCCTTCCTTTGCCCTTTGTGTCAGGGCCGCGGTATCTCTTTCGAACAGTCCCGCAACCATTGTGACTGTAGCTTAGCTTTTTTTTTTGTTTGACATTCAACGACGACCCGAATGGCGCAGCGGTACTGAGGCTGCCTTACGTTCTTAGGGTCCCGGGTTCGAATCCCGGTAGGAGCAAATGTTTGTGTGATGAGCATGGACATTTGTTTCCGAGTCATGGATGTTTATATATATAATAAGTATGTATTTACAAACAAAAAGTATCTATGTAGTAATATCAACTATCTGGTGTCCACGACACAAGCCTCGTTGCTTAGTATGGCACCTAGATGGCGCTGTGTGTAATGTCCAGCGATATTTATTTATTTATTTAAAAGTGCCTGTAATGGTCTATTGAAATAAATGCTTTGAGTTTGAGTAATAACTTCACTAGGTAATCAAGTTTTTTGAAAGAGATTCATCATCATTTATTTATTTATTCAACAACTAGCTGTTGCCCGCGACCTTCGTTCGCGTGAAATTATCATATGAAAATATTACTTTTTGAATCGGATTTTGTTATAATTTTATTGCATGGAACACTAATTATTTTTCTAAAATAAAAGTAGCCTATATTAGACCTTATAACACCAGCTATCTGCCAGTAAAAGTCCCGTCAAAATCGGTCCAGACATTTCGGAGATTAGCCGGAACAAACAGACAGACAGACCGACGGACAAAAACTGTAAAAAATATTTTTATTAAAAGTGCCGTATTTATTTTCATATGCAGTCAGTAAAAAGCTGTTTTTTTATATTACAAACAGACGCTTCAATTTTATTTATTTGTATGTATGTATGTATTTATTGAATGTGTGTATGTATATGTATGTATGTATAGATCATCATCATTTTCCCGCCCTTATCCCAACTTATTTGCGGTCGGCGCAGCATGTCTTATTATTCTTCCATACTCCTCTATTATTTGTCATCTCATCAAACATTTTCTTTCTTGCCAAATCATTTTAATGCGGCGGACTTAATGCCATAGGCATTTTCTACCAGTCAAACTTTGGGTGATGAGACAAGCAGAGGTAGGTGCTTACCTGAAAATAATTGTAATTAATACTAAGATAAACTACAAGGATATATAAAATACAATAAATAGATATCAAATACCATAAATATATATATATATATAAATATATATTAGTGTAAATCGACATTTACACGGTTAAATTAAAATAAAAAGACAAGCAATGGTGAATACATTACCGTTGTGACGAAAATGCCAGCTTCTTCCGAATGTATTCGCGAACTTATCATTCTTCACACAGACAGTCCATCCATCGTTTTTTTCGAAGGAGATTATGGTCATGACCTGGAAGTCTTTAAATGGACTCCGAACCCAGGTTAGCCACAACAAGGAACATCTGCTAGGGTGGAGATTCATTGATGACCCTTCCCCGGAGTGTAAATGTGGTACTGTTTCACAAACGATGAAACACTTAATATCGTGTCCTGCGTGTTCTGATGTTTGTTCTACAGGAACTGATGGACGCTACCGAAAGTGCCAAACTGGTAGCTCAGTTCTTAGCCTACACAATTTAGATGGCCATCGACACGCTAAGAAGAAGAAGATGGTCATAGTAGTTTAGAGCTTGCCACGTTACACTGCGACGCGACGGTACTCACGCGCTGTATCCAAGAAACGCGCGTTTTTGTCGCTTAACGCATTTCGCATGTTGCATTGCATATGGTTGTGGACGGGGTGAAGAATTGACCTAAGAGAAGATGGAATGAATTTATGGACGGATTGTGTAGAAGGTGATATGGCTAAAAAGAGGGATACTTTTAATAGACGGAGAAAGAATTGGATGACGATAATTTCTAGCTTCTTAGATTTTTTTAATTTTCTGTCTACTGGAATACAGGCGTCCACTTTATTTGACGAACTGCGCCATTACTGGCCATATTCGAAGCCGAAAATTCAAAGATAAAAAGGGTGTAACAAGACCCTTAACGAAGCGGAAAGGCACTTGTTCTCCCCGTCATTGGGATCATTTTTTTGTTCTAGACCATGCCTGGGAACCTTCTAGTTACGGAGATATTGGGGGTCAAAGTTCCAACTTTTTCGCAAGTTGTAAATACGTGTTTTTATATAAGATTTTTCTTTAAACACTTCCACGACCCCCGTACTATTCAATCCATACATCAGCACAATGTTTTCAGTGCATTACATTGAGTCCTACCGTAAAACGTGATTTTTCGCCCCCAAAAAAAAAAGTCGTTTCCCAGCAATATTTTTTGCGTAAAGTTACTTAGTTTGATGTACATAACGCTTGGTTGACGGCTTCGTTAAGGGTCCTGTTACACCCTGTATGACATCTAACAGGCGAAATACTTCTTCTTTCTTCTTGGTGAAATTCTTTTCTGGTTTCCTTCAAAATTTTGTGAGTTGTGGTAACGAAATGATCACAATCAGGCCTTTGATCCAACTACCCAGTGATTTGTTTGTCAATTTGCAGGATCGCTATTATAAATAGAAAGGTAGTACCTAGTTAATTGGTCCCGACCAACTATCTGAAACTGGATTTGTGTTCGGATGGCAGCTATCTGCTCGTCCTTTATGCGACTGACTGCCTCGTTGGTCTAGTAGTCGCAAGCGCGACTGCTGAGCATGAGGGTTCCATTCCCAGGTCATAAGAATCACAAATCATAAAGGACGTTAAATAATAGCAAGCACTTTATACACTGCTCATCAATACAATACTACTCGATTATATTAGAGCTCATTAGCATTCATATTATGCCTATCAGTCAAAAGAGATCGATCCCAGTTCATACATTATTATTGCCAGCACCTCTTCTGGTTCCGAAAACGTGATCAATGTTACGTTACTACCAAAACAACACATAAGTTCTACTCAAACTAGTTTAAATAATTCATAGTACGTACAAATTGTCTCGTTCACCTATATTAGAACTACGGTCTACGCATTTTTATTAACTCGACGTTGATTTTCAAGTCTAAAACGACGTATGTTACGCCATTTTGTGTTGACTTACCACTTTTCATCATTTGGGGTTAGAATATAGTATACTACTTTTGCACGATTTTGTCAAAACACCAAAAGGTATTAAGTCCATAGAGTTGTAGCGAAAGGATATGCCTTTTTTTATTCAAAAAGGTTTTATTCCGGTTCAAGAAATGGTATACTACTTTTTCGCGCGCATTGTCTTTGGTTTCAAAATGGCGTATGTCCTTAGAGAGTTGTGCGATAAAACGATGTTTTTCTTCTATGGTTTTGGCCGGTTTTTGAAAGCGTAACAGATAGAAAAATGCTTTCGTTTACGAGTTTACAATATTTATATTGTTTTGTTAGGATTAGTTAATTCATTGGATGTACTGGTATGTAGGTACAAACTTTCTCTGAGGGTAATGACTTTAAAAAGTAGTAGGTCCAATATTTCTTCACCATCCGTTTTTTACAATAAGCAAGGCGTAAAAAAAAAAAAAAAAACAAACGCTTCACGAACCCGTCAACCAAACATTCTGTAATTCTGCAACGCATTTTTTTTTTGCTGGGAAACGACTTTTTCTTTTGGGGTCAAAAATCATAGTTTCCAGTAGGACTCAATGTAACGCACTCAAAAGATTGTCTTGACGGATGGATTGAATAATACGGGGACCGTGGAGGTGTATAAAGAAAAAATCTTCCATTAATCAATCTCAGAAGATCCATTGGCCAGATCCATGATGGATCTAGTGACGATTGTTTTTCTCGTTAGGTCTATAGTGTATTTAAAAAAAGAACTTGTGAAAATTGGAACTTTGACCCCCAATATCTCTGTAACTAGAAGGTTCCAAGGTATGGTCTAGAACAAAAAAATGATCGCAATGACGTGGAGAACAAGTGCCTTTCGGCTTCGTTAAGGGTCTTGTTACACCCTTTGTGTGTTAATCAAGGTTTTAAACTATCTGTGTACCATATTTTATCTAAATTCATTCTGTAGTTTTTGCGTCAAAGAGTAACAAACCTCCTTACATACTTCCTCACAAACTTTTACATTTAATAATAGTTTAAGTAAAGTTATGAGTCGTAGCTAAGATTTATCTTTGTTCCTATTAATACTCCACAGAACGATAATACAGTTGATAAAACAATTTGAGCCTTGATTTGAGATTAACATAAATAACACATTGTAAAAAACAAAGCCAAATGAACGATTTGAGTGTGTCGGTGATCTTGTGCTCGTAAGCGAATGTCCTGGTTTTGATCTCCGGGCGAACCTAAATATTAGGGGTTTCTTGATTTTCCATTGACCATTCTCAGTATTATCCAGAAGCCTGATGGCCTAAAAGAAATGAAGCGAGATGTCCTATTTAGTTCCATCTCTTTCCCACACTGGAATAAGATTAAAACAATATGACGTCATGGTACGCCACCAGCACTCAGAATTTATGGACAGTAAGACTGGCTCACCTCCTTTTACAAAGAACTTAAACATAGCTGGCGATAAAATTAGTCTAAACTTGTAATACAGGATTAGTAGTTTCCAAAGACCAGCCAAGTTCTCAGATATTATGTGCACAGTACATCATTCTGAGCAAAAAAAACAAATGTTCCTTAAATTTAGACCGTGTAGGTATTACATTTTTAAAGGAATCAGCAGTTTTTATTTTTAGTAACCTGAGAATTTGGCTGGTCTTTGGAAACTAACCCTGTATAAGGGCCCAATTGCTCCAACCAGGGTTATTTTAACACAGGGTTAATTGAAACAGGACTTAGCTTAGCCAACGGTCAGGCCAGGCTAAGCTAAGTCCTGTTTCAATTTCATTCAATTAGTAATTTGGCATCGTCGCGATGTCTCACCCGCGCTGTCGTTGTTTTTATAATCTTTCTTAGTTAGTTATTATTTACGAACTACCTCACAATTTGTTAGAAACCATGTATTAACCATAAATTAACAATGATTATTTGCTACGTTAGCTATTACTAACGTGGCAAATAATAATTGTTAACTTTAATAACTTAATAGTTAGTATTAAGAGCTTAAAAGTGTTTCAACATCCAGACAAACCTATTGAGGTTTTTGTGATGTTTCTGTTTATATTTTGTTTTGTTCTTTACCCAGAGGTAGCGGCCCTGACTTACGAATAGTAAGTCGTGGGTTCGGACCCAGGCAGGCGCATTACTTTGTGTAATTTATCTCATCACCACTGCTCTCAAAAAAGGTGAAGGAAAACATCGTGAGGAAACCAGCATGTTCTAGAACCAGAAATTCGAAGACATGTGACATCTACCAACCCGCAATGGGCCTGCGTGGTGGACTAAAGTGCATTCCCTCTCATAGAGAGGAGGCCGTGTATCCCAGCAGCGGAAACATTATAGGCTGAACATGCATTTGGAGATGTGTGCCCGGTTGATGGTAATAGGCTCGCTTCCTATTACATGGGACTATGTTCTATGTTAAGGATTTGGTTTCCGCACTTAGTCCTTAAAGTGGACCATTGTACGTGAAATCACGGCGCATTGGTTACATGGGACTAATTTGGATGTACTATTAGTCATACCTCTGCCTTTGCCTACCCCTCAAGGACTACAAGCGTGATGTTATGTTATTTTATTTATCTGCTGTTGAGTTCTACAGGATATCTTGGTCGAAGTCGTGATCACTAGCTAGTATGATACCCTTAATGACGGCGTTCTACAAAGGTGCTTCACCGCTATTCAACCTGTTTCGCGACCGCTGGACACTCAACCAGTTATATGCTTACGTAAACGATCCCAACCGGTTTTGACCACCGGTTCTGACCTACCGCAACGAGTTTTCTAGTACCCCTTGCAATCGGTGAGTGTTGGCGAATGATTGTGTGCCTAATTGCAACGAAACGGATCCTGGAATTTCTATGAAGTTGATTAAAGATTGTTACTGTTTTTTTTTTACCCCAAAACATGCAGCCGGAGTGATCTCTGCGGTGCTTCCGATGATGCCGTGAAAGTTGCGGAGATTTGGCTCAACTATAAAGGGTGTAACAAGACCCTTAACGAAGCCGAAAGGCACTTGTTCTCCCTGTAATTGCGATATTTTTTTTGTTCTAGAGTATTCTAGATAATCTAGCTAGACCTGGGCACCTTCTAGTTACTGACATATTGGAGGTTAACTAAAGTTCAATTTTTATCATAAGTTTTTTTTTAATTAAAAGTTTTTAATGTTTTTTATTTTAAATGACCTCTGTTCTATTCAATGCATCCATATGCACAATGTTTTGAGCGCGTTACAATGAGTCCTACCGTAAACCGTGATTTTCGCCACAAAAAAGGCATTTCCCTGCAGTAATTTTTGCGCAGAGTAACTTAGTTTAATTTTGACGAAGATTTTATTATTAGATTCCCTCAAGCGCGTCCTAGAATAACCAGTTTTAATATTTTAATAGTCATCGTCTCGCTCACTCATACTAAAAATGGAATCTGTCGTTTCATGAGGGATGTGAAATGAATGACTCATTCACATTAGATCGTTTTGACCGATTCGGTTGCAGCCCGAATTCGGTCACCGACTAGTGTAAACGGGTTTTCGGTTAATAATATTCGACCGCAGACCGTTTTCGGTGACTAAACCGGCTGATTTGTTGAAACGCGCCACTCATTGTTCAATAGAAGCTCATGCATTCCACACGAATGTACACACTGTACACCGTTCGGCTGAATGCGGTCGCCGAATCGGGTAAACCGACAACTTAACCGAATATACCGAAACTCTAGGAACGTGGGGTCCGAGTGCTCATAGGCTTTTTCAAGGAAATTTCAAAACGCTTATTTGACACTTCCCGTGACCCAAGGGCTAGCTTTTATCTTGGCCAGAGGCTAAGCGTTGCCCTAGAACGTGGCAACGCCGCCAATTAGACCGGGAGATAGCGAGACAAAATTTCCGGAAATGTTGTGTCACTGTCTCCCGGTCTAAGTCTTGGAGACATTACCAGTTGACAGCATTGAGAAGAATTTTTTAGTTTATTGTTATGTAAAGTTGAAGTAACTAACTTTAGATTATTTTTAACCCCCGACGCTAAAAGAGGGGTGTTAGTTTGACCGCTATGTATGTGTGTCTGTCTCTGGCAGCGTAGCTCTTAAACGATTGAACCGATTTGAATGCAGTTTATTTTATTCCAAAGCTAGTTTATTGGCGATGGTTTTTAGATGTTTTATCAGCCATTTACTAGATATGGAGCATGAAAGCGGGTACGAAAAATCGAATATTTTCAAATATATCCAAGTGGCATATCAAATGAAAGCGCATAAATGATGTGTATATTACAATTAGACATGTTTTATCAAAATCGGTACAGCCATTTACTAGTTGGGGGTTTTTAAATTTCAAATTTAATGATTCTGGGCACGTTTCCGGGTAACATCGATGGGGAGGAGTACTTTGACGCCTAAGTGTCCTATTGTCGTCGTTGTATATATGTAGGAACTTAGTTTTAGTCTTCTTTTTAGCATTATTTAGTTCTGTTTGTAGTCTATATAAAGGGTGTAACAAGACCCTTAACGAAGCCGAAAGGTTCTTGTACTCCCCATCAGTTCGATCACTTTTTTGTTCTAGACCATACCTTCTAGTTACGGAGATATTAAGGGTCAAAGTACCAACTTTTTCACAAGTTTTTTTTTAAACATGTTTTTAATGTAAGATTTTTACTTTAAATACCTCCACGACTCCCTACTATTCAATCAGTCCATCAGCACAATGTTTTGAGTGCGTTACATTGAGTCCTAAGCCAAAACGTGATTTTTCACCCAAAAAAAAAAAAGTCGTTTCCCAGCAATAATTATTGCGTAAAGTTACTTAGTTTGATGTACAGAATGCTTGGTTGACGGCATACACACACGTACATAGTAGATATTATACACAATATATTAAAATGTTCTATAAGATTAAGAAATTTATAATCTAAAAATGTACAAAATATTTCTCCAATACATTTTTAAACATAGATAATCGGTATATACATCGGTAACTTATTGGTAGCTATCTGCGTTCTAATAGGTTATAACTAACTAATCTCGAAAGACGTAAGCGTTGTTTGTCCCTGAACCACGTGATGAAAAACGTTATAATACACGTGAACAACGTTATAATACACGTGAACAACAATATCGATCATAATAAAAGATAATAATTGATTGCGTCGTTGGTCTAGCATGAGGTCCTGGGTTCGATTCCCGGTTAGGGCAACGTGTTATTCAGTTTGTTTTCATCAGAGTTTTTTTCAGTAGCAGCCATGGAGTCTAGATTCGTGCCCGATTGATGGCAACAGGCGCGCCCCCTATTACATGGGACTAAAACATCATTGGGGAAATGTGGTCGAGGGTTACTGGAGTGATGTAATGTTATTTGTGTTAGCATAATCAGCCTATAATGTTCCCACTGCTGGGAAACTATATTTTCGAGGCGCTTGGGGTTGAAACAGCTCAAATTTCGAAACGCCTAGTTGACGTTTCCCGTGACCCAAAGGCTGGCTTTTACCATCGCCAGAGGCTAAGTGTTGCCACACAACGTGGCAACGCCGCCAGTCTCTTGGGCACACTACCGGCTGACAGCGTTGAAGAGGAGTTTTTCGATGTTCTTTTATAGTTTGTTGTTAGTTTATTTATTTTATTTAATAGTTTTAATTATTAATGTATACAGTTAGTTTACCAAGGAATTATTAGGAAATATAATTGTGATCTTTGATGCGGAGTCTTCCGCAAAAAAGATACGAAATAGCCCTGGCTATTGCGTATCTTTTTTGACAGTTCATAGTGATCATCACTTGGCGAGTGTTGATATACAATGAAAGTTCTGCACGGGTGTAGCGTCAGTTGAAACCAACAAGAACGGTCATTGTATATCAAAACTCGTCGCATGACAGTTTAAAAACTTATGTTATAAATGTTTTTTTAATCTTTTATCTATACTCAGTACCTATAGGCGCAATTCCTCGTAAGATTTTCATGACATCTACGTATATTTTATATAAACAAGAGTACATAATATGTTTTGCAAACTTCTACGTACTGAGCAACCCTTATCAGCGACTTACGCATCCTGCTAGAAAAATATCTAATATTTGATAATAAAACCTATTTGTAAGATAAGCTATTATAATGTAAAAACAAATACGTAGATAAAGTTGAACATTATATGGTACGATATAATGTAACCATTCAATGACTGATAAAGTGAGGTTATTTTTTAAGACGAAATTGTTAGTTCTTCATTTTGTGTCTTAGATGATGCTGTAGGTCATTCAGATGTACCTAACCTGAAAGAGCAGTAAACAACGGGAAGTCACATTGGTAATGAATCAATAGAAACACAGTACAGCATAAAGGCAAGAAGTTGGCAGATTCGTCTCACTAAGTTTTGGTAGTTTTTCTTGTATAACTCTCTAAACTTTAAATATATTTTGTTATATGTACGTATACAGCGTGTAACAGAAAGGGTATAATCATATGGAATACTGTGGTACGGACCATCAAACCGAACCACTTCCTCTACGGGACCACCTTCGAAATCATAAAAAAATAATCAGCTGTCTTATACAAAATTTCAATACCTACTCGACCCAAATGTATGGGACAGCTATTGTTATATGTTTTAGTTATAAATATTTTCTAGTCTTTTTTTCTGATATTGCACCTACTGTATGTTGTCTCTGTATCACCCTAAGGTAGACTGGTAGAACATGCCCAAGGCATTAAGTCCGCCTTTATATAGTTTTTTTACTTGTGCATAAAGTTTTAATAAATAAATAAATAAAGGGTGTAACAAGACCCTTAACGAAGCCAAAAGGTACTCGTTTACGCTGTGTTATGATGTTGGTCATCATTTAAATAAAACATATTAGGATGGTCTTCAAGTGTATAATTAATGAACAGTGAACAATAGTAATTAATCAGTACATCATGAGTTCGTGATGCTATCCATACACACGCCACATTCTATCTCTAGGGATGTAGTCCTCACTACCATAGACTATCATATTAATCTACTCGACTAACTATATGCTTATAACACGCTGTCATTGCGATATTTTTTTTGTTCTAGACCATACCTGGAAACCTTCTAGTTACGAAGATATTGGGGGTCAAAGTTACAACTTTTTCACAAGTATTTTTTTTAAATGCATGTTTTTATCCTAAGATTTTTACTGTAAACACCTCCACGACCCCGTACTATTCAATCCATCCATCACTATGTGTGTATACCAATGTTTTTAGTGCGTTACATTGAGTCCTACCGTAAAACGTGGTTTTTCACCCCAAAAAAGTGGTTTCTAAGTAGTAATTTTTGCGTACAGTTACTTACTTTGGTGTACATGCTTGGTTGACGGCTTCGTTAAGGGTCTTGTTACAACCTGTATAGTATACACAGGGGGGCGAACGTTTCTAGTGTCGCTGAAAGCTAAATCCCATTACAAATTCAGGTTCCAGGCTGCTAATGAGAGTTTTCAAATGTAGTCCCTCATTTATTTTACCAGAATAATTCAGTTATTCAGAGATCGAACTCCATGCTTTGCAGTTACGCTTGCGACAAGATACTACAATAACGAGGCGAATTAGACGAATTTAGTAAAATGATGTCGACTAAATTACAAGATGAACAAGACCCTTCACGAAGCTGTCAACCAAGCATTATGTACTCGTACATCAAACGAAGTAACTTTACGCAAAAATTATTGCTGGGAAACGACTTTTTTTTTCGGTCAAAAATCACGTTTTACGGTAGTACTCAATGTAACGCACTCAAAACATTGTACTGATGGATGGATTGAATAGTACGGGGTCGTGGAGGTGTTTAAATTAAAAATCTTACATTAAAAACATGTAAATAAAAAAAAAGTTGTGAAGAAGTTGGAACTTTGACCCCCAATATCTCCGCAACTAAAAGGTTCCCAGGAATGGTGTAGAACAAAAAAATGTTCGCAATGACGGGTAGAACAAGGGCCTTTCGGCTTCGTAAAGGGTCTTGTTACACCCTTTATAACTAAAATCACACTGAACTATGTGCCTCGTTGGTCTAAAAGTCCTGGGTTCGAAAAAAAAAGAAACTACAGAACGCCCCCTGTTGCTATCCTTACATAGTCTTTTATCCTCGTCTAAGTTCATGCAACTGGTCATACACACACGCCTAATAGTTACCTACCTAGAAATGCTCTTAAAACCACAAGTGCAAATTTATAAACATTTCAGTTCATTCAATTGTTCTGAAAGGAAAATGAAAAGGTGCCTATGCGTATCATCGCAGAGCATGGAATCGCCTCGGTACAGCGTCTAGAAACAATAAGACTAACAAGTATAATGTAACGCAAAGGTGGAGGCATCAGGGTAGCCCGCGAATTTCAAATTTTCTTACGTTTTTTGTAATTTGCAGGGCAGTGTCGGGTTATATGCTGGTTAAAATAATGATGATGCAGCTGAATACTAGTATTTTACATGGAACGACTGCTCTGACCTCCACAACCCAGTTAGTACCTACTGGGTCATACGATACCCCTTGGTAATACTGGTTGTCAGACCTTCGGGGCGCTGATTGTAACGACTGTCAGACAGCCCGGACCAACGGATTCCGAGGAAACTCGGTATGTAATGGATGGTCACCCATCCACGGACCGGCCTTGGCAGGACCTGCTTAATCTTGAAGATCGGCCCGTGCGCCTGTAATATTTAGCCACGAACCCCTTCCAAGTTCAGAGTCTACGGACCCAAAGAAAATTCTAAACAATAAAAAAAAAATACGATTCCTTGTAGTTGACCATGAATGTTCCTGTTACTGACCATGAACACAGTAAAGAAATGAAGATAAATTAACAAAAACACAATGGTAAAAGTTATTATTAAACGAGTTGTTTGTAAATTAATGTAGAAAGGGCAAGGAACCATTACAATGTTTATAATCGTACTGCTAGTGTTGTGACAGGATGAAGAAGCGACCTTTGAAGAATGTCCTTCGGCTTTTGGACTTTTCGGCCTCTCTTCAAATTCATCATCCGTCTTGCCTTTCCCCACTTAATGGGTGTAAAAGACCTTTAACGAAATCGAAAGGCACATGTTCCCCCCATCACGTGTCATTGTGATATTTTTTTGTTCTGGACTATACCTGGGAACTTTCTAGTTACGGAGATATTGGGGGTCAATTTTATGTTATAACTTTACTTTAAATACATTAATGTATTTAAACTACTACCACTGCACTGTACTGTACTGTGTGTGTACTGTTTTTACTATTTAACGCATCCATCAGCACAATGTTTTGAGTGCGTCACATTGAGTCCTACCGTAAAACGTGATTTTTTGCCTAAAAAAAAGCGGTCTACCAGCAAAAAAAATTGCGTAGAGCTACTTAGTTTTGTGTACAGAATGCTGTGAAAGGAAGGTCCGTTTACACCTTTTATGTTGTAGTCAGCTTCCAGTCTGTCTTGAAGTAGCTGAATACCATTATTTTAAATAGAGCGTCTGCCTGTCTCACATTCTCAACTTGTTTAACACTATCGTGTTAAACGAGTTGAGAATGTTCCCATTCGACTTTCGGGAGTGTGGTTTTCCGTAATGACTTTCAGCCCCTTATTGTATTGGCAGTCAGTACTCTTGAGGAGGACGGAGTACGGAGCTTCAGTAGAATCCGATGCCAGGTTTTTCTGCTACTACGAGTATTACCACTGCAGTGCGGTTAACTATACCTACAATGACCCCGTGTGGTTAATTAATGCCCTTATTTTTCTCATGTTTTTTTTTGAAATCCAATTGCTTAAATGGCTATTATGTCCATAAGTTGCTGATTCGACCAGCAGAATATCAGCGTCAGGTGCATGCCTGACACATGCTGAGCTGCCCCCATTTGGTGCAACCATGAGGCGAACACTTGTTTAAATACTCGTTTATTAGAAGTTTGTCATGGGGTTACTATACTTTTTTCGTAAATTATGTTTTCCTTTTTGTGTATTGGCACCTTGTTTTTTTATATAGGTATTTAAACAATATTTATATAAATTGTATCATTTAGTTGTGCTTCTGTTTGTCTTTGTGTGCACTAAATAAATGGTTTATCTATATATCTACTTAGCGGACAGGCGTTACCCAGAAAACTTAGTAATTAGTTGTTGTTTCATTTGCACTGAGTAAATAAATAATTTATGTAGTATTGTATTTTTCATTACTCCTACTTGACACCTGGCCCTCTGCCGTACCCTTCGAGGAGTACAAGCTTGAAACTAAACAGGCGCAGGCCAGTAAACATTTACAAAAATATCGGAACGAATTAAACAGTCACAATTTTGTTTCGGCCGCAGTAACTTAACGGCAATTATTAAATTCGGCCTAGCACGCACATCTCTATAATATACAAGTATGCCAATAATCGGCGAGTGGCGTTGTCTTGTTTTTTAAAGATAAGACCGCTTCTCACGAGGTTGGATACAAGAAAATTAATTTATCTTGCAAGGATTTGAGACAAGAATGAGATTTTAATGTAGTTCGCATTTTATAAGAAAATTCGGTTATTAAACCTCAATTAAATAAAAAATAAAATGGGTAGATATGTGACCCGTTTTATTTATTTTATTGTTTACTAACCTAATTACAAAATGAAAAATGCTAGCAAAAAAAAAAGCGGGAGTTGCACTCGCAAAAACTCGGTCCGTAAAAACTTGTGGGTATTTTGTTTTTAAAATACACATTTACGGTTTTCTGATTTTTTTCCTTTACATGCGCTTTAAGATATTGCTTCTAGCCATATGTCATGATACTATAGGTCAACGCGAAGTATCCTATAGATTTTGATACCCTTGTAAAATCGGAAAATACGCGACGTAAACGGTCATATCTTTTGATCGCGTTGACTTACAAATTTGATTTTTTCACTACTGTAAAATGTAGCAGACTAAAGTATTTGGTATTAATTTCAGCTTGATATCTCCACGCATTTCTGAGAAAGTCTTGACAGACGGTCAACAAAGTGATCCTATAAGGGTTCCTTTTTTTCCGACTGAGATACGTCGAGTACATGTGGCGATTGAAAGATGTAGGAGCACACAGTAAAATACATTAAAAATTTACATTTATATAACTCATGAAAACCTGCAAAAAGAGAAACAAAAAATAACCTGTAGACAAGTGCGTGTGACAAAAAGAAATGATTCAAATGTACTTGAGTTTTATCTTATTTCTTTATCAGTTAGCCATTATTGAATTAAGTATACTAGTATGTAATATACGTCTTTTATATTGCGCATTTTTATACTTAGATTAGATGTTAATCACAGGTTCGTGGGAGGCCGATGTTCAGATATGTTTTTAGCGGATTTATATATTTGATAACAATTTTATTTATTGCTAGGTATGTTTTGTCTTTCTGTGCTGCGTCACAGTGAACACTCGATTATTCAATCTGCTTTTGCTGCTTTTATTGGGGCACCAAATTACAGGATATGTCAAGTTTTGGAGCTCACAGTTACTTTTACTTTTGTAGGTATCCTTTTAACTTTGCTCGTTGTATTTTCATGATCCGTAATAGGTAGATATTGGAATATTCACAGAATGTGTGTTTCTATTGCCGCTAAAGCAAAAAATAAATAAAAACTTAAAGGGGACTACGATAAACGATGGTGTACGGGCTGTCTATAATCTATAAATGACAGCTGGGACCAACGGCCTAATGAGGTTTCCGAGGCACGAGGAAACTCGGTATGTGATGGGTGGTCACCCATTCACGGATCAAGCACGGATTAACCTGAAGATCGCCCAGAGCGGCTGTTAATATTTAACCACGAACTCTTCATTTATACATGTAAACCTAGTATCTTAAAATAATAAATAAAAGACTCGTTGCTTATTCTGAAAAAATATAAATAAAGAAGCCTCTATCCCGAAAATTTAAAAGGCTGTATAGATTAAGAATAGAATAGAATAGAATAATTTTTATTTGTGTAATAACATGGTAGGGTTGTGAACTTACATGTTTCGCGTTTGTTTTTGTACAGGTGAAATAATGAATAACATTTGACTTTGAAAGCTTAATATGGCGGAGTCTTTACGCCTCGAGTTTAGATCGCGCCTTTTTACGCACAACGCTTCTACCATTCTGTAAATAGCTAAAAATGAATATTTTGTAAGAAAGAACTCTCAACATGGTAACAAAAATTAACGACTTTTATTTGGACATCGAAATAACAATACTTTTAATTGTAAAGATGTTTTAAGGAATGAAATGGGTGGGCAGTGTGGGCACTAACATTGTTCTATGTAAAATACTGGTATACAGCTGCAACCGGTTAGACCAGGAGGTTCGAGTAAGGGAAAGAGATGGCGCTAGACGACCTGTATAGCTCTGTCTCTGTCCCACACAGAAATTACTCCTGCTTTAAGACGTCATAGTAACCCCCCTGAAGCCGACCCCAACATTGAGTTGGGAAAAGGCATGCAGATTATGACAAATAAAGTTTGTGTGTCAGGCAAACATAACTCATGCCCAGTGACTTCAACCAAATAAATGACCTCTTTTTCATGTTTTAACCCATCATACTTACCCTTAAACTAAAAAAAGAAGGTGTCTATGTATTCCACCAGCATCTTTTTTTCATGTATTACACCGATTAGGTACTCTGTGATTACTGAGCCGATGGTGTGCCGGGAACATAGATCAACGCGAGACACAATGGCTTTTAATTGTGTCTATATACTCGACATACGAAAGGTTAATAGGTATTTTTTGTTGTGTTGTTGTAAAATTTATTCATGAAAAAAAAAATTTGTGGCTACTTTAAAGAAAAATCTACTGCAATAAAGACAATCAAATAAACAAAGTCACCGATTTCAGAAAGTAACATTATTTAATTTGGAACTTTTTTTTTTACTGTTTTTTTTTTCAAGCTATACGTCTTTTCTGCCCTCGTAAGCCATCCAAGTGGTTTATCTTGTGACAGCTCGAAATATCTTGCATCAGATAGACTACCCAAATTAACCATATCTTTATTTGAACACGGTAAAAGCCCGGCAAGATTATCTCGTTTGGACTGAATAAGAGAAATCTATTTTCTTAATTACATTCCCTGATTTCTAGTAACATAGATTTATTGAGTTACCAATTGTTTTTTTTTTGTGGCAGTATATTTTCTAGGAAAACTTTCATCGGACCTAAATTACTTTAAAAAATGAAGTTTCTTGCGAAATATTCCTCATTCTTGCAACCGGATCGTGGTAGGACGCCTTTAAAAACACTTTCGCGCGCTTATAACATAGGTGCAAGAAAAACACGGTACACACCAAGTTTGTTCGCGCAAACGGACGGACGTACGTTCAAAATAAAATATTACTATAAAACTGTTTACTTTTCTTAGTTTAACGTGACTTTCTTTGAGAAACTTCGAGATTTCGTGTGAGTATAGTGTTGTGTTTATCTTTTTTGTGTTTTTGGTAATTAAAAGATTAGATAGTATCGGAGAAAAGTGATCGGTTCGGTTTCGTTGAATAAAATTGTTCGGTTATAAAAGTCGTTGGCAGTACTGTGTTATCATAGTCAGTAGTAAGTTTGAATTTGGAAGCTGTAGAAAAATTGTGGCGTCTTTTTTTTGTGGAAACGGAAATAAGGTTTGTTTCTTTTTTAATTAAAAAAGCTCTTTTGTTTATGAAAAACTTGAGTATTCACACACTGTTATTCATGTCTCTGTATGATTGAAACATTTTCACGGTATTTTCTTTTAAACTAAATAAACTGGTTTAACGTGTACCTACCTACCTAGCAAAGGATACGAGTATCTAGGGCAAATGACATAGCTTAGCCTTTCAAAATAAGCTTGTCTTATAGCCATAGAGCAAAATCAAAATGAATATAAAAGGAAGTTTTGTAAATGAAAGATTATGGCTTCAAAACATTTTTTATTTTAAACATTATTAAATATTTCTTAAAAAAAACCTATTAAAAAATAAGCTTGACTTATAGCCATAGAGCAAAAGCAAAATGAATATAAAGGAAAGTTTTATAAATGAAAGATATAGCTTCAAAATATTTTTTATTTTAAACATTTTTAAATATTTCTTAAAAAATCTACTAAAAAAGTAACATATAAAAATTTATATGTAGTAGTATTTTTATATGTTACTACATATAAAAATATAAAAAATAATGGTCCATCGGTGTCGGGGGCAGGGTCCAAGTTACCGGTGATACCTTACCTTATCTTACCGGTAATTTTTTTATTTATGTTCAGCGATATACTCAGTTAATGAAAAATGAATAATGAATATCGCGAATGAATTCGCCGCTAGAGGCGCTAGTGTAGCGCAGGGGCACCAAAATGTCAGATGTCATAGATTGTTCGCGCGTTGCGTGCTGTTTTAACACGTATTTTTACAAATATTCCCGATTATGGTCTAGATTGAGCCATTCCTGATTAATTATGACTTGAAGATTTTAAGTAGCAACTTAGAATCTTAATTGTCAGTACTTGGAGTTAAAATCATTTTTAAATGTTTCTTGCTTGCTAATTTTAGGGAGAATATTGTAAATATATGAACCTGAAGTTTACACAATGTTTTTGCACGTAATAAAATATTTTTTAAATGAATTTATTGGTAGATACTATATAGTATAAAATAGAATTATTGACAGGGCCTTAATCGACAGTGGCGCCATCTGGTGAGCTCAAAAACGATAGCCCTCATTGTAGACCGATTTTCAAATTGTTTTCCATTGTTCTCTCTCTGGAGCTATTTCAGCCCAATCCTTTAAGTAGCAGTCCAGCTCAAATAAGATTTTCTTTTAAATTATTATTGAAATAAATACATCCACTCAATGATACTTAATCATTAATCACGCAAACATATGGCAACGTTATTGAAAAATTACCCTATCAGTCTTGTGGCAACAAACAGGACTTCAGAACTGGATTACCAAGGTTCAATACCCAGTTGACGCAAAAAATGTAAAGGGAATTTCTCTTATAAAATCTTAGTCGAGATTGCAATAGTGTCGTCCGGTGAATATCTTCAAAACTAATAAGGATAACTAGGAAAGGATACTAAGGATTACTTAGGAATGCCTTATTATCGTCAAATACAAACTTACAGAATAATTATCTAATATCTCCTCAAAGAAGATACTTAGAGGAGGTCGTGGCCAGATAATAACAACCACACAGGTTGATCTTCTTGTTAAGCCGCGCACGCCTAGGTTGGTCCGAGGATGGGTGACCGCCCATTACATACCGAGTTTACTCCGTGCCTCGGAAAGCACGTTAAGCCGTTGGTCCCGGCTGTCATCTGTAGATATTTGACAGTCGTTACAGGTAGTCAGCGGCCCGAAAGCCTGACAGCCAGGGTGGAATCGTATAACCCAGAACTAACTGGGTTGTGGAGGTCAGGTAGGCAGTCGCTCCATGTAAAATGCTGGTATTCAGCTGCATCTGGTTAGACTGGAAGCCGACCCCGACATAGTTAAAATAAATAATAATAAATATCGCTGGACATTACACACAGCGCCATCTAGGTGCCACACTAAGCAACGAGGCTTGTGTCGTGGACACCAGATAGTTGATAATACTACATATGATACTTTTTGTTTGTAAATACATACTTAATAAACATATAATCATCCAAGACTCGGAAACAAATGTCAATGCTCATCACACAAATATCAGCTCCTACCGGGATTCGAACCCGGGACCCTAAGAACGTAAGGCAGCCTTACTACCACTGCGCCATTCGGGTCAAAAGTGGGCTTTTATTTAGGAATTTATTTAATCTTTGGTGACTCCTAAGTCACCATAAAGATAGGAGTGAAAACAAGGATAAGGCCATTTTTTGACATCCATAAGTTTATAGGACTAGCTGTTGGCCGCGGCTTCGCTCGCGTTTAGGTCGGAAATTGTCCCACGGGCACGTTGTAATTATTGCCTATGCCACTCGGGGATAATGTAGCTTCATATTAGTGAATGAATTTTCAAAATGGGTTTAGTAGATCCAGAGATTACCCCCTACATACAAACTTACAAGTTTTATCTCTTTATAATAATAGTACCTATATAGATCATATTCCAGTGGAATATTTCGCCGGTTTTCTTTTTTTTTTTTCAATTTCTATTCCATGCCTAGCTACAGAGTTCATCGAACGTGTCGTGGCGCTTGCCGTTCGCTACATGCGTACGCAGAGATTTTTGCCTACAACCTCACAAACTTTACCTCTTTATAATATTACTAGCGACCCGCCCTGGCTTCGCACGGGTGCAATGTTATACATATAAACCTTCCTCTTCTCTTCTTGAATCACTCTATCTATTAAAAAAAAACGCATCAAAATCCGTTGCGTAGTTTTAAAGATATAGATATAGCATACATAGGGACAGACAGCGGAAAGCGATTTTGTTTTAGGTATATCTACTATGTAGTGATATAGAAGTATAGATAAACTCAAAGCATTTAATTCAATCAGACCATTACAGGGACTTTTTAATGTCAAAAACAAAAGGATGAATCCTTTTGTTTATGACAGTCCCAGTCACAAGGCATAATAGCTTGTGAAAGTACTGTAGTTGCCCATTCCCAAGCGTAGATCTCTAACGGTGAAGAATAGGCAAGAAATTCACACACACACACACACAAATTTTTTAATCAAAATATTTTTACTATATCTAGTAAAAATATTTTGATTTATTTCTTCTATCTTATCAGATAGAAGAAATAATCTTAGGTTTAAAAACTACTTTTTTAATTTGTACCTAGCATTTTCCCAACTATGATGGCTTCCAGTCTTCCCAGATGCAGCTGAAAACATGGAGCGACTGTCCATTGAGACTAAAACTTAACAATCCAAGCGAAACCTCTTTAATTCCAAAACCGCACCAATCACCTTCAGTAAGAATCGTTTGTTTACGTTTACATACCAGCAGCGGGTATCGAGGTGGAAACATAGTTCTTTTGTTTTCGCAATATGTCGGATAAATCGAGAAACAACTTAGTAACAATATGGCAGTGTTAAGCTGCGAACACCAGAGACGGGCGAGGCGACGCAAGGCGGAGCGAGGTTGTGGAGCGTTTCCACCAGAGATGTGCTAGGCCACTGAGCGGTGCGAGGACGCGAACCAACGCTGTGAAACGGTGCGCAGATGAGCGGAGCGAGGATGTGTAGCGGGCTGACTTCAGATGCGAGCGGTAACCATACCGTCTAGTGACTGCTATTTTTTCGCTCGCAACACATCCCTGCGAGCACTGTTGGCCCATTGGTGGCGGCCCCGACTTACGAACCAAGTCGAATCCAGGCAGGCGCATTACTTTGTAATTTATTTCATCACCACTGCTCTCAAAAACGGTGAAGGAAAATAACGTGAGGAAACCGGCATGTCCTAGAACCAAAAATTCCAAGACATGTGACATCTACCAACCCGCAATAGGCCCGCGTGGTGGATTATAGCATTTTCCCTCTCATAGCCCTAGTGTGTCCCAGCAGTGGGAACATTAAAGGCTGATTATGCATGCATTATATGCACATCCCTTGCACACATCCTTCCCTTGTTTTGTATAAATACAAAAACCTCGCTCCGCTGAGCCGTTTCTACTAGAGCTGCGCTGAGCGAGGCTAGCTAAATGAAGTGATTCTATTTGGTTCTTAACAAAGACATCCATCGTTACGCATCCTCGCACATTTTTGGTGGAAACGCAACCTTAAGCTTGGGTCTAACTGACGCGAACCCCGCGCGGGATTTGGATTAAATTTGTACGCATCGATTGTGTCAACTAACTTCTGTGGAAGGGTCCAGCGCTTACTTATTATATCTATGGTCCAGTGACAGTGGTGAGCGAGAAGCGATTAGAACTAAGAACGTATCGTTTGTTTGACTAAGTGCTAGCTGTGGGTGTATACAAACAGCAATTTATTTTACTGACACGGGGCATAAAGTCGTTTGTTCGTTTCTTGAGTGAAAAACAGTCGATGGCTTATCGCATTCGCGTCAGTGGGACATCGGTTCCTTAAACTAGCGTCGCGAATAGCCACGCAACTTCTTAATCATTAAGGTCTGGCCCACAGATATAGATATACCTAGATAACGCAATTATCATGATCCGCATGAGAACCATGCGTGTAATTCATTTGACTAACTACTATGATGCAATAGCAATAGTTATTATACACTTATAACTAAGTTACTATTCAAATTAGACTACGTTTTTGTTATAGACATGTCTAGAATTATGTTCTTGAGTTGTAACGTTATTGTTTAACCAAATTAGCTAGCACAAAACGCTTAAGCCGAGCACGAAGTAGGTGCTCCTGCGTTATCTAGGTATATCTAAATCTGTGGTCTGGTGAATCTGAGGCAAATCGCACGCGCAACGAACTGCGTGCGTCTTTTGTTTCAATGATAAAGAACACGAACACGCGTGTGAACTGTTACACACGTACGTGCTAATTTCATCCCGCATCGAGTGCGGGTTTCGCCTCAGTTTGACCAAAGCTTTACTTCGTCAATGTAATGCAGGAATCTACACAGAAATGCAGTAGTTTCAGATGGGTTGCGTTGTTGATGCGTGAATGCACAGCAAACTGTCATAAAATAGGTGATAGCCATATGTTATTGTTTAGGCATTCTATCGACTTAATCCTTTGTCGAGTTTTACATAACATGACACCTGTATTCTCAGGAGAGTGAGCTGCAGATACTCAGTACATCCATATTTAGCAAGTTCTTTTTTTTAGAACGTTGCCCCACACTAGGAAAATTAACTGTATCGTGGGTGCGTTTACAAACATTTAATTTTTGCGTAAAGTTACTTCGTTAGATGTTGCTTGGTTGACGGCTTCGTTAAGAGTCTTGTTACACCCTGTATTACAATGACATAAGTTTCATGTACTATGATAGACAGAATAATTACTCTAAAGCATGTCCGCTAATCTTATAGCAGACATAAATTGCAGAAACTAGGTGCGGTAGGCCCTATTTTTTTTAACAGCCTATTCAGTCCCACTGCTGAACGAAGGCCTCCCCCAATTCCGTCGATGTGGTCTATTCCCGTGCCTCCTTAAACCCTACTAAGTACCTGATTTTATCAGATTCATGTTGTTATCCAATACCTACTCAGCTGTCAAACTACAGGGACTAGTAGAAAAATAGGGATTAGTATTAAAAGATTTATGTTATATTTATATCTGCTGCACTCACTTGACGCACCGGGTGTGTGTACATGTACACGTACCCAATGCGCCTTAGTGGTGCAGCATGGCTTTTCACTAATTACCTTCAGAATGTCATTGCCGCTCCCACGCACTCTGCGCCACATAGAAGCGCATACTCGTTGGAAACAACATAAAATATTTTTATTATAAAAATTAATTTGCAACATTGAAATACCATTGTGTTAGTTAAAATGGCAACATTGTTCTATATCCGTTTTCGCTCTCTCTTTGCTCCTATTCCTTGTACGCGGCGGTCACGAATTATAAGAATATTTATTATTAAATTAACAGTAATTAAGTGTGTGAAGTGGAAACCGGATTTTAATTCAAGCAATCGATCCACCCAAAAAACAGGTGGTGTGGAGCTGGCAGTCCACACGCGCCCCCGCCACTCGTAATAAAAGACAGTATTATGTAAAAGAGAGACTATTGCCCAGCTGTGCTACAAAACAGACAAGATAGATAACTAAAATACCTATTTCTAGCCTATGTCTAGCCTTTTTACTGCTATGTTGGAGTCGGCTTTCAGTTTACCCTGATGCAGCTGAATACCAGTAGGTACTTTATATGGAGCGACTGCCTATCTGACCTCCACAACCCAGTTAGTACTGGGAAATACGATACATCTTACCTATATATCTAACAACGATGTAATTTGTGGAGATAAATAAACGTTTTTTATTATTATTCCCTTTATTTAACTTTTAAACAAATTATTTACATTTTTAAATATTTCTTATAAAAAAAAAATATAAAAACATTTAAAAATATAAAAAATTGTTGCCCGCCGGTATCGGGAACAGGGTCCAAGCTACCGGTGGTTAGGGCTCCAGAGAGAGAAACCTCCTAACAATACGAGCCGTGTCCAGGAGTACTGCTTTCTGTATCAAGCCCTTGATCCAGCTGCCTAACGAGAGCCTCCTCAGGTATTCATCGAGGCTCTTAGCAATTAAGCCATGGGCTGATACGACTATCGGCACAATGATCGCTGAGTCCACATCCCACATGTCGACAACCTCGCGAGCCAAGTCAAGATATTTTATTTGCTTATCTTTCTCGGCTTTCACGAGGTTCTCATCATGCGGGACCGTTATGTCAACAATCATTGCGCGCCGCTCTGATCGATCCACCACCACTATATCAGGCTTATTGGCTAAAATAGTCCTGTCAGTGATGATGGATTGATCCCAGTACAATGTGATATTGCCATTTTCGAGAACTGGGTCGGGCACATACCTATAGTACGGCACTTCCGATTCCACAAGTCTGTATTTTAGAGCAAGTTCCTGATGGATAATCCTGGCTACAAGGTTGTGTCTATGCAAGTACTCTCCGTTGGCCAAACGAGAACACCCAGAGATAATGTGACGGATTGATTCACCTGGACGGTGGCATGCCCGACATATGTCAACCGTGCCGTCCTTCACAATAAATCTCCGGTAGTTATTCGTCATCATAACTTCATCCATAATTGCACAGACAAAACCTTCGGTTTCTCCGAAGAGGTCCCCAGAACGTAGCCAGGCTACGGACGCTGACAGGTCTACATCGGGCCCGTGCAGGGCCCGGAAAAAGCGTCCGTGAAGCTCCTTACTCTGCCATACCTCCCTGCGGTCGTTAGTGTCAAGCACTACAGGTTTGCGCCAGTTCTCTTTAGCCAAGGAGAGCGGGGTGAGGCCCTTGTCCACCGCGACCACATCTCGATGCATCCCCACGTCGGCTTCTAGGAAATATTCCCTGAGACTGCATATCTCGCGATTGTGGAGAGTCTTAGCGTTTAAAAAGCCTCGACCCCCACACTTCCGCGGGATATACAGTCTCATAACCGAAGAACGTGGGTGATGCATTCGATATGCCGTCAACAATGTACGGACCTTCCTATCCAGGGCGTCTAGTTCTGTTTGAGTCCATTTCAGTATGCCGAAAGAGTACATCAAAACCGGCATGACCCAACCGTTGAAGGCACGCACCTTATTTCCGCCTGCTAAAAGACTATTAAATACTTTTTTCAGGCGGCCAAAGAAGCGTTCCTTCAACGATTGCTTCATGTCAGCAACATTGATGCCCAGCGCTTCCGACATACCCAAATACTTTTAGGTTTCGGTTGCTGAGAGGGATCTAAGATTTATGGAATCCGAGAGCTGAGTTCCCACAGATTCCACAATCTCCCCTCGTTTTACATGCATGACCGCACATTTGTCCACACCAAATTCCATCCTGATGGCGCTACTGAAAGTTTCAGTTACCTTCAGTAGCTCCATCAGTTGCAAATCGTTGGGGGCAAAGAGTTTCAGGTCATCCATGTAAAGGAGGTGAGATACAACTTGACCACCTCTCCTCAACCGATAGCCTAGACCTGAATCCTCCAGCAGCGTGCTAAGAGGATTCAAGGCTAAGCAGAACCAAAGTGGACTCAAACTGTCGCCCTGAAATATACCTCGCTCTATCCTTATCGGCTCGCTATTCCTCTGGATTTGCCGACATCCTGGATAGCGAAGGACTGTCCTCCATTGTCCCATACACGACATCAGGAAGGTGCGCAGAGTTGCATCTACTTTATACAACTCTAGCACCCTCATGAGCCATGTATGTGGCACGGAGTCATAGGCCTTCTTATAATCTATCCAACATGTCGACAGATCCCTTCGGGAACGGCGAACCTGTTGGCTAATGGCCATATCAATGAGGAGTAGCTCCTTAGTACCGCGGGACCCGTTCCTACATCCATTTTGAGAAGCGGACATGATAGAATTATCATCAATGTGTTTGTTAATTTTAGCTCTCAAAATGGATGTAAGAACTTTATAGACTGTCGGAAGACAGGTAATCGGTCTATAATTTTTAGGCTCCGCAGTACTACCCGATTTATGGAGCAGGTGGGTTATACCTGTTGTCAGGAACTCGGGCAGCGACCCTGACTCTAAGGCTGACTGGAACAGGGTTGCCAGGCGAGCGTGCGACCTTGTGAACCATTTGATCCAGAAGTTGTGCAGCCCATCCGGCCCTGGAGATTTCCAGTTAGGCAACGGACGGACTGCACGAACTACGTCTTGGGGGCAGATGGTGATTGCCCCCATTTCTTGTACTGGATCGCACGCTCGCTCGACCTCCCGGGTCTATTCATCCTCGGTATGGCTAACAGGCACCGACCAGATGCTGCGCCAGAACGAACACATGGCATCATCATCCGGCAGGCGCGTGTCAGCCACACCTTGGTCCGGTCGCTCCCAAGCCCTATAAACCCACCTTTCATCTCTTTGGAATGTGCGATTCTGAGTGTATCGGTCGACCCGCCGTTTATACCTACGAATACGGTTTGCCCATGCATACACTTTCTGCTTCAGGAAGTCGATGCGCTCTGTGACACGGGACATGTAGTCTCGAGGACTGATATCAGTCCCCGAGAACGCCCGCCTCACAAAACGCATCACTCTAGGGCGTGTATTGCCCTCCGTGAAGCAGATCAGTTTGCCGATGAGTGCTCTGGCCCCACCAATACGTCGTTCAATCCTGTACTGCCATGCTGGTATGGCTGGCTTAGGTCGTGTAGCTCTGTCATCAGAAAATTTGACGTGAGCTACACGACATGCCGCTACAGCTGCACAATACAGGATTGAATGAGCATCGATGAGGTCTTCGCAGTTATCAAAATAGTTTGACAACTGCGAATCCAGAACAGCCACCAGCGCCCTATTTTTGTTATGCATGGGCAAACGAGGTATGCGTGGCCTAAGGTCGGCTGGCATGAACCGATATTCCCGAATCGCACCCTCCAAAGCACTCCTCATTTCCTCATTGCACTGGGTACTTACATTAGTAACCATGTCATCACTTACGTCGTCATTGCGATTTGGTATTATGCTAGACTGTGGTGGAACCACAGCCTGCGACGGCGTGGCAATGACATGGCTACTCTGCATTTCAGTCCGCAAGCGATCAAGTACGGTGTCATCCAACATACGATTACGCTGGATGACTCGCACCTGATCCGACAGTCGTTGCGCCGACACGTTGACAGCTGGCTCAAGCACCTGAAACAGAGAGAGCATCCGAACACGGTACGCGGTCAGGTTGCTTCCTCCCTCTGTAGCCCCATAATATGCGCGCATGACATTCTCGTTTATGGAATGAGTCCATCGCATGCGCGACACATTTCCACCGGCAGCGGGGACCCTGTTCGGGGCCGGTTGGCCACGAGGTCCCAAGCCCGCTGGTGGCCGTCCTCTTGCTCGTCGTCGAGGCGATGGTGGTGGTGGTGTCGACGGCGGGGAGAAAAACTCGTCGCTCGAGCTCGACGCAACTGCAGCGACCGGCGACACGATGCTCACGGATGTGGCGCGTCCCGGCTGCGAGGCGGAGCTGAGCGACGAGCCCGGAGATGGTGGGTGTGCCTGTTGTTTGGCTCGGCTTCTGGTCAGCATCTTAATATTATGACGTTTTATGGTTTTCCTTCAGATATTTTCATTTTTGGTATATTCCGGTAGTTTCATTTAATTTGGCTAATGTTTTTTTTTTTTTCTTCTCATAATTTCGTTGTCTAAAGTTTTGTTGAAGAAATGTGGTAAAAATATTAAATTAAATTAGTTTCTGAAAATTTTATGTCACGTCAATTTGACATCCGAGCCACAGATTTTTATTATTATTATTATTATCTTGGTAAGACTGGTTGTCAGACTTTCGGGTCACTGACTACCTATAACGACTGTCAAAGATCTATACAAATGACAGCCGCAACCAACGGTTTAGCGTGCTTTCCGAAGCACCGAGGAAATTCGGTCATCCACGGACCAAGCTAGGCAAGTGTGGCTTAACCTGAAGATCGGCCCGAGCTGTTACTATTTAACCAGGAACTCCTCCTACCTGTTTATTTCAATAAAAACCGGACAAACAAACAAACGCCAATGACACAGGTGAGAAATACAAACTCCATTTTAGGTAAAACTACGATTTCCGTGGAGCATCATGTTAAAGGATTCAGGAAGCAGTACCTAGTTATTTACAATACTGACCTTTGTGCAGTTACGCAAACCGGAGACGGTGAAGCGACTAATGACTTTACATAGCACATCGTTTAGATGCCTATAAGTAGCAGCTTAACAGTTCGGAAAACAGACTGTGAAGGAAGAGATGGTGACCTAAAGATCAGGGTCGATCTTCAAGTTAAGCCGCGCTTGCCTGGATTAGTCCGTGGATGGGCTTCCACTCATTACATACCGAGTTTCCTCCGTGCCTCGGCAAGCACGTAAAGCCGTTGGGCCCAGCTGTTATTTGTAGATCTTTGACAGTCGTTACTGGTAGTCCGTGGCACGAAAGTCCGACAACCAGTCTCGTATTACTAACTGGGTTGTGGAGCTCAGATAAGCAGTCGCTCCATGTAAAATACTGGTATTCAGCTGCATCTGGTTAGACTGGAAGCCGGCCCCAACACAGTTGGGAAAAGGCAGACAGATGATGACTGTAAAGGAAGACATCATGTGGAAAATTCTAAAATGGATATAAGATTGACCAATGCTATGGAAAAGCTTACGGAAATAATCATGTAGAAAGCCTTCGTAGAAATGCTAAATGCTAAATGCTTCCAATTTCGAGGACGGTTAAACATAAAACATCACGCCTGTAATCCCCGATAGAGTAGGCAGAGGTGTACCTAATAGTAGACCCACATTAATAAATAAATATCGCTGGACATTACACACAGCGCCATCTAGGTGCTACATTAAGCAACGAGGCTTGTATCGTGGACACTAGATAGTTGATAATACTACATAGATACTTTTTGTTTGTAAATACATACTTATTATACATATATGTCCATGACTCGGAAACAAATGTCCATGCTCATCACACAAACATTTGCTCCTACCGGGATTCGAACCCGGGACCCTAAGAACGTAAGGCAGTCTCACTACCGCTGCGCCATTCGGGTCGTCAAATTATGTTTAAGTCCCATGTAATAAGGGACGAGCCTATTCCCATCAACCGGGCACAAATCAAGACTTCATGGCTGCTACTCAGAAATTTCAGATGGAGAAACCCAATAATACTTTGCCCGAGCTGTGAATCGAATCCAGGACCTCACGCTCATCAGTCGCGTTTGCGACCACTAGAACGACAATGTAGTCAAAGATTAAAATGTTATTAAAATTGTTTTTCAAGGGTTATCTCAGTATCAGCCCAGATTCTATGGCATTAGTTTTTTTTTTTTTTATTGTGATTTTTTGCATTTAAATTGTGATTTTGTGCATTTAAAATGTGATTTTTTGCATTTAAATTGTTTTTTTTTAGAAGGCTTACAATAGTAATTTATTTTTCGTAAAAAGGTACAATTTTCGAACATAGTATCTAGGTTACAGGCAGATTCAAACTTTTGTGAGAGCTGGAGTCTATAGTGGGTTTGAGACCTGTATGACAGATCTCCAGGCTCACACCCTTAAAATTACGAAATTAAATTGCACTTACGTACTACAACATTGTAAAAGCTCCAAGTAATGCGAGGAAGAGAATAAAATACAAAACAAAAAGTGATGTGCTGTGAGTGTCTTTGGAGAGTGTTGTGTGTCCGTGAGTGCAACATAAGTCCTCACGCCCAGCGCCCGCGTAGCACCTACTTGGTCGAGAGTGTGTGTGTGTGTGTTTGTGTGTGATTAACAAGGTGAAACGCGATCCAAGATTCATTTGATTAGGTGAATAGTTTTTAGTATTTGGGCAGGAGTTGGAACTCCCCAAGGCCACCTCGCCTTTCTCACAGGTCGTGAGACAGTCGAGGTAGTGCCGGATACGAACCAGCTAAAACCACATTCCTGCCCCACCAGTGTGCCTCTGAAATTATCAGAGACATTTTAACCACGTGATTTGTGTTGTTTTGCGTCTAATAGAAGAAGAGACTACGTTCTATACGACAATAGATTCAACCCTACCACTTGGAATTCAAATCAAAACTGACGACATATTGCTACACCTAATATTTACATGATACCGACCAAACCTGATTCAGGCTAAACCAGTTTCCCTTAGGCCAAACCAGTTTACTGGTTTATTAACCCCAACAAAGCAATTACACTACGACTAATTTGGATGTAGCGTTCGCCAACCGCTACAGCAGCGGCACCGCAGCTCACTTCGCTCGCTCGGCTCGCGCGTGTTTGGCCGGGTTGCTGTATGATTTTCTTTTTTTATTGAACCCTAGGTTAGTAACGTTTGTCTAGGAATAAAATAGATTCGATTTAAACAGGGTTTGGATGGTATAAACGTAAAGGGCGTAAACGTACCCATTACGAAACCGTCTGTCTACCTGACATTCTTCATCAAAAACTTGAAACTTCGATCTTCAATATCTCCAGAACTAGAAGCTTCCCAGATATGGTCCAGAACAAAATTTTGATCGCAATTACGGGGAGAACAAGTATCTCTCGGTGTTTTTTGAGTACAATACAGGTGTGATGTAATATTATATTCATGTGCCTATGATACTAAGCCGTGAACAATGCGAAGACGCCATTATGAGTTTAGTCATGTCATACCGAATGAGAGCATTATTTTTCATAGATATAGCTATGTTGACAAACATACCCATCTATTGAAAAAGGGTGACCGCCATCAATAAAAAAGTTTCATCATCATCTGCGTAGCCTTTTCCCAACTATACACGGTAGAAACGACACATGGCTACCACGTATTCAGTTCATCATTTTATAAGGCCACATAGAAATTTTTCATTGGTTATTTTTAAAAGAATCAGCTGTCCATACATTTTAACCGTGTAGGTGTTGCACTTTTGTAGAAAACGTGTTTTCTTTTTTTAATTCCCGATGAATAGTTTTTACAGGGTGTATACGGACCCATTCACTAAGCCGTCAACCAAGCATTCTGTACAGCAAACTAAGTAACTTTACGCAATAATTATTGCTGGACGACAAAATGATCGCAATGATGGGGAGAACAAGTGACCCTTTTAGGGTGCAACGGCACCCTTAACGAAGCTGTGGAACCCTGTGGGGCTTTTTGGCCTTTGGGGGTCAAAGTTCCAATTTTTTCACAAGTTTTTTTTAATACGAGTTTTTAATGTAACATTTTTACTTTAAGCACCTCCACGACCCCTGTACTATTCAATCCATCCATCAGCACAATGTTCTCAGTACGTTACATTGAGTCCTACCGTAAAACGTGATTTTTCACCACAAAAAAAAGTCGTTTCCCAGCAATCATTTTTGCGTAAAGTTACTTAGTTTGATGTACAGAATGCTTGGTTGACGGCTTCGTAAAAGGTCCTGTTACACCCTGTATATTACGGTGGTTCGGAATGATTACTTGGTTTGTTCGTCTGTGTACCTTTTACCCCGTATACCATTCACGTGTTGCCTACCGTTCCTTTTTCACGAATTTTTGTTTAAATGTATGTCGGATTGTCAGGAGTTATTCCGTTAGGTTCGTACATCATGTGGGCAGAAGATGGGTTTCATGCAATGAAAACTCACTGGGTGCGATACACTGTTTCTAAATTCCATATTTGAAATTACAACATAACACAATAACACGGGGCCCAATGAATCGGGTACTGGAGGCGTCTCAAGTCCGCTACAATCAGACATTGAATGTCACCCTCGCCTCGAGCTGTAAACATCAGGGCTCTGTAGCAGCACGCTGTTGTGTGGGTAGACTTGTAAATAGGTCGCGTGATGTCACCAGTGGCGTACTTGCGATTCATTCCAAGTCCGTACTAATGACCGGATCCGACATGTAGATGGAAGGTATACTTAGCTGATTGTTATTTAAATTGTAATCTAAAGGTTAAGAGCCAACCCGTCGTACTTTTCACGAGATGTGCGGTGTCGGGGCGGGGTGAGACGGGGGAATTGAAAGAAAATAGCCGCTGTGGCTCTGGATGAAACAACAAGCTTTTCGACCATGCTCGCGTTGACGATAGACGGACCGGGTAGGGCCCTCTTAAACGCTGCAGATTGTAACCATTCCAATCAAAGTCTAACATGAGTATTTTTTGATTGATTTCAATGTGAATACCTAAAAGTATCTGCTGTCAAGCAAAATGTATATTTTTTTTAAATCTTCGGTGTCCTGGAAAAGTGCAGTACTTACCTACCATGATCAAAATGTACAGAACGGAAGATATTTTCTAAATAACCGATAAAAAGCTTCTGTGGGGGGGGGGAGGGGGAGTTCAGAATGATGTGCTGATGTATTAATATTATAAGGTGGATTTTTATCTTGTTAGAACTACGTACTACGCTAGGCGCTAAGTCCGGAGCTTAGACACACAAGTGGCAATCGTTTCAAAGCGTTTCTTTTTAGTGTTCCGTGCCTCAAAAGAAAAAAACGGAACCCCGTAGAGGATCACTCGCGTGTCTATGCCTATCAAATGAAAAGGCTCATTGTGAGCAACTCAGTTTTATTTTTTAAATAATTTTTAGTTTTTTTTTTTTTAATTCACAAGTTTTCTTTGCCTATAGATTACAGGAAAACATATAAGAAAGCTACAACAACAAATAATAAAAATAAATTAATAATTAAAGAGGGCTCGCCTCCCACGATAGTACGGAACCCTTCATGCGCAAGAAGTTGAGGTCGAATTATCCATTGTCTATGCTCGCTTGACTTCGTTGTTTCCTCAATCCCACTCAGCATTGACGCGACCGCTTACGACCTGTCTCCAAGCCGACAGACTCTTGCAGAAGACCACAAGTCTTCTGCAGTATGGCCTGTTCGGTACAAGCTGCCTCCAACAGACTTCTTGATCGCGTCTGACCATTGCTCTGCCATGATATGGTGTTCCCCAGGGAGGGATCCTTTCCCCGACTCTATTTCAGATCTACGTAAATGACCTCTGCAGACTGAGTCTCCCAAATGGTAGAATTTACGCTTACGCAGATGACACTGCAATTCTTGTAGACGGAAACACTTGGGACATTGTGAAAGCAAATGCGGAGGTGGCCATGGCTAAAGTCATGATGTGGCTAAACTCGAACCTTCTTACATTAAACCTACAAAAAACGACTTATATTCCCTTTGCTATACGACGTAATGCTAAACCACCTCCTTCGTTCAGTATAACACCTCATTCCTGCACAAACTCGCTCACCCCCTGCACTTGTCCTCCGCTTGCTAGATCCGAAAGCGTTAAATACCTCGGAGTACACATAGACGACGCACTGAGATGGGACCAACAAATTGATGCCATCACCACCAGAACTTTACGTCTAATTTATTTATTTATTTATTTATTTAATCTTAAAGAAAGCTTACAGACTAATAACAATAATTAATATCATACATAAGTAGGGACATTTGCTAATTACAAGCTTCCACATGTATATATCTACTTAGTTACAAGTTACTTGCGTTGACCAGTTCGATTGTAAGAACGACACAATAATACATGTATTAATACATGTATGTGTTAATACATGTATTTAAGTCTCTTAGAGTATCCGCCGACCTAGAAACTCTTAAGATGGTGTACCTTGCACTATGCCAATCAGTGATTGGTTATTGCATAGTTACGTGGGGCGGAGCGGCTAAGACTAGACTTCTGAGGGTGGAGAGAGCACAGCGAGCTATACTTAAAGTCATGACGAAAAAGCCCTACCGGTATCCAACAACTGAACTGTTCTCTGACTGTAAAGTACTTACGGTTCGTCAGCTCTATGTGCTTAAATCCACCCTTAGAAAGCACGCAGGCCTTCCTCCTCCTATTACAAACAAACGCACGTACGCTCCACCAAATATACAACACAAGACCTCCTTCGCCAAACATCAATATTATATACTAAGTACTCATATCTATAAAAACGTTAACAAACATCTAAATATAATAAATCTAAACTCACACGCACTAAAATCTAAAGTAACAGAGTGGCTGCTCCTTAAGGATTACTCTTGCACGGAGTCTTTACTTACCTATCTTGTTTAATACACTCACACACCCCCCCACACACACCCTCCCACACACACACCCCCCCCCACACACACCCCTATACACACCACTCACACGAACAAACACACAACATACAATTTTTACTCTTGTATACCATACAGTAGAATGACACAGTCCACTTGAGATATAAGTTTTTGTTGAATAGTGACCGTAAACTACCTCTTATAATACAGGTATACCCTAGCTTAAGAGGTAGAGTATTATTCTTGTACAGAATTTGCAACCTAAACTATAACTGTATTTCTAATTCAAATATTAACTGTATTTCAAACTCTGTATGTCTTTGGTTAAATAAAGATTATATTATATTATATTATTATGAGCACGTTTACTTTCTACAAGGCCCAGTATCTTAAGCTTTTCCAGACAAAGTCAAAGTCAAAACCTTTATTGCGAACTAAGTGTACAATGTGGTGTTATGTTATGTTAGTACTTATGATTTAGCAGTCTTTACTTCTGACTTAAAAGCATTGCAATTTATTATTCGCCTGACCTTATCATCCTAAATTAGCACATTGCTAAAGTGATCGCAAATTATATCTGAAAAGGCTGAAAAGGTTCCTGGCATATTGTGGGAAGCTGTTTGGTGATGTTCTTCAGTATACATTCGTTCGTTCTCATGGTAGTTCTTGATATATACAGCAGCCTCCGCCGACTGCACATTTTTTTTCGTTGCCCCACACTTGGAATTTATTCTGTATCGCAGGTGCGTTTACAAACATTTAAACTCACATACAAAAATTGCCAGACCCAGAACAACTAACTCTAGGCCATACAAATATTTGTTTCCTACGGAAACCGCGCAATAGCCAATCGCTCAACCAATGCGCCAACCGTGAAGCATCGATTTTACTCAATGATCCTTGAGTGAAGGGGAAACTAATTCGATTTAATTTGTTGCAGGAACCACTATGGACGTCGAGAATGCAAATTGCAAGATTAAGGTGTCACAGTGTGCTGACATGGAAGTACTTCCCATCGAGAGACCACTGAAAATTGATGTGTAAGTAAAGCATAATCTGGCTACCACCATGTTGCTTGGAGTCGGCGCAGCACGTATTTTTCTTCTATTCTCTTCTGTTAACCGTTACGCTATCATTTACTCCTTTTTCTTTCATAACAGTTCTCACACAATCTATCCATCGTTTCCTTGGTCTTCCTCTCCCTCTCCACCCATCAACATTTAAATTCATCACTCTAATAGTGACATGCAATTCGTTCCTCATCATCACATGGTACCAAGACAGTCGATTCCCTTCCAACTTTTCTGTAACTCGGGCAATTTTCAAACTTCTTGTAATACACTCATTCCTTGCTTTATCCATTCTTGCCATAATCCACCTCAACATTCTCATCTCCACTACGTGCATGATTTACGTTTTCTGCGATAAAAAGGTGCATTTCTTCTTTATTCGAGATTTTATGTTCTTTCTTCTTTTTGGATTTTGATTTTGTCCGTCTTCTAATCGATAAAATTTTGTTCGCAGTGAGATCACCGGCTTAGAGAATATGATTGGAGAGTTACATAGGGTGTTCTCTCGTGACCACGTCAATGTACAGGATGTTCAGAAGCTGATGGCTGGATATAAGTCTGACCCAAAAGATTGGAGCAAATTCGCTAAATTTGATCGCTTTAGGTGAGTTCAAAACTTTGTATTTACTACTAGCTTTAGGTCAAGTTGAGGAAGGAGATTCTTTCACGTCAACATACCAACTGGAACTAGAATCCAGGGTTGTGGATCCAAACCCATGCGACACATTACATAACCGCTATTTTTAAAACAATAGAAGAACTGAAAAAAATTCTTTGAACCGAAAATTCGACGGCATAATATATGTCACATTCCAGGTCTGCGTCCCCCCTTCTCATAGAGAAGAGACCTGTGTCACAGCAGTCTGAACACTATGAACTGGTAATAAATGAACGAAAGTAGCGACAGCTGAACTTGAGGGCCCGGGTTAGATTCCCAGCAAAGTGCTCAGTAGCAGCCACGGAGTCTGGATTTGTGCCGCGTTGATAGCAATAGGCTCACCCCTATTATGTGGGACTTAAACATTACTGGTGAAATGTGGGTGTACTATTAGGTACAGCTCTACCTGACCTTTCGGAGATGACAGGTTTGATAAGAAAAAGGAATGGAAAATTATTCTTTTAGTTTCTATGTCAACTTGAAAGATAATTATTTGAATGATAATTAAAGAAGGTAATTATTTGCTTACCTATCCACCGAAGTTTTTATCATTACATTTTATTTGATTTCCAAGATTTGGAAAAATCACACGTATGTACGTAGGTAGATTGATTAATTTATTTAAATATTAAGATAGCAACTAGTATAATTTAGTTTTTTAAACTATAAGAAGTCTTTAAACTTTGAGGTAAGAATTTAAACATATTTGTAGGCATCTGATAAGAAACACCTGTTGATAAGGTTAGTTAGGTACTGTAACATGTAGCTAGGCTCTCATCAACTTCCTGCCATTGTCTCATGTTATTTGGGGTCGGCGCAACTCGTTTTTAAGGTTTCGTACCCAGGGGGTAAAAAAAGGAATACTATTACTAAGACTCCACTGTCCGTCTGTCTGTCTGGCTGTGTCTTATGAACCGTGATAGCTAGACAGTTGAAATTTTCACAGATGATGTATTTCTTTTGCCGCTATAACAACAAATACTAAAAACAGATTATAAAAAATATTTAAGGGGGCTCCTATAAAATATTTATTTCATTTTGTTTTTTTTTTTGTTTCATTCCTATTGGTTGAAAAAGGGTGGTCAAATATCTGTGCAGACCCTGAGTTTTTTTTTAACATATCATTGATATAATAAAAAGGCGAGCTTATTTTTCGGTCTACTAGTAGACTGATCCGCTCAAAAAGGGTCCTTTTTAGAGTTCCGTAGCCGAATGGCAAAAAACGGAACCCTTATAGATTCACCATATCTGTCGGTCTGTCTGTCTGTCTGTCCGTGTATGTCACAGCCACTTTATTCCGAAACGATTAGGACTACACAGTTGAAACTTAGTAGGTAGATGTATCTATGAACCGCTTTACGGTTATTATACAAAAAAAAAATAAGACTAAGGGGGCCCCCTCTTATTTTTTTTTCCCCATACATGGAACTGAAACTAAAAAATTTTATCAAACCTATACGTGCGTGGTGTCTAAGTGTCTATAGATAGGTCTTTAAAAATGACATAGAACCTAAAACTATTTTCTCTCAAAGTCAATCGTTTGAAGGATAGATACTTCCAAAGCGGTAAAATGTGTGCCCCCCCCCCTCTAATTTCTAAAGTAAGAGGAGGATAATTCCGAAAAAAAAATATAGGATTATAGAACGTAAAAAAAACATACAACAAAAATTGGTTTGAATTAGATTTGATGATTATTTTTTGAGTTATGGGACTTTTTCATCAAACTGCAGCAACAACTTTGTTTTTCATTAACATACTATGAAAAACAATTTATTTTTGTTGTTGAATGTAAAACAATACAACATATGAATGAGCCTTCAAAATATTATGTTGTTTGGTGCTACGGAACCCTATGTGCGTGTGAGTACGACTCGCAGTTGGCCAGTTTTTTTGTGTTACTACTATAATATTGGTTGACACGGTAAACAGATGTGGACATCTACATAAAAATGAGTAATTGATTAGATTCAGGATGGTCCTATAGTATTTATTTGCCAAAAAACAAAATAATATCAACTTTTGCACAAAAAAAAATTCGGAGGAAATTATTATTTTACCCATCATAAAAGCGCGCCCCCCGCAACCTGCTTCGATAAGACAAACAGTGGAAAATTAGGTTTCTGCCAAGATAAGGACTATCACACGATTTTAAATAACATTGAGTCACCTTAGTTTTCACTCGACAACGGCATAGTTTATCTAAAGGAAATGTTAGGGCCGCTACACACATCCATCAGGTAGTTACTTTCGGTTCGCCAGTATTTGTTGAACAACAAAGCCTCGGCACCCGAATAGCGCAACACACGTCTCTATCACATTCCAAAAGCTTTAGAGAAATTCGTCATATTTTTGAATTATTCGTAAAAAAAAAGCGACGAATATTGTTGAATTGTCAAAATTTAGAATTCGAGCGTTTACGCAGTCACCCAGTGAACTTACACCTAACGAAGCCGAAAGGCACTTGTTCTCCCCGTCATTGCGATAATTTTTCTTGTTGTAAACCATACCTAACCTTCTATTTACGGAGATCTTGGTTTTTTTTTTTTTTAATACAAATTTTTAATGTTATATCTTTACTTTAAGTACCGCCACGACCCCGTACCCACGTACTATTCAATACATCCATCCGCACAATGTGTTACAGTCCTACCGAGAAACGAGATTTTTCACCCCAAAAAAAAAAGACGTTTCCCAGCAATAGTTTTTACGTAGAGGTATTTAGGTTGATGTACAGAATGCTTGGTTAACAGCACGGATAGGAAAACTCCGTCAGGCATTTCGAACCAAACCGAGCGGCTTTTCCAGAACGAATTTGAATTTGCCTACGGACTTTGCCGATTCATGCCATCCCGGACATGTGTGCATAGTGCCCAAATGCGTTATTGGAATTTCAACTCTCCACGCTCAGCCGAGGGTTCGAATTCCAACAATACACTACATTTAGGCACTCTTTAAGAGACGACCATTTTTCATGATAAACAGGAGTTATTGTTTTCCAGCGTTATCAGTTAAGTGTTTACTTAATTTCGACGTAATGTCTGTACTATTTGATATTGTAGAAAGAATTGAGGTAGATTACCTGAATGATAAGAGGCGTAGCAACTAATTACCTCTTGTTACTACCTAAATGAGAATTCTGTTATCTTTTTTATAACCTCTCGGTGGGGTCAGTGTTTGTTGATAGATCGGTGTAGATGTTATGCTGTTTGTGTCGCGGTTAGTGGGTCGATGGGTTACTATCATACATATACATACATAACAACATACCTGTTTGCCCGAAGGGTTAGGCAGAGGTGTATATGTTACCGGCCAAACCGGATTTCAGGCCAAACTAGTTTGTCCTAGGCCACCCGGGTTAATTGGTCTATCTTATCAGGATACACTACCCCAAACAAAGCAATTAAACTGCGCCCAACTTAGATTTATTTATTTTATTTTATTACAACGGCTGTTAAACCAATTATAGTAACTAAAAAAGAACTAAAAGAGTTATACATACAATTAAAATAAACAAAATAACAAAGTAAAGGTTCACACTTTCATAAATTCCTATCCTTAGATGTAGCGCTCGCTCTGCTCGCTACGCTCGCTCTGCTCGCGCGTGGTTGGTCACCAATCTAACCTAACTTAACCCATTTAGTCGGGGTGCTCTATGATTATTCTTTGGTGATGATCCCTAGTTTGGCCTAGGACAAACTAGTTTGGCGTGAAATCGGGTTTGGCCGGTAACATATACAGGGTGTAACAAGACCTTTAACGAAGCCGTCAACAAAGCATTCTGAACATCCAACTATGTAACTTTACGCAAAAATTATTGCTGGGAAACGACTTTTTTATTGCATTTGCATATAAAAGAGAAGCTTATGGCTAAATAATAACAACCGCTCGGGTCGGTCTTTAAGTTAACCCGCGCTTGCCTAGGTTAGTCCATCGATGGGTGACCACCCATTACATACCGAGTTTCCTCCATGCCTCGCAAAGTAGCCATTGGTCCCGGCTGTCATCTGTGGATCTTTGACAGTCGTTACAGTAGGTATTAGTCAGTGGTCAAAAAAGTCTGACAATCAGTCTTATCAAGGGGTATCGTTACTCGGTACTGACTGGGTTGTGGAGGTCAGATAGGCAGTCGCTCCATGTAAAATACTGGTATTCAGCTGCATCCGGTTAGACTGGAAGCCGACCCCAACATAGCTGGAAAAAGGTTATGCAGATGATCTGATGCAAAAATTGTCACCCCGCCTACCCTGTAACAGTTCATCAGTCTTAAGTATTGATATTCTACTTTTATCTTTCTAAAAAACCGTATAACGCCATCTTTCTCTTTCAGATACACTCGGAACCTGGTGGACGCTGGTAACGGAGCCTTCAACATCATGATCCTGTGCTGGGGCCCTGGTCATGCTTCGGCCATCCACGACCACGCAGACAGTCACTGCTTCATGAAGCTGTTCAGCGGGAACCTGGATGAAGTCAGGTAAGGAAATAGACATTCGCATTTCTTTGTGTGTGATTGTTAAAGATGTCATTCGTCGTCTTCAAGGAGAAGATAAAGCTGTAATGTTGATGAATGGAGAAGAAGAGGAAGACCAAGGAAACGATGGATGGATTGTGTGAGGAACGATATGAAAGGGAAAGGAGTAAATGATGCCGTGACGTCTGACAGGGGAGAAATGAAGAAGGAAACGTGTTGCGCCGACCCCAAGTAGAATGCGGCCAGGGCCTACATGATGATGTAGAAGAGACATCTAAATTGGGAAGAATGTCCAACTGAAATGATTATTCCTCTCCATCAATATGATCTGCATTTGCCACGATTAGTCAGCTCTGATGTCATCTGGCTAACTTTCGTACTACGTAATTACTGCCGAATTGACGATATACAGGGTGTAAGGGACTGCCCTCCGCAGACTGTTGGGGTGAATTCAGTATATCATACTAAGATGACCGGTACAAGATTTTATTCCGGGAATCCAATAAATTTGATTTGCTTTATTTCCACGTAGCGAACGGCAAGTGCGACGACGTTCGATGAACTCTGTAGCCAGGCAGGAAGTGAGTAGCTGATTTCACGCGTCGTTCGTTGAGAGTATTTCAAAATCCATTGTTGTTGTTTTTTTTTATTTTAGCCGATATTTTTACATAAATGGAGAACTTCGTACAGAGAATGTACATTGCAATAAAGAAATAGTACCTAAAAAAACAAATGAATTAAAATCCGGTGGCATTGTCAGTTTGTGGAAGGCTGTCCCTTATAACCTGCAGAAGAATAAACAGTGGCATATCGTTTAACTAAACAAGGTGGAAGGTACACCGACGCCAAAACGGATACCACGTACGTATACAGTACATCATTCTGAACCACATAGAAATGTTTCATCGATAATATAAAAAAAACCGCTGTTTTCTAACAAAATTGCAATACCAAAACGGTCAAAATTTAAGGAGCAGAAGATTAACTTTTGAATTACAGATGATTTTCGATGTTGGTCGGTTCAGAATTATACACTGAATACGTGTGTATAACCGTTCGTGCGTCCCTTCTACGATGTGTATCCTAAACCGTTTGTATATTACTCAAGATGCAGATCTTAGGGAATTTCTTCTTTACTTTTCTTTTGTAGTTAGTCTAGTACCTAACCTGGTGTCAGAGTTTTTATGCCACCCAAGGGCCTCTGACTTGACTTTACATGCCGTCGAGAAATATCTCTCAGGCATGCTGGTTTCCTCGCGCTGTTTTCCTTCACCGGAGCAAGTGATAATTATACAATACGCACATGAATCCGGAATAGGAAATAGGTAATTTAAGATCTAATCAGTAGTTTGAGCTATTTTTTTAGGGTAAATATTAAATTAAGTTGAGACGAGGATTTTGCCCAGCAGTGGGACAGTAATAGGCTGGTATTATTATAGAGTCAATGAAATGACGGCCACATGAAACAAATTTGAATGTTATCTCAAGGTTCGGTAATCAAATGCTACTCGTATCACAGCTGCATGTCAGGTCGATGGCCTACTGTTAGTATGTTTGTCATCTGTAAAATAAGAACACAAAAACATGTAAAGCATGATAAGCAACCTCCCGGTGTTTTAGTAACAAAATATCAAAGACATACGTCGATAAGAGCTCTAGATAAAACTAGAAGATTTCTCGAAAACACGCGTCGAGGCCCCGTCACAGAAACATGACGAAACTAGCAATATTTTAGATTGTTATTACAATAATATTTGTATAACATTATCAGTGACAGTTGAGAGCAATTAAATTGCCTCCACGAGGACATACGTATCGTACACATAACATACTCTTATGTCCGGGTAATCAGCCCCACTACCTCCTTTTCTCAATCCTCCTCCTGACCTCCTGAGGACGCATCCTATCTCCTTTTCTTATAGCTGCATCATCATCGTCTGCTTAGCGTTTTCCCAACTATGTTTGGGTCGGCTTCCAGTCTAACCGCATGCAGCTGAATACCAGTACTTTACATGGAGCGACTGCCTATGTGACCTCCACAACCCAGTTAGTACTGGGTGATACGATATGCCCCTTGGTAAGACTGGTTGTCAGGCTTTCGCGTTACTGACTACCTGTAACGACTGTCAAAGATCTACAAATGACAGCCGGGACCAACGGCTTAATGTGCTTTCCGAGGCACGGAGGAAACTCGGTATGTAATGGGTGGTCACCCATCCGCAGACCAACCTAGGCAAGCACGGCTTAAGTTAAAGATCAACCCGTGCAGCTGTTATTATTTAACCACAAGCTCCTCCTCCTCCTCCTCTGTTCTTATCGCCGCATATCATATAGTAGCGTTTTATCAACTATCATGGGGTCGGCTTTTAGACTACCCGGATGCAGCTGAATACCAGTATTTTACATGGAGCGACTGCCTATCTGGTATCCACAGCCCAGTTGCTTGGTAACGCGATACCCATCGGTAAGATTGATACGGCTTTCAGGCTCCTGACTTGTCTAACGACTCTCTACCGTCTAGAAGTAACATTCCGGACCAGTCCAAGGCTCAGAGGGATCTCGGTATGTTAGGGTTGGATTCATCCTCGGACATGATCATGATTTATACGAGGGCGCATTACTATGACAGATTTGCGAGTCAAACATTCAAACGTTTAAATAAAAGAAAAAGATTTCAGACCTTGATCCATAATTATGATGTTAGTAATACACACTACTTATAAGGGCTTATGCCCGACTCGTCACTGTTCCGACTGGAACGATATGTTATTCCATACAAGAAGTCCTGATTCGTCATCATAAGAAAACAAATGATTTTTTATTTAATTTTGATGTTCCCGATTCGTCATCAGTATAAATTTGCGTGTCAGAAAGTACAGTTATTAAGAATAATATAGTATGAGTTTTTAATCAATTTATTTACAACAACCACAAACTAAAAAAAAACTTACAAACACAATTATCACAGCTGTGTCAGTAACAAACGAATTAAAAGATTTTAATTCATGTATCTGCTGCACTCCGCTGAAGCACCGGGTACCCAATGCGCCATAATAGTGCAGCACGACTTCTCACTAATGACCTTCAGAATGTGATTGCCGCTCCCACGCACTCTGTTCTGCGTATCATAAAAGCAATCTTTTTACATAAGATGGTACTGAAACCGTCAGTACGTGCTTCTGCTATTATTCTTGATGCGCAACATCATGAAAGTCTAGTTGCACTGAACTCTGAGGGCGTTGTATGCGTATATCGAACCCATAGACTGCACGTGTACAATGATTGACAAAAAGCCTTCAAAGAGTAATTCTTACTTCTGGTATGTTTAGACTTTATTAGATTGAATGGAAACAAAATGCAATAACTGATGCAACTTCGTCAGACTTTAATATATGATAACAAGTTCAAAATAATATTTATGTACAGTTGGCAAAGCAGATTAGTATTCAGGTTAGTAATAATTGTCTGTCTCAGGCATTGGTCAACGATATTCCATAATATTTTAGTGAGGTTGTCATTCACACTACAGGTGAAATCTCAACCACCGATCGCGGTTCAGCTTTGGCTCCTGGATTCATTCCCCGGGTTAGAAAATTGAATTGTCGATTTTAAAACTGTCACTAGAGCACCCTAGAATCTGAATTTGTTTCTTGTTGAATCTTTTGACGTCCAAAAAGTACTGATTCCCACCCTAATTTGTATAAATGACTTTTGAATTAGATTGTATCTGTAAAAGTCAAAGTTAATAAATCTGTTATTTCAAACACTGTTTTATACTTTCACGGTTCATAACTAAACTAATACGGTCACTTACGGGATATATCTTCCGTGATTATCAATTATTCTGAGCTCCCGATATTTCAACGCTGCTGCAAGCGTCATGATCGCGGGATGACTGGAGAATGCGGATGGATGGTTAATAAATTGTTAAAAAAAAAAAAAAAAACATTTATTTCAGGTTTCCCCATATTAAAAATACACGTTATTAGGACACAATCGTAAATCACAATTTAAAAATACAAATAAAATGAAAAATAAAATAATAATAAATACAGTGTCAACAAATTAGAAATACAATGTCAAGAAAATCAAATTAAAGTCAATGTCACACAAATATTACATCAATAATTTAAAATACAAATACAAATTTTGGAATTTGGATACAATATAATAGAACATAAATTAAAATAATACAAAACTCAGCAATAATGTTTAATAGTAATTAACACGCCCTGGCTATATGCCTACTGCAACACTTCCTAATATAAGGGCAGTCCAAACGTCCAGCGATCATAGCTAGGACGGCATTGGAGCTGGCTCGCACCCTGCGCACCAAGGACGCGCACCGCTTGCGCATGGTGGTGTGGAAACAGTCGGTGCGCGCTTCCGCAAACATGCCCGAGGCACTGCAGAAGCGGGGCAGCCCCAGTATCGCCCTGAACGCGTTGTTGTACTGGACGCGGAGGGCACTGAAACTCGCCTGAGTATAGCTAGCCCACAGGCTGCACGTGTACAAAGATGTGCAGTATGCTTTAAAAAGTGTGATCTTAACTTGATCAGAACAGCGTGCAAACCTGCGTGCCAACATATTCGCTCTTCTAGACACCGCCCTCCGCTCCCGTTCGATGTCCGCATGATCCCTGAGGTCAGCCGTGACCAAATGCCCCAAGTATTTAAATTGTTTCACCCAGTCTAGGGGAACACCATTGAGGTAAACTAGAGGTACACTTCGTGGAAATTTCGCACTACTCGTCTCAAAGACCATAAAGTTAAGTGCAGACAAATCCGTTTACCCTCTTTCTTAGTCTTAGTATTTATTTACTGTCTACCCGCATACTCCGGTCATCCCGCGACCATTGCTTTGCTTGTCGGGTCATTTGGTTCCCTTCAATATGGTTGAGTTGAATGGCGCTGAGCCATGCGTCATGTTCGTGAACGCTTTCAGTTGGGATTGGTCATCTCTTAGCTGCCACGGTTTATTTTAATTACTATATTTTTAAATTGTTGATTATTTTAATCTTTTACTCTGGACGCTCTTAATGTGCACGTCTTTCTACATCGTTCTCACATATAATATGTATCATCTCAACGTGAATGATGCAACAAAGATTTTGTAACAATATTTTGATTAAAAAGAGTGTCCATGGAGTTACTTTCCCATTCTTCTCCATAGAGATCTACGCTTTGGAATGTGCAACTACAGTATACTTTCTCAAGTTATTATGCCTTGTGACTGTGATGACTGTGACTGTAGCTTAGCTTTTTTTTTCTTTGAAATTCAAAAGTGCCTGTAATGGTCTAATTGAAATAATTATGCTTTGAGTTTGAGTTTGCAACAGCGTCGAAATATCGGGAGCTCAGAATTGATAATCAAGAAAGATATCCCGGTTTATTGACAGTATAAGTTTATCTATTATTTTTCCCACATCCTAGTAAGCCGAGCACATATACTTACTTATCTAAGTGAATTAAATACTTCCCAGTGCTTTGTGTTGACGCAACTTCATCCTGATTTATGATTCGAATAATATTATTATTTACATTATCAGCTGTTATTAAGTTATTCTAATCATTTATGATTACGTCATCAAATGGGGCAGTCCCCTGACCTCTCAATTTCGTCTTCTCTTTATCGACGTTAATACGCACGACTTTATTTTTATCTTTATTATCTGTTCAAGTGATACTGTTATTGTTTTATCTGAAATATCTTGAATGAGGTCATAATATTCAACTTTTATTCATCATCTGCGTAACCTTTTTCAATTTAAGATGCAACAGTCATAACCAATTTTAATTTTCATTAGAAAAATTAGTTCAAACTCAACTCAAAGCGTTTATTTCAATTAGACCTTCGCAGGCACTTTTGAAAGTCAGAAAAACAAAGGCGAAGCTACAGTCACAGACACAAGGCATAATAACTTGTGAAAGTACTGTAGTTGCCCATTCCAAAGCGTAGATCTCTATGGAGAAGAATGGGCAAGAAACTCCATGGACACTCTTTTCAATCAAAATATTGTTACAAGATCTTGGTTACATCATTCATGTTGAGATTATACATATATGTGAGAACGATGTAGAAAGACGTGCACATTAAGAGCGTCCAGAGTAAAAGATTATAACTATCAACAATTTAAAAACAATTTAAATATACTACCACCATACCCATTTCTCTTGCTTAGTTAGAGGGTCTACAGTTACAGCAACGTTGCTATCTCAGATAAACAGTTAAAGAAACATCAACTGTCAACGAGAGAGTCATTGTTAACTTTGTTTATAGAATCACCGATAGCTACTAGAATCAACTACTAGCTACTAGAGTAACGCATATTAACTAACCGTTATGCGTAAGTAAGTTATAGAAAACGGCCGTTAGCCAGTAGTGGTGTGGTTGGTGGACGTCAGATATGATGATGTTTGATGAAACCTTTTTGGTAGTATAAGTCAGATCATTTGACATTTTTGACATTACCCTTCAGCGTTATCTCCAGGCCCTCAGTTCTGAAAGTTATGATGCTAGTGACATTTGAAACTTTGTCTGTAAGGTGGTGACGTAACGGCAATCGGATCTGTGTTCTTTATCAAGAGTCCTATTTATTCACTTTTAACGTGCACATCTTGCTACATCGTTCTCACATAGTGTACCATCTCAATATGAATGATGTAACCAAAGTTTTGTAACAATATGCTGATTTAAAAGAGTGTCCATCGAGTTTCTTGCCCGTTCTTCTCCATAGAGATCTACGCTAGGGAATGGGCAAGTACAGTACTTTCTCATGTTATTATGCCTTGTGACTGGGACTGTAGATACATTTCATTGTTATCTTTGTTTCGACAGTTCAAAAGTGCCTGTAACTGGCCTACTTGAAATAAATGCTTTGATTTTGATTTTATGAGTAATGTTAGGTCATACGAGTAGTGTATTTTTACTGAAGGTTGCAAACGCGTGGCTAACTTCTGGGATGAGTGTTATGATTGCCATAGACTGGCTCAGATGAAGATGTAGGGAGGTTTTAGTATTTCTGCACCAAATTCATCGCCAAATATTTTTTTCTTAATATGTAGCAGTATGTCTTAGGATTTGAACAAACCTCACCATTTTTGTTATTTTTTGTCTCAAGCCACCCAGGTAACGGCCTATAAAGGTTGTAACAAGACCCTTAAAGAAGCTGAAAGGCATCTTTCTCCCCGTCGTTGCGATATTTTTTTTGTTGTGAGATATTGGTGGTCAAAGTTCCAACTTTTTCACAAGTTTTAGGTAGATTTCGTCAAAAAAAATCGACCTATTGGTCTTGCACCTAAAGTCGAGTTATCCAACAATTTCACCATAGGGGGTCTAGTTATGACCCGTAGAGCCCAAATCAACAGCCGGTTTAAGAGTTTTATATATATACAGCGTCTAACAGAAATGGTATAGTCATATGGAAGACTGTGGTACGGACCATCAAATTGAACAACTTTCTCCTTGGTACCACCATCGTAATCGTAAAAAAATAATCAGCTGTCCCATACATTTGGGTTGAGTAGATATTTAAATTTTGTATGGGACAGCTGATTATTTAATATTCAAGTACTATTCAATCCATCCATCAGCACAATGTTTTGAGTGCGTTACATAGAGTCCTACCGTAAAACGTAACCCCAAAAAAAAGTCGTTTCCCAGCAATAATTTTTGCGTAGTTTGATGTACAGAATGCTTGTTTGACGGCTTCGTGAAGAGTACTGTTACACCCTTTATATACTTACTTAGTTCGTTTTGAAATGTTCCAGGTCTATTAGAATGAAATGGCAAGACATAAAATATACCACTGCTGTATCTTCAGAATCTTAAGGAAATGCAATCCCGGCAGAGGTTGTATTAAGAACAATTGCATAAGAATTAGTCATATCAGAATTTTCCAGTGGAACGAACCCCTTTCATGTTTTGTCAAAGTTACACCTCTATTCGGATAAAATCTCATATCATTAAATCAACTGTCAAATCTGAAGGATAGGTTTTGACAGCTTGGTGAAAACAATCACCAATCAAATAAGATATGAAATTTGAAAGTAGATAAAATTGACGAGACTTTCAAGTACCATACGCTGAATGTCTTAAAATATATAGCATTGATAGGATTTCCAGAAATAGCGCACTTATCAAAATCCTGATAAAAAATTTCAACCATCATATCTGTTTGACATTTGCGCAGCTGTACATTATGGTCGGCTTCCAATCTAACCAGATGAAGTTGAATACCTGAATTTTACATGGAACCACTGATGTATACTATATCTGACATCTACAACCCAATTTTCGGTAAAACTAACAAATACCGGCCTAGTGGAAGGGTTCCGTACCATCGTAATCGGGGCAAAAGTGCTATTGGGTTCTTCCCTTAGAAAATAAATTTCTCAGTAGTAGCCCGGAGTATTGAAATTTCGCGGTGTGCCGTGTGATACGGGTATCCCCATGCCACGTTAAGCCGTTGGTCCTGCGCTTGTTCTCTCTCCGCGAGTATCAGATTGCCGTCCCATCGGACTATGAGAGTAAAGGAACAGAGAGTGCACCCGTGTCTGCGCACACACTTGTGCACTATAATATCTCCCGCGCCGATGGCTAATCTGTGTTGAGATTGGCCGCCGTGACCGAAAACGGTCTGAAGGATATATAGGAGAGCCCTCTTTCATTTTATTTTAAATACACATTCTGTGAAAATCTAAACTGTGTACCTATTACGGATCATGTGATACAGTCCGCTGACATGCAGACGGATGGACGGACCGCGGAGTAATAGAGAATTTGAATAGGGTCCCGCTGCTTATCGGAACCCTAAATATCAGCTAATGACCGACGGGACCAACGTCTACTGGGCTTTACGAGACTCGGTGGAGTCTCTGTATGTAATGGATGACCACCTATCCACGGATCGACTTCTGCAAATGTTGCTTAACATGCAGTTATTACCTATAATTTAGCTACAAGAATAGAATAGAAAATAATGGTACCATATTATTTTCTTTATTCATTTACTAGCTGTTGCACGCGGCTTCGCTCGCGTTTTGGTCTGAAATTTTCCCACGGGCACGTTGTAAATATAGCCTATGGCACTGGGGGATAGTGTAGCTTCCTATTAGTTAAAGAATTTTCAAAATCGGTTCAGTAGATCCAGAGATTACCCCCTACATACAAACTTATAATTTACAAATACCTCTTTATAATATTAGTATAGATATACATTTGATTTACATTTTTAAATATTCCTATACAAATTAATATAAAACACATTTAAAAATATAAAAAAATATAGTATATTATTATTTCCTTTATTTATCGTTTTTTACAAATTAGTTTCATATAAATATTCCTTCTAAAAAGTACTTAAGTAATATAAAAAAAAAATATATATAAAAAATTGTTGCCCACCGGTATCGTATATTCTTTATTGTACACCATACAAGTAACATTCATAAAAGAAAACATTTCACATAGGGTGAAATCATGAAATAACTCCTCTCGCTCTGGGCTGAACAGGAGGGATTGTCAGACTTTTACTGACTAAAACCCATCCATGTTCCTTCTTTTGCCCTGTGTGTTCCAGAGCCGCGGTATCTCTTTCGAACAGTCCCGCAACCCTGGCGGTGTATTACGGCAAATCTAAAGATTAAAATCGTTGCCATAAAAGAGAAAAAATTCTGACGTCAACATTCTAGACCTTCTAGAACCTTCTATAAGTTCCAACCATGTAATAGTAAAATATCTGTTTGTCTGTAAGGTCAGATGGACGACAGGTCACTGTTATCAAACCCTATTGTTGATTCAATGGACTGGAATGGACAATTTTCGCCGATAAAGTTGAAGAGCAGTTCTATCTAGATTTTAGTTAACAAGTATATTGTATGTATTTGATTATAACCAAGTTCGTTGTACTTGTTGATGGGCGATGGGATGTGAAGGTCTGTTAACCAGGTCATCTTCTTCCAGCCTTTGTTTTATGTTACTTGGGGTCAGCGCAATATGTTTTTTTTTTCTTCCAGTCTCCCCGTGTCAACCGTCACGCAGCATTTGCTCCTTTTTTTGGGTTCCGTGCTAAAAAAAATAAATAAAAAAAACCCGACTGCGTAAAAAATAACTAATAACTTTAAATAAAAACTGAAAAAAAAAACAAGTTCAGTCCAGAAGTGTAGAAAACAATTTAATTACTACAACATCAAAATAATTGAATCATCAATACACACATAAAATAAAACAAATAGTAAATTCTAATACGGAACTTAAAGACTGCAACAGTACGGGACCCATTACACAATCTAGACTAAAATCATTGTATCCAATATGGGTAATAAAGAATATTACATGCATACATACAAGGTACGAGCGAAAAACATAACCCTTCCTTGGCAGTCGGGTAAAAACGGAACCCTTATAGATTCGCCGTGTCTGTCCGTGTATGTCACAGCCACTTTACTCCGAAACTATTAGGACTACACAGTTGAAACTTAGTAGGTAGATGTATTCTGTGAACCGCTTTACGATTTCTATACAAAAATAAAAAAGATTGAATGAGCCCGGGGGCTCATGGATACATGGAACTGAACCTAAAAAATATTTTGTTCATCAAACCTCTAGTGGGGTTTATAGATAGGTCTTTAAAAATGACAGTGAAGTTCCTAAAGCCATTTTCTCTCAAAGTCAATCGTGCGTACCACTGGTCAGTTTCCTTACTCGTCAATTTCAATAATTCACCAGTTTACTCATTAGTCGTTTGACAATTTTGCTAGTTAGTCATTTTCCTAGTTTGGCTCCCCATATATGGAGCTGAAACTAAAAAATATTTTTTTCATCAAACCTATACGTGCGGGGTGTCTATAGCTAGGTCTTTAACAATGACATTGAGGTATTATTTTATCTTTCATAATCAGTTGTCACGCAATCCTGCTGGATCTCTTCTTTGGTCATCCTCTGTCTCTACCCTGCCCATCCAAATTTATATACAGGGTGTGTAGATCTCTCGTGTGGTGTCTCACACCGATACTGAACGACTTTTGTTCTATGACTTTTGGAAATTCATTTTTTTTTTAGTTATACATGTTTAAATAGAGAGTCGATCTTTAGGTTAAGCCGTGCTTGCCCAGGTTAGTCTGTGGATGGGTGACCGCCTATTACATACCGAGTTTCCTCCATGTCTCGGAAAGTAGCCGTTAGTCCCGGCTGTCATCTGTAGATCTTTGACAGTCGTTACAATAGGTAGACAGTGGTCAAAAAAGTTTGACGATCAGTCTTACCAAGGGGTATCGTATTACTCAGTACTAACTGGGTTGTGGAGGTCAGATACGCAGTCGCTTCATGTAAAATACTGGTATTCAGTTGCATTCGGTTAGACTGGAAGCCGACAAATAGTAAATTCTAATATGGAACATATAGACTGCAACAGTACGGGACCCGTTACACAATCTAGACTAAGCTAGGCAGTTGTTGATGTTAACATGTAGCTCAGCTGTTCGCGTCAGTTCATATAGAATATCCATAATTCAAGATCTCGTAGAACAAAAGTTGCATGTATTATGTTACCTTGTGTACTGGTAACGGCTCCGATTAAAATACCGTAGATCCTTGATTCGAAACCCAGGCAAACTTTTCTTCTGGGGCTGCGGGACTGTTCGAAAGAGATACCGTGGCCCCGGAACACAAAGGGCGATGAAGGAACATGGATGGGTTTTAGTCAGTAAAAGTCTGACACTCCCTCCTGCTCAGCCCAGAGCGAGAGGAGTTATTTGATGATTTCCCATCAGAAAAAAAAAGCACACTTTTCTTTGTGTAATGAATTACATCACTATTGCTCTCAAACCAGTCATGGAAACTATCCTGGAGGTACCACCATGTCTTGGAACTAAAACCAGTACACATGAAGCAGTAGGCCCGCGTGGTAGATTACAGCCCACGCCCTCTCATAGAGAGGAGACCTGTGTCCTATCTGTGGGAACAGGTTTAAGGAATAGCTAAACATGTGACTGCCTCGTTGGTCTAATGGTCGCAAACTGAGCATGAAGTCCTGGGATCAATTCCCGGGTAGGGCACAATGTTATTGGGTTTATCTATCAAGAATTTCTCAGTAGGTACTAGCTTCGGACTCTGAATTTGGGCCCGGTATATGGCAATAGGCTCGCCCCCTATTACAAAGGACTTAAACATAAATGGCGAAGTGTGGGTGTACTATTAGGTACACCTGTGCCTAACCCTACAGGCGTACATGGCGTGATATTATGTTATGTCAATACGTTGTAAAAATCTACGCCAGTCAGTTAAAGGAAGCTATTTTAATACACCCCAACTTTGTAACCAAGAGCTGTATTGATCTACAAAGTCAGTAATGTGTATTTTACTGATCAAATTAACACGGTTACTATATCTTAGCAAACAACAATTTTCTTTTGTTCTACAACTAAATTAATTTCGTGAAAAATTAACCCACAAATTCCAATAACACTAATTAAATATAATTAAACGATTTCCAGATACGAGTGGCCTGAAAACGTACAACCGGAGGTGATGAAGGTCTTGAACAAAAACAAATCTAGAAGAAAATGCTGCTCCGAGAGCCAAGATCTACCCGATGCCGTATCCGAACTGAAAATCGACGACAATGACAGTTGTGAATGTGACAGCTGTCAAAAGAGAAGGCAAAATGACAGCTGTCAGGAACAAGAAAATGACAGCTGTCAAGAACAAGAAAGTGACAGCTGTCAGGAAAGGCGGGAGACCGGTTATGGGGATGATAGTGAAGAGGAGGGATATGATGTAAGGGATATGAAAGTGAGGGGGACTTCAAGAATGGAAGTCGACGATGTTTGTTATATTAATGGCAAGTATCTGATATAAACACATTAATTATTTTAATATTAATACCTACTTCGTTTGTAAATAAATAGATTTTATGATTGTCTGCTGATATAAATAGGAAGTGAGTGCCTAACCTTAGAATTGCAATAATAAGTAAATTTATAACCAAGTAATAATATTTATTTTAGGATATATGTTATAAACAGACTTAGTTATTGGTATTACTGTATTTATAAATAAGATGTATAATACAGTCAACAACAAATTTAAAATGTTTTTTCAAACAAAAGTGCTTTCTCAATGAAAACCTTTTGTACAAAACGCCTGATAATATGATTCTTCATTTTGGTAATTGTGGTTTTGCTTATCAATAAATGATAGGACATATCGCCAGCTTAATTGTTGTCTGTGAGGTTAGTAGCGACAAACTGTCGCTACAGTGTCGAAGCGAGAATTACTAATATTATGTCTGTAATTTGTCAGTTAGGATGTAGGAGGTAATCTTCGAAACTACTGATCTGATTACGAAAAAATTCCACTATTAAGGCGCCTCCCCGAGCAAAACGCAGCGGTAGCCCTGTTTTGTGCAGTTTTTTGGAGCTATCTACTCTTTACCCAAAATAAATACCAACTTATAAAATAAACATGAAATTTCTGCATATTCTTGACTCCAACATGGTAGTTTTGGATTTTTTTTTAGTAGTAAAATGTAAAATTAATCTCCTCACAACGAAACCACATAAATGAGGCAGGATTATTGATGGCTTGCATCTCCTCGTAAAGTAACCATCATTTTGATTTTCTTTTTACACTAGATGGTAGGCAATTTATTAATAAACATTATGCTAGTTTTATATTTGCAAAAGACCTAAATTTGATTTTATAAAGATTTTATTCCAAAATCTGAGCGTACTCGCTAGGTACGTATATTGCTATTTTCTATCTCACGATCTTATGCTGGGTGGCGTGCGGCGAAAACGGACGAATGCTCAAGGTTATTTGGTCAGGGTACCGCCTTAAGAAGCTAAATTATCCCACTATAAGTGTCATAGGCTATATTTTAAACGTTCGTGGGATAATTTCCGACCTATAACGTTAGCAGACGCGGTCAAAAGCTTGTAGATTATACAGAGTGTGGAAGACTATGACATATTCTTTCAGTTATACAGGTGACCGATTATACAGGGTGAAAGCGTTTGTTGCCCGTGGTACTACCAGTATTACTACCAGTACGAGTAGTATCACGGGTAAAAAAGCAACCCGTAGAACTACCAAGCGGTTCAGTAGTACCACGGGAAGTTTTTTTTTTAACCCATGTTACGCTCGGGTTGGTACATAAGATCAACATTGAAAATCTCAACACCATAATCTCAACGATTAAGAAACTCAACACTGATGGTGTGACTGACACTTGGCGGCTAATTTTGACTAATTAGCGACTAAATTTTTGTGTTATCAAAATTAGAATCAGAATCAGAATCATTTATTTGCGAAATATGGGTAGTTCAAGAGGTGACATTTTTATATAAGAGCTTTAGACCATATCCTACCATGACAGGTGTGCAAACATTAGGTATAAATACAAATTAAATAGTAAATTCGTAAATTAAAATCCCTGATGGTGGCTCTGCCAGTGTCAGTCACACACACTGATGTATAAAATGAGGCACATCGACGCACAAAGGTCAAAATATATAGAACAGCGGATTTAAAAAAAAAGCGTTTGTGCGTCAATATCCCTTCCACCATATACAGGGTGTAAACAGGCCCTCCACGAAGCCGTCAACCAAGCATTTTGTACATCAAACTAAGTAACTCGACGCAAAAAATTTTGCTGGGAAATGACTTTTTTTTTTGGGTGAAAAATTATGTTTTACGGTAGGACTCCATGTAACGCACTTAAAACATTGTTTTAATGAAAGGATTAAATAGTACGGGGGTCGTGGAGGTACTTAAAGTAAAAATTTTACTTAAAAAAAAATGTCAAAAAGTTGGAAATTTGACCCTCTGTAACAAGAAGGTTCCCAGGTATGGTCTAGAACAAAAAAATGACGGCTTCGTTAAGGATCGTGTTGCACTCTTTAAAGGATCCGGAAGACTAAACAGGATGTAGAACTAATATTTTTTTTCTTTTAATTTTCAGATGCACTAGGCCTCCACCGTGTTGAGAACCCCTCGCACGTAGACGGAGCAGTCTCCTTACATCTCTACTGTCCCCCGTTTGATAGCTGCCGTGTGTTTGACGCTAGGACTGGCAAGCCTACTGAAGTTAAGGTCACCTTCTGGTCCATGTACGGGAAGAAAATTAAGAGGGTGTGTATGAGATTTTTCAAAATTGTTTATATTTAGTTTTTGGGGAAATTTTGGAACCCTGAATTTAAACTTTTTTTTTTAAATAAAGTTTTGTACATCCTGCTTCGTTGATTTAGTAGTTGTTAGTGATACTGCTGGTATTAGATCCTGGGTTCGATGCCCAGGTTAGAAAAGTGTTTTAAATAGCACCATTGAAAATTTCCAAGGCCCAGTCTTAATCAATCGGCTCGTCGCCTTTTGAGTAGAACTTAAACATGCATAATCAGCCTATAAGTTCCCACTGCTGGGACACACAGCCTCCTCGCTACGAGAAGGAATGGGCTATAATCTACCACGCGGGCCCAGTGCGGGTTGGTAGATGTCACATCTCTTCGGATTTTCGGTTCTAGGACATGCCGGTTTCCTCACGGTGTTTTCCTTCACCATTTTGAGAGCAATGGTGATGAAATAAATTACTCAAAGTAATGCGCCTGCCTGGGTTCGAACCCACGACTTACTGTGCGTAAGTCAGGATCGCCACCACTGGGCCACCGCTGGTCTCACAATAAAAATGAGCTTAAACATACCTTGGCAAAATGTGGGTGTAATTTAGATAGGTAGACCTCTGCCTACCTTTCCGGGGATTACTACAGTTGAGATTTAATAGATGTTACGGTTTCACCAAGACCGCAAGAGTATAGGGGTGATAAATGTAATGGAAAACGTTTGCCTAATTTTGGTAGAAATAGAACAGTCGTAAGATGGCTTAGTTATTTTCTGTATTTTCAGATAATTAACATAGCTTCATTATATCACGCCTGTAATTCACGAAGGGTTGGGCAGGGGGTGTACCTTCTTAATAGTACACCCACATTTCGCTAGTTATGTTGAAGTCCCATGTAATAGGGGGCGAGCCTATTGCCACCAACCGGGCACAAAGCCAGACTCCATAGTAACTACTGAGAAATTCCTGATGGAAAAACTTAGTAAATAAATAAAATAATAAATAAATAAATATCGCTTGACATTACACACAGCGCCATCTAGGTGCCACACTAAGCAACGAGGCTTGTGTCGTGGACACCAGATAGTTGATAATACTACATAGATACTTTTTGTTTGTAAATACATACTTATTATACATAACACTTTGCCCGACCTGAGAATCGAACCCAGGACCTCGTGCTCAGCAGTCGCGATTGCAATCACTAGACCAACGAGGCAGTCCACAGTTTTTGACATTATTGCCTTCTCAGGCCAATCAGTCAGATACATTACAAGTATTTTTTTTTATATTTTCAGGTAATTGAAGCAAACGACGCAGCCGACAGTCAGTAATACAGCTAAAAGCTAACAAAACTGAAGTAAAAAAACATTCCAATCTAGTATTGTTAAACAAAAATTGTTGATTATTTTATTAAGAATAATGTTATACGACTATTGTATTGATATTTTTAGTAAAAGTGCGGTCCAACCAGTATGGACTGGCTACGGACAGCGATCTCTGACGAACAAGCTTTACGAAGCCATCAACCAAGCATTATGTACGTCAAACTAAATTTTTGCTGAGAAACAATTTTTGTATGGGGTGAAAAGTCACTGTTAGCGGTAGCGCTCAATGTAACGTACTCAAAACATTGTGCTGATAGATGCGCTGAATTGCACTTGGGTCATGGAGGTATTTATAGTAAGGTTACAACATTAAAATGCGTGTTAAAACAAAAAAAAATGCAATGTTGAGAAGAACAAGTGCTTCTCTGCTTCGTTAAGGGTGGTTTTGCACCTTTCATACATATTATAGTTCAGTACATTATATTTCACAGTCCGGTTTCCAGAGCCGAGTCCACAATTTGTCCATACCGGTTTGACTGAACCTTAAGAGCAACGGTCCAAAGTAATAATTAATTGTGTAATTTCTTTTATTAGTCTTTTGGGGTATTTTTTTTACCCCATTTTTTATTGTATGTTTGTAGTACGGTTAGAGTACATTTACGATCATGGTTAAATCAAATAATATGTTTGGTAGTGCATTTATACCGGCTCAAAATGTTTTCCAAGGCTAAGTAATTTGCATTATCTTTAGATTAGCTTTAAAACATATATATGGACATCAGTGTATTTAGGTTTCCTTATTTAATGTACCTAGCATCCGTTCAATTTTAAAATCTTTTAACGAATTATCGAGTTAAAAGGGCAACCATAATGTTATAAGTGTAAAGTAGCACTCACCAAAGAGGATGTAAAGGTCTTCTATAAACTTACTCAGAATCACTCACTCACTCACTCAGTATAAAACAAAGTCGCTTCCCGCTGTCTGTCCCTATGTATGCATAAATCTTTAAAATTACGCAACGGATTTTGATGCGGCTTTTTAATAGATCGAGTGATTCAAGAAGAAGATCTATTTGTATGACATTGCACCCGTGCGAAGCCGGGGCGGGTCGCTAGTACTTCAATAAGAAGATCGCAAGGCCCTAAGCATGAGCGCGCGGTGTAAGTACGTCGATTTTAAAATGAAAAATTCCTATATAGATATTTATATATATAGATATTTTCATAATTTTAATATTGTATTCATATCTATAGAATATGATGTTACTGATTGTGCTTAATGCTGATAATTTTATTTTCGATTAAAAATCGACGTATTTACGTTACGTTTTCAACGTGCGCTTGAATCTTAAAATAAAATCATAGCAATTGTCTACATTGTAGTCATCATTATGTATATTATTTTCGTAATTTCGTATTCTAAACCCTGTCAACCTATCGTCAAAGATTAGGTAACCAGTGAATTGATGCCCAAGGGTGTGCCAAACCGCAGAATAGAGAAAAGCTTAATATTAGAAAGTACTGTGAGTTCTGAATGGACTTAATATTGCTTAGTGCCTTTGTAATCCCTTTATGTTTATTAACTTTTTGGCGTATACAGGGTGTATTTTTACCCCCTCTTTTTGTATCGGGGGTAAAAATACACCCTATCATCATCATGTGACCCTGATCAATAAAATTTTAAAAGGGATTCCTAATAAAAATAACGGTTAACATTGTTAAACATAATTTTTAATGTGCCTTATGTATTTTTAACTAGAATAAAACTTAATATAAGACATAACCCTAAGAGGCAATTGTAAATGTATATTTATTTACAATAATTTTACAAAATAAATAAATAAAATAATATTTTTAGCAAAACATATATTTTTTATTTTACTTCCTGATTTATTAATAAATACACATTCTTGTTTTTTATTGTAGACATAAAATAATTGAGATTTATAAACGATTTATATACTTAAAAAGTTTAATTCTCTTTTTTCATTGATGACAATAATAAAGAGAGTTCGTAAATCATTTATAAATATTAACATTTTCTGAATAGAGGGCAATGATTAAATTGTTTAAGTTTTTTTTTTGAAAACTCGCCGTGCTATCACGCTTGTTCGGATCGCTAGGAGGTAAAAAATCTAATTCAGCAAAGGTAGAGATGCCAAACGGAATTCCTCCTTATGAGTCAAGAGAAAAAGAGAGTAGCACGTTTTACACTATTATCAAAAAAACATTTCTTTTTTTTTTTATTAATAGCGATAATTTACAATAAAATCATAATTTTCAGAATAATTTAAATTTTCTCAGCTTCTAGATCTAAAAATCTGTTTAAAGTTCAATTTTCAACACCTTCATCATGTTTTCGTCGATCTGGTTCCATGGGAGGAAGACTTGCACACCATCGTAGCCAGCAGTAGCCTGGACAGAGTTCCTGACGCATCCAACGTTGCAGTTGAAGTCACAAGTGTACGTGTTGGGGTTGAAGTGAAGACCTTCAGAGCAGGTGATCACAAGAGGCTGGTCACCGTTGCAGATCCAGAATTTGTCGCAGTCATCATGAGCCCATGGGGCAACGTTGCACTCGTTCTTGCATTTGTCTGCGGGGTTGATAGGGCAGGATCCGTCGCAACCACCTCCAGGGGTAGTTCCCACAGTACTGGGGATTGTTTCTGTTATAGGCGCTACCGTCGTTGTTGGCACAGGGACGGTGATTGGGGGGGTTACAGGCGCAACCGTTGTTGTTGCTTGGGTGACGGTGATTGGCGAGGTTACAGGCGCAGCTGTCGTTGTTGCCTGAGTGGCGGTGATTGGGGGGGTTATAGGCGCAGCCGTCACTGTTACTTCAGTAACCGGTGCAGCTGTACTGGTGCAACCACCATCTGGGTTGGGGCTGGGGCAGCCACCATCATCCCAGTGTTCACAGCCAGCGTACTGGGGCCAGTCACAGGTCTGAAATTGAAAAAAAAAATGTTTTACGTATTCATGTTGAACGAAGGTCTATATTATTTTTTTCTTTGTCTAGTCCAGGTTTAAGAAACAAGAAATCTGTTGTCTGAAGGATATTCTCTCAATAGCTAGTGAGTATGTGTAGCTATATTTGTATACTGTATAATGTTCCTTAGTTTTGTATTAGGATTATTTTATGAAGGTCTGTGTACAATGTTTAAATATTCTGAATGTAGAATTAAATGTATTATCTACGTCATGAAGTGGTTTTAAAAGGTCAATCAGATCTCAAACAAATAAAAGGTGAAATATTCAATTGTTTAGAAAGTCATCGATCAAGATGATACCATGAATTTGGTGAAAACCATTGACTGAATCCAACACTTTCAATGTAATTTTTGGTATTCTTTCGTTTGGTATTATTTACCCGACTGCGGCGAAGCCCAAAAAAAAGGTTATTAGAAGAAGGTGGTTGAGTTATTAAAATAAAGGATATCATCTGATGACCTAGTTTTGCTTACTATAATAATTTAGACTTGTGCTATTTTTTTTACAGATATCTCTATGTCAAAAAGTTCCAAAAACACAAATGCCACTACCATTAACATGAAGGGGCTGATTCAACTCTTGTAAGACTGCATCGGCTTCTTGGACTTCTAACTAATTGTAACGAGAGCTCGAAGGGCTCTCAGAACAAAATGGATGCTCACATATCTACATATCGATTCGTGCGAGCAAGCCTGCAGTTTTATCCAAGTGTAAAACACATATTATTATATCATCTAAATAATTTAAAAAAAAAAAGAATAGCTAGATATTTACCTGAGACGAAGGGCTGAAATGAAGACCAGCAGGACAGTCAGCCTCAACCGTCTTTCCGTGAACGCAGTAATAGAACTTGCCGCAGTCGCTCTCATGAGGCAAAAGGTGGTGGACTTCGAAGTCAGCTGGGCATCCATTAGGGAGAGGCACCCATGGGTCTTCGGGGTCCACCGGATCATCTGGGTTGGGGATCTCTTCGCTGCTCTCTGGGAGAGGCGCAACCGTCGTTGTGCCCTGAGTGATTGGGGGAGTTACAGGCGCAGCCGTCGTTGTTGCCTCAGGGACGGTGATTGGTGGGGTTACAGGCACAGCCGTTGTTGTTGCTTGGGTGACGGTGATTGGCGGGGTTACAGGCGCAACTGTCGTTGTTGCCTGAGTGGCGGTGATTGGCGGGGTTACAGGCGCAGCTGTCGTTGTTGCCTGAGTGGCGGTGATTGGCGGGGTTACAGGCGCGGCTGTTGTTGTTGCCTGAGTAGCGGTGATTGGGGGGGTTACAGGCGCAGCCGTCACTGTTCCTTCAGTAACCGGTGCAGCCGTACTGGTGCAACCACCATCTGGGTTGGGGCTGGGGCAGCCTCCATTATCCCAGTGTTCACAGCCAGCGTACTTGGGCCAGTCACAGGTCTAGAATTGAAAAAAAAAAAGTTTTAAGTATACAATGTTGAACGTAGGTCTATTTTTCTACAATAGAAATTAGTGCCTATGTTGACAAATGTCATTGTGCTATGGCAACACTTGTAGTTCTTGACAAAGTAGTCGACATTCAGGATTATTAAATAATTGCTGAACTTGCATAACGGTATACCTGGGGCCAATATCCGCAGTGGTCTAATGGGAATAAAGGAAATAACCGATCTAAAGATTTTTACAAAGAAATAATAATTGTATCAGTGAAAACGTGGATTATGGCTCATTTACGTGTTATGGCACATTCAGGTTGTTATGACAGATTCGGTTGTAGCCCATATCCGGTTACCGAATAGTATAAAAGGGTTTTCGGTAAGCCATATTTGGCCGCATACCGTTTTCGATGACTGAACACGGCTGACTTGTCGAAACGCGCCACTCATTGTTAAATCGAAGCTCATTCTTTCAACATGAGTATACACAGTTCGGCTGAATGCGGTTGCCAAATCCAGTAAACCGACAACTTAATGTAAACAGCCCAATTCGATGAATCAATTCGGTTAATCCTAATGCGGTCGCCACATTCGGTGACCGACTTATTGTAAACGCGCTATTATGCTGATAGGCCTAAACATTTTTTCATTTGGCAAATGAAAATAAATTTGTTGATGGTTATACAATATGGATTGGCTGAATTTAAAATCTTCACGGCTTTCGACTTCATTTTGTAGACGGTTTTCTTCGGAAGGGGAAAAAACAAAAAGATATACATCAGAAATCAAAGACAACGATCACCACTAATTAGTAATGGTTTGAAAACATGACTTCTTATCAGATTTGCCTAATTGCATGATAAATTAATTTACCAGACCATTTAAAGGTTGTACTAGATTTTCAATAGTTCAGTTTTAATTTTACTTTGAAGGAGTGTGCAGGAATTACTTTTATACTATCAGAATTTTATAGTTTGTTGTGAGCATCATTATGTCATCCAAATATATGAAGTAAGAAAACTATTTTGTAAAGGATATCCTCTTACTAGCGAGTGAGTAATGAGTATATGTATACTGTCTAGATTGTTCCTTTAGTTTTTATAAGATTCTTTTATGGAAGTCTGTGTACGATGTATAAAGATTCTGAATGTAGAATTAAATCTGTTGTCAAAGTATTATATTATCTGTGCTATTGTGTATTTATTTCATGAAGTGGTTTTAAAAGGTCATTCAGATCTCAAATAAATACCAGGTGAAATATTCAATTGTCTATTATGTCATCGATCAAGATGATAAAATGAATTTGGTGAAAACTATTGACTGAATCCAACATTTATAATGCAATGGGCTTATTATTTTTTACCCGACTGCGGTAAAGCCCAAAATATGGGTTATTAGAATAAGTATGGAAGAGGTGATTGAGTCATTCAAATATAGGATATCTGTTGGCCTAGTTTGTGTTAATTTACTTGCATAAATAATTTGGACTTGTACTTTTTTTTACAGATCTCTTTATGTCACAAAACTCTCAAAATACTAATGCCACTACTATAACATGGAGCTGAAGGTGAAGGAAAACATCGTGAGGAAACCAGCGAGCCTGAGAGATATTCCTTGACTGCATGTTAAGCCAAGTTATAGGCCCATGGGCGGTATAAAAACTCTGATACCAGGTTAGGCACTAACCACACGATAGCACATGAAGAAGAAGAAGAACATGAACTGAATGATTTTACTTTGCATCTCTTGAGTTTCTAACTGTAACGTTCGAAGGCCTCTCACTGCATGGTCACATATCCATGAATAGACCGGTGCGTGTGAGCCTGTAGTTCCATCCAGGTGTATACTTCCAAATACTAAAAAAAAAAAAAGAATAGCTAGTTATTTACCTGACTCGAAGGGCTGAAATGAAGACCAGCAGGACAGTCAGCCTCAACCGTCTTTCCGTGAACGCAGTAATAGAACTTGCCGCAGTCGCTCTCATGAGGCAAAAGATGGTGGACTTCGAAGTCAGCTGGGCATCCATTAGGGAGAGGCACCCATGGATCTTCAGGTTCCACGGGGTCAGATGGGTTCGGAATCTCTTCGCTGCTGTCTGGGACTGGTGCAACAGTGGAAGGGTTACCGGATGAGACGCAGTCTACGTTTGCGGGCCAGTCACAAACCTGGAAAAATTAATATTATTTTACTAAATGATGAATTTTGTAACAAATAGAGATAAAGTGAAAATGGGGGCTTTTAGGCCCAAATAAAAAGACGACGAATATTATTTACGGAGGAAAAAGTAAGAAATAAGATCACTAGTATATTCTAGTAATAAATAAACGAATATGACTGCATCATTGCCCTATCCTAACCTTTCCTAAATTATTATATGAAATGATAATACTGAAAATAAATACCAATTACTTGCTATGAAAGTAAGATCACATACAAATGAATAAAACTGAAGTTTCTGTTTGTAATTTCAAAATAACAGCTTTTTACTGATATAAAACTATAAACGGTACATAAAACAAGACATCATTTTCTGTCTGTCTGTCGGTTTGCCTGTTTGTCTGTTTGTTGGGGCTAATCTCCGAAACGGCTGGACCGATCTTGACGGGACTTTACTGGCAGATAGCTGATGTTATAAGGAGTAACTTAGGCTACTTTTATTTAAAAGAAGAATTAGGTTTGCGTGCAAAAAAATTAAAACCCTTGAAATTGTTAACAAATACAGGTTCAAATATGGAAGTCATGTTTTTATGTAGCTACAGCTAGCTAGAAATATAAAAACCGACTGAAGTTGGGAAATATTGGTGAAATTTGATGAAAAATCAAGATGGCGGCTTAAGGCGGTACCCTGACCAAATAACCTTGAGCATTCGTCCCTTTTCACCGCACGCCACCCAGCATAAGATCGTGAGATAGAAAATAGCAATATACGTAGCGAGTACGCTCAGATTTTGGAATAAAATCTTTATAAAATCAAATTTAGGTCTTTTGAAAAAAATAAAACTAGCATAATGTTTATTATTAAATTGCCTACCATCTAGTGTAAAAAGAAAATCAAAATGATGGTTACTTTACGAGGAGATGCAAGCCATCAATAATCCTGCCTCATTTCTGTGGTTTCGTTTTGAGGAGATTAATTTTACTTTTTACTACTAAACAAAATTCCAAAACTACAATTTAGGAGTTAAGAATATGCTGAAATTTCATGTCTATTTTATAAGTTGGTATTTATTTTGGGTAAAGAGTAGATAGCTCCCAAAAACTGCACAAAACACGGCTACCGCTGCGTTTTGCTCGGGGAGGCGCCTTAAGTTCTGATTTGAGTCACGCGGCAGAAAATATTTGCTTTTTTCTGCCGCGTGACTCAAATCAAAACTTAAGCCGCCATCTTGATTTTTGCAAATAATAAATAAAAATGATAACATGATATCTAATAATCTTTATAACTGCTTCCTAATAAGGTCGGCAAAACACAATCAATTGAAAACAATATCAATCAAATTGATTTAAATCTTGGTAATTATACAATTTATTCTTTACGTTGTACCTACCTATCTCACAATCTACAGTAATATCTGATGAATTTTTTTGTGAGGTTACTGATTATGTCATTTTGGAAAGAGACAGAGATATGAATGTGTTGCCATCTCTTTCAAACATCAGATAGAGGTGAATTGAATCATAGTCTTTTAAAGTTGAAAAAATGTGCCATCTGATTGGTTTTATTAAAACCCGTTTAATGTGACAATACTTGTTTTATTACATTTATTAAATTTTATATATTTAATACCTTCCCTCAGTTAAGTAACAATCAATTCAACTGGCTGGTCTCCGAATAGCGTAACCAAGATTATTATTCAAAAACCTTTCGTTAAATCTTATGGTCTTTTATGATTGGTCGAAACCAAAGTGTCAACCAATAATATAAATTGACCAAAGTTCGTTCAGAAACCAATTAGGTATGTCGGTTGACCAAAGTAAAAACAATCAATCAAAAATTGAAATCACTGATTTTGGTTTTGGAAACTGTGCATGAATAATTAAAATTGCTGATCTTTATCAAGCCACCTACGCAGTAATGCTTCACACTTTCTGGTAGGCGATAATATACACTATCTTTAACATCAGTGATTGTAAAAAAAACTGTCGGTTTTTATCAACAAGTAACATCTTATTAGGTAAGTTCTGTTTATAACTACAATTGAAAACAGTAAATAAAAGAAATATGATAGTGTCATCATTTGAATTATGAATTGATACCATCTACCAATAGGCACTTACTTACATATGTATAATCAAGCCTGTAATTCCCGAATCCTGGGTTACGCAGAATTACCTCATAGTACACCCATATTTCGCCAGTTTTGTTTGAGTCCTATATAATAGAGACTGAGCCAATTGCCACCAAATTATGTTTCAGAGTTTCTATTAAAAAAGCATGTATTGTGTATTTGGATGGTGTCTTCCTAAGAAATTTTAAAAGCTCTAGAGAGGTTATTAGAAGAAATATCATAGGAATAACTTGACCTCGAGTCTCAGTGGCATTTCAAAGCAAAACGACATAAAGATTAAAGTATCTTTTACAATTTCAATTAAAATTGTGTTTTCCTGGTTACCATTTAGTCGAATTTGATCGTCAATAATCTTCAAAAATGTCATCATCGTAATTTCCGATACTTGTTGACTAACTAAGTTGTTTTACAAATTATCAAAATTAATCATTACTTACATATTTCAGCGTATAAGTCATGTTGAAATGATTTAATCCTTTTACATCTGTTTGCCTATTTTCCTTTGTTTCATGGCTATTTCCTTATCTACCGCTAATCTATCTAATCTATTTGAATTTGATTGGTTCCGCTAGTTTTAGTATGTTTGCTATTATGAATTTTATTACCCTGTCCATTACTTATTTGCTTCGTCTATTACTTTAAAAATCAGTGCAATAAAACCCAACTAAGTAATATTTTATGACTTAAAGTCATTATTTTTCGTAATTCTCACGGCTCAATATTTAGAAATCAGGTATCTTAGAAAAGGATATTTATGCCCATACTTCTTTGAAACGGTCGTTTTTAAAAAGACTATGGGCAATAATGGTTCAGTAAAAACAGACTACTAACACTTACGTCTGTAGTTCTTTTGAATAGTAGCAGTAGCTAAAAAACATTTGAAATCTTTTATTTCATAGATTTATTTTAAGACTTATGCAACTTAAGTACGAGACACGTTAAAATCTTAAAATGTATGACTAAGTTAATGCGCAAAACGAAATCAATACAATGAGATATCATATCAATCACTATCGGGGCATTGAATATTTTTACAATGACTTAATAAACGTATTGTCGTAAAAAAAAAACAAAAAGAGAATTTGGCGCTCGATTATAGAACTGACCGATGGAAAGTTCAAAAATTACATCAAACGTGTCCTTATTAAAAAAGCATATTACAAAATCAAGGACTACGTCGAAGACAAAGAAGTTTGGCTTTAATTCCTTCTGCGCATGCGGCTTCCCTGGTAGCTCATAAACGGCAGAAATATGTGGATGTCTCTAACTATTCTCAAGCTCATTTTTTTCTCATCTATCTAACCAGATTCTTTACGATAGTTTTCAAATCATTTATACATCTTTTGCTCAGAATAGTTACAGCACTGATGACAATATTTGTGTCACTTGTTTAATTTACTATTTTACAATATTTTCTTACCTTTGTATAGAATCTTTTTTACCGATTGTTTGTGAATGTTTGAACATTATAGGCTTTGTAGATTCCCAGATGCTCGTTAACTTTTGTTAACTTTTCATCTTGTTTTAATTTTTTTTTTTTTGTGTAGTAAGCAACGACCTATTGTCGGGCCTATGCTGTTCCCCCATACTTAAGTACTAATGCTGTAACATGATAATATTGTACCACCAAATGATTTGAAAAGAGTAACCATGGAGTTTCTTGCCGGTTCTTCTCCATAGGAAACGACCAACCCGAAAAGTGCACCTTTTTGTCGACGTTTTATAAGTGCCCATCTAGGCCTATGTGAAATAAAAATATTTTGATTGATTGATTGATTGATTAACAATGATAGGAAGGCGCTGTTTGTAAGCATTTGTGAAATGAAGATGACGGTTATTTAGTTCCAATATTGCCCACACGCCAAAAGACTCATGTTCCGCTAGACCTTCATTTAGACAGACACACGAAATTTCATTTTATATGCCAAAAATACAATCTGTACGATGAAAACGATTCGTACTTAAACGAATTGGGAAATTAAAAAGTCATAATTGAATTATATTTGTATCTATTTATGAAATTATCCAAAGATGTTTGGATCATGACAAAACTAAGAATAAATGACACACGTTTTATTATTGATAAGTAAATGCCTGGTGGTGTTTAAAACATACACAAACAGACTTTTAATAACTCCAATCATGATGATGCAAATGAATCAAAGGTAAATAGAAATAATAAGGAAAGAACTGAAACTTAACTGAACTTAATAATTATAGAACAAAAACTACAACTACAGTAACTCATCAACAATAAGACCTTATTCACAAAATCTAGAGGGCTTAGACAAATGTACCTATCAGTGATAAAGCTGATAGAAAATTCTAAGCCAGTATTGGACTGACAAAACAATTCTATTGAAATTCACTAAAACTCAAAGTAGCAGGCACTTTTGAATAGTCACGAATCAAAAGATGAAGCTGAGGTTTTTCATTTAAAAGACGATCCATGGAGTTTCTTGCCGATTCTCTTCTTCATCAAGTTCTACGCTTTGGAATGGGCAACTACAATCTATTCACGGTTATTATGGCTTGTAACTAGGAATGTAGCTTCATTGTTCCCTTTTAGACATTCAAATGTGGCTGTAATGGTCTATTTAAAAAAATGCTTTGAATTTGGGTTTGAAAACAAACTCCACAATAACTGTGCAAGGACGTAGTTGCCACTGGAGAATGAAGAATGATTTGAAATCGACAGTCTTATAAGTCACACATAAAAGACAAGTGACTGTCGATTTCATATCTTTCTTGTATGTCCAAGGAATGGAAAGAGAAGTGTTGGTAGTCAGACGACATTATGGTCATCGCGGGTAAACCTGGATGAGACTGGAACGTAAAGATTGGCACAAACAAAGACAGCAGGTCAATACCCAACAGTGGATGAAGTCGAAGTGTGGATGAAAATGAATTTGTCTAAGCCTTTTTATAAAACAAGCCTAGTTATGTTTAACACTGAATACACAAATAAACAGTCATAAGATGCTTCGGGATTTTCTTACGCCAAAGATACTGGAAGGACAAACTGACCTGGATTTCGAAGTTGAAGTAAGTTCCAGGAGCGCACGCTGATTCAACCTTTTGACCGAAAACGCAGTAGTAAAATTTGTTGCACTCGGTTTCATGGGGAAGGAGATGGTTGACGCTGAAGTCCGCGGGGCAACCGTTGTCGAGGACGTCACCGATGTCATTGTCTCCAGGGGTTGTTGGTGCAGGAGCGGCGGTGGTAGGGTATTCGTAGGAGCCGTCGTTGACGCAGTCCACATTGAAGGGCCAGTCGCAGATCTTTGAAAGAAAAGAGGTTGGTTAGTTTGATAAACATACGAAATCTGAATTGCTACGAGTATAAACTTCCTAATCCACCAAGCAGGCCCAGTGTGGATTGGTGGATTCATGAATTTTTTTGAATTTTTGGTTCTAGAACATTTTAAATTCGAGAGCATGTTCGAAACTTCGATTGCATGTTGTAGTTGTATTTTTGTTTTAAAAGCTACAATGGTACGATCGAAAGTTTTGTTAGTTTCAATAATTAGTCTTTGATTATTTTTATTTGTTAATTTTATTGTAGTAGAACATTCATCTAAATCGTAAGTGACTACTATAAGGACATTAATTACTCGAAAAACAATCTATATCATTTACACTCTACCATCTTTATCAAATAAAGTAGTTCAAGGCAGAACCATCAGCTGGGCTTCCCCTTTTCTATCTAACCTTAGTTGTTCACGCTTTACTTAATCTTAATCCCTTTAAAGAATTCTATGAGCACTTAATCCATAATCAAAATTGATTAATTTCACGGGCAGAATTATCACGCAGTGGCGAAAATATCATAAAGAAGAGTAAACTGAATTGTTAACAGTAAATTACTAGAAGCGACTTCCTCAAAGACATAAAATTTATGACAATCATTTATTTGAGTTAGATTGCTATGATTGTAAAGTTTAATATGGAAAAGAAGAAAGCCTTGGCTGACGATGATACTTAGAAGTATCCTTGCTTAGTTCTTTTATATTTCTTTATTTTAATTCTTCTCGTACCTATGTCATTATTATCATATCTAGTTTTTTGGTACCATCTATTTTTGAATCGGCTTAACTGTATGCAGCTGCATACTAATATTTTACATGGAGGGAATGCCTATCTGATCTCCACAACGCATTTGGCGGGGCGTGTTCGTCTAGGCTCTTGTTCCTATTGATTAAATTTTTTTAGAAATTTAAGTTACTTTAGAGCACTGACACAGGCAGATAAAACGTCGCGGCAGATCTCGTTAAAGATGGCGTAACGAGCTGAACAAAACCAAGAAACTGTGGTCCACATTAGTCCGAAAAATCTGGAAATCATGGGGTCTTTATCCAGCACTGGAATGCCGATGACTGACAGTATCAGTACAAGGTTTCTTTAAGTACTAACCTCGAGTTCTGGATTGAAGTAAGTGCCTTCTGGGCAGTACTTCGGCACCAGTTCTCCCTTGTCACAATAATAGAACTTGTGGCAGTACTCCTCGTGAGGAAGAAGCTTGTGGACGGTGAAGTCAGCAGGACAACCATTTTCTAAGGTCTCGCAGTCCACAGGAGCTGTGAAGGAGAAATTAGACTTTTCATTTGACTGGAAAAAGGAAATAAAATTTTTCTCGTATGGATTGAGGGCTCCAATGAGTTTTTGACGAGCGATGTTAAAGCAGAGACCGATTAACCCTGATAAAAAGGTTAGACCTATACCCCATGCGTTTGATTAAACATAATACGGGTTAACCTTTTTAATAAAATGGGTTAATAAATATGAAAAACAAAGCGGGCTAATTTGATCAGATTAGATTTCTCGCTGATGGTGGCGCGTGTGTCGGGTCATTTGGTTCCCTTCAATATGGTTGAGTTGAATGGCGCTGAGCCATGCGTCATGTTCGTGAAGGGGCGCTGTCAGTTGGGACTGGTCATCCTTAGCTGCCACGGTTTATTTTAATTACTTTATTTTGAAAGTGTTGATTATTTTAATCTTTTACTCTGGACGCTCTTAATGTGCACGTCTTTCTACATCGTTCTCACATATATGTATAATCTCAACGTGAATGATATAACCAAGATTTTGTAACAATATTTTGATTAAAAAGAGTGTCCATGGAGTTTCTTGCCCATTCTTCTCCATAGAGATCTACGCTTTGGAATGTGCAACTATTGTACTTTCTCAAGCTATTATGCCTTGTGATTGTGACTGTAGATGTAGTTTGAGTTTGAGAGTTTGAGTTTTCGTCACTTTCATGCATATTTTTCATGTACAAAAATGTAGGCTGATAACCCTTATATGGGTTAACCTTTACTCTAGGGTTTTTCATCTAACCCTAAAAATAACCTGATTAAAACCACTTTACGGGTAACCTTTTCGGTCCGCAGTGCGCGGTTCCGTATTGAACTGGATTCGCAGATTTTGGAAATATATAGGTTATATATTTAGAATTACCTGCGGTGGTTGGTGCCGCGGTCGTTGGGGCAGCGGTGATTGGTGCCGCGGTGGTTGGTGCTGCGGTGGTTGGTGCAGCGGTGATTGGTGCCGCGGTCGTTGGGGCAGCGGTGGTTGGTGCCGCGGTGGTTGGTGCCGCGGTCGTTGGTGCCGCGGTCGTTGGTGCCGCGGTCGTTGGTGCCGCGGTGGTTGGTGCCGCGGTCGTTGGGGCAGCAGTGGTTGGTGCCGCGGTCGTTGGGGCAGCGGTGGTTGGTGCCGCGGTGGTTGGTGCTGCGGTGGTTGGTGCTGCGGTGGTTGGTGCTGCAGTGGTTGGTGCAGCGGTGGTTGGTGCCGCGGTGGTTGGTGCCGCGGTCGTTGGGGCGGCGGTGGTTGGTGCAGAAGTGCTGGGTTCGGTGGCTGGTGCTGCGGTGGTTGGTGCAGCAGTAGGTCCAGCTGTAGGTCCAGCTGTGGTGGAGTATCCTGGTAAGTGACATCCAGAGTTGGCTGGATGAACGCAAACCTGTTGGGCAAGAATAAATTTTAAATAAAATTTCTTACGAGACTTTCAGAAACTTGTCAAAGGTTACAATTATTGTTTCTTTAAGTACACTTTATTCTTGTTGACAAACGCCTGCTTCGTCGGCCTAGTGGTCGCAAACACTGCTGTTGAAAATGAGGTTTAATATACGATTCCCAGTAGTAGAGGAAAGAAGAAGAAGATTCCGAAGTCTTACCTGGATTTCGGCATTAAACTCCGTCCCAGGAGCGCAGTTCCTGGGTTCGATCCACTTCAGACCATATTCACAGTAGTAAAACTTTGTGCAGTCATATTCGTGAGGAAGGAGGAAGTGGATCTCTGCAGGAGGGCAGTCAGGATGGAACTCGTAGGTCCTGGAGTTGACTGGCTCTACGTCTGGGCGGGCCTGGACGAGCGCAAGCGCCGTCAAAAGGAGAACAGTTTCTGAAAGAGAGAGATAGATTAGAGATTTTGAATGTCGATGGATGAAGAGGAACACCAAAGAAAAGATGAATGGATTGTGGGGCCTGGTGACCCGTAACACAGGTATTGTATGCCTATTTCGGGCACCAGTCTCTCACAAATGTTTACCGTGTGTATTAGATTTAATAATTCCTGTTCACTGTAACGTTTGTGAGGAGAAAATAAACATAATATTATTTATTGTGTCAGAAATGAAGAATCAGAACTAAGATGGATTAGTAATGCTGATCATGGTTCTGGATGAAAAGGTGATATTGGATGTTTGCAGCATGAAAGAAGTAACAAAATACCAGCGCTGTGACGTTTTTTCTTAAATGTACCGCACCATGCTGAGATCTATCTCAGCATGGTGCGGTACATTTAGCCCTGCACGACGCCAAAAGACCTCTAGGTCTTTTGGCGTCGTGCAGGGCTAATATCGTTGTTGTTTTTTTTTACTTTTACTTTTTTATAATTTTGTTAAGATACCTATTGTTTATGTAACCATTTTTTTGTGTGTTTTGTCTTGTTTCTTTCTTTCTTTCAAGGAGTATCGTTTATTACATGGACCTGCAAGATTAATGGCAAAATGAGGGTCCATAATGCACCCCTATCTACCAGTGGGTGTAACTGGTGTAATGTTACGGTAGCATTAGTAAAGAAAAACAGTAAGGAAAATAAAATTGATCGTAAGTATATATTTTTTTATTAGATGTAAAGATATACTGTATATTTTTACAGCCACATTTTATTTCCTTGCAACAAATTATTTATTTATTTATAATGGAGTCCATTATAGTAATAAAGATCAACACAACCCATTATATAACGGATTAGCTTGGGCGTACCTATCAAAACATTCTATCTGATCATTTCGTAATTAGGAAATCCTAGAAATTTTAAAGACTTCTTCTTTTAAATTCTTTTCATCATTTTCATCTATATTCCAGATAAGCTATTGCCCGCGGCTTCGCTGGCGTTTTGGTCGGAAATTATTCCACGGACACGTAAACATATAGCCTATGGCACACGGGATTATTGTAGCTTCCTATTAGTGCAAGAATTTTCAAAATCGATTCAGTAGATCCAGAGATTACAACCTCACAAACTTTGCCTTTTATATTAGTATAGTTAGACTTAAAGTTAATAATAATATAATAGTTAAAAATACTGGTATTGAACTACATTCCCCCCCCAGACCCCCATATGGTTGAAAAGACTAGGCACATGATGATGATCTGACATGTATTTCAAATGGACCTGTGGCAGGCACTTTTGCCTAGTCAAAAAAATAAGCTACAAACGGTCCAGCCACAGGCATAATAACTGTGAATAAACTCTAGTTAGTACTATTCCAAAATCGTAGATCTCTTAAAGAAGAATGGGCAAGAAACTTCATGGACACTCAATTCAAAACAAGTTAAATATTACATGGTCCTGGTAATACTTAAGTAAATCATCTTTAACCGCTATTGAAATACTAGTGTTAAGATGTTCTGGCAACTCATCAAGGCGTCCCTCACCCGTATTGTGGCAGTTCAGATTCGAGCGTTGTAACAACGACTGGCTGCTTTTATACAGAATCGAATCTTGGATATTTACATTACCGGCAAATGCGGGGAGTGGTTGGCTTTGGGCATGTGATGCGGAGGAATGAGGAAAATGTCGTGAGGAAAGTTTTGAGTATGAATGTGGATGGGTATAAGAGTAGAGGAAGAGCAAAGAAACGATGTATGGACTGTGTGAAGGATGATAAGGCGAGAAAGTAGGTCTGTGATGAGATGACGAGTAATAGAGAAGTATGGAAGAAGAAGACAACTTGGATTGGACTGCGCCGACCCCAAATAAATTGGGGCAGGAGAAAGATGATGCTTCAGTGAGGGAGCCCCGGAATTGGTTACAGTTTCTTTTTTAAACCTTGCCCCACTGTATATTTCTCCTGTATCGTGGGTGCGTTTACAAACATTTAAACTCACATATACAAACAGCCAGACCCGGAACAACAACCTGTAGATCACACGAATATAATATGTTCCTTGCGGGGATCGAACCCGCCACACGCAGCGCAGCAGCAAATCGATCAGTCACTGCGCCAACCGTGCCGTCAATTTCAGTTTGTTACACGTCACTTTTGATTATCATCGTGGACGTTAGTCTTTAGCAAAATTCACGAAACATAGCTTGATAATGACTCCTGGTTTTAAAATACAAAGTTAATGAAGTGATTATTATTAATCTCTAGAATCTACAACATTAGGAGTTGCTCGTGCACTAAACTATGAAAACGTGCAAAAGATAATTTGTTTTTATCGCTATTTTGTTTGTTGATTAGTGTTAGACTACCGGTTATTTCGTCAGTTGTTACATTTGTAGGTATTGCATCACTAATAACGTATCACGCCATGTAATCCCCGAAGGGTTAGACAGAGGTGTACCTAATAGTACACCCACATTTCGCCAGTTGTGTTTAAGTCCCATGTACTCGTAATACGGAGCAAATTATAATACAAAAAGCATAAATATTCTAGTTGCACTTTTTAAGAGAATTTAATCATCTGCCTAGCCTACGTTGGGATCGGTTTCTGGTCTAACTGGATCTAGCTGAATACGTCATGGAGTGATTGCCTATCAGAGAGAATTATAAAAAAAAAAACTCATGATGAGGTTGGTGGCCAAATTGCTTTTCATAACCACAAGTGATTAATTCAAATAGGTTGTTACTCAGCACTTTTTGAGCATCAATAATAATATGGGTCAGACTCACGCATGACATAATCCGCAACTGCTGGAAGTATTTTTGACACTAGAAAAGTATTCATCTATACATCACTATTACCACATAGTATAAAACAAAGTCGCTTCCCGCTGTCTGTCCCTATGTTTGCTTAGATCTTTAAAACTACGCAACGGATTTTAATGCGGTTTTTTAATAGATAGAATGATTTAAGAGAAAGGTTTATAAGTATAACAATGCGCCCGTGCGAAGCCGGGGCGGGTCGGTAGTATCATCACTACATAGTATAAAACAAAGTCGCTTTCTCTGTCCCTATGTCCCTTTGTATGCTTAAATCTTTGAAACTACGCAACGGATTTTGATGCGGTTCTTTTTAATAGATAGAGTGATTCAAGAGGAAGGTTTACATGTATAACATTGACCCGTGCGAAGCCGGGGCGGGTCGCTAGTAATATTATAAAGCTGAAGAGTTTGTTTGGTTGAACGCGCTTATCTCAAGAAATACTGATTCGAATTGAAAAAATCTTTTAGTGTTGGATAGCCCAATTATCGAGGAAGGCTATAGGCTATATGACATAACGCTACAACGCATAGGAGCGGAGCATCAATGAAAAGTGAAGCAAAATCGGGAAAAATATAATAATTTCACATGGATGAAGGTCGCGGGTAAAAATATTCTATATTTCTTAAATTTATTTGAAAATGAAGTGCGAACATTAAAAACTGTTGTGATTGTTTACAAACCAAAGAATGTCATAAAAAAGTACGTATTTTCGTGAGTAATTAATTTAGAATCTTAATCCGATAAATAAGCGAAGATTACAGTGAATCATTACTTTGTGTTTTCCATGTTTATTATCTTAGAAAATATCTTCAAGACATTTAATTAAAATGACGTCAGATAATCATGTTGCAATAAATAAGTTATTTTGATCGTTACGAAAACGAATTTCCTTGTTCATTTCTGTTTCCACTTCACAGAATAATTCCGCACGATAAGAACTTTCTACCATCAAAAACAAAATCAGTTCAACAAATTGACCATCAAAGTCAAACTATTCTAAGTCTAGGTATGTACTACTAGTCAAAGTCTAGCCTTTTTATATAAGTGCCAACGAAACTATAATAATATTTATAAAGCTGAAGAGTTTGTTTGGTTGAACGCGATAATCTCAGGAATTACAGGTACGAATTGAAAAATTATCTGGATAGCTCGTTTATCGAGATAGGATATATAACATCACGCTGCGACTAATAAGAGCGGAGCATTAATGAAAAATGTAGCAAAAACGGAGAAAATTGTATTTTTATAATAATTTTAGGAGAACGAAGGTCGCGGGCAGCAGCTATGGTGACTATATATTTCAGCCTAAAAATTCCCTGACTTTAAAAGAGTAGGGGAAGGCCAAATAACGGAGGCTAGATGTTTTGCTTTTGTGCAGGATGATACGAATGGCTAGAATGAAAGAGTGACTTGCGAGTATAGTTGTAAATAAACCGTTTTAAACCAAAATCAGTGGTTTAAAACCTGTTTTAAATTTGTTTAAAACGGTTTAAAACCACAACCACGTGGGCCGTACATTGATTACGAATTAATTAAAAAAATAGTTTAAAAGGCTAATTGAAATCATTTACCATTTTTATTAATATATGTGAAGTCATATATCATAATAAACTACTATTTAGGATTAGACATTGAAAACAATCATGTTTTGGGTATTTATTAAAATAAAACGGCAATGCCGCATTTTTATTTTTCACTTTGCTACCAAAATCGCAACGGGGAGAGATGGGGCAGGTAGGGATCGATTTTATGTTTGTCTGTCATGTTAATGAAGGTTGATTTTAAAACATTTTTATTTTATTTTCCTTTTATATATTCTAAATCAGGAAGGAGGTTTGGTCTAGATAACTTCGTGTAAAGCCTCAGTGCATTCCAAAAAAAAACATTCTAAACCATATTAAACCGCTAAATGTGATTTTAAATCGTTTTAAACCAAAAAGACGGTTTAAAACAAAATGGTTTAAAACGTTTAAAATTCGTTTTGCATCTCTACTTGCGAGATATCTAATTTTAGAGCATAGAAGAAGAAAACATGCTGCGTTACAAATAATTTATTCTATTATTACAAATAAATTGGGAGGAGTATGTTGAAGCTAGTCGTTTAGCTTAAGAGCTTGACAATTTGAATAGTATGGGAGGTTGACTTGAAAGTTAAAAACTGCTGAACTTGCTGAATAGTCTCACCTACGAAGAGTCTGTGAGATTTCTACAATTAGCGGGTTGACTGTCTATGTTACCAACGCATATATTACTCATACCTTCTAAAATTCAGAAAACACACACTTGAGTATGTGTGTGGGGCAGTCCCCACACACATACTCATACATACACACACACACAAACACACTCACTCACACTAACCACAGATTTTGTCACATTAATCACAGAATTTTCTTAACTTGTTTTTATGTTTTGGTTTTCGTTTCTTTAAACCTATTTAAGTTAGTTTTTGTTTTATATTTTTTACTACTATTTTTATACAGTTTTTTTTCTTGTTTTTCCAAATAAATTGTTTAAAGAACTACCTAGCTGGTTCGGGGGAAGGTGATGGCATTCGTGATACAGGGTAATCCTAGTACGAGTGCCAAAGCACTTCTTTGATACTTAAGTGCACATTATATTCGACCAAATTTATATTTAAGGAGATTTACTGTACCCATTTTACTAGCAATAAAGATTCTTATAAATTTTTTATATATTTTATAAAAAAAAAAAAACTTATTGATCAATTAACTTATTGATCCACCTGGTCATCCACTGCCTGCCTGCTATCGTCCTTAAGTCTAACGGGATGCAGCTGAATACCAGCATTTTATGGGGCGACTGTCTATCTGACGTCCACCAACCTAGTACGGGATGTGGGGGAAACACGATACCATAGATACTGTTAACGCCGCGATACAAACACCAAACACCACCGGGCACATGAGGGGGATGCGGGACGCGGGGGACGCGGGGAACGCGGGCAGCGAGCCCAACCGATGCGACCGTCGCGACACTCGCCTAAAAACCATGGTCTGCGTACCACATTTCTCTATTAATTTGCATTTATAATGAATTTATTAAAACAGTAGAACTGAAGTAAGGTTGGCGTTCAATCATTTTAAACACCTCACGACAGTCCTAAACAGATACATTACAACTAGACGATCGAGTAATGGCCAGCGGATTATGTTTTTATTGGCATCATTGTCCCATCTGCCGTAACTATATTTAAAGTGTTTATGATACTAATTAAATACGAAATATCACTTACTTATCATTCCTTTATTTGGATGGTTTCTTTATTTATTGCACACACAGTCAAAAGACCACTTTAGTAATGCGTGGATTGTGGATAGTGAAATATATTTTATACTCCATATCTTTTGGTAATCCAAGATAATTTTGTGATTAAAAACAATCGATGGAGGTGTAAACATAATTGATACGGTTCTGGGGATCCGTTTCATGTAACTGAAACCCCCTGATCTTAGATTTGATTAGATTAGATGAAGATCTTAATTTATGATTAAATTGATAGGAAACAGGATGGGTTAACCCGAGACTACCGTTTTTTGCTATACTTTCCGATCTATACCGGATGTATTTTGGTTGTGAATTAAAGGTGACCCTCGACAGCGGCTCACGGCTATGCTATGCGCGTTTATTAAGCTTCGCTTTGTATGGATAGATATGTAGGCAAGATCGTCCACTACGAGCCACGCGATACACGGATGCGCGGCGCAGAAAACAAATAAATGGTAAATATCCTACGTTGTAGTGAAGTTTGCAATAAAGGCGCATACCCACCGCGGCGCACGGATAGGCCACGAACGTGTGATAAGCTTCGCTTTGCAAGAAAATGTATGTGATTGTGCCCACTGCAAACCACGGACACGCTATACATCAATTGACGTCATTAGTACATGCGTCGCTTACTCGATTAAGGCGCTTACATAGCTCAACGCTGTCAACGCTATTTACGCTGTGCATGCGGTAGGTACACACTGTACACAAATCAAAAATATTAACAACGGAGGGCCACGTAGGCTACAGTTATACATAGTTGTGGGTGTGTAGTGTGTACTGCAGTGGAAACGTATACCCACGTTGTCAAACAAATGAATCCACGCAGCTAAAATGCGCCGCGTGCCCGTGCACAGCGTGCGCCGCGTTGAGATTGCGTCTTCATGCCATCATTGACCACGTCGTTGTGTCGGTTTATTGTAGAAGTTACAAGCTCAACTGTTTTGTAAAAGTCACGCAATTGATCTCAATTGTCAAAAACAGGCACTGCCGTTGTAACCGTGTCAGGTAGAGGTACCTAGTATACCTATTGTTAGACCCCGCCCCGTAGGCTACTTGGTTTGTGACGGGGTTGAACCCAGGTACCTTACGTAAGCTAGACTCACTTGATTTATTAAATATCGTTACTTCGGAAAGCTCATGTTAGCGGAAGACATATTCATTAATCTAATTAACGTTAAACAAAGCAATGGAGACATAGTCTTACTTCATACTTATCTATACTAATATTATAAAGAGGTAAAGTTTGTGAGTTTGTGAGGTTGTAGGGGGTAATTTCTGGATCTACTGAACCGATTTTGAAAATTCTTTCAGTAATAGGAAGGTACATTATTCCCGAGTGCCATAAGCTATTTTTACAACGCGCCCGTGGAATAATTTCCAAACAAAACGCGAGCCGCGAAGCCGCGGGCAACAGCTGGTAATAAATAAAATTATAAATGCGATAGATTGTGAGGATAGTTGGATGTTTGATCCTCTTTCACGCAAAAACTACTGACGGGATTTGGGTGACATTTGGCACACAGACAGTTTATAACCTGGATTAACACGTAGTACGTAGGACGTAGGACCCCGGGTATAAGCTAGTAAGTAACACATACATCTTTTCCATAGCATTTCTTCTCAGACCATTATATTTTTTGTTCAAAGCCAGTGTACGGAACCGTATCCTCTATCTATAATTAAAACATTCCAATTCGTAAGATTGTAGTATTCTGTTTAAAAAGTGTTTGTATTTCCTCATATCGGAAAACAAGTACTATTTGCAAACCACAGGAAATTCTGAGTAGCGATTTTATAGTCTCTTGTACTGTGAAAGGATTACAATATGATTAATTTGAAGTGTGATTTTTAGAGGAAAGTATTTTTGTATTTTTATCTGTCTAAAGGTCTATCCACACATATCAGCCCTCAAAAAAATATCGGTGTGTACGTATGACCTCGTTCACACACGTCCGTGCCCAGGCCGGCGACGAAGCTTCAGTGCCTACATACATTCGGCCACGGCCCTTCCCGGGCACAGCCCTGATATGTGCGGATAGACCTTTACATCGTGTTACTTAGTATCTTAGTTGTGACGGTCAGATAGAGAGTCACTCGATGTAAAATGCTGGTATTCATATGTGCTCGGTAATACTGGAAGCCTACCCCAAAATATTGGAGCCTGAACAAATCTTGTTCGCCGGCGCCGGCGCCACAATGAACTAGTTTTGCTACTTCGTTGGTCTAGTGAGCGAAAGGATGTTTGATTCTAGATGTGACCTTCGGATGGTCAAGTGTGATTGCATTTTATTATGATTTTTTTTATAGGAAAGGCTCTCTGACAGGAATGGATGACACCGGAAAGAGATAAGGGACTTTCATTATAAGCATCGACTACGACATGATCTGAGGAGTCAGAGTCCCGTCTATCATAAGACGCTCTGACTTGCTAGAGCATGTCGAAGCCGAGGCGATGTATGAAGATATTTCCAAGGCCCCACAAAGACCCGTGTAAGGCGATTTCAATGGAAAAGTGGGAATATAAGAACTCGGTGACGAATCTAACCTCGGAGCGTTTGATTCGGGGCGCAAGAATCACAAGGGGCAAATGCTGGTCAATTTTTAAGACAGGGTATCTCTTTGATGAATTTCGAATATTTGATGGTCTTTGAGAAGTGCCAAAGAAAGAAGATATGGCAGAGCCCTATAGCGTGACATACATCGCCTCCATTACTTGAAGCTTCTAACATAGCTGGTGATATGTCGGTGTACATTGATATTTTCTTCTCGAACAATCATAAACAAAACTGTGATTTGCATATTTAATTAGGCTATGAGATCACCACATTAATTCGTCTGCAAAACGTGATAATTTTATCGTTATTCCCTAACAAAGGTAGATAAACAGATAGTCGTAAGGCGATGATAAAAATGTGTGTATTATCAATAAAGCCACACCTACATGAACGTTTGAAACAGTCAATGTCTATGTCATGGCAAAAGAAAAAAAGCTTCAACATGATCTGTTTAGCCTTTAACCAACTACGTTGGGGTCTGCTTCCAGTCTAACCGGATCTATCTGACCTCTACATTCGAGTAACTTGATAATTAGATACCTCTAAGTAAGACTGCTTGTCAGACGTTCGGGCGTTTGTCTGCCACTGCGTCGTGCCGTCATGAATGACAGCTGGGAGCAGTATAAAATGGATGATCACCCATTGCTCCCACAGACTGAACTGGTCAAACAAGCATTCTTTATTAATTGTAATTACTATACTAATATTAAAAAAGGTAAAGTTTGTGAGGTTGTAGGGGCTGATCTCTGGATCTCTCTGGATCTGCAGAACCGATTTTGAACTAACTCTATCAAAATAATAGGAAGCTTCACTCGGAGGTAGCTCCGAGTGCCATAGGCTATATTTACAACGTGCCCGTCGGATAATTTCCTACAAAAACGAGAGCGAAGCCGCGGGCTACAGCTAGTGTACTATACCTGGGTTGTGGTGAGGCTTTATATGAAGAGGAAGACCAAAACACTATGGATGGACTGTGTGAAGAATGTTTTTTCTAGAAAGAAGGTGACTGCTGAGATGACGAGTAATAGAGAAGTGTGGAAGAAGAAGACAATTAGTTTGGAAGCGGCCCTTTCCGAATCCATCAGGAGGCTTAAATATATTCAAATTTGACCGAATTTAGCACGAAAACAAAAACAATCACAAGTATGATGGTATCTTGGTACTTATACGTCACCAAGCAAGTCATTGTAATTGCCTATTGTTTGGAATCATTCTGAAATGTTTATCCTTAATAGGGTAAATGACATCTAAGAAAAATATGCGTCAGGAAGGACCAGACGAATAGCCTTAATTATAGGCTCATGAACTTGCATTGTTTTTCGGATGGCAACGCAGTAGCAATGTCTTTGAGAACCTAGTTAGAAACGATACCTATGATAGGAAACTCAAAAATGTAGGTATTGGTTTGATATCACCATCTGCCTAGCTAAGTTAGGGTCGGCTTCCAGGACGCAGCTGAATATCAGTATTTTACATGGAGCGACTGCCTATCTTACCTCCACCATCCATTTAGTACTGTGTAATTGGCACAGTTCTTGGCACAGTTCTTCTAACCTAACCTGAGAAACTACATAATAATGGGTGTAAAAGATCCTTAGCGAAGCCGAAAGGCACTTGTTCTCTCCGTCATTGCGATATTTTATTTGTTCTCTCGACATAGATAGCGATCGCAGAACAATCGAATTCGGTCGCAAAGTCATAATGATGCGGATTTAAGGTGGACGCGAGCCGGACGCGACCCGCCGGTGACGGCTTCCACCTTAAACTCGCATCATTATGACTTTGCGACCGAATTCGATTGTTTTGCGATCGCTATCTATGTCAATACTGCAGGGCCTGGCAACGTTACGAAGAAAGTCAAAGTCATATCTTTTTCACAAGGTTTTTTTTTTAAGTTTTTAATGTTATAACTTCGCTTTAATTACCTCCATGACCCCCGTACTATTCAATGCATCCATCAGCACAATATTTTTAGTGCTTCACATTATTCCTATCTCAAACTGTGATTTAAACCACGAAAAAAGAACTTTTCTCAGAAATATTTTTGTGTAGAGTTACTTCATTTTACGTACAGAATGCTAGGCTGATGGCTTTGTGAAGGATCCATTTACACCATCATCATCTGCCTAGCCTTTTCCTTTCCTTTTTCTTTTTTGCCTTTTCTTTTTTGTTGGGGTCGGCTTCCAGTCTAATCAGATGCAGCTGAATACCAGTATTTTTCAGAGATAGGTCTGATTTTGTATTTTAGGTTAAGATTTTATATTTAAAAAAGAAACCAGTGTTTACAATCCACTATTGTATTGGGGTAATCCTGTAAAGATAGTGTGTGTAAGTTTAATAAATAAATAAATAAATTTTACATGGAGCGACTGCCTATCTGACCTCCACAACCCAGTTAGTACTAGCTAATATCATTTCGACCTTTACCAACAATTCGTTTCCTTAAACACTGGGAAGAGACGAAGGTCTGGGATTATCGTGGTCTTGTAGGGTAGCTTAGCTACCTGCGCGGTTCATTTGTTTTCCAGCCACGCATCCGTTCGTGGAGACCACGGACGGGACGGAGGAATGTGGGAAGACAACCGACTAGGTGGACAGACGATCTCATTACAGTAGCTGGAAGAAACTGGATAGATATAACACAAAACTGCCAAAAGTGGAGAGATTTGGAAGAGATCACACTCAGCATTGGGTGGCCAAAGGTTGAAGAAGAAGACCCCCAGGCTTTGCAAAGCGACAATCTTAGTAGAGTGACTGATAACGGCAGAATAACAATAGTTAGAAGGTCTATCTAGACCGACTGACATTCTATCAGTGATAATTTAACGTTCATTAAAATGTATGGCGTTGACATGAGCTATCGAAAAGCTAACGTCAATCCTGTTTAGTGTCGTGGTTTGTGAAAATAGATTTAACAGACGGTTCGGAAACCGAACTTTCAGATGCAGACTCTTGGAACACACTGGTCTTCAAACCATTTGATACAATCCTCTTGTATACCCGCCGTCTGGGGGCAGTGGAGGGTTATGTCAGACTCTAACCGACTAAAAACCCTAATGTTCCTATGACTACCATGAGTTGGGGACCCCGGACATTCAAGTAAATTCGCGTTGCAACCCCGACTGGTATCAGCTCGCCATTCCCTGCGGGCCCCATCACCAAATGCGGCCTCAGCGATCGCAAGTTCTTCTAACCTAACAGACAGATGTGATGCTGGGGAGGCCGTTCTGCCATTTCTTCTCCCCAACTAAAGCGCTAGGAACTGGCGAAGGGCGGACGTCCTGTGAAAAATGAATAAATAACTTTTAATATTGATTTTTCTTCTTAAAACGCAAGCTAATATGACACACACATAACAGCAATAACATGAACATGACATGTAAATGTGTATTCTCCCCAGCCTTACATAATATGGTGCTCAGACTTGGTATTTGACCAACATCCAAAATTCCAAATCAAAGTTTGACAATAAGTGACGCATTGCAGCATACTGAATGATATAATAGCTGAACGGATAAGAAACACTACACTGCGCAACAGAACGCAAATTGCCGACGTAGCTCATAAAGCTGCGAGACTAAAATGGGACTGGGCAGGCCATGTCTGCCGGACACCGGGCACAGCAGTGAGCCTGAAGATCGCTGAAATAAGATTGGAGCCCTGAGATAGCTAGATAGGGTCGCGGAAGACCGAGGAGAAGAGGTTTTGGCCTAGGAGTGGGACATACGGGATAGTAAAAAAGTATATACTGTTCGGAACCAGTCCATTCTTTAACAGGAAAAAAATTAAAAAAGCCCTAATCACAATGATAAAATCGTACATGGAATTGATGCTATCATACAAGATCACAAGATGTTTTAATCAATATTTCAACTGCACTTACGCAGGCTTAATTGCACAATAATAGAATTTAAATTACATTAATCTGTTGAACGATCTTTTGAAATACATTTCCTTCATAATCACGTTTTTACAAAAATAAAGAGACCGTCCGCTTCATAAGAAGTTGTTGTTCTTACCAACAACCCCAGGAGTCTGTCGATGGATTGCCAACCTACCACTTGGCCCCCTGGCTAAGGGCTGGTCCACCGAAGCAGAGACGAGACGAAAAGAGAGATGTATTGTAAAACACCAATTAGAATTTCGTTATTTACGCATCGCGTTCTCGCTTAATGTGGAAACAATGGCATGATGAAATAAACCCCGACTCGGACAGGTTCGGTTCGAAGGGGATGGTGGGGTCAAGTGGCATCCCCTTCGTGTTAGTGTTAGCATCATACTTAAGTAGGTTTTGTTAGAAATTCGATAATGTCCTGCGCTTGCTCTCTATCGCGTGAGATTGCTGTTCCATCGGACTATGAGAGTGAAAGAAGCACAGCTTACGTTTGCACATATACTTTATTCGAGTCGAGTGTGAACACCTCAATATAAGGTATTTAATCATTTTGGACGAAGACACTGAAGTAAGCAGGCCATTAAGCAGGACTGGTGACTTTTTTTGGGTTTATTAGAATTAACTATAGGTAATTTGATATAAATTACCTACAAGTAATTGACAGGGGCGTGCCGTCCATAGAGGCAATTAGGCCTAGCCTACCCTACCATTCCTACCAACAACGCAACAAATGCATTTATTATAACTATATTAATAAAAAATAAAAAACTCCTGTTATAATACTTATAGCAACTTGTCGCAGCCGTGTGACGTAACTGATAAATACTACGACGTTCGCTCCCGGCCGTTTAGGCAAGGCCGCAGCCGGCCTAATTTCCATTGATAAATTTACGCACACTGATCGTTATTTTCGTGTATATGAACGGCACACATAGTAAATAGGGGCGTAAACTCCTGCGAGTGTAGCTGGCTAGCTGGCCACTGATTGGCTGCCCCACAAAGTATTATCCGGCTAAAACGGTATGCAGTGATGCAATTATATTTGGTAGTGTTTTTTTATCGACAAAATAACAATTGTATTTTTCTTAGAAGCCATATTTGTTTCATGTGACTAGCAAAATTTATTTCGCGATCTTCAGTGTTTTGATTTTTATAATATCTGACGTTTGTAATTCGTTTTGAAACGTATAGTAGTGTAAATATTATTTGTTGTATTTGTTTATTAACTTAGAAATGGTGTTCTGTTGTGAAGTTTGCGCTTTTAGTGTGTATGTTAAAAGTTAAAAACAGTAAGTATTCACAATCGTTTAATGATAAGATTCAAGTTGTGTCCAAAGAAAGATGTGTAGGTACCCGAATTACGAGAATTAACCTAAAATTCATCGTCATTTCAAATTAATCTTTCTTCTGTTTGCATTGTCAGTAAATCGTGATTTGAACCTTGATTAATGCAGAGTTCTTGTATTTATAACTTTGGTTTTAATAGGCTTATTTTAAAGGTTTGTTTTTCAAATATTCCGGTCAGAAAACTCTACCTTTTTTTGTTTACAGCGCTCTCTGTTTTATTTTTTAGAATTTTTTGTAGCGGAGCGACATCCTTCGTTCTTGTATTGACAGAATTCCATTGAAATTCCTGATATTTAAGCTAGATGGCGTTGTTTCTCATAAGTGAATATATCAATAGATGTGAGTACTTTGAGGGTCATCTTAGCGTGGCTGGCCTGCCTTCCGCGGAGAACCACTGCACGCCACTGGTAATTGATCTAAAAAAAATAAGAAAAATATGTAAAAGTATCAAAATGGAAAAAGAATTACAGGGCGTCAAAAAATTCGTCGACATCTTTGTCAATAGGAAAAGTGCCCAGATGGCTGGCAGCATTTCTAAGTTGATTGAGACGGCTGGCAGCATTTATTTATTTATTTATTTATTTAACACTTCAAGCACTTAGTACAGAGGCGGACTTAATGCCATAGGCATTTTCTACCAGTCAACCTTTGGGTGATGCAGAGACAAACATTGGTAGGTGTACCTATGAATAAACTACAAGGATATATAAAATACTATAAAATATATCAAAATACTATACATATATAGCATTTCCAGGGTGGATGGCAATACTGATTCTTTGGCCAAAAAAAGCCAGCCCTCTGGTCACGTGAAGAGTCGACCAGCCGCTTGGCGATTTCGTAGCACGATGACTACTTTATTATACTTTCAAGTAATCGTTATCACGATGCCAACATTTTGAAACCACCATACGGAAATTAGATAATAATATTAAATGGGCCGGAATATTAGATGGGCACTCGGACCCCATGGCCCTAGTGTTTCAACTCGAAACGGCTCAAACACATTATTTACAAATTAAGTTATTGTGTTTGCGCCATTGGAGGTTTTACATGTAATTTGTTATAAATTACCCGTAGGTAAGTTGTCTCATCAGTCATCATTACTACACAAATCGCGAGGAAATTGGTCTGTAAAGGAACCAAAAATTCCAAGACATGTGACATCTACCATCCCGCTCTGAGCCCGCGTGTGACACAGCAGTCGCGATGTCAGCGGCTGATTACGTTATGTAATGGCGCATACCCACCGCGCCGCACGGATAGGCCACGCACGTGCATTAAGCTTCGCTTTGCAAGAAAATGTATGTGATTGTGACCACTGCAAATCACGGACACGCTATTCATCAATTGACGTCATTAGTACATGCGTTGCTTGCTCGAATAAGGCGTTCACACTCACAACTCAACGCTGTCAATGCCATGCACGCTGTGCATGCGGTACACACTATACACGAATATTAACCCACAACTATGTACCTATATGTAAGCCGTGGTGGGCCACGAACGCTACAGTTGTACTTAGTTGTGTGTACTGCAGTGGAAACGTAGACCCACGTTGTCAAACCTGAATCCACGCAGTTAAAATGCGCCGCGTGGCCCGTACGCGCCGCACCGTACTTGCCGCGGTGGGTTTGCGCCTTTATGCTACACTGGAATTCCTATCTATACATATAATAAAACAGTAAAAAAACTGTGTCTGTACATTGAATATATTAAAAAAATAATTTATGAGGGGGGTTTGGAAACGGTAATAGATCACGAATCCAAAAAAAAAATTCTGTCTGTTTGTCTGTATGTCTGTTTGTTTGTACACGCTAATCTTCGGAACTACTCGACGGATTTAAATGATTTTTTTTTTGTTGTATAGGTATTAAATCTGGGCAACATATAGGCTATAATTTATCTTGGAAACTTGAACATCTGATGCAGCACCGCAACAGACCAGCTAAACTATAAGAGATACAAAAATGGTACCATAGCAAAAATTGTTCCATGTGATGAGCATTTTCTGCTAAGAGAATAAATTTGAAGATCTGGAACACCTGAAGTGGAACTCCAAGAGCCCAGCTACACTATAACATATATAGGAATGACGTCTTAGCAAGAGTTGTTCAGCCTGATGAGCACTCTCTGTTGTCGTATAAAATTTGAAGATCTGGAACAGCTGATGTGGAACTCTAAGAGCCCAGCTACACTATAACATATATAGGAATGACGTCTTAGCAAGAGTTGTTCAGCCTGATGAGCACTCTCTGTTGTCGTATAAAATTTGAAGATATGGAACAGCTGATGTGGAACTCCAAAAGCCCAGCTACACTATAATATATATAGGAATGACGTCTTAGCAAGAGTTGTTCAGCCTGATGATCACTCTCTGTTGACGTATAAAAATTGAAGATCTGGAACACCTGATATGGAAATCAAAGCTGTCACTAATTTCACTGTATAATTATAAAATAACATAAGCTGGGAGTACCTCCACGTGGTGAAGGCGGTAACAGCTTAGGACTGATTTTCGATGAATCATTGAAAATTTGACTCTACTAGCCAACACTCCCATTTATTATTTTATTTTATCAAATAAATAAGCCTTCGGGCTTATGTTATTTGAGTGTTTAATTTCCTTTTTCATTTATTTTCGTGACACGGTAGCCTACCTGGTAACGCAGGGGAGCAGTCACTTAGATTTTAATTGATCAGGTATCTTCAGAATTAAACTATAACTAGAAAAAGCCTAGAAAAAGGTCAAATCTTTCCCAACGTTCCAAAGGAGCTAAAAGATTGAGGATCATAAGATCCCAAGAATCTACCGAAGAGCGTCAGGAGAGACTTGATGCTGTTCGAGAACATCAGGCAGCAACTCGCTCCGTAGAAACCTCTTCGGATCGCGAAGCACACCTGCGTTCTCAGCGTATTTACGCATTTACATCCAGGTCTCTAGAGACCAGTGAAGGAAATGATGCGCGAATGACCGCTGATCGTGAACGTCACGCATTGTCTCGCGAGTTGGAGACGTTCACGGATAGAGAATTGCGCATTTTTTAAAAGTTATTTGCAATATTATTGTTAATTCAGTGTATCCTTGGGATCCGCTGCAGAAAAACGGGAAGAAAAGGTATTTGTTGTGTAGGTATTAAGTCTGGGCAACATATACGCTATAATTTATTTTGTAAATTGGAACACCTGATGCAGAACCGCAACAGAACAGCTAAAGTATAAGAGATATAAAAATGGTGTCATAGCAAAAATTATTCCACGTGAAGAGCATTTTCTGTGAGAATAAATTTGAACTTGGAGATCTGGAACCCTGTTGTGGAACTCCAAAGCCCAGCGACACTATAACATATTAAGGAATGACGTCTTAGCAAAAGTTGTTTAGTCTGATGGGCATTTCCTGTGGACTTACGAAAATGAAAGATCTGGAACGTCTTCAATCGTCAGACGTTTAAGATCTTCGATTTTCTTGACGACCCCGTTATCGCTGGCAAAAGCAACAGGATCCGCGTACGAAGTCGCGGGCAGAAGCTAGTATTTAAATATAGCGTAATACCTAATCATAATTACTATAACGTGACCAAATATTATGATGACAAATTATTCCATTTCAGGTAGGTACGTATTGGCGGCAACATACAACTAGATTAGAATGATAAGATCGAACAATTTAGATATTAACAATCATAGATCTTTGATGATTGTCAGCTCATTTGATAGCTAATATGTACTACTAGATAATTTGGGTATTGACTACCGTTTTGTGGGGTAGGAATAGCTGTTTTCGGCAAGTCAGTGCCTATATTTGATCATTGTGTGTTTTTTTCCTTTGGTTTTAACGGTTGTCTGGCAGTCTACCCAAATGTCCTATCTTTGGTATTGCTCGTCGGTATATAACTCAAGGACCTCAACGACACGTCGTTGAGGTCCTTGAGTTATATATAAGTCAAGCTACACGATAACTGACAAATGCTTGCACTGACTGCACAAGTCCACTCAATCTGTGTGGTTCTTTCTTCAAAAGATCCATCTCAAGAACTTAAAAGAGACTATGACCTCTGGAGTTTGTTTCGGCTGTTTCTTCTCAGAGTATTCAGGTACGAAACATCGGCTACATCCAGTTTAAAGAATAATACGTGTACATGTGTTTGTAAAAACCATTTGCAAAATAAACATCATTTATGCACACCGTCCGCGTCAGTAATGCGGCGAAATCTTGACAAGCCGCGCGCCGCCGCGCCGCCGCAACGCATCGTGTGCAGGGCTCTCATTTTCGACTATCTGTCGGTCACAAAGGTTTTCATAAAACTTACCTAGGATACCAACTTTCGGTAAATGATTTAGCTTTCGGCTCTCCGTCTGTCACAGAGATTTTTCTGGAGATCTTGCAACGTAGGAATTCGACAATTGATATAAATTGGTATAGGTTTCGGTGACACGCAATAAAGACCCGCCCGTCAAAGACAACAAAACGACAAAATTACATTAATTATTTATTTATTTGTCTACTTACATCTACCATTACAGGATAACCCAATGCGATAAATGCACCTTAATTCATCCTAACCATTTATTCTTAATATCTATTCTAGAATACTGATACTGCTACTATTAGTCTGCGTTATTCCACTGCTGGCCAAAGGCTTCCCCCCAGATGACTTGACCAGTTGTTTCGAACCAGGGCAATGTAGAACACTGGTCATTTGTTTTGTCCAACTCGTCCCGCCATCTTCTACAAGGTCAGCCGCGACGCCTTCATTCTTTAGTAATAAAAAAAAAATTACAAGTATCAAAAAGGAAAAAACCCGTAAGTACAGGTCGTCAAAAAATTCGTCCACATCGCTGTCAATAGATAAAGTGCCTAAAAGGCTGGCAGCATTGCCACGTTAGATGGCAATGTTGATACTTTTCTCAAAAATGAGTCCGCCCTCTTGTCACGTGAAGAGTCGACCAACCGCTTGGCGATTTCCCGAAAAAGGTGGGGCACTCGGACCCCATGGCCCTAGTGTTTCAACCCAAAACGACTCAAACACAATACAATTATTGTATTTGCGCTGTTTGAGGTTTTCAGCACTTGCAGCAGTCGCCCCCCCACCGTGCTACGAAGATGGGATCGCGCGTGGGTGTCGACGCCAGTTTCATCCCACACAGCTTATGTTGTTAGAAAATGGTCCCATGGACAAAATTGTTCAGTTTGATGGTCTGTCACCAAATCCTTAAAGATAACATTACATCACGACTGTAATCCCCGAAGGGTGAGGCAGAGGTGTACCTAATAGTACACCCACATTTCGTTAGTTATGTTTAAGTACCATGTAATAGCGGGCGAGTTTATTGCCATAAACTGGGTGCAAATCCAGACTCTGTGGATGCTACTGAGAAATTCTTGATGGAAAAACCTAGTAACACTTTGACCTCATGCTAAGCATAAGAGTAGGGGTAGCCCACCAGGGTTGCGGGACTGTTCGAAAGAGATACCGTGGACCTGGAACACAAAGGGCAAAGGAAGGAACATGGATGGGTTTTAGTCAGTAAAAGTCTGACACTCCCTCCTGCTCAGCATAGAGCGGGAGGGGTTATTTGATGATTGCCCATCGGTAAAAAAAAAAAAAAAAATGGGTAGCCCAAGAGCAGAGCTGGTGGCCCAGTGGTGGCGGCTCCGACTTACGAATAGTAAGTCGTGGGTTCGAACCCAGGCAGGCGCATTACTTTGTGTAATTTATGTCATCACCACTGCTCTCAAAACGGTGAAGGAAAACATCGTGAGGAAACCGGCATGTCCTAGAACCAAAAGTTCAAAGACATGTGACATCTACCAACCCACACTGGGCCCGCGGGGTGGATTATAGCGCATTCCCTCTCATAGAGAAGAGGCCGTGTGTCCCAGCAGGGGGAAAATTATATGCCATATGCATTATTGCCATAAACGAGGCACAAATTCAGACTCCTGATAGAAAAACTCAACAATGCCCGACCTGGGAATCGAACCCAGGATCGCATGCTCAGTCGCGCTTGCGAACACTAGAACAACGACTAAATATGACCACAACTTTCTGGTTTAAATCACTTCATACTCATACTTAGTATAAAACAAAGTCGCTTCCCGCTGTCTGTCCCTATGTATGCTTAGATCTTTAAAACTACGCAACGGATTTTGATGCGGATTTTTTAATAGATAAGAGTGATTCAAGAGGAAGGTTTATATGTATAACATTGCACCCGTGCGAAGCCAGGACGGTTCGCTAGTACTGAATATTCTTTTGTTGCTCTGTTTTACAATTTTATTTTGAATCAGAAATATCATCACAGGAACGCGCCTTTGTGGCAGGTGTAGGTATATGGAATGGACTCTTGGCTGTAGTATTTCTCCGTGATGAAAAGGTAGCTAGTGATTCAGGCCCCGCCTCACATGAACGAGACTGTGGATTTAAATCCAGACAAGTACTAGTTAGTATTTGTAATGTAATGAAGTAAGGATTTTTCGGCTTTCGAATAACGTTGACAGAAAGAAGGGTGCTCTAATATACTATATGTTCCGTTTGACGTCCGAAGTCCATTATGAGAGAGTGCACGCTTCGATCCATGAACAGCTGCTAGATGTCCTTACTTTCCACCTTGTAATCCCCACAAGCGTCATATCTGTGAACTACTTTCATAAACCGCATTCAAACCGCCGTGATGAAGTGTTAGGTTATTGTTGCATCCACAGAGAACAAGAACCTGTCGGCTTCGTAAGCCTAAGCTCGTCTCAGACTAATAAATCTGCCGACACTGACTCATCACGAAGCCGTCAACTAAGCATTATGTACATCAAACTAAGTAACTTTACGCTTAAATTATTGCTGGGAAACGATTTTTTTTTTGGGGTGAAAGATCACGTTTTACGGTAGGACTCAATGTAACGGACTCAAAACATTGTGCCGTTGGATGGATTGACTAATACGGAGATCGTGGAGGTGTTTAAAGTAAAAATCATACATTAAAAACATGTATTTAAAAAAAAACTTGTGAAAATGTTGGAACTTTGACCCCCAATATCTCCGTAACTAGAAGGTTCCCAGGTTTGGTCTAGAAAAAAACAATGATCGCAATGACGGGGAGAAAAAGTGCCTTTCGGCTTCGTTAAGGGTCTTGTTACACCCTTTATATGTTGCATCGTTTTCCGAACTGTGCGCAGCTCTGCTAGATTGTCAGTTATGAATAAGTAAAGAATATTTTTAGAACTTTGAGATTAAATTAGAAATTTCATTAGATTAGTACCTACCTATATAAATAACTTAAATTAATTTTCGATCTTGTGAGTTGTGTGTAATAAACAAATTCAAAAAATTTGGTTTCGATCTTTGTACACCTACGCTTGATTACGTCAACCAATGATCGAGCGTAATTCAGTTGCATTTTTTATTTACGTACATAAATACATTTTTTTTGGATAGCGAAAACGATAAGAAATTTATCATCATTCTTTACAATACTAATCAAAGTGTTGTAAAGGATGATTTCTAATTTTAATGATTTCAAATTCTAATTTCAACGTATGGTATTTGGATGATGGAACCCTGGGAGGTGATGTGGACACAGTCCTAAAAGATTTAGCTTTTTTAAAAGAAAAATTTAATTCCATTGTCCTAGACCTTAACCTTTTGAAGTGCGAAATTTACCTTCCTGAAACCACTGACAGACAGACTACCATTTCTAGATTTAACTCATTAGCACCTGATATCAAAATTACTGGAAAAAATTCTCTTCACCTCCTAGGGTCACCAATATTTGACGAATCGTTTCCATCGTTCATTGAAGAAAAAATTCAAAATTTCAATGATGAGAGACTTTTCAAAATTAACATTCATTCGGCCTTCACACTTATTCGAAACTGTTGTTTTGGACCAAAATTCACGTATAGCCTTCGCTCCTCTCATCTTTGGAAACATCCACAATTTTTAGACAAAGTAGACCAAATTATTAGGAACACTCTAACTTCAATATTTAATGTGGCCCTGGACGACCGAGCCTGGCAGCAAGCCACACTCCCCATTCGCTTGGGTGGTCTCGGCGTCCGCAAAATTTCAAGTATAAGTTTACCAGCCTTCCTCTCCTCGGTCTACGGTACCGAATAATTAACCAGGGACATTTTGTCATCCTCACTGGTTGATTTTGAGTTGCCGTATTTGACCGATGCGTTGAACGCTTGGAAAATGGCTTGTCCCAATACGGATTTGCCCGACAACCTGTTCTCTCAGAGCCAGTGGGACGTGCCGCTCTGCAGTATTATACGGAATACCCTTTTAAATACGTCTATCAATACTGTGGAACGTGCCCGTCTGCTGGCCGTGGGAGAATGGGAGTCGGGTTTGTGGCTTCAGGCAATTCCGTCACCCACCATTGGAACTATGATGGACGACACATCGTTCCGTGTCCCTATGAGTCTACGCTTAGACCTTGTGTTTCTCCACATCGGTGTCACTGCGGTGAACCTGTCGACAGCCTCGGACACCATGGCCTGTCCTGCTACAGGAGCGCAGGTCGCATTGCACGGCACGCAAGCATTAACGACATTATTCGTCGAGTCCTTGCCAGCGCCGGCGTACCAGCGGTATTAGAACCAAACGGCTTGGTACGTGACGATGGGAAGAGACCAGACGGCATGACGTTGGTGCCTTGGAAGGTAGGCCTTTGGTGTGGGACGCAACCTGTGTCGACACCCTTGCGCCATCTCACGTTGCAAGCACGGCGGGCTGTGCGGGCGCTGCTGCTGCGGCTGCTGAAATAATCAAGCGGCGCAAATACTGCAACCTTATCGGTAACTACAGTTTTGAGCCGTTTGGGGTCGAAACGCTCGGGTCATGGGGCCCGAGTGCACGTCTCCTTTTTAAGGTAATATCTCGCCGACTGGTCGACACTTTGCGTGACCAGAGGGCTGGCTCTTTCTTTAGTCAAAGAATTAGCATTGCCATTCAACGTGGCAATGCTGCCAGTCTTCTGGGCACGTTTCCGGATGACATCGATGGGGAGGAGTACTTTGACGCCTAAGTGTCCTATTGTTGTCGTTGTATATATGTAGGAACTTAGTTTTAGTCTTCTTTTTAGCATTATTTTAGTTCTATTTGTAGTCTGTATATAATGTACATAGTATTTTATAACTACTTATAATAGTGAAATTTCCTTGTCAATAGATGCATTACTATTCAATCAAAGTCATGCGTGAAGTTCTTGTGATAGTGAAAATCAAAACTGGTTGGGAGTCACCTAATATTTATATCTGCTTAAATAAAGGATGTGGGTCGTTGTTCTTTTTAACCTACAAAAAGGTGTCTCCACCAGTCAGTGAAAAAAAAAACAAGGAAATTACCATAGTTTTTTCTTAATAGTATTTCAACAAGCACTGTACTATACACTTAATTGCTGAACACGATTAAATAACATGTGTATTGAATAATTTCATTGTAAAAAGTACGTTACAGAGTTGTAAATCCCCGTGACAGAAGTGTATTTCATACAAAATAACAGTGTTGGCTTGCGTGTAATCCATAATATTACAAAAAAAAATATGATGACACAAAACGTAAAAATATCTTAAAACTCCTAAATATATTACCTATCATGTAATAGCAACCATTATTTTTTATCACATTTAATAAAATATTTAAAAATCTCAAATACTTGTCTCCTAGTACCTGTTGTTTTATTTGGTAAATTCTGTCGCGTGGGTTGTCCTTCGAAATACGCGTTTGTGCCGCTCGACTTTGTGGCCTGCGATTTGAGGTTTAGACCAACTTCCCCCCATGGTACGATTTCCCCTCTGAGATCGAGAGACAGCGCGTCAGCCGCCCGAAAGCTGTGATAGGAGGTGTGTGTGTTTATTCGGCTACCACTTCGTCACGTAAGTTATTGATTCATTTAAGGATTATTGTTACTTTTCGTTGTCTACTCTTACGTAATAAGAAATATTTTATTGCCAACGTGTAAATTATATATTCTATGTTAACTTTTAAATGTTATCTACTTTGCATCAAATTTTTACCCCTCGGTCACGTGACAACCCCGTCACATATTTATTGTGACGGAGCGGTAAAGTACGTGACGGAGGGGTAAAATAAACGATATTCATGTTCTATTTATGCTGAATCCGAAAAATACGGAAATAGATATACTAGTTATTATGATAATTATTCCTACGGAATGTGTTACAATTATTTTTCTATCTTCTCGTATGTTTAGGTACTTATTAATTATTTCCTATTTCCAGATACCATCATGGCGAAAAATAAGACATTAACACCAGCAGAAAGACAGCGGCTTTGTCGGGAGAAACGAAAACAAATACCCTGACAAGTTAGCTGAAATAAAGGAGGTATTTAGAAAGGATTTAGAAATATACCATGCTTGAAATGAGCTAGTGGCTGACATGAGCATGCGAGAACATCGAATCAAAAAGCAAATATGGCAAGAAGAAAATAAAAAAGAAGGGAGAAGAAAAATATGCTTGAAGAGTTACATTTAAACCCTCATCACCAATACCAGAAACCCGACGGATGACTCCATCTGCAACACCCACTCCCTCTGAAGTATCTTCTTTCAAGGGGAAGAAAGAAAGAGAAAAGAGATATAACAAAGTTATACAGAGATAATATTAACTTTCAAGAAAAATAGACCAGTTGGAGAAGAAAGACTGTTTTAAGCTTTCATGGTTTACAAAAAAACTTATACTATCACTTACGGGATATCTTCCGTGATTGTCCATTATTTTGAGCTCCGCTATATATTCGATGCTGTTGCAAGCGCCATGTAGCGTCAACCCGCGATCATGGCGCTTGCAACTGGAATAGTAACGTAAGTGACAGTATAAGTTTAGAGAAGAAAGTTCGAAAATATACGAAGAGATTGCGCAGAAAATCAAAAAAAGACAGCAGCTGCTACAAAGATGAAAACAATAGTTAGAATACAAAGAAGTACAGCGTTCTTTCTAATGCCATTAAAGAAAGATACAAAACTGTCAAGAGTCGAGAAGAAAACCGCCTCATCCAATCGGTACTTCAAACCCGTATCGTAAAAGAGTCCAGAATGCAGATCGAATTGGTAAGTGACACATTAGGTGTAGACCGACCTTTAACATACAAAAGCGTTCTAAAAAAACATATTGATCTTGTACGGAAGATTCGTCAGTTCTTCTTGCGGGATTATGTAACGAGAGCTACAGCTGGTAAGAAGGAGACTGTCTCGCACAAAAAAAAATGAAAGTGCAGAAAAGATTATTTTTTGATTCGTGAAGTTGTAGAAAAGGCAGAGAAAAGGTAAAGATTACAAAAAATGTACCAGTTACTGAAAATCTCACAATTGAAGAAGTAATCTGTATATTTGAGAGCAAGCTACAAAACTTCAAAACGCACATCCAGTTCCCAAATGTGATATTAATTTTATCTAAGTTCGATCTCATGTTATTTTATATGTCAATGTTGAAGACTGATAAAGATTTATAACAAAATAAATTATTCTAGAAAAATAAACCTGTTTTATTGAAAAACACAGCCTGTTATCCCCTAGAATAACAACTTTGTCACATAAGTTACTACTCTGTCACGATGTTGTCTCCTGGTAGGAAAATTGTTTTGGTCGTTTATATATTTTATAATGACATGTACAACATTGGAAAATTTATATTTATAATAGTTGATGATATTGCCGTCTGTGATATTCGTATTTATTTGTAAATGATAGTAAAAATTGATTTATAGCAAAAACATACTTTATATTAGCAGAAAATGTGACAGAGTGGTATAGGATCATGAATAAAAAATATTTTATAAATACAAATATATTATTGTAATATGTATTCTTAAAGTTCCTTTAGTTAATTAGTGTATCACAAAAGTACATGTTATTTGACAAAGAGTATTCGTTAGACTAAAATAAAAGATTTCGTGACGGAGGTGTAATTTTTCTTGTCGGTTTTATCTCTCAGGTCTTGAAAATCGTACAAAAATCTGTAAACTTCTCGGCCAACAACTTTTTTCGATAGAATATAAATTTTGCTATCAGAATATACACACATCAAAAGTGTCTAGGGATCAAGCATTTTTATGTGGATTTCTTGAGATTGAGATGTGGCTTTGTAATAAATTTATGATTTTATAAATTTATATGGATCCTTTTTGGTGCATTTCATAATTTGAATCAGGAACTGTGAATCAAATTCGAGTAAAAGATGAAAATCAGCTGTCAATATTTTCCCTATAAAAACATACAACGCATTGAAGACATTATTAGTGCTACTGTTTCCCTACTACTGATTAAAACCAACGTTATTATGGAGCGGCGACGTCATTTAAGCAGAGAAGAAATGCTCAGAGCCGTGGGAATGATAGAAGCTGGTTCCCGGCAACGTACTGTGGCTTTAGCTCTGAATACAAGTCAGAGTGTTATCAGTCGACTTTGGACACGTTACCGAAGCACTGGTACCGTGGCTGAGCGCCATGGAGGACGGTATCGCTGCACCACACGGAGACAAGACCGATACATTCAAATCTTAACTCGAAGAGCTCCAACAATAACCGCCATGATGTTAGCCGTGAGGCTTCATCACTCTTCAGGGAACTTAATTAGCGACCAAACAGTCAGAAACCGCTTGCATGAAGTGAACCTTCATTCCCGAAGAACGCTACGGGTACCACCTATAGCAATGCACAATCGTAGGATACGATATCAATGGGCTCTTGAACACAGAAATTGGGCAGAAGAACAATGGCGTTTCGTGTGCTTTTCTGATGAGTCTCGTTTTGGTATGAGACCGGATACAAGACGTATACGACACTGGAGAACCCCTGGACGCCAACAGCGATTAAAATCCTGCCAGGAAGTCCATCCTTATAGTGGTGGAACCATCATGGTATGGGCGGGTATTTGGATCGGCGGAAGAACTGAGTTGATTTGGATCAGAGGCAACCTCAACGCTCAAATTTATGCTGAGATGATTGTATCAGACGTCATCGTTCCTCTACAAGTGCAAATCGGTCCCTTATTTCAGTTAATGCATGATAATGCACGACCGCACACCGCAAGAGTTGTAAGACAGACTCTCGCCGCAGCTAACATCAATGTCCTGACCTGGCCTGCTCAGTCGCCAGACTTGAATCCGATTGAGCATGCATGGGATATGCTACAGAGAAGAGCTCTGCCGAATATGGAGGGTATCCAGTCGCAAGAAGACCTTTTTTTGTTGTTGCAACGAACATGGGCGGCCATTCCACAGCGTGATTTGGATGAACTCATTTTGAGTATGCCAAACCGATGTTCTTGTGTTGTTAGTGTTCGCGGTAGAAACACGGATTATTAATTGTTTAAGTTACCCAATAAAATTTTAAAGAAAACTGTTATTTCAGTCTTTTTTTCGAACTTTTGTGTTAGTGGTTCAAATGTCAAAAATCCCTTTATTAGGAAAATGGCAAATTTCTTTATTAATGCAAAGGTGACTTGGTTTATCGTTACTGTGACAAACGAAAACACTTTATTTGATGAATCCTTAAAGAAAATTTTAATTAATATCAATCAGGAGAAAAGTTATTGCAAAAATATATGTTGATCCCTAGACACTTTTGATGTGTGTATATTAATACTGACGAGAAAGCTTTATATTTTTTTTTTTCGAAATTGAGCTAATGTTTTATCAAATTCTAGGTTAAAAAGAAGAACGACCCATGTATCAAGATCCTTTACGAAGCCGAAAGGCACGTGTTCTCCCCATCACTGCGTTATTTTTTTTTGTTCTAGATCATACCTGGGAGCCTTTTACCACATTATGTAGTTGCGGAGATATTGGGGGTCAAAGTTCCAACTTTTTCACAAGTTTTTTTTTTAATACTTGTTTGTAATGTAAGATTTTTACTTCATACACCTCCACGACCCCCATACTACTCAATCCATCCATCAGCACAATGTTTTGGGTGCGTTACATTGAGTCCTACCGTAAACCGTGATATTACACGCTAAAAAAAAATCGTGTCCCAGCAATATTTTTTTACGTAAAGACACATCCACATTGAGCGTAAGCAACAAGCAAAGTGTCAGATTCAATTCAGTGTTGTCACTGTCACGAAAAAATAATAACATGCAATCGATTTTTCGATTACTTTTAAAAAAAACCGATTATTGATTTCTTTTTTTTTACGAGTGCAGATTAGTTTTTATTTTCATGTCTGTTTTATTTTAGTTGGTTTTTTTAATACAATACCAGTAAATCCCCGTGGGTATGCCGTGGAGGTTATTGTATTTGTTAATCGATTCAAATCGATTGATTAAGGAAAATTCTTAAAATACGATTTTGACACTGGCAATATTTTACCAGCGTTAAAATCAAAACTTCTTGTTTTTTCCATAGAATTACTTTTTTTTTATCGATTTATTGTAGATTGTATTGGCGCTCAATTGGGAAAAAAGTAAATACATGATTTTTTATGGCAAAATTAATGGGTAAAGTATTTTTTCTCTAGTCTAATGTCCACTGAGGGCCTCAAACATAGTTACATAATTATTTTGATATCATAATGTTTGGTTGACGGCTTCGCGAACGGGTCCTTTTACACCTTGTATACGGGGTGTAAACGGACCCGTTCATCAAACTAATTTCTTCGTTCAAAAATTATTGCTGGAAAACGATTCTTTTTACGTGTCAAAAATCACGGGTTTTGGTGGAGCTCAATGTAAAAAAACTTTTGGGGTCAATGTCGAAGAGAATGTTAATATTTGTGATGTGAATGGTGAATCTTCCAGAGATTACCCCCTACAATCTCACAAACTCACAAACTTTACAAGATTGAATATTTTAATTCCAATTCTAATGATTAATATTTTAAAATGTAATGATGACCCATCACTACACATAATATAAAACAAAGTCGCTTCCCGCTGTCTTTCCCTATGTATGCTTAGATCTTTAAAACTACGCAACGGATTTTGATGCGGTTTTTTGAATAGATAGAGTGATTCAAGAGGAAGGTTTATACGTATAACAATGCACCCGTGCGAAGCAGAGGTGGGTCGCTAGTAATTTTATTACCGTACTTGTACGCCGGAAACGGCAGATGATTATGATCGTAATACAATTATGAACTTAACAGCTTTGTACAATATTCTGACAAATAAATGCATTAATTAATTAATTCAAGATTTGTAGGATGGGTATAAGAGTAGAGGAAGACCAAAGAAACGATGGATGGACTGTGTGAAGGATGATATATGGTAAGAAAGGAGGTGTCTGATGAGATGACGAGTTATAGAGAAGTATGGGAGAAGAAATATGCTGCGCCAACCCCGCATAAATTGGAGTAAGGGCACGAAGCTTGGCTTCTGTGTGACGAAGTCACACTCAACATCTCAAGTTCGCGTAGAAAGAAAGAAAAGAAAAATAGTATTTATTAGACTCACACATCAGGGCAATCCAAAAAATAGTTGAAATAACAAAATTATAAAAAAAGTATACATTGGTAAAAGAAAAAAACAAGTGAAATAGGTCCTGTGCGAGGCCAAAAGTCCCCTATATCAGCATGGTGCTGTAACTTAAAAAAAAAAATGACACAGCGCTGGTATTCTGGAAGGGTTCAAAGTAATGCATAGCGCGTAAGGTTCCTTTGGCAGGGTCGCCATGTGAGGTGCGGTGTTGATGGTAAACCAGTGAATGCTCAAATAATACTGATATATATTTCATAGGATAGTGCATCTAAATGGTTACAAAGGTGCATAGATTATAGTAATACAGATCTTTCAACCCTTACAGGAAAATGACGATGATGTTTTATAAAATAACATCACCCGATGTTTGTAAGGCCCTTCAAGAAGATCTTAATAACTTAAATAATTATTACGCAAAAAATAAGATCACCGTGAACGTTGCAAAGTGTCAATGTATTAGTTACACACGTAAGCGGAACCCGATTGTTTACTCATATAATTTTGATGGAATTGTTATAAATAAAGTTCAGATGTTTAGGGATTTAGGAGTTATTTTTGACAGTAAATTAATGTTCTCAGATCACATAGACCTTATTAACACAAAAGCTTATAAGAACCTAGGATTGGTTCTTAGGTCATGTAAAGTATTTAAAAATATTGGAGCTCTCAAATCTGTATATTTTGCTTATGTGCGCAGCGTCTTAGAGTATGCGCGCCAAATCTGGTCCCCCCAATACATAATTTATAAGAACCAATTAGAAAGGATTAAAAAAAAAATATTAACCATCTTAATTATCGCCTCCGTAAACTTCCGATATCTTACGAAGATAGCTGTCGAACCTATGATCTGCTAACACTTGAAGAAAGGCGTACAGTAATGGACATGTGTTTGCTCTATGACATACTCAATGGACGCCTTGATTGCCCGGAATTGGTCGCACAGATAACTTTTAACACTCCCCTACAGCGCACTCGTCACACGCCAATGCTGCGCGTTCCTAGGCACTCCACTAACTATGCTAAGAACTGTGTACAGTGCCTACCACGAGCTCTTAACGCGATCCATTTTAGGACCTAAACTGAACTGTTCTCCTAATTCGTACCATGACGACAGTTTATCGATTCAGTTTAGGCCATGCCATCTGACAGCGATTTTCCTAAACTGAGTCGCAAGTTTTGGTTTCATTCATTCAATTTTGTACTTGTTTGGTACCATGACGTCCATAGAGCAGCTCAACTGAAACGCTCAACTGTCAAAATAAGCGATTCAATAAAAGTTACTATTTCTCTAACCTAAACTGAAACGTTTGGTGAATTATTGACGAAAATAAAGTTTTTTAGTGCTAACATAGTGGAATTTTACAAAAACCAGTGTAAGTGTACCTTTATAACATAGTGTAACATAGTGGAATTTTACAAAAACCAGTGTAAGTGTATCTTTCTTCTAAAGTCTAAAATACCTATTTTACATGCCTTTTTAACCGCATTTGTTTTTCTTTAACAGATGTCTGATGAACTACTTTTGTTTGAGTTTTTTGAGGAAGATTCTGCCTCACACAATGCCCAAAAACGTAAGAGGCTCCAGTTACGCGGCCAATTGGACCCCTTCAATAACTTTGAGGATGCCGAATTCATGAGGCGCTAAAGGCTATCCAAAGAATTAATCACATCCTTTTGGAATATTCTCGGGCTTGGGAAGATTTGTTGTAGCCAGTTGCGAGAGCTCTGTTCTTATTTAAAATCTCCCACAAAGTCTCGAGCTGGTTAAATGTTACTCTCCGCTTTCGACTAGAATGCAACAAAAATAGCACTTGAAATTCTTGTTACAAAGACAAACTAAGTGGCTTCTCGAGGCAAGTCTTATTACAATTGGACTTATTCAAAGGCGTACACGCGTAGTGACTATAAAATAGGAGATTGACAGTACATAAACAAATAACACAATGTTTAATACTTACGACATTCCTTTAAAATAATGTTTTTAACGAATTCAAAACTACGCTTCACTTTAAATTTTCCCACTGTAATTACAACTCCACAGACTACTTAAGGTGGAAGCGCAAGGGTAGCCCGCGAAATTTAAATTTTCTCAAGTTTATTGCAATTTGCAGGTCAGTGTCAAGTTGTATGTTGATGAAAATATGAATCGCACCAGTAACACGTATGGAGTTACAGAATTATAATCATTCAAATCATCAATACAGCTCTCCGAGTTCATATAATCACATTTAATATCTATTTCATGAAAAAGTCACTCTTTGAGATTATATGAACTTGGAGGGTTGTATTGATGATTTGAATGATTATAATTATGTAACTCCATACGTGTTAATGGCGCGATTCATATTTTCATCAACACAACCTGACACTGACCTGCAAATTGCAATAAACGTAAGAAAATTTAAATTTCACGGGCTACCCTTGCGCATCCACCTTAAGCATCTAGTCAAACTGACACTGACGTGACAACCCACACAACTTTTTTTACTCTGGTACGTTCGAAACATTAAACATAATTTGTTTTATTACGTCGAAATAAAAATATTTCTTTCGTATAATAAACAGCAAAAGGTATATACATATCTACTTTGATTAGGAATTATTTTAACAATAGTTGCCGCATTAACGTGGAATCTTAAAACCAACTGTTGAGTGTCTTTTTTACTTTAAGTAATGATACCGAGTTAAAAACAATTATAACATTACTTGCTTCTGAGCGTGTCTGACACTAAAATGTGAGCGAAACAAAGTTATTCGATCATAATAGCGTTATCTCTTTTTCACCAAAAACGTTTCAAACACGGTTCAGCCACAAATTGCGATCTTTCATTCACTTTTAGCGATCCAAGTGCCGCTGAGCAAATTAGATGCCATAGTACGATTTGAAGCGATACAGTTTAGGAACTTAAACTGAAACGTCTTGCTTTTGAATAGTTTTTAATTAGATCATGGTAGGCCCTGACTCGCATTGCTCGAATTTATAACTCGGAATTCTGTGAAGTTGAGTATTTAACTGTAATAAACCGACATTCAAAAAACAAATATTGAAAACTATAAGCGGAGATAAATGACAAGCAACCTATATTCTTCTACTATATTTTATTACTAGCTGTGCCCACGACTTCGTCCGCGTGGACTTAGATCTTTCTCAGCCTGTTATTTATAAAAGGCAACATGACTTTGTCTGTTTGTTAGTATGACATTTTACACCATTGTTTTGGTGTTTGTTGATTGGGCAGGTTATAGTCTTGATTCAAACTCAAAGCATTTATTTCAAATAGACTCGTAACAATGTGCCTGTGCAAGTAACAGGCTGAGAAAGATCTAAGTCCACGCGGACGAAGTAGCGGGCACAGCTAGTATCTAATAGTACGGGTCGGTTTTTGTGAATTTATGAAATTATATACCAAGTCTTTTGGTGCCGATAATAATATAATATGCTAATAATATGCCGATGGTAATATGCTCCTCCCTTATTTCATGGGACTTAAACATTACTGGCATAATGTGGGTGTACTATTGCTGGTACATCTCTGCCTAACCCTTCTGGGAAATACAGGCAAATGTTATACAGTAACAAAATATTGTTGTTGATTGTGCTGTACATCATATTGCAGATTTGTATAGCGTACTTTCCCATTGAGAGTCATCTTCTAATGGACCCTCGTCGTCGTTATGATTATATTTTGTTGCGCGAGTTATTTGTATTCTTTGATATTTCCTAAGATATTCATCTAAATTAAATAGTGTAAAGGGCAATTTTGGTCACAATTGAACTCTAAAGATGACTAACATTTATTTTGATAAGGATTAATACTATGTCGGTAAAAACACCTTCACAAATAAAACATTACTTTTGACCAAATTTTAAAATCATAAAAATGGTTATTGTGAGTCAACCTTAAAAGATAGGCATGTGCTGTCGCGGACTTTTTTTTGAGACCTTTTTAAGAGGAATAATTCCCTGCTACATTATAATATTTGTGCAACTTTAACCGTTTACGCAGCGCACGCAACGGAAGCTATCAAAGAGAATAAATTTTCCCCGTTTTTGCAACATTTGTCATTGATGCTCCGCTCCTATTGGTTTTAGCGTGATGATATATAGCCTATAGCCTTTCTCGATGAATGGGCTAACCAACACTAAAAGAATTATTCAATTCTAACGAGTAGTTCCTGAGATTACCGCGTTCAACCAAACAAACAAACAAACAAACTCTTCAGCTTTATAATATTAGTATAGATTAATCACCATATTTGTTTTAAATTTTTCAAAATTGCGTTCTAAATTTAACCTTAACCTTTAATTTAATTTTGTATTGTATTGTTATCTTATTTTGTTGTTTATAGAATCATTATATATTAGTTAATATCTGGCATTAATCCGTTCGCATGTGTAATACAGATATCCCAGTTACACAGGGAAACCTATAATTGGCCATAATAACTGTTACACGTATATTTTGTAAATATTATTATACGCTGTTGGTTACCTAAATAAAAAAAAATAAAAAAAATGTTAATTTAATAATTTTGTTTTGTTCTGTGCGAGACAAATATCTTTTACTTCTTTCTTAGTTTTTTATCATCATCATCATCACCCACAGTCCGACTTCACTTCTTCAGGTCTCTCTTTGCTCGTGTCAAGCTACACGCCCTTGTGCCAGCCTCATCCAGGATATTCCTGCAATACCAACAATGTCGTCTGCCCACCTCGCCGCTGGACGACCAACACTTCTCTTTCCAGTCCTCGGACGCCACTCAGTCACAGCTTTACTATACTGCCATCAGCGCGCCTTGCTAGATGTCCTGCCCAACTTCATTTGTGTTCTTTATCTTAGTTTTTACCAATGATATTATAAGTAAAAAGAAGTAGATATGGCACTAGCGCGCGCAAATTGTTGCAGAAAAATGAAGCTAATTGTCGTAATTTAAATAGGTACTTCAAGCGCGATAGCTATCTCTTTCTGTATCATACGTTCCGTATTATTTATCGCAGTCGTAACAACACAGCGATATTTCAACGCCGCTCAGTATGAAAGTAGCTTAACTTTCTTTTAATATAATTGGTTTTTACCTACTGAGAAATCGTAAATGGGAAACCCCAATAACGCTTCGCCCGACCCGTAAATAGAACAGTTATCATTTGCAATAATAAATAGAGTACATTAAGTACCTACGTCATATGTTTAGGGATCCAAAGATATCACTAGTTCAGAGAATAGTTAACACTTGAATGATAACGTTATCTACTAATAATCGGCTTACTACGTTCAGTTCGGTAACTGATTGAATTGTTCCAAACAGTAGACACGTAATTTTGGATAAATGAGTAGTTCCGGTATCAAATTTCAGATCCTATTCTTATCGACAAATTAAGATTAATGTTAGGTAATAATATTAAATAAAAAACCCTGCTCTTGAAACTTGAGCATTACGGTTTAGGTAAACTTGCGCTCAGTTTAGTAAAATCGTATTTGAATGATAGACAGCAGCAAGTACAGGTAAATGGTGTCAATTCAATGGCTTTAAAAGTAAAAATGGGTGTACCACAAGGTTCGATATTGGGTCCTTTTCTCTTTTTAGTTTACATTAATGAGCTACCCCACTTATTTAACAACCAACCGCAAATGGTGTTGTTTGCTGACGATACTTCTTTAATATTTAGGATAAGGCCACAAATCTTGACGACGTCAATAACGGCCTACTGCAGGTCCATAATTGGTTTACCGCTAATAACTTAGTACTAAATGGGAAAAAAACAAAGTGCATAAAATTTTCTCTGCCAAATGTCAAAAGTAGTGATTGTGAATAATATTGAATCAAGAGAAACTAGAATCTGTCGATAAAACTGTTTTCTTGGGAATTACGCTCGACACAAGGCTACAATGGGGTCCTCATTCTAATAATTCATCAATCAATTCTAATAATTGTAATTAAATTGCATGTGTAAATATTCAACATAAATAAATAAATTGATAAAATTGAAAAAAAAAAATTAAATGAAAAAAAATTGAATAAATAAAAAAAATTAAATTGAAAATTGATTGAATTGAATTGATTTGATTGATTTTATTATTAAATTGAATTGAATATATTGAATTGTTAAAATTGATTGATTGGTAAATTGTTATGGAATAAATAAATCATTTAACATCTCTTGCAGGACGACTGAGTTCAGCAGCATATGCTGTTAGAAAAATCCGTCAGTTTACTGATGTAGATACCGCGAGGCTAGTCTATTTTAGTTATTTTCATAGTATTATGTCATACGGTATTTTACTATGGGGACGGGCTGCAGACATTGAGTCTATATTTATTCTGCAGAAAAGAGCCATCAGAGCCATATATGATCTACGTAGGCGCGATTCTCTGAGATAACTGTTTAAAGAAATTAACAGCATGACAGTACCTTGTCAATACATCTATGAAAACATCATGTACGTTAGGAAAAATCTGCATTTATTTAGTAAGAGAGGTGACAGACACCACTAAAAATAGGGACCAACTAGTTCAGCCAGGTTTCAGGCTAGCTAAAGTAGACTCATCTTTCATGGGGTACTGTTTAAAATGCTACAATAAAATACCTCCTCACATTCTACAACTGAATGAGACGAAATTTAAATCTTGTATAAAATGCACACTATGTTGGTAAGCATATTATAAGTTGGGGGACTATATTGATGATAAAAATGCTTGGCTCAATGCTGGTCCTGCTCCACAACCATAGGAGCAAACTAATTGATTACCATGTTAAGTTATTGTGGAAGCTGCAGAAGATTGTAATAATATCCTTGCTTTGTATAGATTCCATCTCTTAATATTATATAATTGCATAGCACATGTGTTAGTACTATGTACTGCAAAGCAACATTTATTTATCTTTCATTGACTTGAATGTAGCCTGGTGGCTGAGAGAATGTCATGCTCACTCAAATTTCTCGCTCATCATCATCATCATCGTCATTTGATTCCCTTTAATATGGTTGAGTTGAATGGCGCCGAGCCATGCGTCATGTTCGTGAACGGGCGCTGTCAGTTGGGTGTGGTCATCTCTTACCTGCCACGGTTTATTTTAATTACTTTATTTTGAAAGTGTTGATTATTTTAATCTTTTACTCTGGGCGCTCTTAATGTGCACGTCTTTCTACATCGTTCTCACATATATGTATAATTTCAACGTGAATGATGTAACCAAGATTTTGTAACAATATTTTGATTAAAAAAAGTGTCCATGGAGTTTCTTGCCCATTCTTCTCCATAGAGATCTACGCTTTGGAATGTGCAACTACAGTACTTTCTCAAGTTATTATGCCTTGTGACTGTGACTGTAGCTTAGCTTTCTTTTTTTGTTTGACTTTCAAAAGTGCCTGTAATGGTCTAATTGAAATAAATGCTTTGAGTTTGAGTTTGAAATTGGCAATTGAAAAACTCGCGAAATATGTTTCCCTAAGAGATGAAATGGCGATGTTTCCCGATGGCCCGACGTCTCCAATTGGTGATCATTCAAAATAATAGGGTTCCGTGCAAAAAATTAAAATCTCTTGTAGTTGTTAACAAAAGCCGATTCAAATTTAAGGAAGTAATATTTATACTTGGGGGAGGCTTACCTCCAGCAGTGGACGTATTTCGGCTGAAATGATGATGACGATGATGAATATTTATATAACTAGCTAGTGACCACGACCTTTGTCTGCGTGTAATTACTAAGTTATTCCTTATAACATCAGCTATCTCACTATCTGCCAGTAAAAGTCCCGTGAAAACCGATTCCGCCGTTTTGGAGATTAGCCGGAACAAAAAGACAGCAGACGATAATGAAAAAAAAAAACATTTTGTTTGCTTTATACACCGTATAATAAAGATGTAACAAGACCAAGTTCCAACTTTTTCACAAGTTTTTTTTTAAATACATGTTTTAGCTAAAGATTTTTACTGTAAACACCTCCACGACCGTACTGTTCAATCCATTCATCAGCACAATGTTTTGAGTGCGTTACATTGAGTCTTACCTTGTAACGTGATGTTTCACCCCAAAAAAAAAAAGTTGTTTCCCAGCAATAATTTTTGCATAAAGTTACGTAGTTTGATGTACAGAATGCTTGGTTGACGGCTTCGTGAAGGGTCTTGTTACATCCTGTATACTTTAATATGATTTTCAGTAAAAGGCTATTATTTTGAAATAACAAACAGAAACTTTAAATACTTCAATTGAATTTATTTGTATATGTCAGGTAAGGACATAAAATAAATCGCAAGCGCGCCAGTGGTGACATTACGTGACCTATTTACAAGTCTACCCACTCCACAGCGTGCTTCTACAGAGCCCTGATGTTTAGAGCTCGCAGCGAGGAGGACATTCAGTGTCCGATCGCGGCAGAGTTGAGACGTCTTGGAACTGTACCCGATTTGCGCTGCGTTATTATGTAAGGTGTGTCAAGTAATTTGTTAGTTTGCTAAAAACAGTGCATCGCACCCAGTGTGTTTTCATTGCACGAAACCCATCTCAAATCCTGACAATCCAACATATTATAGATAATTTCAAGCGGACGAAGGTCGACGGGTAACAGCTAGTCACCAAAAATCATCACACGATGAAGTCATTGTCATATTGTATTGTGTGAAAAGTACCTAATCTAATTAGTTAAGACTATAGTCTGTTTTTTTAACAAACGAGTACTGAGTAGGTCTCTCGCACATTTCCGGTATTGACAGAGTGAGATGGGTCATTGGTCGGGGTGGGGTCAACGCCTTTGTTCTATTGTTAAGGCTTTTATGTTACGGACTTTATGTTGATTACGTGGACCAATAGAAACGCAGGAAAAATTTTCGGTACTCGTTTGTTAAAAAAAAAACAGACTATAGTTCTGCCGATAAGTCGAGGATCGTTTTAATCTCTTATTCCGGCATTTAATACGAAAAAATTCAAAACAAGGAAAAAATAGCATGTCTATAAATGTTTTATGGTAGGTATAAATAATCTAATTTCGTCAAATACCTTGCTATCTTGGAATTCTTTCGGCTATCGTATTAGTGCGTAATAGGTTTCTACAATTATTGGTCTTTATACTAGCTTTACGCTATTTCTGACGTTATTGACACGCTTATATCAGCTTCACCACTGTAATTATCTTATCAAATCTTCGAAGTTAAATTGGACCCACTTCCCGGTTTACGATTGAGCTGAAATTTTGTATACATGTTTAGTTTGGATGACAATGCATGGTTAGTTAAGTGACGTCATTCTAAATCCAATATGGTGGGCTCTCAAAAGAGAGAGAAAAATACGAGAAAGCGTGTTGTTTCGACGACTTATTTCTTGCTATTTTTCCAGTAAGTCACATTACAGGTACAACTACGCTTTCCAAGGCTGGTCTGTGGATAGGTGAGGATAAATTGCTCCACCGAGACCCCCTCACTGCCTCGGAAAGCACGTTAAGCAGTTTTCATTTGTAGATCTTCGGCCGTGTTTATGGATAGATAGGATCTGGAGAGTCTGACAATCAGTCGTGCCAAATATTAGGGTACCGTATTAGGTACCTAACAACTGGATTGTACGTTGTTGTGTTGTTGTATTGGTTGTGTGTTGTTGTGTTACGGATGGCCGATGGGGCCGAAAAGTTCTGGAGTGGCGACCGCGAACCGGAAGATGTTGGGTTGGAAGGCTCCCACTAGGTGGACCGATGACCTGGTGAAGGTGACGGGGATGCGTTGGATGCGAGTCGCACGGGACCGGTCAGTGTGGCCACACTTGGGGGAGGCCTATGTCCAGCAGTGGACGTCTTTCGGCTGAAATTATGATGATGATGATGAACTGGATTATAGAGGTCAAATAGGCAATTGCTCTATTGCTAGTCCGTAGCATCCAGTTACCCTGATTGTGTCCTTAGTGCTCGTATTTGGTACTGGTGAGGTAATAATTAACTATGTGAGCTTTTATCACTGAATGACTGTCGTTTTTTGGAGGAATTAAAACAAAACTATACCGGGTGTAACAGGACCCTTCACGAAGCCGTCAACCAAGCATTATGGACATCAAACTAAGTATGTTTACGCAAAAATTATTGATGGGAAACGACTTTGTTTTTTGGGGTGAAAAATTACGTTTTACGGTGGGACTCAATGTAACGCACTCAAAACATTGTGCTGATGGATGGATTGTGTAGTACGGGGGTCGTGGAGGAGTTTAAAGTAAAAATCTTACATTAAAAACATGTATTTCAAAAAAACTTGTAAAAAAGTTGGAACTTTGACCCCCAATATCTCCGTAACTAGAAGGTTCCCAGGTATGGTCTAGAACAAAAAAATGATCGCAATCACGGGGAAAACAAGTGACTCTCAGCTTCGTTAAGGGTCTTGTTACACCTTTTATTTTTAAGTGCTACCTACTTTAACTGCTAACTATGTTGTGATCGGCTTGTAGTCTAATCGGATGCACCTTCATACCAGTCCAGTATTCTACGTGGATCTGACCTCCAAAACACTGTAAATAGGAAAACGAGTGCTCACTTTTAATATTGGCGCCATCTCTGGAGTGGTGTGCGAACTCCGCAGAAATTTAGACAGCGTAAGATCTTTTATTTGTGCGAATAACATTTTAGCATTCCCTTTTTTTATGGCGTAGTCTTTGTAATTTTAAGATATACAGGGTGTAACAAAACCCTTCACGAAGCCGTCAACCAAGCATTCTGTACATAAAACTAAGTAACTTTACGCAAAAATTATTGCTGGGAAACGACTTTTTATTTCGGGGTGAAAAATCATGTTTTACGGTAGGACTCAATGTAACGCACTCAAAACATTGTGATGATGGATGCAATGAATAGTACAGGGGTCGTGGAGCCAGGGTTTCATGCAGAGAAAGATCAACCATTGTTCACCACACGGATGGGAAGTTAATTCAAGAGCTCGCTAATTGTGCTTAGCGCCATCTATGAACGGGTGTAGGAACTACGTAGGAGTTTAAGGTAGGGTACACAAAATTGTCACAAACATTTGATAAAGTCGGTTGTAAGGTTGATGGTTTTGGTATGGTCTTGTGTTATTTTTGGTAGATGGCGGTAGAAGTGTGGACGTAAACGAAGCACGAGTGTGAAAGGATCGTAGCTGGTGGTGTTCTGTAGATTCTGCTTAGCACCATGGCAAAAAAGCGTGGTTATATTATAGGTGTTTCGTCTTTCATCATCATTACCAGCCTACAGAAGTCCACTCCTGGACATAGGCCTCGTTAATCGCACGCCACTCAACTCGATTCTCAGCAGCTCTCACCCAGTTGCTACCAGCCACCCTGCGAAGATCGTTAATCAAATCGAAAATTAGGGTTATTTTATCTGCCAGGGCTGCGGGACTGTTCGCAAGAGATACTGCAGTCCTGGAACACAAAGGGCAAAAGAAGGAACATGAATGGGTTTTAGTCAGTACAAGTCTGACACTCCCTTCCGCTCCGCCCATCCGAAAAAAAAAGTTTATTGCTTGAAGTAGCTTAACATAATCAGCCTCTAATGTTTCTACTTTAGGAACTACTTGAAGAAGGTCCACTCATCGTCACTTGCCTGCCAACTTTATTGGGGTCGGTTTTCAGTCTTAAACTCGTAGGTACACAGTTAATACTAGGTGATACGATACCCCTTGGTAAGACTAGTTGTCAACCTTTCGAGCCACTGACTACCTGTAACGACTGTCAAAGATCTACAAATGACATCCAGGACCAACGGCTTAACGTGCTTTCCGAGGTACGGTGGTAACTCGGTATGTAATGATGGTCACCCATCCACAGACCGACCTTGGCTAGCGCGGCTTAACCTTGAAGATAGACCCGTGTGACTGTTTTTATTTAGTCACGAAACTACTCTTCACGAAGCAGCATAGTAGTTATATCCTTAATCAGATTTATATTAATTGTCTACCGATAAAGATCAGTTGTGTTAGTTTGGATGACAGAGTTATGGAAATAGGTAGCTAACAAATAACAATTGATAAGACAACCAATCAATGACCGCGAATCGTTCTACTAAACATGGTGGCAATTACTTATATTATCAATACAGGGTGTAAAAGACAGCCCTCCTCACACTGATGAGGTGAACAGGGAATATGCATGTAATTTTTTTTACACATAAATCAATAAAATGCAGTACTATCAACCCAAGAAAACAATTAAAAGTTAATTTCAACTACTGCTTATTGCACAAAAAAAATATTAAACTGCTGCAATTTTCAGTTCAGTTCAAACGTCCATGACAGTTCAAACGTCCATGACTGTCGCGGCCATTCATGTCATAGTATTTGATGTCACTTACCTCTATCTGCTTTGTTTAAATCTAATTGTTAGCCCTTAATAGAATAGTATTTAAGCAAACATTGCAATAACAATATTACATAAAGAAAAATCTTATTGAAACTTTAAGTACTTTTCAACTAAAATTATTGTTATTTATTGTTATTAATTATATAGCATTTGACGTCACTACCGGAATCGATGCGTTTTATGTTTGCGTTCCGTTTCACCAAAATCACGCTACATAAAATAAGTGTTGTACTATAGAATTAAACAAGTGTACCACAATGTTTTTATGGGCCAATACAACACACATACACACACACATTACATTTTTAAGAAGTAAAAAAAGTTTTGTATTTCTTGCCTATACCATAATCAGTATAATTACCACTAATATGACCGGTACAAGAAATTATTCAAGGAATGTTTAATGAATTTGTTTTATTTCCTCATACGCAAAGTATCGTTACCGTGGCAAAACGCACGTTGCGAACGGCAAGCGCGACGACGAGTTCGATGAACTCTGTAGCTAGGCAGGAAATTAACAGCTGATTTCATGCGTCGTTCGTTAGATTATTTCAACAAAAATTAATTTATTAATTAATTTTAATCATAAATGAAGTGCTGCGTACTGGGATTGTAATTTTACATTGAAATAATCGAATACAAACTGAAAAAAAAACCAGAGTAAAATTCCGGTGGAATATGATTCAAAATAAGGAGCTGAATGCACCCTGTCAGTTTGTGGAGGGCTGTGTCTTACACCCTGTATAGTTAAACTATTATCATAGAATTATAATTCTCAATCAATTACATATTAAATTCAGTTGCATCCGATTAGGCTGGAAGCTGACATTATAGTTTGTAAAAGGTTAGACAGTTGATGATGAGGAGGTTGCTTTGTCATTGGCAGCATGACTCAGAACGATCCTTGAGAAGAGGGTTGAAGTTTAACCAGAAAAAAATCCTCTAGATGTCGCTAGCGGTCTGAAAGTTGAAATTAATATGACTGAAAAGGTAGGATGGTTAAATCTTAAGGGTGATATTTAATTCTTTAATCATGACAATTATTTTTTTCAGACTTTATTCCAAAATTTCATGATGATTCCAAAACCAAAATGTGATTTTCTTTTAGCATGAAAGAGTTTTCAGAAGTTAGGTCTGCTATTCGCTACTAGATGGCGCTACTGCAGCGTCGCTGAACAATTTGAAAGAGTAAAAAACTGAAACTCTCTGTTACCCAGGTTCTGCATATTTTGAGACTGCTGAGCCCACTAGTGGGCAAAGGCTTGTTTCCCTGACTTCTATTTCTTTCGATCCTGGGCAAATGTAGGCGTTAGATTTTCCACATGGTGGTTATTTTGGCCCACATCTCAATGGGCCAACAGCAGACGTGGCCAGTCCAGTCCCTTTTTGAGTAGCCTTTGTTTTGAAGCGCAGTGTTGTGTTGAGTACTTAGACAAGGTGTAAACGGACCCAAACCAAACTAAGTAAGCTCTACGCAAAAATTATTGCTAGAAAACGACTTTTTTTTGGGGGTGAAAATTTACGTTTTACAGTAGGACTCAATGTGAAAAATATTTTTTTAGGTTCAGTTCCTTAAATGGGCATGGAAATGAACCTAAAAAAATATTTTTTCAACTGTTGTGAAGTTCTAATAGGTTCGGAATAAAGTGGCTGTGGCAATATACGGACAGACAGACATGACGAATTTATTAGGGTTTCGTTTATTGCTAAGGATATCTAAAAACTATACATTCTAACAATGATAAAGGGATTATAAACTTAGGTCAAAGTTGCATACGACCACGGCAATCCTCTGAACATCACAATGAATATTTATAAAACTTGTAAGTTGTTTATTTAATTGAAAGAAAGAAAGAAAAGGTATTTAATAGCCCGCACAGGACAAATGGTTCAGAATCAGAATAAGAATCAGATCTTTATTTGCTTTGAATGTAGGCACAGGTATAAGATGTCCCTGCCAGAGTTGCGGGACTGTTCGAAAGAGATACCGCGGCCCTGGAACACAAAGGGCAAAGGAAGGAACATGGATGGGTTTTAGTCAGTAAAAGTCTGACACTTCCTCCTGCTCAGCCCAGAGCGGGACCCTTATTTGATGATTTCCCAACGGTAAAAAAAAAGGTATAAGAATGTTCTTCATAAATTAAGAGATCGGCTACAGTCTACCTTACGGCGTGCAAATTATTACATAAATTAAAATAATAATACAATCAAAATAATGTCCACAAAAGTGAAGTCAATTCAAAATATTATAGTCAGGTACTTAAGTCTTACATGGTCAAATTTGCAATTAAAAACAATCATAATCTGGATAAATTCATATCATTTAAAAAGTCTTTCACTGAGTAGTAAAATTTACCTAAAAGTAGTGAAGTTACCTTAGATTTAAAAACGTTTATTGAACAATCCTTTAAACCATGAGGTATTTTATTATAAATGATAGGACCCATTGTCATTACATTAAATTATATAAAAAGTAAACAAAAAACAAAACGAAATTAGTCCTGTACGAGGACTATTTTTTTTTCCTATCTCAGCATGGTGCTATAACAGAAAAAAACGTCACAGCGCTGGTATTCTGATAGGGCCCAAATATCAATATAATCAATAGACGATACATATTGAATGGTTTGTACGTACATGGGTCGTTCTTCTTTTTTGTCGACAATGAATTGGTGTTTTTCAGTTTTACGAGTTTTTCAAGTGACAATATTTTGTTTTCCGTATTAGGTTTTTTTTTTCAGATGCATTTAATTTTCATTTGGATGATTTAATCTTTGTTTTTATGCCCAAACTGTTGTTTGTTTTATGGTGATTTTAAAAAAGAAGAACGACCCACATAACCATTTCAGACGAGAATATTATTTTCTTGTTTCATTCTTTTTAGAGAGTGATTTTTCTGTTGTTGGTTTTAGTTTTAATTTTTAAACTTAAACCTGAATTAGAACCTTAACTTATCTACATAACAGTAAGCACACTATTTGGAAAAATTACAACTTAACAGTTGTTTGTATATCATAATTGCATGTACATCCTTTTTCTTATTACCAGCTTCTTTAACCCTATTGTAGCCCACCTTAGTAAGCACTCTATTAAAACAAAAAAATCAGAACTACAGGGTCTGAACAGAATTTGACAAGAAAACAAAAGCCTAATCGCAAGTGCGTCAAATTTTTCCCACATTACAAACTCCTTTAAGAACCTCCTGCATTCCTGCTCACCCCCTGTCGTCTAAGAGGCTGTAAGAACTCGAAATCAAACAAAAGATAAATTAGTAATTCTCAAGCGACGTCGTGGACTTAGTGGAATAATATTTTAATCCTATCTCGAACAGATGTTTACAGGCGAATCTCATTATTGTAAGGTAGGAGGGACTGTTGTTAGCCATGTGATGGAACACACAAGAACATAAAAATGTGTGTGTTTGTGTTTAGAACATTAAAATTGGTTTTTAAAAAAGCTGTCTGTCCAGGAGCTATTTTTCAAATGGTCACTTGCAATGCGATGTTAATTTAACATAGCAAGACGAAAAAAAAAAATTTTTTTAAAGGTACTTGTTCTACCCGTCATTGCAATTTTTTTTCTGGGCCGTTCCTGGGAACCTTCTAGTTACGGAGATATTGGGGGTCAAAGTTCCAATTGCTGCAGAGGTTTTTTTTTTAAATACAATATTTTAACGTAAGATTTTTACTTTAAACACCTCCACGATCCCACTCACACGAAGTAATGGTACGGGTTACATTGAGTCCTACCGTAAAACGTAATTTTTCACCCCAAAAAAAAAGTCGTTTCCCAACAATAATTTTTGCTTAAAGTTACTTAGTTTGATGTACATTATGCTTGGTTGACGACTTCGTGAAAGGTCCTTTTACACCCTGCATACTATTGCTTTTGGCATGATCAACCAACTTCTTCGGTGATGATAAATTAATGATGATGATGTAGCAGTCGCTGTGTAGATCAAAATTAAATGTCAGATGTTCCTGATGCTTATCGGTTTTTTTGTTGGCGGCGGCGTCTTTATCACCGCTGTAAATTGAGGTCTCAAGGAATCAAGACACCATCTTGAGTAACGAATGTAATTGGAAATCACATATAAAGAAAAGAAAGAAAGCTATGTCTATTTGACACAAAACTATAAATATAATATAACGGGAATAAAAAAATAAGGACGTAAAAAAAACACAATCGTGGAGGCAGGTCAAAGCTGATTGTAGATGGCGTGTCCATAGCTTAGTCGCAATCCGACCAATGACGTCAAGCTATTTTGAAATATAAAATGACATTGACAGATTTTCTACTATCTACGCTAGCGCCATTCCATTTACAGTTGCCTACCCCAGTGTTTTTTCTCATAGTAGTGGGACAGGAAACATTAAAACGAAAATGAAACCACAAATGGGCATAATCATTATGTGTGATTTGGAAAAAATATATAATACCAATCAGAATAATAACAAATCTATTAACTACAAAGACAACAACAGTCCCCTCCACCCTAATCGCGATACAATAAGAATAAGATTTGTCTCACTACATCCTTCTCTGGCTACCCCTCAACGCGACAGATTTAACATAATATTATTAATATTTATATTTTTGTTGCTTACTTTTGATGATGTTGCACTGTTTTACTGGGCATTTAAAAAAACAAAGAAACGAGGTTTAATTTTGCTTTTGAGGGAACTTAAATATGACGAGGAGCTTGTGGCTAAATAACAACAGCCGGTGGGGGTCGATCTTTAGGTTAAGCCGTGCTGGCCTAGGTTGGTCTGTAGATGGGTGACCAACCATTACATTCCGAGTTTCCTCCGTGCCTTGGAAAGCACGTTAACCCGTTGGTCCTGGCTGTCATTTGTAGATCTTTGAAAGTCGTTACAGGTAATCAGTGGCCCAAAAAGTCTGACAACCAGTCATACCAAGAGGTATCGTATTACCCAGCACTAACGGGGTTGTGGAGGTCAGATAGGCAGTCGCTCCATGTAAAATACTGGTATTCAGCTACATCCGGTTAGACTGGAAGCCGACCACAACATAGTTAGGAAAAGGCGCCGCAGATGATGAGGGAACTTAAATATAATTAAATTACTCATGATTTAAAACGACAACATGAGCTTTAGCATTTTTTTTGTTCCTAAATAATACTTGTTCAATGAGGGCTATCGTTTTTGAGCGCACCAGATGGCGCCACTGTCGATTAAGGTCCTGTCAATCATTATATTTTATAATTTAAAGTACCAATAACTTCATAAAAAGTTTAATTTATTCCGTATAACAACATAGTGTAAACTTCAGGTTAATATATTTACAATATTCTCCTTGAAACTAGCAAGCATGAAACATTTAAAAATCATTTTAACTCCAAGTACTGAAAATTAAGATTCAAGTTGCTACTTAAAATCTTCAAGTCGTAATTAATCAGGAATGGCTCAATCTAGACCACAATCGTGAATATTTGTAAAAATACGTGTTAAAACAGCACGCAATGCGCGCACAATCTATGGCATCAGATATTTCGGTGACCCCGCGCTACACTAGCGCCTCTAACGGCGAATTCATACGCGATAGCCCCCATTCCAGACTCCGTGGCTTATACTGAGAAAATCCTGATGGAAAAACTCAATAACACTGCACAACCCGGGTATCAAACCCAGGACCTCATGCTCAGCAGTCGCGCTTGCGACCACTAGACTAACGAGGCAGACCGTAGTCCGGCTTTAAGTACGATGTGTCTGTCAAAATCCGGTGCGACTAAAGTTCAATTGGTTTACCGCGCCTTCACTTGTTACGTGAAGCCGTATTATTCATGTTACAAATGTGTAGGTACTACAGAACTTTAAATTAACTTGAAAGATAAAATAATTGTAACTACAGTTTTGAGCCGTTTGAGCCTTTTTAAAGAAATATCTCGCCGACTGGTCGACACTTATTGATTATTCTTCATTTATATTATTTATTTCTTAAATGAACTCACTTTATTTTATTTTTATCGAACATTCTAAAATTTATATTTATTTGACGAAATATTTTTGTATTAATTTAATTTAAGTTTAATGTTGTGTACAATTTAGTTGTATGATATTGTGTGGTGTGTATTGTGTCTCTGATTATTTAATTTCCTACTAACATTATTTTTAAGTGTGTCTAACTAAATTATGGATCTTTGTGTCTGATACAAATAAATAATTATTATTTCCTTATTATTAATCCTGTATTCGACACAAATGTATTTTTGTTCAGAATAAATAAATAAATAAACTTCGCGTGAACAGAGGGCTGGCTGTTTCTTTGGTCAAAGAATGAGCATTGCCATTCAACGTGGCAATGCTGCCAGTCTTCTGGGCACGTTTCCGGATGACATCGATGGGGAGGAGTACTTTGACGCCTAAGTGTCCCATTGTATGCAAGGTACTTATTTTTCGTTTTCTTTTTAGCATTATTTTAGTTCTGTTTGAAGTCTGTATACAAGGTGTAACAAGACCCTTCACGAAGTCGACAACCAAGCATTAAGTACATCAAACTAAGTAACTTTACGCAAAAAATATTGCTGGGAAACTACTTTTTTTTGGAGTTAAAAATCACGTTGTACGGTAGGACTCGATGTAACGGACTTAAAACATTGTGCTCATGGATGGATTGAATAGAGAGCGGGGGTCGTGGAAGTGTTTAAAGTAAAATGTTACATTAAAAACATGTATTTAAAAAAAAACTTGTGAAAAGTTGGAACTTTGACCCCCAATATCTCCGTAACTAGAAGGTTTCCAGGTGTGGTCTAGAACAAAAAAATGTTCGCAAGAAGGCTTCTTTTCGGCTTCGTTAAGGGTCTTGTTTCACGCTTTATAATACTCATTATTTAAAACAACAAAAACACGAGCTTTAGGCATTTTATTTGGTTCTTTTTTAATACTTACAATGTTTGAAAATTAAAATAAATAAAATACACTAAATACAATACAATTAAATCTAGAACAACTATCAAAACAACATAGTAAAGACTTAAACCCGTTATTCAGTAAAAGTGGGTTAACTCCAGAAGTCAGTTAGATGTACAATCAGAGTCGAGCTGATACCTTAATCTCATTGTTACATAAACTATTCAGTATAACTTGACCTAATCTCTCCGAGGCCAATCTTACAGGCCCTCGTTTTCCATCTTCATATTTCTCTCTCCATTCTTAAGAGCGTTTACGACTTACGGCATTTCATACACAATTTCAAGGCCATTTTTTTATGGTTCCGTACTGTCTGTCAGCAGGCTGTATCTCATGAACCGTGATAGCTAGACAGTTGAAATTTTCACAGATGATGTATTTCTGTTGCCGCTATAACAATAAATACTAAAAACAGAATACAATAAATATTTAAGGGGGGCTCCCATACAACAAACCTGTTTTTTAGTATGATACGAACGTGCGCGTGCGCTTCGTGCGCGAGTCCAAATCGCGCTTGGCGGGTTTTTCGAAAATTATATCTCATATCTCGGAAATGTGACATTTTAGAACATTTCGCCTGATATACCAAACTTGTTTGAATTGATACCAGCTATTGATATAAATAGGTGTTATGAGGGCCGCAAATTTGAAAAAAAAAAAATGGTGGATGTTAGGCGGCGCCAGGCTTCATACATATCTCTTTCAAGCCTTTTAAAATCGGTCTGATTTAACACTATTTTACTTTTTTTCGAAAATGTTCTCCGATAACTTTTTAGACCTACGTATCCTGCTTATGCATATAAAGTTTCATTAAAATCGGTTCAGCCGTTTCGAAAAAAAAGGACTACCTAACTTGAAAGTTTGTATGAAATGCCGTAAGTCGTAAACGCTCTTAAAACAACTGAATTCTTCAAATGATTTTTGAAACCACAGGGTACGAAACACTTTAGTTTGTTTTTTTACACTAAATGGGCTTGCGTTTGACCTCAACTCGCCTGGTGAGAGAGCAGCAGCTCTCTTGTCTAGAAGACACTGATTCACTCAAACTATGAAGAGATCCAGATTATAATGATCGCACAATAAATGTGGAAGCAGAACGCCAACTGCTACGATCCTTACAAACGCTTTTCGTCTTGTCAACGTTCATACACCTCGTTTTTGAAATACCCGGAAATAAATTATTTTCCATAATATTTGATCCATTAATGATATTAGTTAACACACTACTTATAAGCTATGTTAGTGCCAAACGTAATAAACGATTTACCAAATTATTCACTTGTAAGTCACACGCCCGATGGTACTTCTCATCGAGTAATATGACGATCTTTCATCTGATGCATCTTTGAAACTCTTTCCTTAGCGACTTTCTTCAAAAAGGAGGAGGTTCTCAAATCGGCTGTATTTTTTTTTGTTTGTTACATCAAAACGCCGCCATTTATGAACCGATTTGAAAGTTTTTTTTTTCATTTGATAGGATATACTTTCCGATTGTTCCCATAGAAATTTTATTAAAATCGGTTCAGTAATTTGGTTTTTTTTCTTCTTCGGCTATCTAGATGACGTGATGGTATAATTATAACAGCTAGTTACAATGTAAAAAAATGTTTCGTGACAAGAATTTTTGTGTTACAACTAAAAAGAGTAAAACAAAAGTCGGTTTTGGAAGTCGTTTTTTTTCGTGGAAAGTTTTTTCGTAGCTTTCATTTGTCACCCATTAACGCCTGCGGGCACACCTACAAATCATTCCTCAATTTTTATTAACATGACAAGTTTAGTTCATCTACGTTATTCTCGAGGTTATTAATGTGTCTTGTGTTTCATAAATCAAATATTTTCATATGAATGTGCCCAATATCACTGTTTGAGTATGTTTTTTTTTTAAATTAAATAACAAAAACTAATTCCTTTTGTTCTATTTTCAAACTCCATATTCTCCACCAAATAACACAAGTTATTTCATTTTGCTGCGGCTACTTTTGTCTTGGGTGTAAATAGGTTTCATTATTTAAGGAACTCCTGTGTAATTCCATGCTTCTTCTCCCACTGCAGCACTGTAGTGAATGAATCTAAGATTTTTATTGAGTTCTATAAAAGTAAGATTCTAATCTCGATTCTCTGAAATTAATTTTTTAAAAGAAACACTATTACCCAAAATGCACTTTAGAAGAATATAGTCTAAAGTGCATCGTAATACTCGTAAGATATTAGAGAAATCGTTAGCATGCTTCACTGGGCATAACGAGCGAGTTCCAAAATAGTTCGCTGGTTGCATAACTTAATAATACCTGACCCAATTATTTTACACTACCTAACCTAGTATGCTTTAATACAGAATTATTTGTGTCTGACTGAATACTATGGAGCAGGCAACCCAATGAGATTAAAGTAATACAATGTAGAAATTTTGCTCAAAAGAATGGAACGGATACAACACATATACAGGATGTAATAAGACCCTTAACGAAGCCGTCAACCAAGCATTCTGTACATCAAACTAAGTAACTTTACGCAAAAATTATTGCTGGGAAACAACTTTTTTTTTTGGGATAAAAATCACGTTTTACGGTACAACTCAATGTAACGCACTCAAAACATTGTGCTGGTGGATGGATAAAATAGTAGTGGTGTAGTGGAGGTGTTTTCAGTAAAAATCTTAAATTGAAAACATGTAAGTATTTAAAAAAACTTGTGAAAACATTTGGAACTTTGACCCCCAATATCTCTGTAACTAGAAGATTCCCAGGTATGGTCTAGAACAAAAAAAAATATCACAATGACGAGAACAAGAGCCTTTCGGCTTCGTTAAGGGTCTTGTTACAACCTTAATTATACTAGCTGTTGCCGCGACTTCGTTCGCATGAAAATTTTGATGGGTATGTGTAAGAAAAAAAAAGATAGCCTATGTCCTTTACCAGGATATAATCTATCGCCTTGCCACATTTCATTACGATCCGATCAGCCGTTTAGTCGTGAAAATGTAACAAATGAACTAACAGAGGTACTTCGAAAGTGTAAGTAAATGGGTGATTGTTGAATTGCTTGTGTCGCTCTGAATATACACCTAAATTCAAGCCTTTTCATGTGGGGTGGGCAGGAAGTATAGAACGCCACCTGCTACGATACTTACAGTATTAAAGACTTTCGCCTCGTCCACGTTCATACATCATCGCGTTTAGCATAGCAGTACTATCTCTATTCTACCAAGAATCGACAAAGCTCTTTCTATACAACTTGAGAATGTCTTGTCATACATTTTTAACATCGCCATGCTTGCGACGATAGAAATATTTCCACAATCTGTACTTTTTTTTCTATTCTTCGTCGACAAAACCGCTGCTGTGCTGTGCTGTGCTGCGGTGGTTTGCTACGCGGGCTGGTCATACATGACCAGCCGGCATGATACACCGGTTAGGTACGAGTACAATCCACAAGCCACAGACCGCCCGGCGCTGTCTGTGCAATCCATAAAATAACATCACGCTCGAATCCCCGGAGGATTCGGCAGAGGTGAACCTAATAGTACACCCGCATTTCGTCAGTTATGTTAAAGTCCCATTGAATAGGGGGCGGGCTTATTGCCATAACCAGACACATATCCGTGGCTGCTACTGACAAATTCCTGACGAAAAAGTCCAATGACAATATGCCCGACCTAGGAATCGAACCGGAGGATCTCATGCTCAACAGTCGCGCTTGCAACCAACGAGGCTATTCATCACGACATAAGTACCATAATTACTTTGATAAAGCTTTCTAGTACTTCAGTCGTTACAGGTAATCAGTGGCCCGAAAGTCTCGAAAGCTCGGGCCGATCTTCAGGTTAAGCCACACTTGCCTAGCTTGGTCCGTGGATGGGCGAATGCCCATTACATACCGAGTTTCCTCGGTGCTTCGGAAAGCACGCTAAACCGTTGGTTGCGGCTGTCATTTGTATAGATCTTTGACAGTCGTTACAGGTAGTCAGTGGCCCGAAAGTCTGACAACCAGTCTTACCAAGGGGTATCGTATTACCTAGTACTAACTGGGTTGTTTAGGTCAGATATGCGGTCGCAAGTTCGCAACATGTAAATTACTGTTATTCAGCTGCATCCGGTTAGACTGGAAGCCGACCCCAGCATAGTTGGGAAAAAGCAGGTGGATGATGATGACATCAGGGGGATTACTATGGGGTCTTAAAGCAAGAGGAATTCCATAGTGGGAAAGTGACAGAACTATACAGGTCGTCTAGCGCCATCTCTTTCCCACACTAGGGAATACATGCATTTTGTCATGGTTTTTTTTTCGTATATTTTGCAGTATTTTCAATACCAGCCAGCCCCAGGTGCGGTGACGTGATGTTTACAAAATATGTACAGAACAACGTCACGTCGTAATGCGCTAAATGGAATTTAAAAGCTTTGGATTTCTCACCGCTATTGTTAGGATGGGTTTATGCAGTAAGTGATTTTATTGCAAGCATTTTTTTTTCCAGCAAAAGATCTTTACATTCATAAAAATAGGTTTTCAAAATTAAAAATAAGGTTGATTGTATATCATAGCTGTTACCGCGACCTTCATCCGCGTGAAATTATAATAAAAATATTAATCGATTCAAATAATTTACATCGCCTGCCAGCGATGCCATGACTGGGGATTTTTTTAACAATTTTAAGGATTCTATTATTTTTTTTGCACGGAACCCTAATTTTTTTCTAAATTAAAAGTAGCCTAAGTTGCTTCTTATATCATCAGCTATCTGCCAGTAAAAGTCTCATGATAATCGGTCCAGCCGTTTTGGAGATTAGCCGGAACATACAGACAAACCGACAAACAGACAGACAAAAGTAAAAAAAAATTTGTTTTTGTTTAGTACCGTATATAATAGTATACCTACATGCATTCAGTAAAAAGTTATTACTTTGTCATCACAAACAGACACGTCCATTTTGTTTATTTGTATAGATTACAAACAGGCATTTAAATTTTATATATCTATTTGTATAAATAATATAGTATGGAAGTATAGATAATATATTATTATCCTGGTTATCACATCGCTGGTTAGTCTTCGTTGAGATGGTGTATTCCCGTTGGCCCCACCACCCGTGTCCCCTCTAGTGGAGCCAGTGGGAATTGATTAAAATAATTAAAATTGTTCCCGTTGGCTCCAACGCGCCGTCTCTACTGGTGGGACCAGCGGTAATTGATTAAAATAATTAAAAATTGTTCCCGTTGGCCCCACCGTATTTTTTATGGAGATAAACCGCCACGACCCGTTTTCGGCCATGATGTCATGAGCATTATCAATATTTGAGGTTATTTTATCAGTCGACTTATTTCATTTCCATCTCATCACCAATGAAGTGATAAATGGCTTAAATTATAATAACAAAACAAATCAAGATTGATAAGTGGGTATTTCTAAAATTCAGAAGTCCAGTTTTGATAGCAAATTATGCATTATAATAATAATGGATATTGAATGTTTTTTAGTAAATTATTTTACGTATTACGTAATACCTGTTAAATAATATTGCAGACACCTAGTCTACAAGATATTAATCTAGCTGAGTTTTTGGATTGATAAAACACATGTTGGATTTCCAGGATTCATTCCGTTAGACTCGGAAATCATGTGGGCAGAAGTTGGGTTTCGTGCAATGAAAAAACACTGGATGCAAAGGGACTTGAAATTACAATTAACATAATAACACGGGGTACAATGAATCGGGTACAGTTATTTTTCTACCCCTCATTTTATAAATAAAATTATCACAATAATTTCATATGATAATGTTAAAAAGGATTAGGTAATTGATGAATGCCTCATGTTGTGATAAGTTTGCAACCATTGTTTATTATATGCTTATAAAGGTGCTTCTAGCTTGTAAAAGTGTTTGTTATTATCATTAGTGTTACTGTTGATATTTGATATTTATGATATTAAAGAATTTTTCAAAACTAACTAACTCCGCTGCGATCAGACACTGAATGTCGTCCTTGCTGCGAGCTCAAAACATCACGACTATTTAGAAGCACGCTGTAGGTATGATGATTGACGTGTGGTGATTCGTTTTATGTCTGTACTATTGACCGGTTCAACCGGAACCGGAACAACTGGTGAAATGTGGGTGTAGTATTAGGTACCCCTCTGTCGAACCCTTAGGGTATTATATAATAGTCGTGATTTTATGTTATATGTAATAAATAATTGATATTAAAAAACTGTTTTATTTTCTTGCCTCTCTCTCACATCCCATCCTCCGTCCCTCCCCAACACAATCACTCCGTGACTGCTCAGATGACGGGGATGAAAAGTGGATGCGATAATATCCTCACGGACACCCCCAGGGATGAAGTTTAAAGTAACGTTATAGTATTTAGTAATGAATCCAAACCGAATCTCAAGTGGTGCAGCTGTTTTCTAGATGGTGGTAGACAGAGTGACGTTCAATATTTTGGTGTTTTCTAAGTGTTCGCAGAAACTAGTATCATAGTTGCTATACTCTATTAGATTTAGACATAACCCCACATAACATCACGCCTCTCATCCCCGAAGGCTTAGGTAGAAGTGTAAGTGTACACCCATATTTCGTCAGTTATGTTTAAGTCCCACGTTATAGGGGGCGAGGCTATTACCATCAACCGTGTGCAAATCCAGACTCCATGGCTGCTATTGAGAAATTCCGGATGGAAAAATCCAATAACACTTTGCCCGACCCGGGAATCGAACCTAGAACCTCATGTTCAGCAGTCGCGATTAGACCAAAGAGGCGGTCATTTTGTTGATTACAATACTTCTAAAAAAAAAATTCTTAAGTTTTTTTTTTCTTAGCGTTTCATATTATCTCCCACTGCTGGGCAACGGCCTCCTCTTTCTCCTTCCAAACCTCTCCATCTTGTGCGATCTCTGTCCATGTTCGCAGCGCAAACAAGATCAGATCGTCACACCACCTTCGCCGCGGTCTACCTCTACGGCGAGTACTTCCGTCAGGCGTCCAGTGAGCGACGACGGTTTGAAAAGAAAACAAATCTTATCCGTAGTAAATAGTATCTTTCAAAGGCATTACGCCCAGGCATTACGAAATCATATTTGTAGATCAATCGATAAATCTAAATGATGCGAAAGGGCTTAGAAAATTTTTGTATGAAGCCTGGCCGGCCTAACAACAAACGACAAACAAACAAATTCATTTAATTCAGATATCACAAGATCCATATCGGTACAACCTCATATCCTCATATCCTCTTCATATCGGTCTAACAACTGCCATTTTTTTTTTCAAAGTGGCGTCATTTTGTAAAACCTGTATCAATCGATAGCTGGCATGAATACAAACAAGTTTTGTATGAGACAAAATTTTCTAAAGGGTCACGTTTCTAAGATATGAGCTATCAAAGTTAAAGTCCATTCACTGATGACATCTTCTGCACAACTTTAATTTGATCAGCCACGCATAAAACCTGTATCAATCGATAGCTGCCTATTATTCTAATATTATTTTGTCTCATACACAAAGTTTTGTATGAGGCAAAATATTCTAAAGTGTCACGTTTCCCAGCTTTGAAAAAAAAAATGGTGTAAGTCAGACCGGCCAGGCTCCATACAAAATTCTTCCAAAACCTTCCCAAGGATGATAATCAATGTTCGTAAATCTCTTAACAAAAAGAGACCTTAATCCAAGTCGTTCTCTGGGAGAATTGTAGTTATTATTATAGTCAGAAGTCCAAAGGTCATGACAACTATAGGGGTAGTCTTACCGAAGAACCCACACTAACTGGGTTTTCAACATCAAAAGTCATTTATTCAAATTAAGCTGTTTATCAGCAAAGTTTACAAAAGAAATGGCGACCAAGAAATGGTCCCCCAAAACGCCTGCTTTTCGCCACTTGGAAGAAAAAGTGGCGGGAGAAACTCCCCAGGGTTGAAGCGAGGACTTAGAAAACGATTCGGACTTACCGTTCACAAGTGACGGTTGGTCTTTCACCTTGGGTATGCTTAGGGGCAGAGTATTAAGCCAAAAGAGATGGACAAAACGTGTCCCAAAGAGAAGCCAAAAAAAACAATTGAAAAAAATACAAAAAAAGTTGCATAAGCATAGTTAATAGCATAATCAGCCTATAACGTTCTCACTGCTGGGACACTCGGCTTCCTCTCTATGAGAGGGAATGGGCTATAATCCACTGATACTAAAGGTTTTAGGTCTTTTATCGTCACTGACAATTAAAGACCAAACTGGCGATATGTTAGGGTACTATCTACCCTTATCGCGGAATACGGGCTAATGTCATTACCTATGCTGACACCTAAGCCATTTCTCTACCTTTTACAATGTAACCACCTCGCGAACTCTCGCCACGAGTAATAACATAAGATATAACAAATCCTATGTAATAACAGAGTAAGCAGAGTTGTAAACAATACTGAGTTACATGTTGTCATGTCAAATAGTATTAGTAGATGTTTTTGGTATAGTCTGGGTGGCGGATTGGCCGTTGAGTTTATTCGACTGCAAAAAAAGAAGCAGGTCTCTTTATTTTTTTTTTCGTGTGGTAACTGCGTAACCTGGTGTCAGTTTTTTTTTATGTTTTGGCCCTCTGACTTGAATTTTCTTGCAGTCAAGAAATATCTCTCAGGCATGCTGGTTTCCTCCACTAAAGTAAGTTAGTGATAATAAAATTATAAAATACTCAGATGTATCCGAAAAATCAGAGGTGCGTTTCTTGGTGGAGGTTTTTTTCAGTGATTATTCCATTCCACTTCGGTCGACTTCAACGATTTTTTTTTTTGTTGGAAAGAAGATACCGTAGTGTAAAATCAATACACGGTAACAGTTACTGTGAGAATCCATCACTCAATCATGTAAAATTACAATAGAATAAACAGGCTGCCGTTTTGAATCCTGGTCAAATTCAAGGAGGTATCTATACTAATGATTCTCGACCCGAATATAAAAAGGGTAGGTTTTTTAATTTTTTTACGGATATCGGTAATGTAAACAACCCGTGTTGAAACGCAGCCCGTCTGTTCCTAGCCCTATAAACGCGCCGTCACACACACAAACGCTAACGTTTATTCCACAGTATAATTATGGACAGTATGGAAACTAGCGGGTAGTTTACTCATAGCGACTTCCGTAAAAAATAAAAAACCTACCCTTTTTATTATCTTTTCGGGTCGAGAATAGATAGATAGATAGATTAGAGATTGAGATAGATAATACCTATATAAAAACCTCTATTGACCTTTGTGTTGTGTTGTGGCGGGCCACGTCTGCAGAATGCATCAGGACCGATGGACAAGATTCGTCACGTAGTGGGTGGCAGAAGTCGGCGTCGTCGCCGAGGTAGGCCTAGAAAACGCTGGCGTGACGGCTTAGGGGCGTTTGTGAGACATTGGCCTGAGAAAACCGCATAGAGAGAAGAATGAAAGGCTATGGTCCAGCCTTTGCCCAGCCGTGGGACAGTACAGGCTAAGAAAAAAAAGACTTTAATTCAAACTTTCCGTTCTTTGACGTAATTGAATGACTTTTTCAAGAAACATCATTGTATGGGATTAAATGAAATTGCAGAGTTGTTTTGATGATTTAAATAATGATTATAATTCTGTAATATATACGTGTTATGGTCGCGAATCATATTTTGTGCAATATACAAAAAAAAAGAAAAAAAAAAGTAAAAAAAAATAAAGTAGTAGTAGTAGTAAAGTGAGAAAGTTTGAATTTCGCGGACTGCCCTGGTGCCTGGCCCCTTACTGTAAAAGTCTCATGTAAAAGGGTGAGCCTATCGAAATTAACTGGGTCACATTCCGAGCTACTACCAAGATTTTGTATGATTTTTGTATTACATACTTGCTGGGTCATTTAACTGTAACTTATCCGAAGGTGGTTAAACAAGCCATTACTTAATAATAAAGTAGAAATATCTTTTATTTGTTAAAACCGTCGCTGTATAGTAAACATAAATTTGAGCCAAATTGTCGCCAACGTCCATACTATGTTTAATACACTGGTTCTCGTGCGATCACTGGAGTTGAGCAGCATCGGGTGCAGTCAGTACTTGGATGGGTGACCGCCTTTGAACATCGCGTGACGTTCGCTTCTTATTGTTTTAATATTTTAAGAAATTATTTAATTTTTTTGTTTAAAATGTTGTCTGAATAAAAGATTTTAATTAATTTTGACTTTGTGTGAGTTTTTATGACAAAATCACAAAAAAATTAAAAGCTAAAAATTTTTGCTATTCTATTCTTGCTGTGGCCAATACACCGCACTGCGACAATGGATGACACCATAAAAAGCTAACAACCGTAAAAATACCACGACGCCTCTCGCGGTATCCATCGATACCTCAATAGGGTGCGGAGGTATGTGTCACGAGCGGTAGCGGTATCGGTATTATATCCAGAATGCTGCATCTGGATAAACTGGGTTCTGAAACTACTCAATTCTAAATACGGATTATTGAAAAATAATTCCGTATACATCTTAAGCTTGGAACAAGCACAGAGAGGATGATTTATTTATTTCTTTAAGCTTCATGTATGAGAGTGGTACATACATAGGCAGACTTAATGCCACAAAGCATTCTCTTCCAGTCAACCTTATGGGTCAAATAGGACAGCATTGTGATAGAGTACAAAAGAATAAATAAGACTAAATCAATTTTTTTAGATATACCTACATAAATAGTTACATACTAATACATATTTACAGATTGAATTTTCCAAGTGGGCTTGGATGTCCAAATTCGAAATTATGAGGAATAGCGAAAAATGCGCAAAGCAGTCTCGAGTCCGATTTTGATGAAAACAAAAACAGCATCATTAGATTTTTGAAAAATCGATATTCCTAGCCAGGAATCGAACCCATTGATTTTGGAAAAAAAAACAGACTGTGTTAAGTATTATAAGACACCATTCGATAGTGTCAATAATAAGGATTAAATTCTGGGAAGTAATGACATACGGCAAACTTGAGAATAATGTAAAATTTTATGTTATTTCATATTTTAAATTAATTTCCTTGATTTTAAACACCCGCAGCGCAGTCGATTTCAATTTTGTTGACTCTTCGTTGCCACAGTAAATGAAAACTGTTTGTTTCGGCTAATCTGCGAAACGGCTGGACTGATTTTGACGGGACTTTTACTGGTAGATAGTTGATATTATCATGTCTAACATTGGCTACTTTTATTTTAGAAAAAATATTAGGGTTCGGCGCAAAAAAAATTAAACCTATGAAATTTTAACAAAATCCATTTCAAAAAGGGAAGCAATTTTTTTTTAAATAATAATTTCACGTGAACGAAGGTCGCGGGCAACAGCTAGTTTATAATATTAAGTATGGGTTTATGGCTCAACCCCGCTTCCACCTATGCTCTATACCACATACCAGCTAATAGCGTGTATTCCCGCTCTGGGTGACTTTACGAGGAGCCCGTAACAGCGGGATTGGTTGGGTGTACCCCGCCATACCCTGGCGTACCCTGGCGAACCCTGGAATATCCTGGCTTATTGGTATCACATGTGGTGGATAATTGAATGGCATTGAAGATTTTTGTGTCATGCTGTTTGGTGCGAATTCCTGTAGGTACTCGTACCATTTGGACGTTGTATCACTTATACGTAGCTAGATATTTGGGACATATCATAGTATATCATCACGCCTTTAGTCCTCAAAGGATTAGGTAGAGGTGTACCCAATTATAATACACCCAAATTTCGCCAGTTATGGCCGTGTCACAAATCCAGACTCCGTGTCTGCTACTGAGAAATTTCTGATGGGAAAAATTCAGTAACAATTTGCCCAACCCGCGATGTCATGCTCAGCTGTTGCGATTGCGACCACTAGACCAATGAGGCAATCAGTACCTATTTATAAAGGGTGTAACAAGACCCTTAACGAAGCCGAAAGGCACTTGTTCTCCCCGTCATTGCGATCACTTTTTTGTTCTAGACTATACTTGGGAACTTTCTAGTTACGGAGATATTGGGGGTCAAAGTTCCAACTTTTCTACAAGTCTTTTTTTTATTTTTAAATACATGTTTTGAATGTAAGAACTTTACTTTAAACACCTCCACGACCCCCGCACTATTCAGTCCATACATCAGCACAATGTTTTGATTGCGTTACATTGAGTCCTACCGTAAAACGAGAACTTGAACCCAAATAAAAAAGAAGTCGTTTCCCAGTAATAGGGAATATGCATGTAATTTTTTTTTCACTTAAATCAATAATATGCTGTACTATCAACCCAAGAAAATAATTAAAAGTTAATTTCAACTACTGCTTGTCGCACAAAAAATATATTAAAATCCTACAATTTTCTACGACAGTTCAAACGTCCATGACTATCGCGGCCATTCATGTCAGGACTTTGATGTCACTTACCTCTACCTGCCTTGTTTAAATCTAATTTTTTGCCCTAGGTAGATCAGTTTTACTAAAATGTAAGTGCTTTATTTAAGCAAAAATTGCAATAACAATATCATAGTAAAATCTTAGTGAAACTTTAAGTACTTTTTAATTAAAGGTGTTTCTTTGACACATGGATTTTGACGTCACTACCGGAATCGATGCGTTTTGTGTTTGCGTTCCGTTTCACCAAAAACTTTGTATTTCTTGCATGTACCCTATTATTTTGGCGTAGAGTTACTTAGTTTGATGTAAAGAATGCTTGGTTGATGGCTTCGTTAAGAATCTGTTTACACCTTGTACAGCGTGTAACAGAAAGGGTATAATCATATGGAATACTGTGTTAAATACTATCAAACTGAACAACTTTCTCTAAATCTATTCTTTTTTTACGATTTCGATGGTGGTCCCATAGAGAAAGTTGTTCAGTTTGATGGTCCGTACCAAAATATTCCATATGATTATACCCTTTCTGTTACACGCTGTATACATAATTAAATTCTAATCTTAGTTTATTTCATGAAATTCTTTTTTTTTATTTTCTTTCAAATCTTTTATTTCACCACAAGGTCAATGCACCTATTCCACGCCAAAGCCAAAGAATCAGTAATACAAATTACACATGTATCGAACATCGAACATCATTAACGTAGGGTGAGCGCACCAGTTATGGGCACGGGGCCCGGCGCCCTTAAATGTGCCCCGCGGGACGAGACCTTCATAAACCTGTTTACCTTACTTCGTGTCGCGTTGAGATGTTGGGTACCGTAGTGAAAGGTGTGTTAAGAAAACCTTATAAATAAGTTTTGAGGAATGAAAGTAGAAACAGCGGCGCAAAATATTCTCTTTTGAGTTAGACAAGGAAGAAGACTCTAAAAAAAAAAACTTTAAAAAAAAACTAAAAAAATACACTTTTTTTTAAATACAATACTTAAATAAAAAACGAACAAAAAAATTAAAAAGTGCTTGTCTTGTATGTTGTTGTTGTCTTGTTGTCCTAAATATAATACTTGTCCTGCAAAAGGTCAGTTACTAGACATGGTGTACTCAAACAGTCGTAACCATTGAGTCTACGTGGTAATGATAGTCTTTTAAAATAGCTCTTATTCAATAGTTTGGCGGTAAATATTACTAAATGAGGTTTTGAGTTTACCAACTGAAACATGGATTGTAAAGAAAAATAGAATATATTGTAAATAATAATATAATAATAATATATGGCAAAATTAATTAATCTTCTTCATAGCGTGTCGCTGGCAATACAAATTGAGTCAGCCCAAAAGGGCATTGCCTGAACATGGCCATTTGTAAACACAAATGCTATACAAAAAAATAATTTACCAATATTTTTAATTCTATTTTAGTAAATATCTGATGCAAATAGTTGTGTCAATTAGAATTGTAAAAAAAACATATTTTTTTAGTATCTGATTTGATGTTACACATGAATCGGCTTTGGATTTGGTTTCAGTGTTGTCAAACCAAAACTCCATAAAACAACAAATTCAAATCGATTTAAAATACAGTGCAATCTCTCCACTCTATTTGACATAGTCTTCGCTATATCAGTTAATTAAAAATGTCAATAAACCATTTAGATGATTTATGACACAAACAATGATAAAGTGACGTTTTATACATTATTTCTGAAGAACCTAGAACATTTTGTTCGATTTCAAATGGATCGATATATTTTTTTTTTGTATGTTGCAGCACGATGCTTAAAAAATGTTTGAATTTGTCAAAATGACAGCTATCATTCGCTTTGTTGTTTTGCATTGTGAATGTTGTTTTTGTGAGGTATACAGCGACTACTTTGGTTCTATTTTTTAAATGGATTCCGAATCATATATCTTGATACAAAACTAAGTTTATATCCTCATTCTTACTGATATGAGCTATTAAATCAATCACATATTATTTGCTGAACTGTTTGTTTATGAGTGGCCAAAGGCCTATGGAAATTGGTCAATCCCCTTTGGCGACGAGTTTGGCACTTTCAGAAGCGTCCATCAGCACCTGTGATGTGCAAACAACAGGACCGGCAGGACACGATATCAAGTGTCCCATTCTTTGTGGAGCAACACCACATTTACACTACAGATCAGAGTCATTTATGAATCTACACCTGAACAGGTTTTCCTTGCTTCGGCCTACCTGCGTCCAGAGTCTATTTAAAGACTTCCAGGTCAGCTATGGCAACTCGTGTCCAGTTGGGAGACATTCAGCAAGTGGCACAAATGGGTTGACTATGAATTATCTGCAAAGATTTAAATTGTTAGATTCGCACGACTACTCCAAAAAATAATACGTTACAATTCTTGAAGATGAAATATAAATAGCATTGTCGCAACTGAAAATCGTACCTATCATTTGTGTATGTACGATCTCACCTTTCTGAATGTCAACAGTTTTTCACGCGACCTAAGTACGGGGGAACTTCTCACTATTTAAATCTTTGATTGTCTGGTATGGTATCTGAAAAATATAAAACACAAATACTCGAATTTCACGTCTAAATAGTAATGTAACTAAACCTTAAACTAAATTGAAAATAAAACGTACGGAACCACTTCCCCACAGTTGTAACATTTGATCCCATCGCCCGGGACACATCTAGTGACGTATGTAATTTATGACCATCTGTCACTCACATATTAGCTGACAGGGTTGCCACTAAGAAGAAAACTAGTCGAACATTTTGTACCTACCTATTTGAGATACCCTATAGATTATATTTTGATTTATATTTGTGTTGTTTATTATTCTAGGTAAGGACTAGTATACAAATAATTAAAGCTTAAAAAAACTAAAGATTATGTTAAAAAAAAAAAAAATTGTTTGAAAATCGAATATGTATATGTTGCCGGCCAAACCCGATTTCAGGCCAAACTAGTTTGTCCTAGGCCAAACTAGGGATCATCACAAAAGGACAATCATAGATCACCCCAACTAAATGGGATAGGTTAGGTTACATTGGTGACCAACAACGCGCGAGCAGAGCAAGCGTAGCGAGCGGTACCGCGGCAGCGGCCTGCGAGCGCTACATCCAAGATGGGTGCAGTTTAATTGCTCTGCAGTAGACCGGTTTGGCCTAGGACAAACTAGTTTGGCCTGAAATCGGGTTTGGCCGGTAACATCAAAGTTTCGTGTCCGTGCTATAAACCGTTGGGGAGTTCTCTCATGAGGAGGCGATCCTGGCTGCAGGATCACGTCATGTCTGTCATAAAAATGACACATTCAGTTCAACCGGTTGAGAGAACTGGCTTGAAATACATAGTATATAACTTACTAACGAGGCATGTTTAATATGGGCTTATAAAACCCAAAACAAATGAGACGAAAGAAACATAATATAATAAGTATGTCGGATCCGGTTATTGGTACGGGCATAAAATGAATCGTTCGTCCCTCCTCATCACATCCAAAAAGTAGAATACTACACCAAAAGAATGATCCCTGCAGCACACACGTATAGATTTTATAACAAATTTTTTTTTTATCGATTCTTCTTAGTGCCAACCCTTAACAAGACGATGTTTACGTATCCCACCTCTAACAGTTTAACCTCTTTCTTTATTTATCAACGGGTCACATTTACATTCTGCGGGGGCCACCCCTAACCACCACACTACACCCCTAGCGATGCGGATATCTCCGAAATTCTAGAGAAAAAAAATTGAAGTAGACAGGTATTACGAAACTCGGGATGAAGATTGGTGTTGCTACCCTGTTTTTTTTTTTGTCTGCTTTGACGAAAGTTTGAACCAGTGTTTGTTTGTATTAGCCAGTGATTAGGTTGTGGAGGGTCATGTTAAATACCAGGATTCAACTGCATCCAATTAGACTGGAACCCCAACATAGTCGGGAAAATCTAGGCAGCAGTGGCGAAGGTTCTTTACAACTCGATTCCTACCGGCTTCTCTTTGAAAAATGGCACAGTCAGTATGTTATAGACAAATAATAAAATCACATTAGAGACATATGTACTCCGGTTTATCTTACGAAAATTGACCCTTCGCTACTGCTAGGCAGATAGTGCTGACTTGGTGATTGAAGCTTCCAGTTTCTTCAGCCCCTGGGTTGAAAATCTTTTGATAAATCTCGACGCTTTTTTATCATAGGTTGATTGGTTATCAGAGGTGAGAGTACATCCACATGTTGGTAGTTAGGTATAATTAAAGGTTCATGGAGGGCAAGCCTTTTGCTATTAAATAAATAAATAAAATAAAATAATAAACTTTTATTTGGGACAAGCATCATTTGCTGAGCAATCAAAATATGTAGTGTTAGGTAAGTAAGTACCTGGGGCCTTAGTATGCTATTGCAATAGTGTCAGAATGGTCTATAATTGATTTAATAAGGCCCCTAGCGCACGGCGTATTGAAGCGCGTTCGAAACTCGTTTGACGTGCGTACAAAGCGTAATTCGTCTGCGCGGGGCCTTATTAAATCAATGATAGACCATTCTGACACTATTGCAATAGCAGACTAAGGCCCCTGTAGTGATGTATTATGTTGATACTATTATGTTTTTTTTTGTGTTGAATTTTATGATCCTGTGTCGATCGAAATCAATTATTCTATTCTATTCTACAGCAGGTTAGTAAGTAAAACTTATAAACTATGTTAGTTACAACTTATTATTTATTTAGAAACTAGCCTGTTGTTCGAGATGCACCTACAAACAATAGCCCCAAATATCGGAGAGTCGAACCTCGCTGCTATAGTCTTCAGGATGGAGTGGTCGCTGGCCCGTACTCTGCAGAGTAACCATGCAGACTTCTTCCTAATGATCGCGTGTAAGTCGTCGACGTGTTCCTGCGCGAACATACCAGATGCACTGCAGAAACGGTACAGCCCCATCAACATCCTGAATCCATTATTATACTGGACACGAAGGGCAGAAACCTGGCACCAATTCAACATTAGTATAGCAGGATTGGTGACATAGTGACCAATCCTGCTATACTAATGTTGGCGGTCGCACGGCGGTCGAGGTGCAGTTGCTAAGTTTTGAATCCAGGTAGGCACTCTATAAAACCTAAATAGGCTAACGTGGGCCTATAGTACGGTTTGATAGATAGCTTGGTTTTTTTTTTCCAATGGGATATCATCATATAACCCCTCCCGCTCTGGGCTGAGCAGGAGGGAGTGTCAGACTCTTACTGACTAAAACACATCCATGTTCCGTCCTTTGCCCTTTGTGTTCCAGGGCCGCGGTATCTCTTTCGAACACTCCCGCAACCCTGGCAGGCATCGGTCCTTACGGACCCCTTCCTGTTTGCTGACTCTCTATGAGGCGCGCGTGGATCACGAACGCGCCGTCGACACGGCCCGTCGTCATAAGACGGACGAACGGCGAGCTAGCCCATAACTCACCGTCCACAGGCCCGCGCCTACCCGACGCCCGGTGCGTATCCCGCGGCGGCAGAGACGTGAGGCTCTCTCCCTCTCACGTCCCGCCGGCCCCTTCGCTAGCATGACTGCTTCGCAGAAGAGGTGACGGCGTCCCATTCCCTCTCGCTCCGGACCATAGATTCATTGAACCAGGGCCGGACGCAAGAGGTCGCCGCCGCCGAAGATAGTTTGGTTACGGCTAACTCCATCTCACTGGACGTCTTTGTCGCAGCAGTGGGAATATTCAGACACTGGTGTACTACTGAGTATGCCCCCTATAATTAGTGTACGATTACATCGCACATTTATGTAGGTCGCTAGCATAAGAATTTTTACCTTATTGTTAAGTGACTATTGAAATATAATTGAATATACTTTCGTCCGTTTTATTGTAAAAAAACTTTGTTACATTAGTAAATATTTTATCAAGAAATCAGCAAGAATATTTTTCTTTAATCGAAACTTATCGTAATTATGTATTAGCAAGCAAGGGCTCATACACTTTGTAATAGATTTACAATGGGTGTAGCCGAAAGGCACTTGTTCTCCCCGTCATAGCGATCATTTTTTGTTATACACTATACATAATTACGGAGATATTGGGGGTCAAAGTTCCAACTTTTCAAGTTATTTTTTTATTTGTACACGTTTTTAATGTTAAAACTTTACTTTAAACACCTCCACGACCCCCGTACTATTCAATCCATCCGTCAGCACAATGTTTTGAGCACGTTACATTAAGTTCTACCAACAAAAACATGACACTCCAAAAAACTCCAAAAAAATTCGTTTCTCAGCAATAATTTTTGCGTAGAGTTACTTAGTTTAATGTACAGAATGCTTGATTGACGGCTTCGTCAAGGGTCCTTTTACGCCTTGTAAAGTAACGTCTCAATGATACAGCTGTGCCCAGCGTGTAGGTAATACACCGGGACTTAAAATAAATAAATAAATATCGCTGGACATTACACACAGCACCATCTAGGTGCCACACTAAGCAACGAGGCTTGTGTCGTGGACACCAGATGGTTGATACTACTACATAGATACTTTTTGTTTGTAAATACATACTTATTATACATATAAACATCCATGACTCGGAAACAAATGTCCATGCTCATCACACAAACATTTTCTCCTACCGGGATTCGAACCCGGGACCCTAAGGACGTAAGGCAGCCTCACTGCCGCTGCGCCATTCGGGTCGGACTTATTTCGTTTCAACCTGAAACAGCAACGCTGCAAGGCCAGAAGTAGAATGGTGTATTTCCCCGTGCGAGTTCCTTCACAAATATCTCTACTACTATTAAAACCTTAGTACCAAGATATCTCCCAATAAATTCCTCTCAAACTCTTCAAATTGACATTACATTCCCCCAGGGCCCACTAATACATCCGTCGAGCAATTATTTTGGCGGGCAAACGCAACATATCAAATATACTTTTATTGCCCAACCCCCATAAAGTGTAGGTACCGGGCAATATTCTTGAGTGATCTTAAAAAACACGTTTTTATAACTTGCGTACTTAGTTTTTGATGTATGAGCGGTAAACATGTACAAATTGAAGGGGATGGTTTTTGAGGATGTGGTTTGAGACGTGGAGAGAGCGGGCAATGGGTGTCCTGGAAGCGATGAGCGTACTAGGTCCTGCCCGCTTAATTTAAATTCCTTATCTCTGTTGACAGTTCTTAATGATCATCACTTGGCGAGTTTTGATATAAAATGACAGTTCTGCGCGGGTAGCGTCAGTTGAAACGAACAAGAACTGTCATTGTATATCGGGGGATGAAGTTGCTCGCGTCCGTAGGATTTACCATCTTTCCTGACCCACCCTACACGTGTCCCCTGGGTGGTGCTAAACGAGCAACAACGCCGAGCCTCGGGCAGCGGTCATATAAAATAACCCGACATTACTGGCCTAACAAGCCAGCCTGTGGATATTAGGAAATGAATATCCACGCCCGCAGCCGCTAACTAGCGATCGGGAGTCTTGGCTTAATTGCCCGGGCTGAGAGGAAGAAAACCTCAATAAAACAATCACCCCAATTCCACGGTGGGATACGCGCCAATGGAATGCATGGCTGATGGGAGACCAGTCGCGAGCGCCAACCTCGACGGACCTGGCAAACGTCGTTGAAGTAGCCTTATTGAGGGAATGGGCGTCACCCCTCAAGTGACCTTTATATATCGACCCTACTCGTGGGAATAAAATGAATAATATGAGCAATGAAAAAGAAAATAAAAACCCTAACAACCCGAAGATGACACAACAAACACTTCAAAAAAGTATGTTTACACATACTAGGAGTCACTCTCTTGGAACGCTACCAGCTGAAATATCAACACAACAAATCGTTAATATAAACCCAAACATAGAAACAATGACACCGAGCACGAATAATGTAATAGTTAACCCACCATGGCAAAATGACCAGGTACCTATGAAAAGGAAAGCTGAAGCCAGTCCTGAATTCACGAACAAAAATAATAAACTAACTAAAACAACATATGCAATTACTACACAAAATAGATTTCAAATTTTAGAAACGGCGAATAACACTGATCCACCTGAACACAACAAAGAGCCTAAACCACCAAAACCACCAAAACCAGAACCCATATTTGTCACAGGAGTCATAGATATAAGCAAATTAAAAGAACTCCTTGCCACAATTGCAGATACCGATAAGTATACTATGACAACTTTAAGATCCGGTCACATTGTAAAAGTAATGCCATTAGATATAGACACATATAAAAGCATAAGAGCTAATTTTATAGAAAAAGATGTAAGCCACTATACATACAAACTCAAAAGCGAAAGAGCTTATCGCGTAGTATTACGTGGACTACACTCATCAGAAGATACCAACCAAATAAAAAAAGAACTCTTCGAACTGGGGCACGAAGTCAGACACATTACAAACATAAAACATAAGAGCACAAAACAAGCTTTGCCAGTATTTTACGTAGATTTGGAACCAAAATACAACAATAAAGATATCTTCAAAATCAATCAATTGAACTACGTTAAAATTACATTTGAAGCACCGTACAAAAAGCTAGAGGTTCTCCAGTGCAAAAGATGTCAGAGATTCGGACACGCCAAGAACCAGTGTAATAGACCATTTAGATGCGTTAAATGTGGAGGAGAGCACTCTACATCAAGCTGTTTAAAAAAACCTGATACTGAGGCAACCTGCGCGAATTGTCAACAAAAACATCCAGCAAGCTATAAAGGCTGCACCAAATATCAACAATACAAGGACCTGATTATGAAGCACACAACCAAAACCAATAAAATCATCGATGGAAAAACCTTACAACAACCCAATATTAATCCCAATGCAACTATACAAGAAAGTAAACAAAACAAAAATTATAAGCACACAAAATACAATAGGACATATGCACAAGCAACACAACTAAATAACTCAGAAGGACCAAAAGCTGACATCAAGGACCCTAACAACTTTGTTGAGGCACTGGACGTGATGTTCGACAAATTTCAAAACATAATGAATATTATGTTAGACAACATGATGGATCGTATGATTCAATTAGTCACAAGCCTTATGAAACACCCCTGAACTTAAGGATAATTACCTGGAATGCCAATGGACTGACTGAACGCCGACAGGAACTTGACCTTTTCCTGAAAACTGAAAGAGTTGATGTGGCCCTAATCTCAGAAACTCGGTTCACTCAAAAAAGCAATTTTAGTCTTCAAAACTACAAGGTATACACTACAGGCCATCCCTCCGGTAACTCTCATGGAGGGACTGCAATCATTATTAAGGAAAACATCAAACACTACCTACTTGAAGAATACCAAACTGAAAAGATACAAGCCACTTCAGTTAGATTACAAGATAATAAAACAGAAACAACACTATCGGCAATATACTGCCCACCAAGGCACACCATTACAACAAATGATTTCACAACATACTTTACAACACTGGGTAACAGATTCATTTGTGGAGGTGATTGGAACGCAAAACATGTGTTTTGGGGCTCTAGACTCACCCTACCTCGAGGTCGTCAACTTTATGTAGCCATAAATGACCACAATCTTCAATGCGCTTCGCACGGTGCACCCACATATTGGCCAGCTGACATAAACAAGGTGCCAGACTTGCTGGATTTCTTTATTATGAAAAACATCTCTCCCAGCCTAATAAACATCGAAGAATGCACCGACTTGTCGTCAGATCATACACCGGTCATATTGAACGTCCACTGTAAAGCCGTACTAATTGAGCATCCACGAAGGCTATATAACCATAAAACAAACTGGGATAACTACAGAGCCAAACTAACAGAATCCATAAATTTAAACTCACCACTAAATAGTGTGGATAGCGTCGAAACAACTATTGAATCACTCAACAAGCTTATCCACCGAGCGGTCAAGGAATCAACGTCACTGATGCAGAAAATCACAATTAACTCGCCCCACTCCAAATTGATAAAGGATAAATTACTGGAAAGAAGGCGCCTGCGAAAAATATGGCATACCACTAAATATCCTCGGGACAAAAAAGCTTTCAACAAGGCATCCGAGGATCTGAAACATATGATAAGCCAAGCAAACAACGATCACCTTAAAAAAAAACTGATTAATCTTACTCCACATGTAGATACTAACTACTCACTGTGGAAGACAACAAAAAAGTTTAAAAGGCCAAAGCTTCATATACCACCAATAAGAAGTACTGCGGGTGAGTGGGCAAGAACAGATCTTGAAAAGGCTCAGGTTTACGCGGAACACCTAAAATCTGTTTTTCAAGCGCTACCTAGCAAGCACCCCGAGCAAGACAAAGAAGTCCGTGAACACTTAGGCGCACCACTGCAGATGTGCATGCCATTGGATAGTGCAAGCCCCAACGAAGTATAGAGAGGAATTTTAGAATTGCAGGATGGTAAAGCGCCAGGTTACGATCTAATTGATGCACAACTATTAAAGCATCTTCCCAAAAAGGGCGTCCTCCAAATCACTGCAATTTTTAACGCCTGCTTAAGACTCAATATCTATCCCAGCCAATGGAAAATTGCGCAGATTATAATGGTACCCAAACCAGGCAAACCGCCGCATGAAGTTAGTTCGTACAGACCGATAAGCCTTCTCCCAGTGATGGGTAAACTACTAGAGAAAATACTGCTCAGTAGGATGCGCAAGTGCTTATCAGATGTCATTCTTCTGCACCAATTTGGGTTCCGAGAGAAGCATGGAACTATCGAACAGATCCATCGCATAACGGACACTATAAGTCGTACACTGGAACGCAAACAATACTGCTCCGCCGTATTCTTAGACATCAGTCAGGCCTTTGATAGAGTGTGGCACGACGGACTTCTGTACAAGATTAAACAATTGCTTCCTCATTCCTTCTTTCTAATACTAAGATCATACCTGCACAAAAGATGTTTTGAGGTAAAATTCAATGATGCGACCTCTCCGTTATACGAAATCCTTTCAGGAGTCCCACAGGGAAGCATATTGGGCCCCGTACTGTACCTACTATTCACTGCTGACCTTCCAACGCAAGGCGATACTATAACTGCCACATATGCAGACGACACAGCCCTACTATCTGTCCATGAAGATCCAACCACAGCATCGGCTAAACTACAAGACCACGTAAATAAAGTGGAGGAATGGCTAGACAAATGGCGCATTAAGGCAAATCAAAGCAAATCTATCCACGTAACCTTCACTCTCAGAAAACAGACCTGTCCCTCGATAAAACTCTACAATGAGGATATTCCCCAAGCTGAGGACGCCAAATATCTTGGAATGCATCTAGATCGAAGGCTTACCTGGAGAAAGCACCTCTGGACCAAGCGCAAACAGCTGGACACAAAGTTCAGAACCATGTACTGGCTGATAGGCCGGAAGTCACGACTGTCACACGAAAGCAAAATAGCCGTATATAAAGCCATACTAAAACCAATCTGGACCTACGGTATTCAATTGTGGGGTACTGCTAGTAACAGCAACATCGAGATTCTTGAAAGATTTCAGAGCAAAACATTGAGAGCCATGTTAGACATACCATACTACGTGAGCAACAAATATATACATAAAGATCTAAATATCAGTACCGTTAAACAAGAGATTACTAAACACAGTAAAAGCTACCAGGGTAGAATATTAACTCACGTCAATCAACTGGCCTCGAAGCTTCAGGGTGCAGGAAGTACCTCCCACAGCCGTTTGAAGCGGCATGGAGTCCCTACGCTAACTGCGAGATTCAAAGAATGAAAGGAATTGCCAAAAAATCCTTCTGCCAATGATGTCATTGTTCACCAAGCGATTGGCCTATTGTGTTAACATTTAAGAATGTAATACTAACAGGCGACATTAACATTAATATTGGCTCCGAAAACTGCGATGCAGGGACTCAAGATTACCTTAACATCTGCTCATACCATGGGTTTCTGCCTGCTCACACATTGCCTACTCATCAGAGCGGTTCTTGCCTCGATCATATGATGATAAAATCCAACTACTCATATATTACGCTTGTTACTAACTCAACAATAACCGACCACCATTCTGTCTTACTAGCCGTAAATTTAACGCTGCCTAAGCAAAATCGCCCCCAGACAAAGACTAAATTAAACACAAACCAACTCGAATATGATTTACGCCACATTGATTATAGCCTAGTTTACAATACTGCTGACGCTAATTTGGCTTTATCGTACTTAATAAAACATGTCCAACAAGCAATATTACGTAATACGACAGTTGTGACAGTAAATAATCGTCTTCATAATATTAAACCTTGGATTACTCCTGGACTAATTCGGTGTATAAGACACAGAGATAAACTTCATCAGAGAACTAAGAAATACCCTGATAATTTAATCATTCTAAACACCTATAAAAGATACAGGAATTTCTGCAACAATCTCTTAAAGAAACTTAAAAATAACTATGATAAAAATGAATTAAATAAAGCAGGCAACAATAGCAAGCAAATTTGGAAGCATATTAAAAACGTCACCTATATGACTAAACAACGTGAATCAAATTCGAGGTTACTGCTTACTAATCCTTCACCGCTCATATCCGCAAACAAAGTAAATAAATTTTTTGCTTATGTTGGGAAAACTTTGGCCGAACAGATTCCAAAACATTGCGCCCCACCATCTTTCCAAAAACTAAACAATACCTGTAACCTGAAATCTTTTGCTATGATGGATACTGACGAAAATGAAATATCCCGAATCATTTCTGGCCTTAAAGATGACTGTGCAGTTGGATGGGATAATATAAGCAACAAGGTCCTTTAACTGTTTAAGCATGTATTGGCACCTCCCTTAACGCATATATTTCGAATCTGTCTTTCCAAAGGAATTTTCCCTAACTGTCTAAAAAAAGCAGTTGTTATCCCTATCTATAAATCTGGAGACAGGGACTTGGTTAATAATTATAGGCCAATATCATTACTCCCCTCAATCTCAAAAATACTTGAGAAAATTATAAACAGCAGACTAGTTAGCTACCTAGAAAAAAACAACTTCTTGTCACCTGCGCAATTTGGCTTCAGAGCCAAATTATCCACAGCCGATGCGGTGCATAGCCTGACCAATTATGTCTCAGAAGAGCTAGCCAAAGGGAACCAGGTCCTAGGAATCCTCATTGATTTAGCGAAAGCCTTTGACACTGTCTCTGTTTCTGTGCTTTTAAGAAAATTAGAGGCCATGGGAATAAGGGGAACGCCACTGACTTTACTTGCTGACTACTTAACCGACCGATACCAATGTGTTAGAATTGACAACTTTACGAGCGATGAGGAGAAAAATACTGGATTTGGTGTTCCCCAGGGAAGTATTTTGGGCCCTACCTTATTCCTGGTTTATATTAATGACCTGTGTAATCTAGATATCAAGCACGGCAAGATTATATCATATGCTGACGACACGGCACTAATTTTTTCTGCTAAAAACAGTAGCGAAGTCTTTGAAAACGCTCAACTCGGTTTTAACACTGTGACTAATTGGCTTCAAAGCAATTTACTAACATTAAATGCTGACAAGACAAAATATATTCACTTCTCCATGCGTAAGCCTCAATATAACACTGCTAACTTCCATATATGTGCCCATCAATGTGGTAACCTGTCAGTCAACATGTGCAACTGCCCTTCTATCCTCAAAACCAGTAACATTAAATACCTCGGGGTTATAATAGACGACACACTCTCTTTTAGGCATCATATTGAAGGTCTGGTTAAAAGAGTGCGCAAATTAAAATATGTATTTAAAAAAATACGAAACTTTGCAGATTCAAAATTAATCACACAAGTTTATTTCGCCATATGTCAATCTATAACTCAATACTGTATCATTTCATGGGGTGGCGCATCAAAAACTATCTTGATTCCCCTTGAAAGAGCTCAAAGAGCAATTTTAAAGGTAGCAAACTTCCATCCCTTTTTCTTTCCCACAGATCAGCTGTATAAATCCTGCAACGTGCTGACTGTGCGTCAGCTTTTCATTAACCACTTAGTATTAAAACAGCACACCATGCTCACGTACAATGCTGACACTACTAACAAAAGGCGGAATGACATAGTTTGCATTTCTAATATAACCTCCAAACATGTCTTTATCGAAAGATTCTTTTCTTTTTTAGGCCCATTTCTGTACAATAGATTAAATAGAAAACTAAGTATATATAAGTTAAATTATTTTAGCTGTAAAAAATCAATAATTGCATTTTTACAACCAATGTCATTTGCACAGACAGAAGATCTACTTGTTGTTTGCAAATAAAGTGCTAACACGCCGTTTTTAATTAATTTTACTTTTATATAAGTTTACTTTACTTTTCTTGTAATGTTAATTTATTTATTTTAAGGTTTTAAGGTTTATGCACCTTGTAGCCTGAAACACAGGTTCAACCTAGTTCAGGCAAATAAGCTAATGTGCTCTATTTTATTGATAAGACATGTTATTGTAAATGTGCCCCTTTTTATAAATAAACGATTATTATTATTATATTATTTACAGATCGCCAAGTTACAGAAAAAAGAAAAAAAAAAAAAATTGTATATCAAAACTCGCCAAGTGATGATCACTATGAACTGTCAACAGAGATAGCCCTGCAGGGTACTTTTGTGACTGCCACGGCGCTGTAACTCATCGGGTCGGCTTCCAGTCTAACCGGATGCAGCTGAATACCAGTATTTTACATGGAGCGACTGCCTATCTGACCTCCACAACCCAGCTAGTACTGGGTAATAGGATACACCTTGGTAAGGCTGGTTGGCAGATTTTCAGGCCACTGACTAGCTGTAACGACTGTCAAAGGGCTATAAATGACAGCTACAACCAACGGCTTAATTTGGCTTAACGCTTTCCGTCACCCATCCATGGACTAACCTAGGCAAGCACGGGTTAACCTGAAGAATCGACCCGAGTGGCTGTTATATTTTGGCCACGAGCTCCTAGCTTAGAAAACTACCAATACAATCAAATCTGTAACAGGACTAATGCCCTGTTTTCGACCTCGGGGGCAGTCTCACCTGCCAGGGTTGCGGGACTGTTCGAAAGAGATACCGCGGCCCTGGAACACAAAGGGCAAAGGAAGGAACATGGATGGGTTTTAGTCAGTAAAAGTCTGACACTCCCTCCTGCTCAGCCCAGAGCGGGAGGGGTTATTTGATGATTTCCCATCGGTAAAAAAAAAAAAAAAGAAGCGGCAGTCTCACGCGTATGACATCGTGAGTACCATCCCATCACCCGCCTGCACGAGCGCGCCTGTTAACTTTGGTCCGCTTCCGCTCATTCTAAGGTCATACCCATAGCAGGACTAAAGTTGTACTAAAAAGTAAGATATGACTTGAGACTTCTTGTTCTTGAAATTTCGTTATTTCAATTGCTGAGGACTTTACAGGCACTTTTATGTACTGAAACATTTTTCAGTGGGGTGGCAATTTGTAGGAATATTTTCAAGTTACATATTTAAACTCGCGCTGTTTTTTCCGTTGGGTTATGAAGTAAGTACCTAACTACAGAACGCGACATGTTACGGTCCTGACATACTCCTTTTCCTTCTTCCATGTTCATACATCTGGTCATACATATACGCCGGTTGCGAGTACTATCTATTAAGAGCGGCCAACCCGTCATACTTTTCATACAAACGCTCGTACGTGATTATGCCGTTGTTACACGTCTATCTTTGAATTTTTTGAACTAATAGGTATTTTGTGCACTATATCTAGGTTTCTATGGGAGCAAAAAAATAAAAAAAAAGTAGAAAAAAATTCAGTATAAGTCTCCCAAAATTGCTGTTTTGCACAAATTTTACCTGAACTTTGGCCGTTCATAATGTAGAGTACATTAAAATGTAAAAATAAAGAAAAAATCTCGATAGAAACCTTGCAAATGTAATGGAGATTCTTAATGACAAATATTTATTTCACACACTTGTAAGACTTATTCAAAAACACGTATGTCCTGGAACAAGTTTAAGAAATTTTCGAACATTATTTTTCGTTCAATGCCATCGTGTTAGGAGGTATGAGGTGCGCGGGGGACGAGTTGTGCGGGGTCGGGGCGGGGTAAGACGGGGGAGTTGAAAGAAAATCGCCGCTGTGGCTCTGGATGAAACAACAAGCTTTTTGACCATGCTCGCATTGACAATAGACGGGCCCTCTTAAGGTCAGTATACGCTGACCTTATTGGTGATGTTGCTCTAGAAGAAATTATTTCTACCTAAAGAGTGAACAATACCTTTAACGAAGCCGAAAGGCACTTGTTCTCCCCGTCATTGCGATCATTTTTTTGTTCTAGACCAGACCTGGGAACCTTCTAGTTACGGAGATATTGAGGGTCAAAGTTCCAACTTTTTCACAAGTTCTTTTTTAGTTTTTTAATGTAACGACCACGACCCTCGTACTATTAGATCCATCCATCAGCACAATGTTTTGAAATGCATTACATTGAGTCCTACCGTAAAACTTGATTATTCACACCAAAAAAAAGTCGTTTCCCACCAATAATGATTGCGCAGAGTTACTTAGTTTGATGTACAGAATGCTTGGTTGACAGCTTCATGAAGGGTCAGTTTACACCCTGTAGGTTACGTTTTTCTAGGGCTTTCTATATGTGGCGTCTTCTCTTGTGGTTTCTACTAACATCTGCCTCTGAAGTCTGCGGTCTGCATTTAACTTGGGCAGATATCGAAACTCCTTTGCTGAAACAAATACTCTTTACCAACAAAATGCCATTATACAGCATAAAAAAGTAACTTTCAAATGTCATAACGAATATGGGAATAAGCGAAAATAGGTAAGTTTTTTTCTCTATAACAAGTCGAAGAGAAACAATTTAGACGTTGTAGATTTTTTTATGACGTAAAGAGCTCCCGAACATATATGTGGTACGGTGAGTTTTGATATTGTGAAAGTTATTGAAATTGTTAAAGAAGGCACCATTGCTGTTAATGTGATGGCTAGATTTTGGCATCATATCTGCTATGCTTGGCCTCCCGTATAATTAACAGATTAATAAGGCCTGATGCTAGTAGGTTTACTTGGTGTCAGTTTACATTTGCATTGACTTGAACAAAAATATGACAGAAACAGTCTATATTTTGACAGGTATCAGTCATCATCCGCCTATAACTGTCCACTGCTGGACATCTTACGCCTGTTAACTTGATTCTCGGTAATTCTCATCCAGTTGCTACCAGCCATCACCCTGGGAAGCTTGTAGATCCACCGAGACTGACAGCGCGGCGTCCCACCTTACATTTGCCACCTTACGTTATGCGTGCGTTATACGATGCACGAAGGTTTTTAAGGAAGTTTTGGGTAGAAACATTTTGGAACTTGATAGAACTCAAGTTCTACTAGTACTCAAAAAGAAAACAAAAAAAGTGATTGTTCTGGAGAATCAGGTGTTCTGTAATGTCTGCTTATCAGAAGCAAAATCTGAAAACGACTCAATATCATTCGGATCGCAATAAGTCATCATCATCATCAGTCTACAGCAGTCCACTGCTGGACATAGGCCTCTTCCATCGCACGCCACTCAACTAGATTCTCGGCAACTCTCATCCAGTTGCTACCAGTCACCCTGCGAAGTTCGTCGATCCACCGAGCCTGAAGGTGTCCCACCTTACGCTCGCCGATTCGCGGTCTTCACAGTTCGCGGTTGTCATTGGTTCTACGGCTAATATGGCCGGACCATTACCACTTCAGCTTACTTATTCTGTGCGCTATGTCGACAACTCCGGTTCTCTGTGGGATCGACCTATTCCGCATGCGGTCCTTCAGAGAGATTCCAAGCATAGCTCGTTCCAAAACTCGTTGAGCAATCTCGAGTTTATTGACCAACCGTACCGTGAGGGTCCACAATTCGGCTCCATAAGTTATAACAGGCAGGACGCACTGATTGTAGACCTTAGCCTTTAGGCTTTGTGGAATACACGACGAGAAGACTCGACGAAGCTTCTCAAATGCTGCTGAGCCCGGATTCTTCTGTTGGCCTCCCATTTCGAAAGTTGTTTTTACCAAACTGCAGAGCTTGCCCGAGGTAAACATATTCTAGAACAACCTCAAGAGGACCGCCGTTCCACAACAATAGGTCCGGGGGTAAAAGGTTATGTTCAAATTCACCCTGAGACCAATGTGTATTGAAGAATCAATTAGGCCATCCAGCATCTGCTGCTAATCGGGCAGCGATTCAGACATTACGACGAGGTCATCTGCAAGTCTCATTGGTCAGTAAATTCAAACAAACAGTCATGACAAGGCGTCCGTGTTGCAAGTCGGTTGTTGAGTTCTGATCTTCGGCGCCATGATGTGACATGGTGTGTCTCTAGAAATCATTCGACGAAATGCGACAAATCAGAATTTCGCGCAATTTTTTTATGAATACGTGTCGCGGTACATTCCATTTGTGCTCTTTTAAGTAGTTTTCTTCGTCAGAAACCAAAGTTGATAATAATTAAAACACAGCATAGCCCATGTGTACCTTTCAAACTCAAACTTAAAGCATTTATTTCAATTAGACCTTAGCAGGCACTTTTGAAAGTCAGAAAAACAAAGGTGAAGCTACAGTCACAGACAGAAGGCATAATAACTTGTCAAAGTACTGTAGTTGCCCATTCCAAAGCTTAGATCTCTATGGAGAAGAACGGGCAAGAAACTCCATGGACACTCTTTTCAATCAAAATATTGTTACAAGATCTTGGTTACATCATTCATGTTGAGAATATACATATATGTGAGAACGATGTAGAAAGACGTGCACATTAAGAGCGTCCAGAGTAAAAGATTATAATTATCAACAATTTAAAACAAAGTAGTTAAAATAATCCGTGGCAGCTAAGAGATGACCCCTTTATGTTTCTATGTGCTTCCGTTTACTGGAACCTACTTTCACTGCATGTGGTGGAGAGAATGTCATCGCTATTATCGCTGATTGTGGCGCGTTTGTTGGATTGTCTAATTCCCTTCAAAATGGTTGAGTTGAATCTAGCTGATCCACGCGTCATGTTCGTGAACGGGTGCCGTCTGTAGGGACTAGTCATCTCCTAGATAATTAAAAAGTCCCTGTAATTATTTTATACGAAAAAAATAAGGCTTTTAGTTTGAGGTATGTTTTTCTTAAAGAAGCAGAAAATATTGATCAGATATAGGTTTGTTTCAGCCATGCAAAGATCGATAAAGGAACACAGTCACCGTTGCTGAAGATATTTAAAGAAATCATGACAAGGGAACGAGAGTAAGTTACTTTTCGTAGTCTTTTTGTGGACTACGGTAGTTGATGAACCGTTAGGCACTACAAAAAGCACTGCAGTAACATAGTTCTAAAAGTACTACAGCGCCATCTATGCCACAGATGAAGAACTAAAGCGATAGGCGATATTAAAGTTCTCCACGACCTAAGACTATACGTATATAGGGTGAATGGTAATTAGTGACCGATACTTAAACACGTGATTGTACTCATGATAACAAACAGCTTTCCCAAAAAATATATATTTTTATTCACTATCACAATAACACAACAGTTGTATGAAATTCGCGCGCGCGCGCCTTTCGCCTATCAGCTGTTAGCCGCGTGACACCGTTCACGCGTTCGCCGTCTCATTACTATCGTATCGTGCAACAGTGGGTAGGCAGAGTACCCGCGCGGCTCGCGAATTTCATACGGCTGTTGTGTTATTGTGATAGCGAATGAGTTACAAAAAATGTTTCTTTCCGACTACAAGTTACTGTCGGGCAGTAGACCACCAGACACAACACCCGTCGTGTCGGAGATGCTCCCTTTTCATACCCTTATATGAGTTTAAAACTTTGTAGACGCACCCACGATACAGGAGAAATTCCTGGTGTGACGCAACGCTTTTTTTTTAAAGCCTAGCTTGAGTGGAGGTCGTAAATTATCCCATAGAAATGTACTACTTGGATAAAAAATACTCTATGTCCTAACCACTAAGGTTTTGGTCTACCCGTGCACCAATTTCATCAGGCGTGAAAAAGTGGCGGACAAACCAGAGTAGTTTCGCATTTATGAAATACTAGCTTCTGCCCGCGGCTTCGCTCGCGTTAATTTATAATTTGACAATCAATCTCTGCTTCACTTCACTATCAATCACCACATAGTATAAAACAAAGTGGCTTCCCGCTGTCTGTCCCTATGTTTGCTTAGATCTTTAAAACTACGCTACGGATTTTGATGCGGATTTTTTAATAGATACAAGTAGAGTGATTCAAGAGGAAGATTTATATGTATGAGATTGCACCCACGCGAAGCCGGGGCGGGTTGCTAGTGTATGATAATAAATTCAATCATGATTCGAAAGACACGTGGCGCCATCTACTAGCATAAGAACGTTATTGTTGTTTTCCTCGGGGACAGATTTTTTTTGGGATGAATGGTACCCTATGGCCTTTTCTGTACACCTGACAACTTATATGCAAAATTTCAGGATGATCGGTTCAGTGGTTTAGGCGTGAAACGGAAACGAAACATACATAGAAAGATCTAAGCATACATAGGGACAGACAGGGGGAGCGACTTTGTTTTATACTATGTAGTGATTAGTAGGTAAGGTTTCATTGACCAACAAAAAATCTAAGCTGAGGTATTTTACAGTGATCCAGAGAAAAGGAATCTCCTAAATGAGCCAAGAGAAGAAAAGAAGAGACGACAGTATTCCGTGTCCAAGAACAAAACTGATCGCGTGAGTCTCTAGTCATCATATTATCCCCAGCTTATGGCCGCGACTTCACCGCGTATAGGTCGGTAATGTCAGTGTGTATATTTATAATATTAGTAAGATTTTATTTTAACTCTACAGGTTATAGGTATGGTATAGGAGTAAACGTATCCTTCATGAAGCCGCTCACCAAAAATTGTTTCCATCAATCTAAGTAGCACTGCGCAAAAATTTCTTTTTTATTTTTTGGTGTGAAAAATCACGGTTAGGTAACTACCGATAACCGTACCTGTAAATCCGGATTATAAATTAACTGTGTGTTAAATTTCACCCAAGTCTATTGAGCTCTTAAGGTTATAACTCGAGCTACACGATCACTGACAAATGCACTGACTGGACAGGTCCACTCTAATTTGTGTGGTTATTTCTTCAAAAGACCATCTCAGACATTAATCTGCATGGTCCTCATATGACTTGACCAATGTCTGGACTTGAAAAGAGACAGTCCTCCTCTGACCTCTGAGTTTGTTTCGGATGTTTCTTCTCAGAGTAGTCAGGTACGAAACACCGGCCCCATCTAATTTTAAAACAGCATAAATTGACGTGTAAAAGTGTTTTGTAAAACCAATTTAAAGAAATAAATATGATTTATGAATAGTTATTGCTTGAAAGAGTTACAGACATCCATCCATCCATATATTCATCCATCCATGCTCACAAACTTTCCCATTTAGAAAAAGTTTTAAGATTTATCTCATCTATCCTAATGAATGACCATTAGCAGAGATCCTGTGACTCGAGCAACAATTCGGAGCATCGCAAGAGAGGAGGTCCCTACAAAATATCGTCCACAGAACAGAGGGCTGAATTCCATAATAAAGTTAGGAGTCAGAACATGGTAACTAGTTTCTTATAATAAAAACTGCAAATACATAAACAGGGTTCTGTAACGGAGCTCCGCTCCCGCCTCCGCAACTGCGGAACTTCCGCAAGAAATCATACCTCCGTTTCCGCATACACCTCCGCAAAAAATGGCGGAGTTGTAACGGAGGTATAAGATATTTACTTCGTTGACCTTGACATAATAATAATAGTAGTCCTCCTGACCGTTTTCGGTCACGGCGGCCTATCTCAACCCAGATTAACCATCGGCGCGGGAGATATTATAGTGCACAAGTGTGTGCGCAGACACAGGTGCACTCTCTGTTCCTTTACTCTCATAGTCCGATAGGACGGCAACCCGACACGACCGGAGCGAGATCAGGCGCAGGACCAATGGCTTTACGTGCTTTCCGAGGCACGGGGGTATCATACCGCCAACTTCCAAACTCCGGCCTACTACTGAGAAATTTCGAATGAAAAACCCAATCCGGGAATCGAACCAAGAACCCCACGCTCAGTAGTCGCGCTTGCGACCACGATACCAACAGGGCAGTCCTTGACATACAACGCACGTGGAGCGACACTGGGCGACACGGCCGCTCTGCTGCGTGTTGCGAGCGCAGTGGTCTTAGTATGCTTGTGCAGTGGGGACGCGGGCAAGGACTAGGAGCGGGGGTGTACGTCAAATCATATAAGACAGGAAACAACTCGGTGAATTTTTAGAACGTAGATTTTTGTCTATCTTACTTTAATACTTCCACTTTCAACTCCGCCTCCGTTAACCTCCGCACCCGCGGAGGCAAACCTCGTCACCTCCGCATCCGCCTCCGCCTCTTCTAAGGAGGCTTCTGTTACAACACACGAAGTAGGGGAAGATGGAAAAGATGGATGGACTGTTTGAAAGATGCTAGTAAGCAGATGTAATATAGAAATGTATGGAAGAATGCTGATCCCTATTATACAACCTGTTTTTTTTTATATCCCATAACTCTAGGGTTATATTCTGTAGGTAAAAATAATACTAAAGCTCCTAGAATAGGTGGTCCAAAAATGCATCGTTTCGGAGATATCATCAATCATAATTAAATTAGGTCAAAAATTGTCACCAGTATGACGAATCTTTACTTTTGCGAGAAACTTCGCAGTAGTGTAGTAAAATAAATAGTAAAATAAAATATGTAGGTAAGTAATTCATTTTTATTCAAACCAATCATTCATATTTAAAGCTAAGAAAATGCGACGTTGTCATATTTCACGTAAGGGTGTTTTACATTAATAATCGTGACTTTGCCGAATTATTTTGTATGAAAAATAAAATAAAAAATAACGAAGGATTGGAACATAACTCATATGCCAGTTGATTCTTTGATATGGCCTCAATCATACCCTAGAGTTACGGGATATCAAAAAAAACACGTTGTATACTGGAGTAAGGATAGGAGTGTGTTACTAGTAACAGCTCAGTGGTAACTGACCTAGGATCGGTAGGTTCGTCGGTCCAAGCACATGCATTGTGTAATTTATTCATCATCACTGCTCTCAAAACTGACTAGTGACACATCGTGAAGAAACCGGCATGAACTAGAACCAAAAATTCGAAGACATGAGACATCTCTACATTGGGCCACGTGGTGGAATACGAACTCCCATGTCCCAGTAGCGGGAAAATTTGAAGTCTGTTGCGTGACGTTGTTATATTTATGTTTTTATCATTGTTACAGCCTTACCAAAGTGAAAAGAAAGACAGCTGGTGGTTTTGGGTAAGTTTTCCCGTAACTCCTTCTTTGATAGAAGTTTAGAAAAAGAAAAATAGTTTAGGTGCAAATGGTGACCGATTTGTGACGGTGTTTTGTTTTAGACATTTGTTTCGCAGCAGAACTGCCCTTCGCAACCGCCGAAGAAGTCGGAGGACACCTGCTCTTGTGTTTCTTGCGCGTGAGTTGATTTGATAATATTTAATGTGTGAATTTATAAAACATTTGCTTCTATAGGGTGACTGGTAATTAGTGACCGATACTTAAACACGTGATTGCAGTTATGATAACAACCAACTTTCCAAAATAAACATATTTTTTATACTTATGCACTTTAAAATAACAGCCCTTTGAAATTCGTCTGCGCGCGCCTGTGACCTATCAGCTGTTATAGCCGCGTGACGAACCCGTTCTGTCTCATTACTAAGGTACCGTACAACAGTGTAAACAAATTAAAAAATAATATCCAAAGACTGCGCGCGCGAATTTCATACAGCTGCTGTGTTATTGTGATTAAAGTGATTGCTTTAAAAAAAAAAATGTTTCTTTGGGAAATATATTTGTTATCATGAGTACAATCACGTTTTAAGTTAATTACTAGTCACCCTATAATTATATGCCATGGGTTTTTGATTTCACTGGAACAGGATGGGGAAATCCGAATCCGAGATACGAACAAGCTCTTTTTAGAACCAGTAAATAGATTTTTGTTGAGAGTTAAATGGCGTGCGATTGGAGAGGCCAAGTCCAACAATGCCGCTAAAGGCTAATTAATAATGATGATCAAAAGGAAAAATCTGGTCTCTAGAATCTAGGTTCCCTTCAGAAAACTATAGCTTCTGGATCGTTTTGGCCTCATATTTTTCTAAAGCAAAAAGAACTAATCCTATGAAACATTTGGATCCGGAATTTAAATTACAGGCCCAGCTGAACATAGCAGGCTGTCAGTCTATTATCAGAACGAAATTCTCATACCATGAGTGTCTACACAATAAGATACAGTACACACAGGGAGGGGTCCGTAAGGACCGGCCTGCCAGGGTTGCGGGACTGTTCGAAAGAGATACCGCGGCCCTGGAACACAAAGGGCAAAGGAAGGAACATGGATGGGTTTTAGTCAGTAAAAGTCTGACACTCCCTCCTGAGCCCAGAGCGGGAGGGATTATTTGATGATTTCCCAGCGGTAAAAAAAAAAAAAAAAATAGATACAGTACACGAAACTATTCCGAACAAATCAACCTGTTCCACAGCCTCAAAAAGATCATCAGCTCAGAATACGCCTGCATCGGCTGCCTCCTCCTCCTCTTCACCATTTCCATCATAGTGGCCTTCCTGGTGGTCTTCAAGAGCGTGCCCTCCGCAGAGTGTCCTTGTCCTTGCAAGGAGACCACAACTACAACTTGTCGTCCAAAATGTAAAAGCAGCGTTGCCGACAGCGAGAGATTGAAGAGAAAAATTGAAATGCTCAATAATAAGAAGTTGGAGAAAGGCTTCGTTGGGGTGGATGAGTTTAGGAAGAACAATGAGTGAGTCAAAATCAAAATCAAAATATTTTTATTTCATATAGGCCTAGATGGGCACTTATAAAACGTCACCAAAAAGGTGCACGGTTCGGGTTGGTCGTTTGATATGAGTACTGAGTATCTTAGATAATTTCAGGTTTTTTTCCCACGAGTATTGACAGAAATTACAGAATACCAGGTGGCATTCTATAAATCAGCCACGCTCTAAATGTAAGGATCACTAGCAGCTGTTGCCCGCGATCTTCGTTCGCGTAAAATAAAAATAAAAAAATACTTTCCTTTTTTAATCGAATTTTGATAAAATTTCGAGTTTTATTTTTTTTGCACGGAGCCCTATTTCTTATTCATAAATAAAATTAGATTTAGTTAATACTTATGACATTAGCCATCTGCCGGTAAAAGTCTCGTCAAAATCGGTCCAGCCGTTTCGGATATTAGCCGGAACAAACAGACAGGTAAAAATAAAAATAATAAAAAATTAAGAATCGTATATGCTTTCTTATGCATTCAGTAAAAAGCTGTTATTTTGGTATTACAAACAGACACTTCAATTTTATTTATTTGTACTATGCACGGAACAGGGATTTTTTTTTTCTCTGTTCCGTGGTACTATGTATCTATACACCCGGCCTATGCACCCGGTACGTTGTAGCGGCAGCGCGGCAACTACACGTCTTATCCGATCCATTTTGTGAAACATACTGACTGCATACTGCATTCAGAACCGCAGACCGTGGTGAGGCGTCGCGGTGTTGCTACGGCCGGCGTCGTCGCTGCGACGCCGTGTTCTGAATGCAGTCAGTATGTTTCACAAAATGGATCGGATAAGACATGTGTTGCTGCCCCTATAGACGTAGAAGCATACGCCAATATTGGATTAGTCCCTTTATTGCATTAAGAAACAGTTTCACCGAGAATGTAGAAAGTTGCTGACAGACGAACAGAGGTTTTGCTACATAAACAACTGACTGGTCTTGCGTAGCAACCGGCCTCGTCTCGTGGGTAGCATGTCTCGTGAGCGTGCGGTGCGGTGCCAGAGCGCGTCATGCCGCGTCGTGTGACATACCATGGATTTTTATATGCAGGACACCGGTATGATAGTTACCGAGAATCGAGTTGAGTGGCGTGCTATTGAGGAAGCCTATGGTACAGCAGTAGACGGGTGATAATGCTGATGATGATAGGTACTTATTTACTTAAGTTTAGAAGGCTGTAATGTTATAATGCTGTAATTTTATGTGGTCGATGTGTGGTGTGATGATTAATGGATTCTTTTTGTTTACAGCAAGGGCTATGATGAGGCATCTGGAAATTTAGATGTCCCTGGAGCGAGCGGAATAGGTGTGTATTTTTGGTAATTTCACAAAGTACAATCTGACACAAATGATTTCTACAGAACTAAATGGCATGAGGGCTATAGTTTTTGAGCTCACCAGATAGCGCTACTGTCGCGTAAGGCCATGTCAATAATTCTATTTTATACTTTAAAGAACCAATAACTTCATAAAAAGTTTATTTTATTACTTGTAACAACTTAATGTAAACTTCAGATAAATTTATTTACAATATTCTCCCTAAAATTAGCAAGCATGAAACATTTAAAAATCATTTTACCTCCAAGTACTAACAATTAAGATCCTAAGTTGCTACTTAAATCTTCAAGTCGTAATTAATTAGGAATAGCTCAATCTAGACCACATTGTGTATATTTGTAAAAATACGTGATAAAAAAGCACGCAACGCGTGAACTTTCTATGACATCTGAAATTTCGGTGCCCTCGCGCTACACTAGCGTCTCTAGCGGTGAATCCACACACGATAGCCCCCATTGCCTCATTGTTTGAGTGGTCGCATCGTTTCACAATGAATATTTAAGGTACAAATTCAACCTCCAGTCTGACTGGTTGCATGTAAGTCAATGAAAAGGCTCTGCAGTGCCATTATTTACGGAAGAGATTCCATTTACGATTCCGTCACGCCTCTTAAACCCGAAGGGTGAGGCAGAGGTGTACCTAATAGTACACCCAGTTATGTTTCCCATGTAATAGGGGCGAGCCTATTACCATCAACCGGACACAAATCCAGTCTCCGTGGCTGCTACTGAGAAATTCCTGATGGAAAACGCAATAACAATCTGCCCGATTCGGGATTCGAACCCAGGACCTCATGCTTAGCAGTCTCGATTTCGAACACTAGACCAAAGAGGCAGTTGATCTACCCCTTTAAGTATTTATTGTGATCTCCTAAAATATGTAGGTATTTCTATCGCATTGTTTATCTGACTAAATATAACAGACACAATATGGTGGCTAACTAATAACAGCTGCTCGGGGTCGATCTTTAGGTTAAGCCGTGCTTGCCTAGGTTGGTCTGTGGATGGGTGACCACCCATTACATACCGAGTTTCCTACGAGCCTCAGAAAGCACGTTAAGCCGTTGGTACCGGCTGTCATTTGTAGATCTTTGACAGTCGTTACAGGTAGTCAGTGGCCAAAAAAGTCTTGACAACTTGTGTTACCAAGAGGTATCGTATTACCCAGTATTAGCTGGGTTGTGGAGGCCAGACAGGCAGTCGCTCCATGTAAAATACTGGTATTCAGCTGCGTCCGGTTAGACTGGAAGCCGACCCCAGCATAGTTGGGAAAACTAGGCAGCTGATGATGATGATGTTTATCTGACTTGACTTGTATTCTTTTTGCCTTGTTTTCACATTCTTATTGATTTTAACTTTTCTTTTTAACAGATTTTGGTCCTAGCTTTCGTGAGCTGGTGAGTGGTATTTTTATTTTATTTTTAGTATTTTTTAGTAGGTTTGCGACATTTCGAATTATTTTTTAATAGATCTGTACTTGGGTTAGAAATTAAGCCATTACTTGATTCGCTTAAAAGATCCTAAACATAATTTTGATGAGAATATTTCGATAAAAACCGAACTACCAACGCTTGTTTTGTTCTTAATTTTAATTGCAAAATAAACACTCTTGTAGAAAGTCAACGATGAAATCGCGATTCAACCTGACTAGAAAACACCAAAAAACTACTGTACTAATCCGTCACCAAAGAAAACCGTCTTAACTCTTGAATCCAGCCATTATTTTCAATAGCAACACCTTCTGAATTCCCCACTGTGTTGCCAGTAAATAAATAACACGCGTTTTATGGCAGTTTTGGGAAGCATTTTTCTCAATCAGTTGGTTTGTTAGTGTGGTAGCTTTTTTGGTGACGAAAAGATATTGTTTAGTAGGAATTTTCAACTCGTTGATTCGAACCCAGACTTTGTGTAAATTATTTCATCACTGGTTGAGCGATTGGATGCTGCGCTGCGTGTCGCAGTCTCGATTCCCGCACGGAACAAAATATTTGCATAGCCTACTGGTAGTTGTTCTTTCAGAATACCAGCGCTGCGGTATTTGTTTTTCATCTATCGCAGCATCCAGCTGAGATAGGAGCCTTTTTGGCCTCGCACAGGTCTTTCTTTATTATTTAGTTTTAGATTCTTTTTTTATTGTTATTTTTTGTTGTTCCTGTGCTTGTCCTAAATAAATATTTTTCTTTCTTTCTTTCTTTCCGGGGCTGGCTGTTTGTGAGTTTAAATGTTTGTAAACGCATCTACGATACAGGAGAAATTACTAGTGTGAGGCAATGATTTTCTAAAAAAAAAACTGAACTTGGTGATGGAAAACATCGTGTGTGAACTGGCACGTCCTACAACCTAAAATTCGAAGACATGTACTCCGCTTGGTGAATTGTGGCCCACTCTCTCTTACAGAATGGAAGCCTGTCTCCAAGCCGTGGGGAAATCGTCGACTGATTTAGTTAAATGTGTCATGGCGGTTATAGTCTTTTGGGTTTTTATTAGCTTCACCTGTAACAAAATCTTAGAAGTTAAATTTGACCCACTTCCCGTTTCCGATCGAGCTGAAATTTTGCATACATGTTTAGTTTGGATGACAATGAATGGTTAGTTATTCTTAATCCAATATGGCGGACTTTCAAAGATGGTGAACTAGTTATTTTTTATGCATTGCCATGATATGGGTATCAAATGATAGGGTTAGCTGAGAAAAATACGAGAAATAAAATGACGTCACCCTAAAGCCTGTTTTTTAGCATTTGGTGACAATGAGCTATTGTTTGAAAGGATTTTGCGACTTACCAGTCTTTATTTTGAACTCAGACAGGCAGTACACTTTGAGTACCACCATACCACCAGGGGTACGGCCAGTGGTATGGTGGGTCCGCAATGTATTATTTCATCACCGCTGCTCTCAAGTCGGTGAATTAACACATCGCAAGGAAACTAGAATTTCCTAGAACCAAAAATTCGAAGAAATGTGATATCCACCATCACAAAGAAGAAATCTGTGTCCCAGAAGTGACGACTTTAGAGTCTTATTTTGCTTGTACTTAAGTGGGACGGTTAGTATCTTTTGCGAACTTTTTGATTATTAAATTGTATAAAAGGAATGATAATTATAAAAATAACATGAATTTCTTTACATAGAATAAAACAAAGTCGCTCCCGCTGTCTGTACGCTTAGATCTCTTAAACTACGCAACGGATTTTAATGCAGTTTTCAGCAATAGATAGTGATTCAAGAGGAAGGTTTATATGTATATGTGTATCAGTAGCAAAGGGTCAATTTTTGTAAGAGGTAAGCAGGAGTACAAATCTTTAATGTGAGTAAATTATTTGTCTATAATGTGTATCAGTAGCGAAGGGTCAATTTTTGTAAGAGGTAAGTAGGAGTACATATCTTTAATGGACAGATTAGCCTGAGAGAGCAGCACGTAGAGAAGAGTGGAAAGCTATGAGGGAGGCATTTGCCCAGCAGTGGGATAATATAGGCTAAATTAAAAAAAATATAGAATACTGACTGCCATTTTTCAAAGGGAACCCGGTAGGAATCGAGTTGTATGGGACTTTCGCCAATGATGAGTATCTACATTGCACCCGTGCGAAGCCGGGGCGGGTCGCTAGTTATAAATAAAACACGTTTTTATTTTAATCAAATAAAAGACAGCGATATTGAATAGAATCCTGATTACATTGAAATCTTACAAATAACAAAAATAAGGTCACTCTGGGGTAGATTTTAATTTTTACCCCAGATTTAAATCTACATATTTTCTATATTATGTTTGACCTACAAATCGTTGGATAACTCTCCCTTCGATGAACAGTCGTTGTAATATCATCCCTTGACGAAGGGTGGCGAACAGGGCTGGTATAGTTGGTATGTTGCGTGTTGGCCATTGTTATGTTTAATTGTAAAATGGCGAAAATAAAACTCACAAATATAAATGATATTTTTTGTGAGTTTTATTTTCTCGTTATAATGGTAAATCCGCGGGGTAATTACGTATTTTGTTTTATTGTTAATTCAACCGTTTTTTTTTTTTGTTTTGTCCTGTATAAGTTTAATAAAATACTTTTTTTTTCTCTTTCTTTTCAAGGCACTCGCTTTTCGAAGGAATTCCCATTTTGATATTTCAAAATCATTCAGTGCATTTTTTAAGAGTTCGGCTACGAAGAAAACAAATTTTTCAAACATATACCTTGAGTAAAGCAATATGTTACCGTATTTATTCAAAAGCTTTTGGAATGCAATAGAAAAGTGTGTTATGGGACTGGGGATGCTGTTTTATAATCTCGTTTGTAGCTAATTCAAATTAAGTTGATAATGATTTTGAATTCTCGCTCTTACAATCACCATCATCTTCCTGGCCTCCCATGTTACTTGGGGTCGGTGCAACATTTTTTCGAGTTCCGTACCTCAATCGGCACAACGGAACCTTTATAGGATCACTTTGTTGTCATCTGTCTGTCAAGACCCTTTTTCTCAGGAATGCGTAAGAGTATCAAGCTGAAATTAATACCAAATACTCAAGTTTGCTACCCCTTGGAGCAATGAAAAAATCAAACTTGTAAGTCAATGCAATCAAAGGATATGATTGTTTAATGTTTTGCGGCATATTATGCGATTTCACAAGGAAATCAAAACCTATAGGGTAATTCCCTTTGACCTAGAATCATGAAATTTGGCAAAAAGTAAGGCCTTACAGCACAAGTAAAGGAAAAATTACAAAAAATAAAAATGTTGGAAATTAAAGGGTGTCCCCATACATACATATTTGATGCCAATTAAGTTTTTTTTTTGTAATGGTACGGAACACTTCGTGCGCGAGTCCGACTCGGTTTTTTTTCCATTCTCCTCTGTCAACCGTCACGTTCATATCATTCTTCACACATTCCATCCATCGTTTCCTTGCTCTTACAATGCTCACTGTATTTATATTCCAATTAAGATAAATACAGTACCACTCGATTTATGATGTAAAGGTTTTGTATATCTACCCAAAATTATTTTACAAGGCCTATAGACTGTATAAAATCACACTATCCCACAAATTCCATCAATATTATACCGTGGCTTTAAAATCGGCGCTGTACGCCACTCCTCTTCACCCCGACTATCCTCACCAACTCATTGTTTTTTCCTCGTCAGTACAGATCATTGTAGTCCGCATTATATCTGCCGGTCCCCTCCGCTTTGTCTGCGTGATGTATTAGTCGCCAGACTCATTTGAAGCCTTTAAAATATTACCTAGCTCTGTCTTTGTGGTAGTTGACTGGACGACAGCGTTTTGAAATGTTGTGTCTACTTTTTGATGTGCTACAAATACCAATGTTCATTTTTAGTGCGGAGTTTCTTTTGATATTCGCTTTGAATCAGATTTTGTTAACAATGTCAAGGGTTTTAATGGAAATCCAATTATTTTTCTAAAATAAAAGTAGGCTATGTTAGACCTTATAATATGACCTATCTGCCAGTCAAAGTCCCGTCAAAATCGATGTAACCATTTCAGAGATTAGCCGGAACTAACAGACAGAGAGTCAGACAAAAATTGATTGTGTTTTTGTTATTAGTGCCGTACCTATAAAATTAAAGGTTTATAGAAATAATCCCAAACGACTCCAGTTGAGGCAAGGCTGATCCCGTGCAGTAATTATAACTGTGTGTTGAACTTTACGGTTGAACCTGTATATTCTCATGCATTCAATAAAAAGCTATTATTTTGATATTATACAAACAGACACTTAAATTTATTTGTATAGATGTACATGTCGGATCCGTTCTGCGAGCAATGTGCCCTGCCCACTGCCACTTCAGTTTGGCAATTCTTCGGGCTACGTCGGTAACCTTGGTTCTCTTGCGGATGTCTTCATTTCTGATTCGATTGCTCGCATAACGGATGGCCGATGGGGCCGAAAAGTTCTGGATTGGCGACCGCGAACCGGAAAACGTTGCGTTGGAAGGCCTCCCATTAGGTGGACCGATGACCTGGTGAAGGTTGCGGGGATCCGCTGTATGCGAGTAGCACGGGACCGGTCAGTGTGGTGACACTTGGGGGAGGCCTCTGTCCAGCAATGGACGTCTTTCGGCTGAAATGATGATGACGATGATAGCCGTATCGGATCCTGATGAGTATGTACTTAAAATTAAACACAAGCGCCTTTGTTAGGCGTTGTGCTGAGTCTAGAGGTATGGTTGGTTTCCGATACGGACCAGTCCCATGGGATCGACAGTGATCGTTCGGCGGGCGTGGCCGCGACACATACGTCTAGGAACTGCCCTGTGTTTCCTTTTACGTTCAGAGTATTTAGTTAGTACAGTAGTGTTAGTAATTGGCTCTGTAACCATGTACTGCGTACAAGTTAAAGGAGCTATTTCTCTATTTTACCCGTATCCCACTCTGCGCCCACAACCGTTTGACACTATGTATGTCACTTAGTATGTCCTGGCCTGGGTCCTATATACCTGAATGCGACATATTGATATACATTAAGATTAGTATAAAATAGAGTGAGGAGCTCGTGGCTAAAAAAGCAGTTACTTGGGTCTATCTTCAGATTAAGCCGCGCTTGCCTAGGTTGGTCCGTGGATGGGTGACCACCCATTACATACAGAGTTTCCCCCGTGCCTCAGAAAGCACGTTAAGCCGTTGGTCCCGGCTCTCAATTGTAGATGTTTGACAGTCGTTACAGGTAGTCAGTCAGCCAGACAACTAGTCTTACCAAGGGGTATCGTATTACCCAGTACTAACTGGGTTGTGGAGGTCAGATAGGCAGTCGCTCCATGTAACATACTGGTATTCAGCTGCAGCCGGTTAGACTAACCCTAACATAGTTGGGAAATGGCTAGGCAGATGTTGACTTGAGAAGTGGATGGCTTGGGAATATAAAAATACTTCAAATCAAATCAAATCAAATCAAAGCATTTATTTCAAGTAGGCCAGTTACAGACACTTTTGAATTGTCGAAATAAAGATAACAATTAAATGTAGCTACAGTCCCAGTCACAAGGCATAAAAACTGTGAAAGTACTGTAGTTGCCCATTCCCTATCGTTGATCTCTATGGAGAAGAACGGGCAAGAAACTCCATGGACACTCTTTTAAATCAGCAAATTGTTACAAAATCTTGGTTACATCATTCATGTTGAGATGGTACACTATGTGAGAACGATGTAGCAAGATGTGCACATTAAAAGTGTCCACAGTAAAAACAAAAAAAAAACAATTAAAAAAATAAAAATAATTACTTATTCCTCTAACAGTGTTTCATTACCATCAGTGCTGTGTTTACTTGCTTGAAATGGCTTGAAACAATGTCAATGAAACAGCCACCAATTTCTTGAAACATTAACGGTAGCAAGAACGCCATCACAATATTTTCAATGAAGCGAAATCTAATTTTAAATTAATTTTCATCATAAACCTCAATAGGATTTTTTGCATCTCATAAATAGCGTCGCGATATGTAATCGTCGTCGTATTCAATAAACTCTTCAAAAGACATTATAAAAATCACATAGGCAGTCGCTCCATGTAAAATACTGGTATTCAGCTGCATCCGGTTAGACTGGAAGCTGACCCTGACATAGCTGGGAAAAGGCGAGGAAGATTCAAACAAGAAGTGAATAAATAAATGTATTGAACACATTCAAGACATTTATTTATTCACTTCTATTACTCCATAGAGTAATGCTCCATAGAGTATTATTTTAATTACCCAGACTAAAAAAAATAAGACAAGAAAATATGAATTTAAAATAATAAAAAATAAAATAGTATTTTTTTTTAAGTTTGATTAATGACAAGAAAATATGAATTTTCCGCAGACAGAATATAGCATTACGCCTGTAATCCCCGATGAGTCAAGCAGAAGTGTACCCAATAGTACACCCACATAATGGCCAGTTATGTTTGAGTCCCATGTAATAGCGTGCGAGCCTATTGGCATCAACTGGGCACAAATCCAGACTCCCTAACCGCCGCGTTTGTCTAGAAGCCACAAGCGCGACTGCTGACCATGAGGTTCAGGGTTCGATTCCCATGTCGGGTAAAGTGTTTTTGAGTTTTTCCAACAGAACTTTTTCAGTAGTAGCCACGGAGTCCTCGTAATATACTTAATCTTAAATTGCTATTTACGACACCCATGAGACAAAATTAAATGATCTATTCTCATCCGGAGATAAACCAAAGACTCACCCCTTATAGAAAAAAAAAACTTCAAAAACCCATAATTCACTTGTACCTCTAAAAACACTTATAATACCATAAAATATCATAACACGACACACCATGGGAAACACATTTTAGACTTATAAGAATCCATGCAAAATTCACTTTGAAATCCCATTGATAAATACTACAAACTTAAGTTTGCAGTGCACTACAAAACTCGACTAAAACCCAACTTTATTTTTCAAAAAACAAAGTTCAAAATCGTTTTGTTAGTTTTGAACGTTTTTGTTAAGCGAAATTGAGCCTTATGCTGTGAGGAATAAGGTTTTGGTCGAAAATATGGGTAGTATTTAGTAGGATGGTAGGATTGAAAGCTACCCTCTTATATGCGATAAATATCGGTACATTATGCTTCGAGGCGGGAGAGAGTCAATTGGTAGACATCTTAAGTGTATACAGGTTGTTTCATTTTAATATATTTGCATAAACAGCCAACTTAAGAATGCAAATAATTTATTTAAAAAGTAAAAAAAATCGTCCATTCAAATTGGCAATTTCATACTACCCCTAGGTTAGGTTTGAATGTACGATTTCGTGAAAAGTGGACGCTCTTAATGTGCACGTCTTTCTAAATCGTTCTCACATATATGTATAATCTCAACATGAATGATGTAACCAAGATCTTGTAACAATATTTTGATTGAAAAGAGTGTCCATGGAGTTTCTTGCCCATTATTCTCCATAGAGATCTACGTTTTAGAATGGGCAACTACAGTACTTTCACAAGTTATTGGCCTTATATCTGTGACTGTAGCATCGGCTTTGTTTTTCTGACATACAAAAGTGCCTGTTATGGTCTAATTGAAATAAATGCTTTGAGTTTGAGTGGTACTAACATTTTTTATTTTTTCTTGGAAACATCTGAACCGATTATGATGCAATTGCAAACTATAGTTAGAGTGAAAAAAATTGCGCTGCACTGCGTAATTGCGTATCATAAATTCTCAAAACAGGCTCAGGCAACAAGTAGTAAAACCGACGGCACATTGTAACAGGTATTGATAGATTACCCTATGAAGTAATATGCAACTGACGGTTTTTAAACTCTAAAAGGTACGTAATTTAACAATTAATCCAATAAAAATGGAATTAGGAAAAAATATAACTATACGTCAAAGTTACAAACAGAAAAAATGTGAGAAAAAAACAGTAATTCCATAGTTAAACCTACCTTTTACTATTTTCTTAAAGAAGATAAAATTACAATCACTGCGGTAGGAGAAACTCACTATTAGGTCATCTTCCTGCCCTTGTCCCATTCAACTCTATATCCGTATTTCATTAATTATAACATACTGACGTTACCGTCCCTTTACATATTTGAAGTTGTCATGTTCGTAAAATGTAATCGGCAATTATTTCCACGCATGGCAGACAAAGTCAGTCGCCTCAGACGCGATAACGCAATGCTTTGCTCACATGGTTCCAAAACAGCATTAATGGGGAAAAGCATATTTTGCATGGCGCCTTTAATATTTAATAAACTTCCAAAGGGATGGAGGAACTAAGCGCACACATACTAAAAAAGCGGCTAAAATTATATCTTGTTGGGAAAGCATACTACAGTATTTTAGAATTTTTAAATGACAAAGTTTAAAATTACGAATTTGACAAATATTTCCTGACATTTTTATAGTTTTGACAATTATTTATGATTACACTATAGGACCATTTTAATTCCAATTTATAATTTATTGTTTTAATTTAATTACTAGTTTGTGTGACAATTTAATAATGTTTTTAGCTTTGTTTAAATACCTATGAATGACTTTTCTTACCTATATATTTGTATGCCCCAAAGGCCGAACATGATAGATCTTTTTTATTTATGAACAACATGCATGTCTTGTATGTATACCCATGTTTCTACAAATAAATGTCTTATCTTATATTACTCGGGGTCGGCGCAACACTTTTTCTTCTTCCATTCTCCCCTGTCAGACGCCACGGAATCATTTACTCCTTTCTGGTTCATATCATTCCTCACACAATCCATCCATTTTTTCTTAGGCCGTCCTCTGCTCCATCCATCAACATTAATATCCTTCACATTTTAGTAAAAATGCGTTTCACATATTCACATGCGTTTCAAATCAGTTTTAAAAATTTCCTTATGCTTGTAAGTCCTCGTCACATGAGATCGGGCGAGCCTATTGCCATCAACGGGTCACAATTCCATACTCCATGCTGCACATATTGCATTACACAAAACTGTATTAAATCACGTCCCACAAAATCTAATAAGAAAACTTCCCAACTCATAACACCCTGTATCTCTAAGGGCGCCCACAAATCATGCTCGCTCGCGACACCTTAAGACCGTGCGTCCCGTGTGGAGGAGGCCTTAAATGATTTGTAGTCGCTAGACGATACTAACTCTTTTTTTTTGTCTTTGTTTAGATTTATTTGTCTTTATAGAGGGGTGGAGAGGTGAGTTGTATTGAAAAGTTAAGTTTAAAGATGGGTGGTGAGATGGTTGAGTATCGTAATTGATACAAAAGGCATGGTAGAAAAAGGTACTTAATAATAAGGTTTTATGAATGACAAAAAGAAAGAAAAAATATTTTTTATCGCGGGTACAACACGTGCAAACAATAAACATAACAATTATTTATAAATATGTACAACTAGGCGGAAAAAAGTTGACAGCTTGTACGTCGTGACTGCGACAAGCAGGTTACCACTCAGCATGATGCTGTGCTAAGGGGGATCTACAGCACAGCGCTGGTTTTCAATGGTCACCCGAGAAAAATCCTACGGAAACCACGACAGCATTTATAAATATTTAGAACTAGCTGTTGGCTGCTTCGCTCGCGTTTTGGTCGGAAATGATCCACGGGTACGTTGTAAATAAAGGGTATATTAAGATCCTTAACGAAGCCGAAAGGCACTTGTTTTCCCCGTCATTGCAATCATTTTGTTGTTCTAGACCATACCTGGGAACCTTCTAGTTACGGAAATATTGGAGGTCAAAGTTCCAACTTTTTCACAAGTATTTTTTTAAATGCACATGTGTTTTATGTAAGATTTTTACTTTAAACACCTCCACGACCCCCATACTATTCAATCCATCCATCAGCGCAATGTGAGACTGAGTCTCTTAAATCGAGTCCTACCGTAAAACGTGATGTTTCACCCCAAAAAAAAAAAGTCGTTTCCTAACAATAATTTTTGCGTAAAGTTACTTAATTTAATGTTGCATACTTATGCTTGGTTGACGGCTTCGATAAGGGTATTGTTACACCCTGTATAACCCTGACCTTAGGTAACGTTTTAAAACGTTCGTTCGTTCGTTCGTTTCGTTTCGTGTGTGGGGCAAAGTTTTTTTTTTTTTCAAAAAAGGAAAAATAAAGTAAGTAAGTAAACTGAAATGGTTACTGATATTATTTTATAATAACACTGAAAACGGTATATTTACCATGAACATGGTACTTGCAACAGCGATATGTGGTACTCAAAACAAAGTGGATGAAGTCAATGTCAGTATGTCTTTAAACGATAATAAATAATGAAGTCTAATATTTTCAACATCATCATGTTTCTGTCCTTATACCAATTTATTTGTAGTCGGTGCAGCATGTCTTCTTCTTCCATACTTCTCAATTACTCGTCATCTCATCGGACATAAATTATATACGTGTAAATTTTACTGTAATACTTGTAAACACAAACTTTAAATCGAAGAATGTGCTTTTTTATAATGATGTCTTCCAAAAAACTACCAAAACACTACACTACAAAACAACTACCTATCAAAATAACCTAAAACAGTTTTCCACGTCGTCAGGACCAATCTGAGAGTCTATATCATTTCTAGAATACTTATAGACCAGGAGGCAACAATGGCAAAACATCAGACTATCATTACGCGGCGCACAAAGGGTCTGGCGAGGTATAAAAAATGTCGTCCGAACTGGGTTCAACTTGCATTCGCTACAAACTATAGACTAGGAGATAGGGCGGACTTTTTTTGTTTCATATTTCGGTTTCTAATAGATTCTTTCAAGTATATGTTTTTTTTTTTAAATAAGTAGTTAGATAGTATTCACAAGAAATAAGATTGAGGTCAAAAGTAGGCCCATTTAATATTAACACAAAAAAAAAGAAATTGAACAAGATGTATTTTTTTGTAGTTCTAGGGAATATATTTATATATATATTTTTGTTTTATTTCGTCGTGTGCGGGCTAATAAATACATTTTCTTTCTTTCTTTCTTCTTTTCTTTATATTTCATTAATAGACAGAAAACGAACAACATTTTTTAATAAAAATCTACCTTGGCTTTTCATCGATGATTTCGACAATTATTAATTATGTCTTCATTCAAAATCTTACAATAAACTCGCAGGAAAATAACATAAACTAAGTCCACTACGATTTACTTGTAGTTCGGATAGCCTACAACTATAAACTTTTTTTGTGTGAAGCTTACATACTCGGCAGAATGACTTCTATAATCATAAGATACGGAACTTCAAACCTTTAAATGAAACTAAATCGTATCTCAATCTGAGCAAACACAATAACTCAAGCCTAGTATAAATGAGCAATATTTGTAAATTTGTAATCACGTTCTACTAACGGCTCTAACGATTTCAATGCAATATAAGGGTTTACGGGGCATAAAGTCGATCTAGCTAGGTCTCATATCAGGGGAAATTCGTTTTCTCTATTTTCAACCAATCAGAGCTCGGTGGCACAAGTACTTGGTTATAGGTAACATGAGAAATCAAAAACAGTTGACTGGCTCCCAAACCGCGACATTACGACTAAAATCAAAAAAATAAACACTCGCACAGTCGTTTCGGTAGCAGACGCTTTTCACTGTGTACCTTTAAAAGGTTTGTATTACTACTAAATACTTTCGCTAAAGGAGGGTAGGCAGAAATGTCCGGTAGACTTTGATAAGGTAGATGTATAAATTATATGCGTGTAATAATGTAGGTATGGTGTGATTATGTGACATTACCTACCACGTAGTTATGTTGTGAATGTATCTGAGTAATTGTTTCTCTCGGACGCGTAAAGCCAAGTATAAGTATATGAGTCAACTCTGGATGGTGCTTACTCGTAATAGTACACAGACATTGTCCTGCACAAACAATCTCACACAATCAATCAATCTGTTTCGAGCGAGCACCTGAGTTGATTGATTTTTACCGCACAGAGTTGGCCCTCATATGTTTGCAACAGTTAAAAGAACAATCATGTTCGCTCTCAACACTTTTCTACAGCTACGCGCGATACCGCAACATGATTGTCTCTTACACAGAAAGTAAGGCGTCTAGGAATAAATCCGTGCCGAATATGGAGTGAGTTATAGCGAGACTAGTGTTTAGCATCATAGTTTACATTCGTTTGTTATTATTTCGGTCAGTTGAACTATGACAGTGACCTCGGCACTTTATTTAATTACTCCATGAACGCATTCGAAAAGAAGAAAAGTCCGCCATATTGGCTTCACGCCTCCGAGACTTAGTTGCATTATTATTTGTGCGCCCTTCACACAATCCTGCAACTTTCTCACAGAAAACACTTACACTTGAAGCCAAATAAACCGACCCACCGTATCTAAACTACATAACCACACACATAGATATGTATCTATACTAATATTATAAAGCTGAAGAGTTTGTTTGTTTGTTTGTTTGTTTGTTTGTTTGTTTGAACGCGGTAATCTCAGGAACTACTGGTTCGAATTGAAAAATTCTTTTTGTGTTGGTTAGCCTATTTATCGAGGAAGGCTATAGGCTATATATCATCACGCTACAACCAATAGGAGCGGAGCATCAATGACAAATGTTGCAAAAACGGGGAAAAATTATTCTCTTTGATAGCTTCCGTTGCGTGCGCTGCGTAAACGGTTAAAGTTGCACAAATATAATGTAGTAGGGAATTATTCCTCTTAAAAAGGTCTCAAAAAAAGTCCGCGACGGCACATGCCTATCTTTTAAGGTTGACTCACAATAACCATTTTTATGATTTTAAAATTTGGTCAAAATTAATGTTTTATTTGCGAAGGTGTTTTTACCGACATAGTATTAATCCTTATCAAAATAAATATGTTAGTCATCTTTAGCATTCAATTGTGACCAAAATTGCCCTTTACACTATTCAATTTAGATGAATATCTTAGGAGATATCACAGTTTTAAAATAACTCCGCATCAAAATAATGACCCGCGCGCGCTGCGAGGCGGGTGTTCATGTTGTTGGGAAAACCAATGTGATTAGATTCAATGCACAAATATTGTGGGGAACTTAGAGAAGGTTTTAGTTTTTGTTTCATGCTGTAATCAGTGCTCTCTATCAAAAGATTTATAAATTTAAAGTGTTCAAGAAGAACTTACCATCATTGTGTAAGATACATGCAACGACATCTATTGCACCAAAATGGTACTAATTAATAAAAATGTGCTCACAAGATAACTTTTAAATCGGGTCTGAGAGCAAAAAGTACTCTAGATTAGTCTACATGACGCTATAACCCTGTAGAGTGTGTGTTCGATCGCTTTACATGCATTATATTTTAACGGTTAAATTTCGTGCTCGATAGATGGCGCTATTAATTTCACTCCATTTTCTGAGTCGCGGTGTTAAGTTTTCCGTGAAAGAATGACCCTCGCCCGTGTCAAATGTCTGAAGCTTGGTTTATTAACCAACGAAACAAAAAGAGGAGGTTCTCAATTCGACGCGTCTATATATTTTTTATTTTATGTATGACCTGACCACGCATAACTTTTTACAGAGAAGTCTGATATACATGATCTTTTGTTTTTTAAATTGAGAAATCATGTTTGGGCTCATTTCCTGCACCTTGATGAGAGCTTTAGATCTAGCTGGAGTATGACGTCATCGAAGGTCTGACGATGGAGACGGAAGGCACTTGCAAGAGGTCCTCAAGAGTTTGCAGCAACAATAACGTGTTTGGGCTCAATTCATGCACCTTGATGAGAACTTTAGGCCTTGCTGGAGTATGACTGTCATCGACGGTCAAACGATAGAGACAAATAGCAGTTGCAAGCGGTCCTAAACAGTTTGCAGCAGGTATAATGTTATTGGGCTCATTTCATTCACTTTGATGAAAACTTTAAACCATACTGAGTTGTCAGTATGACTTTCATCGAATGTCTGACGATGGAGAAGGAAAGCAGTTGCAAGTGGTCCTCAAGAGTTTACAGCATCTATATCGTGTTTCGGCTGATTTCATGCACCTTGATGAGAACTTTAGACCTGCCTGGAGTATGTCTATCATCAAAGGTCTGACAATGGAGACGGAAGGCAGTTGCAAGAGGTCCGCAACAGTTTACAGCAGTTTTATCGTGTCTCGGCCCATTTCAAGAACTTTGATGAGAACCTTCGTTCTAGCTGGTGTATGATTGTCATCGAGTGTCTAAAGATGAAGACGTAAGGCTGTCGAGGGTCGCGGGCCTGTGGACAGTGAGTAATGGGCTAGCTCGCCATCCGTCCGTCTTATGACGACAGGCCGTGGTGACGGCGTGTTCGTGTTCCACACGCGCCTCAAAGAGATGTCAGCAAACGGGAAGGGATCCGAGAGGAGCGAGGCCTGCCAGGGTTGCGGGACTGTTCGAAAGAGATACCGCGGCCCTGGAACGCAAAGGGCAACAGAAGAAACGTGGGTGGATTTTAGTCAGTACAAGTCTGACAATCCCTTCCGCTCCGTCCAGAGTGGGAGGGGTCATTTGATGATTATCCATCGGTAATAGTATATAATAGGGATTTACTCCTTTTGAGAGCTTCCGTTGTGCGTGAACGGTTAAAGTTACGCAATTATCATGTATGTCGGAATTGTCCCTCTTAAAAAGCTCTAAAAAAATATCCACAATGGCCATATGTCTAACTTTTAAGGTTGACGCACACTCTCTCTAACCTCTCTTTCTTTTATGTACGCACGCACGCAGACGAAGTTGCGCGGGTCAGCTAGTATAATAATAAAAAGCAACAAAGGGCTACAGTCCGTCTGTCTGAGGCGGACAATGGGATCCCAGAGGCACCTCGTAGATTAAAATTTTTCTTGTTGTTACGGTGATGAGAAAATCTAGGTATATTCGTAGCTGGGTAGATAGTTTTGGTGTTACTTTCACTGGGTATTCTAGATTTGAAGTAGTACTGTATTAATCATTTGAATTTTTTTTTACAAAAATACCTATAGTTTCGATTAAGTTTGTTAGTTATTCTGTGCTGTCAGTTGTGACTGGTCATCTCTTAGTTGCCACGGCTTATTTGAATGAATTATTTTTATTTTTTTAATTGTCTTTTTTGTTTTTACTGTGGACACTTTTAATGTGCACATCTTGCTACATCGTTCTCACATAATGTACCATCTCAATATGAATGATGTAACCAAGGTTTTGTAACAATATGCTGATTTAAAAGAGTGTCCATGGAGTTTCTTGCCCGTTCTTCTCCATAGAGATCTACGCTAGGGAATGGGCAACTACAGTACTTTCACAGTTTTTATGCCTTGTGACTGGGACTGTAGCTACATTTCATTGTTATCTTTGTTTCGACAGTTCAAAAGTGCCTGTAACTGGCCTACTTGAAATAAATGCTTTGATTTTGATTTTGATTTTGATTCGTTCAAGATTGTTTTGAACCTTTTAGAGGATATTTTGGAAGTGGGTTGTATTTTTTTCCATATTTATTGGTCCGTAGCCGAATGGCCATCAACGGAATCTTTATAGAGTCGTCATGTATGTCTGTCTGTCTGTCCGTCCGTATGTCACAGCCACTTTATTCCGAAACTATTAGGACTACACTGTTGAAACTTGGTAGGTAGATGTATTCTGTAAACCGCATTACGATTATTAGCCAAAAAAAATATTTAAGATTAAGGGGCGCTCCCCATACATGGAATTGAAAGTAAAAAAAAAGTGCGAGGTGTCTATAGAAAGGTTTTTAAAAATTACATTGAGGTTTCTAAAACCATTTTTTTTTCAAAGTCTAAAAGATAGGTCACACTTCCAAAATGGTAAAATGTATGTCCCTCCCCCTCTAATTTCTAAAGTAAGAGGAGGAAAATTCTGAAAATTAAATAATTTCACTACCTGCGAAACAGTACACCTGAAACCAATATAACTTAGAAAAAAAACACTCCAGCACCTGTAATTGTGTACTTACCCCTTGAACATAATTAAACAAAATAAATTGATTCCCCCTCGTTTCTAAGCCTCTGTTTTATGGGTCCTACATAATTACAGCATGGAGCTGATAGATATGCCATTCATAAGACGCTGTAATTACACCTTTGTAAGTTACCAAATGCCAGGTGGGATTGTGTGTGTGTACCTTTTGAGTAATATTGTCTTTGACTACGTGTTAAGGTGATTTCAATTTATTATACGAGGAAGTGTTTTTTAGGTAGTGAATCAGTAATTTCCTAATCAGTAGTTTAAACTAGAGTTAGAAATAATAAAGGAGTAGTATGGAATATGAATTATAATAAAAATAATATATAAAAATAAATAAAGTTTTTTTTTAAATTTTTGTTTAATATAAAGTTTTTTTTTTAATATCCTGTAGAATTAAATATTTAAAAATGTAACTTATGTGTATAAAAAGGGGTAGTATGGAATATGATCCCTCATAAATTGGGATAACGGCAGGAGAATGATTTTTATTTAATTTATCAGGGACAAAAAAACAGTCACATGTTCAAATTTAAAATTATGAGTTGTTAAATAAATGGATAAATATATAACTCACACCATTGTCCACGGGTTAATAAATGAACAAATAAAGAATGGAATGATAATTATCTATAGGTACTAATAATAAAAAGAGGTAAAATTTGTAAGTTTGTATGTAGGGGGTAATCTCTGGATCTACTGAACCGATTTTCAAAATACTTTCACTAATAGGAAGCTACATTATCCCCGAGTGCCATAGGCTATATTTACAATGTGCCCGTGGAATAATTTCCGACCAAAACGCTAGCAAAACCGCGGGCAACTGCTAGTGTCATATAAAGTTTGAATTATGTAATTAATTTTTAGATTAAGATTGTGGTGAAAGAATATTTATAGCCAGTGTTTTAAATGTGTTACTAGAAAGAGATGATATCTATGTCCTGAAGTGTGTGTTATAGGTTTCCGTAAGTTGACGGAGAAGCACTCGAGCTCCGGCGTTGGTCCTGCATGAATCAACGTGGAACAGCCGGGGCACGCGGGCCGCATTATTACTATTGATGATTACTTAAATAGTGTTACTGTTTCAAGAAAAAGGGCAATTGTGTCATCCGGTTATAACACAGGTCAGATAGGCAGTCGCTCAATGTAAAACACTAACCCTACGAAAAGAAAACTTTATTACCCATTTTACCCATTTCTTTTTAAGAGTAAACAAGCCCCAGGAAAATGAAATAACATGTTTATTTGGTGGAAAATAGGGAGCTTGGAATTAAAAAAAAAGAAAAAGCAGGTTTTTTTTTTAAATTTAGAAACGTCTGCTCTAATTGGGATACTGGGCAAATTCGTATAAAAATATTTGAAATAAAACGTAAGACGCACTAAAAACCTCGACAATAACGTACATAAACTAAACTTGTCATGATAACAAAATAGTTAAGGGTACTTAGATTTGAAGGTATGCCCAATTGAGGACAATAGGCGTTAATGGAAAATTGAATCAAATATTTACAGCATTCCTGCACTGGGGTACCCCACGTCACTCGACGTAGACTCGTCCACACAGCGGCTTTCGCCGTTAGTTTGATTAATTAGTAGCGGGCAGCCCTGAACTAAAATTTGCGGATGGTCAAATGTGTGGGTACACCACACACCAAAAAAAAATTAACCGCCGTATAGTAAGTAGTATTATATTTTGTGAAAACAAACGTAAATTCTAATAATACAATAGAACTTTGATTGTGCATTGAGCAGTGATAACTTAGTGGTGTGACCGTCGGACTGTCAAGTCATAGGTCTCAAGTTCAAACCCAAGACACGCACCTCTGGGTTTTCGGATTAATGTGCGTATTGTATATTATCACTTGCTTCGGTGAAGGAAACCATCTTGAGGAAACCAGCATGCCCGAGAGATATTTCTCGACGGCATGTAAAGCCAAGTCAGAGACCCATTGGCGGCATAAAAACTCTGACACCAGGTTAGCCGCTAACCACACGAGAAAGAAAGATAGATTGTGCATATTTTGTGCATATTCTGTCATTTTGACAGTGCGAATCCGATGTCTAATCATAAAAATGATCCTACAAAGGTCGTTAAAAATTATTAATTACTGCATTTGTATTTTTGTGAAGTGTATTGATTAGAATAAACATTTCGTGTTTATTTTGATAATTTGTTTGTTTTTGTTTAAATATGAACAAAGTTGTGAACAGTCGTATGGTGAAAGGTTTTGGAATGTTATTGGCGAGGTGTGGTTCAACTATTTATTTTGTAAAGAGACGGAAACGCGGAACGCTCTTGAGCATCTTTAAATTCTATTGACGTTCTAGTCTTTCCGTGCCTGATACGTTCATAGCACGGTCGTGGTATGGTGCCATGTAGTACAGACACCTTTAGCCTATAACGTTTACCATTTGACGCAGATTAAGGTATAACATCCTACGTATTGATAATGAGTAAAGATATGCCCCTCACGGAATGAATGTCGCGCGAAAAAGTGTTTACTCTGAAAATAACTGCATTCGGTTAGACTGGAAGCCGACTATAATATAATTGGGAAAAGGCTAGGCATACGAGTATGATGCTGTTAACGAAATAGAACCTTGGTAGTTTCGGGCGCTGTCTGGCAACGATTTAAATCTGTGTTTTTATTACGTTGCCTTGTTGTTCACCGGAAATTTTCCATTTTCTTTTCACGCTCACACTGTCACCCCACCCCAAACAGTCGCAAGAAAAGCGACAAAACATTAACTCACTCAATATGTTACTTCGTTAGCTCCCCTCTCGCTCTGTTCTTCAGTGATAGAACGAGATGCAACATGATTTAGCTCGGCGCCCGTCACATGTTCGTAATGACCGGTTAATATAGGAGATTTGTTAAGGGGAGGCTGTTTATTAAGATTATTTTGTATTTTAGATATTTTACGCTTTGTTTTTGGAAAGTAACTGTCATGTTATGTAGCTGCTGTGTTTGTCAGCCTAGCAAGAAACTAGAAGCAAAAAAATTAGTACTTAGCTCAGTAAACAATTCGCCAATCCACCTGAAGAAACATGGCATTGGAGATCAAAATAAAGATGAACTCAAAATAGATGTTTCTCATTTGTGTTTATTTTTCTTATTTGTAGAAGCATGTACAAAAACTACTACAATGACATAGAACAAAAAGTACTACAGCGCCATCTATATCTAAAAAGTTAACATCAAAATTCTGAACCGCGCTATTGAAGTTATCCGTGACTTACTCGTAAAACCATATCCATATCTTTACGACCCGAATGGCCCAGCGGTAGTGAGGCTGCCTTACGTTCTTAGGGTCCCGGGTTCGAATCCCGGTAGGAGCAAATGTTTGTGTGATGAGCATGGACATTTGTTTCCGAGTCATGGATGTTTATATGTATAATAAGTATGAATTTACAAACAAAAAGTATCTATGTATCTATCAACTATCTGGTGTCCACGACACAAGCCGCGTTGCTTAGTGTGGCACCTAGATGGCGCTGTGTGTAATGTCCAGCGATATTTATTTATTTATTTAAAAGAACCCGACAACAACTGTCGGGCAGTAGCCCATCAGACACAACACCTGTCTGATCGGAGGATCTTTCCTTTTCTATGAGGGATAAAGAGCTTTGTTCTTCATATCCATAAACTAGTGACCCTAGCGTTATCTTTTGTATCTGCGTTACGATGAAAGACAGTCTGCTAGATTGGTAATGCGGCTGACTACTGGCCAGAGTGACCATTTATGCACACCGATACACTCATGCCTTCTCACTTGTATGTAGACAAAGTATTCAGCGAATTCATGCGCGATAGCCCCCATTACTGGAGTTTCTAAAGTGTCCAGGGTTACACCTGCATGTTAGAGGTCTTTAAATCTGTCAGTTAGGACTGGTCATCTCTTAGCTGCCACGGGTTTATTTTTACTGCTTTGTTTTTAAATTGCTGGTTTAATCTTTTTCTGTGGACGCTCAAAGCTTGAACGTCTTTCTACACCGTGCTCACATATTATATGTCTATCTTGTAACAAAATTTTGATTGAAAACAGTGTCTATGGAGTTTCTTGCTCATTCTTCTCCATAGAGATCTACGCTTTGGAATGGGTAACTAACAGCAGCTTCACCTTCTTTGTTTTTTTGACATTCAAAAGTGCATGTTATGGTCTAATTCAAAGAAATGCTTTGAGTTTGAGTTTAAAACGCCGCGACTAACGTAGTCATCTATAGGATCCAAGAACTTGGCTAGATCATACACACGGCGGCACATGAAGCTGTACATTTCAGGTATAACTTGGCCTCGCTTTGTATAGATTTTCTATACAATAAGAGATCCGCGTAAACTGGAGTTGTAAAGCTTGATTGGCCGTCGTACCATCGATACGAAAGAAAAAGAAGCATAATCGACTCCCATACATGTTTTGCTTTATCGTTGGATAAAGCAAACAACTCCCCCTTAACAAAATCCACACAAGTTAATACCCAAGTTAATTTCAAGCGTGTTTTAAGTTCACAAAGTTTCGGGTCAGCGTGCATAATGTTCATCAATTACTTAGGTTTACTTCATTGATTACAAATTAAGTAATTATAATTGTATGTGTTTGAGTTTGGCGACGTGTTCATATGTTTCCGGGTTCTAAGGAAAAGTAATAAATATATTGTTTATTGTGATTTTGTTTTCGAAGGTTCTGTTTTAATTAAATAAAGTTTTTGTTTATTCGTTTTAAGAGCATGTGCACTTACGCCAAGCAAGCTGCAGTTTTTCATATTTTAGCTGCTGCCCGCTGCTTCGCTCGCGTTTTGTCGGAAATTATCCCACGGGTACGTTGTAAATATAGCCTATGGCACTCGGGGATAATGTAGTTTCCTATTAGTGAAAGAATTTTCAAAATCGGTTCAGTAGATCCAGAGATTTCCCCATACAACCTCACAAACTGACAAACTTTACCTCTTTATAATTTAGTATACAAATATGTTTAACTCTTAAAACCTCTTGTTTCTGTCAATCATTTGAAGATAACATGCACAGAGTGAGTGTGGGTATAAGAGTAGAGGAAGACCAAAGAAACGATGGATGGACTGTGTGAAGGATGATATGGCTAGAAAGGAGATGAGTGCTGAGATGACGAGTAATAGAGAAGTATGGAAGAAGAAGACATGCTGCGCCGACCACAAATGAATTGGTATAAGGGCAGAAGAATACAGAGATGGTACAGAGTGGTGTTTTAAATAAGTTGAGCGAGATTTAGGTGGTATCTTAGCAATGATATTATAAAGGGTGTTACAAGACCCTTAACGAAGCCGAAAGTCACTTGTTCTCCCCGTCATTGCGATATTTTTTTTGTTCTAGACCATTCCTGGGAACCTTCTAGTTACGGAACTATTGTGGGTCAAAGTTCTAACTATTTTAAAAGTTCTTTTTTTAATACAATCATGTTTTGAATGTAAGATTTTTACTTTAAACACCTCCACGATCCCCGTACTATTCAATCCATCCATCAGCACAATGTTTTGAGTGCGTTACATTGACTACTACCGTAAAACGAGATATTTCACCCAAAAAAAAAGTCATTTCCAAGAAATATTTTTTGCGTAAAGTTACTTAAGTTGATGTACAGAATGCTTGGTTGACGGCTTCGTGAAGGGCCCTGTTACACCCAGTAGTATGATAAAGCTACTGAACAGGAAAAAATAAAAATATAGAAATTAAATTATCACTACATAGTATAAAACAAAGTCGCTTCCCGCTGTCTGTCCCTATGTTTGCTTAGATTTTTAAAACTACGCAACGGATTTTGATGTTGGTTTTTTTAATAGATAGAGTGATTCAAGAGGAAGGTTTATATGTATAACATTGCACCCGTTTGAAGCCGGGGCGGGGCGCTAGTAAATAAATAAATTAAGCAGCTCTCGCTGTGTGAGGAGTGAACGTAGTTGCATGTGCGTGCGTGTGTGTTTGAGTGTGCGTGCGAAAGTATGTGAGTGTATGTGTGTGTGGGTATTTAGCATGATAGCTTACCCTGATCAGAATGTTTTCTGTTTCTTCGTATGTTATAGATCTCAATATTCTCAACCAATGACCCACTGTACTTGTTTTAGTTTTTTTTTTTCGATTTTGTGAACGTCAACATCGTAGGCTCCCAAAAATATTTTTTTTCTCCACTAGTCACAGACGTCCTCTTGTTTGGCTTCTTTGGCAGCCAAATAGACATTTTTTTTCATAAAAATGTCTATTTGGCTGCCTCGTTGGCCTATTTAATTTGCAACAAGCGCGACTGCTGAGCATGAGGTCCTGGGTTTGATTCCATCGGGCAACATGTTATTGGGTTCTCCCATCTGGCATTTCTCTGTAGCAGCCACGGAGTCTGGATTTGTGCCCGTTGGATGGCAATAGGTTCGCCCCCTATTACATGGGCCTTGAACATAATCTCTGTCAAAATGTCAGACAATTATATACACCTCTGCCTAAACCTTCGGAGATTACAGGTATTATTATATGTAAACATGTCTGTCTGTCTATCCACATTTCTAAGGTGTCGTGACTACCGATCTAGATAGAGCATATAAGTAGAACCACAATACTATTCTTATTTTAAATTACTCAGAACTGTCGCGACGCAAATTGCCTTTTAAAAGTAAGTCAGTATAAGCCACAGAGTAGCTAAAAATGGAGCGTTTATAACTTAGTAATTATTATTTCTGAAAAAGCTCATTTTTACCAACGCAAAGCGTACTAGTAGTCAGGCTATAACGTTTCCACTGCTGGGAAATAGAAAGGCTGTAGGTAATCCATTAAACCCGTTGATTAAAAAAAACAACATTCAAATATTTATTCAAATATTTGAAACGATTGAATCGATTTACTACGTCTTTGTAACAAGTTGGTCTGGCAAGTGAACATTTTTTTAGGATAATATCCGCTCAATAACTCTTTTAAATATGTTCGGTTATAGTGTTCTGGAAAAACAGACTTATCCTTTTTCATTCGTATCTTAATTACATTGGTATTTAAAAATATTGGAAACGAAAAGAAAGTAGAAAGAAAAAGTTTATCATATCTACTTTAGTGAAACATTGTGATCAAATCTAGCTTTATAGGCCCCCACATTCTTAAGACATGCGTTAAAACGCGCGGGTGCAGGCGCGGTTTCACGCTCGCGTGTATGTATTGAAAATAAGTATGAGCAACGTTGAAAGGCGAATGCGCGTGTGATGGGTTTTCTAAAGAAAATTTGACTGTGCTCCCGCTACGTTAAGTCACACGAGTTTTAGCGGACGCCCTGAAAACGCAATAAATAAAAACAACTAGGTGATTAATTTATTATTGTGTATCTGTCTCTGTGTTAAAAGAGCTTTGCAGTGAGACAATGTAGGCTACATAAGTTTATGACCACATGAATCTAATTGCTCCATTTATTCAATACTCCATACTACAACTCAGTTAGTTAACCCTACAACCGCCTATAAACGGAACCGTAACTCAAACTGTCCCGCGCACCACCTGGGCACTTTTAAATATACCCCGACATATTTATTGTTAAGGGTTAATATCGCAAAGTACCCCTTTTAGAGTGCTAATGGCGGGCGCCTTTTAAAGGGTTAATTTGACCGATCTTATAAATTAGCGAAGTGAATTTGTGACAAAGTTTTTAAAGTGTTATGTTGTTTTGAATGGGTATTTGTTCTTAATTATATTGGCAGCATCATCATTTTCATTTTCCTATGGGTAGGATCCCGTATTAATTTTGTTGTCTTGTAAAAAAAACAATAAAAAAAACAAGCTTTGAAATATAGGTGTGACGTCATTTTCTTATGGTATTCTTCTCAGACTACCCTTTTAATTGATACTAGTCTGCCATCTTTGGGAGTCCGCCATATTGGATTTAGAATGCTGTCACTTAGCTAACCATGCATTGACATCCAAAGTAAACGTGTACGCAAAATATCAGCTCAATCGATTGGGAATGACTGTTTTAAAATTTTGTTTGCAAGAGTTGACCAAAACATACAAAAAAACATACAAACAGAAACTTAAGTTAGTTAAAAGCTTGTAAAAAGTAGGATTGTTTAAAAAATAAAATTGCACACTGCAGCTAAATAAATTGCAGCAAAAAAGCTTTGCCCCACACTCGGTATTTCTCCTGTATCGTGGGTGCGTTTACAAACATTTAAACTCACATACACAAACAGCCAGACCCGGAACAACTACCTGTAGATCATACGAATATTTGTGCCGTGCGGGGATCGAACCCGCGACACACAGCGCAGCAGCCAATCTCTCAGCCACTGCGCCAACCGAGCCGTCACTCCGCCGTGTAGCGAGTCATTATCGATAGATGTCACAAGTCTTCGAATTTTCAACACGACACGCTAGTTTTGTTCATCGTCTTGAGAACAGTGGTGATGAAATAAATTACATATACAGGGCGGAAGAGACTCTTTCGCACAAACATTTCCCACGTATTCTGTACATCATTCTGACCCTCCCCCCCACTTCAAAATTTGATATGGGTATTTTTCTTAATTTTTAGCACTTTTGCGGGCGGCAACGTCCACAGGCCTCTAAGTAGCTAAAAGTGGTACGATAGTACGCCTGTCGACGTCTATCGTACGAACATCGGTCGTGGTGTGGCGTACTCATTTTATGCAAGTAAAAACTCACTTGCATAAAGTGAGTACGCCAAACGACGACCGATTTTCCATACTATCATAAAGAACGGCAGGTTGTACTGTCACCATAGGTATAATTAAGACTTTCGTACTGCCTGTAAACAATTTTCAAAAATTCTTCAAAGAAAATACTTCCACGCACACATATTCACGTTGTTATGGCCACCTTCCCTACGCCCGTGGGCATCGTAGTTACATACGATTTGTCGAGTAGTGTAACGCTGCGGCGTTCCTGCGTGTCGCGTTTGTGACACTACGCCCATGGGCAATGTATGAAAATAAGTAGTGTCACAGTAGCCGCAAACAGTGAGATAGAATCAGCATTTTGGGTCCTCAAGGCCGTGTAGGAAACAAACTTTTTTTTTTTTTAATTACCGATTATAATGTCTGTGCCCAGGATTCAGACTAATGTACTATATATATACGTGGTAACCGTTTTTGCGTTTGTGTCGCTGTCATCCTGTATACAAAATGTAAATAAAGTACCTGCTCAGTTTCGACCAGAGATTAGATTATTTTATTCGCCTCGCACTACCTATAGTCATCACGACTGCTGAGCATGAGGTCCTGGGTTTAATTCCCGAGTCGGGCAAAGTTGTTTGTTTTTACATTAGGAATTTCTCAGTAGCAGTCACGGAGTCTGTTTATGTGCCCGGTTGATGGCAATAGGCTCGCCCCTTATATGAGATGAGACTTAAATATGACTGGCGAAATGTGGGTGTACTATTAGGTACACCTCTGGCTTACCCATCGGGGATGAACACAGACTGGACAGGTCAATCAAATTTGTGTCTGTCTTTCCTCAAAATATATTTCATCAATTCCTTCATATTGTTATGAAATAACCAAGATTATATCTGGAATTTAAAAGAGACTAAAACCTCTTAGTTACTTTTGGTGTTTCAGCAGTCAATTATCAAACACCCGACCTCATCTTGTTTTCTAAAATATTTACTTTTTACACTAATAAGTATTTGTAAAGACTTATTTACAGAATAGACAGTTATCTTTCCAGAACTCTGTGGACGAGGGTGACCACAAGCTATTAAATGACGTCGATTTATCGACTGTTCTGGATTCAGACAAGAATTTGAACAACATAGATGGCAGTGGAAAATTACGAGGTACCTATTGTTTTTGACATCTAATGACTATACAGGGTGTAACAAGACGCTTCACGAAGCTGTCAAACAAGCAGTATGTACACCAAATTATGTAACTTTCCACAAAAATTATTGCTGGGAAACGACTTTTTTTTGGGGTAAAAAATCACGTGGACTCAACGTAACGCACTCAGAACATTGTGCTGATGGGTGGATTGAATAGTACGGGGGTCGTGGAGGTGTATACAGTAAACATCTTACGTTTAAAACACGTATCTAAGAAAAAACTTGTGAAAAAGTTGGAACTTTGACCCCCTATATCTCCGTAACTAGAAGGTTCCCAAGTATGGTCTAGAACAAAAAAATTATCGCAATGACAAGTGCCTTTCGGCTTCGTTTAGGGTCTTGTAGAAAGTGCGATATTGTTGACTCCGCTGTCACCATTTGGTTCATCGGTATACCCCCATCAGACTTTGCTGTACTTGCAGTGGCCCATCTGGTTTCTTAGTCAGGGCTTATATTTAAAGGTCAATGTCCCATCAAGTATAAATATATTAAACTTGGGATATAGGAATAGTGAATTACAAGTGCTATTTTACCAAAAAGACAGCTGGCGATAATCGACGATATAAACCATCTTGATTAACCACTGTTTTAAACTTTCACGGTTTCACACTACACATAAACTGTCAGCGGGAGCGGGAGCGGGAGCGGGAGCGGGAGCGGGAGAGGGGACGCCATTTTTTTCGAACTTGAATGTTTTGCACACAAAACATTGTGCTGACGGATGCGTTAAATAGTAAAGAGCACATTGTGGTATTCTACGCTCAAAATTAAAGACAATCACGGAAGATATCCCGTAAGTGACAGTTTATGTGTAACCATCTTGATTGGGTCTAAACAAATTATTATTTCCAGAATTCTACAAGAAACTGGTACAAACAGACGCCAAAATCAAATCCCTAAAAAAGATCAGCGAATCTGATACTCCTTACATCGAAGAGGACGTTTTAAAATCACCAGAGAGATCCAGAAGGTCACTAAAACTCTACCACTCTCCAAAAAGATACCGTGTTCTCAGACCGAGAAGGTCTCTTTTCGGAAAACACCACGCTAATGTAACTGGTGCAACCAAACATTTTGGTAACAAAACTAGAATGAAAAGGTTCGGCAATGAATCTGAAGAACCAACTGGATTTATAATAGAGAAAAAGAAATTGTTAGTTCAATACAAGCCAACGGGCAAGAAAAGAATCCCAGTCAAAAAATGCCAGCATGCACCAGCAGGGACTCATACTCATGAAAAACAAATGATGCACCCGTTTTACAAAAACACCCAAAGATTAGACATACTACTAGACAAATTTTTGAATAAAAACCTGCCAGAAATCATGTCAGATCCTTTTGGTCTAGATAATTTATTTAAACAGGAGAAACTGATTAAACATTGCAAGCATCCAAAACCTCATAAAAATGTCAATATAATTGGCACTGATCAATTAGTAGACCAGATCCCGAAACCAACACAAAAAATAAAAATAGCAAAGGAAGAAAAAGCAGATGTTCTCAAAGATACTCTGACTAATTTTGAAGCCACCGGTCCACCTGATCTTTTCAAGATATTAAGCCCTGAGTCCACGACTCCATACGAGCGAGACTTTTTGAATCATAAACTAAATATGATTGGGAAGGAGAAGAAGAAGAAGATTGTGACAGCCAGTACTAGTGATTTTGAAGTTCTGTTGAGTGTTTCGACTATCATGTAAGTATTTGTTTATTTTTAAGGTCCCGTACCTCAAAAGGAAAACGGAACCCTTACAGGACCACTTTGTTATACGTCTGTCTGTCGGTCTGGCAATGGAACTCTAAAAAGAAATTGCCAGTATACCTCGACTCACCAAGTCGTGACTTGCGAGTCTTGCGACGCCACAGCTTTCACGCGAAGGAAACAAATAACAACGAATGTGTCGTTTGAAAAGACGCGCTTGCCAGTCGCTTCATCTGAGGCTGTGAACCGGGCTTAACAATCTAAATCTTCGTTGAATAAAGGTTGTATTAAAAACATCAAATTTTACAGGAATCCAGACATCCAGAGAGTAACCAAGGCATCAGGTGACTTTGACAATCTGATGATCCCGATGAAAGATCGGATTCCAAACCTACGGAGGCTGATGCAGATTCAAGCAAGTGAAGAGGAGGAAAACATTGGTTATGAAGATTTTAAAGAAGTGCTGACTGATGAGAACGCAAATCATAATGAAATGGAAGAACCTACGCAGAGAAAAAGAAGGGACAGTTTAGGAGACAAATTAACAGTATGTGATATATTCTTTGTTGCTGAATTAATGGTCCGCATTTTCTGCTATGCCGTTGGTCCCTGCTGTCATTTGTAGATCTTTGACGGTCGAGTCAGTGTCCCGAAAGTATGACAACCAGTCTTATGAAGGGGTATCGTATACCCAGTTAGGGTTGCGGAGGTCAGGAGGTCGCTTCAAACATAATACAGGTATTCAGCTGCATCCAGTTAGACTGGAAGCCGACCTCAACATAGTTAGGAACAGGCTAGGCAGATGTAGCTGTTCCCTACAAAATTGCAGTACCTACAAGGTACGGAACAGCTTTTTTAATTACCGATGAATCATTTCTATGTGGAGGAGTTCGAAATCCTGTACTGAATACGTGTTTAACGTTGTTTGCGTCGATGTCCCTTTCATCCTGTATATAGGGTGACTGGTAATTAGTGACCGACACGAGTACTTAAACACGTGATTGTACTCATGATAACAAATAACCTTCTCAAAGAAACGTATTATTTTTTTATACTCATTCACTTTTTTCACAATAACACAACAGCCGTAAGAAATTCTTCGCGCGGGTACTCTGCCTACCCACTGTTGCACGGTACCATATTAATGAGACAGAACAGCGTCACTCGGCTAACAGCTGATAGGTCACAGGCGCGCGAATTTCATACGGCCGTTGTGTTATTGTGATAAAAGTGAATAGGTATAAAAAAAGGTTTCTTTGGGAAAGTTGTTTGTTACCATGAGTACAATCACGTGTTTAAATATCGGTCACTAATAACCAGACAATTACCAGTCACCCTGTATAAGGTGTAGCATAATAAACGCATAACCTCTGTTGTGGTCTCTCGGGCCATGGAAAAGGATGTTCCGAACTTTTGTTTTACGAGTTCTTGAAAATGCAAAAAAAAATTACCTTCTGTGGGAATTGACGCGGTCAGCCGATCAATAAGACAGAATGGTAAACCTAAATAAAAATGCGTATTTGCTAGACCGGAGCAGAGATGTGTCTGTCTTCTTATACCTATAGTTAAGCGACCGCCGCACGCCACTCTTCTCGTTTCTGTTATGCGCTGCTTCCTGCTGGGCCTATGCAAATATGACACATCTCTCCTCTCTGTTCTACTGTTTCCACTAATAGGCGCAGACGAGCAGTATAAATAACGAAATTCTATTGGTGGTTTATAACACATCTCTTCTCCTGTCTAGTCTCCGCTTCCGTGGAGTCTGGGTTGAAATCAGTGTTGTTCTTAGCTTCATTGATCTGTTCTTTTTCACAGGACCCAAAGGCACAATCAGTTAAATTCAAACCATACAATCCACCTCAAGGCGTTCTCAATCCTAACTGGAAGGGTGCCATGCCACTGTACCCAGACGAGGTCAACTCTATGATTACAAATAAGGTTCGATAACTGGGATACTATTTTCGTCATCGGATAGTGATGAAACAGCATACAGCCCGAGAAAGAGGGGCCAGAGGCCAATCTATCCTTAGGTATAACTCATGGTCGAAAAGAGTGACTGGGCTAAGTGTTATTGGCTTTTTCCATTAGGAACTTCCGATTAGCCCGGAGAGTGCAATTTGGCGGTATAGTAACCGCATGACTCGGAAAACAGTAATCTGAACCCAAACATAGTTAAGATAAGAATCATCTTCCTGCATTGATCCCATGTTATTCAGGGTCAGCGCAACACATTTTTCTTCGATTCTCCTTTTCTTTAGCTTATGGATGTAAAAAGAGCCCTTCACAAAGCCGATAGGCACTTGTTCTTCTCGTCATAATGTGTTTTTTTTTTGTTCTGGTCAAAGTTCCCACTTTGTTACAAGTTCTTGTTGAAGTGCTTGTTTTTAATGTTATTAATTTACTTTAAATACGTCCATGGCCCCTGTACTCCATGACATCTGCACAATGTTTTGTTTGCGTTTCATTTAGTCATATTGTAAACCGTGATTTGACACACCAGCTATAATTTTGCGTGTTACCTTTGATGTACAAACAAACTATGCTATGTGTAGCTTGGTTGACGGTTTCGTGAAGTTTACACTTTGTATAATACAGGGTGTAACAAGACCCTTAACGAAGCGTTAACCAAGCATTAATTATGTACATAACTTATTAATTATGTAAGTAACTTTACGCAAAAATTATTGCTGGGAAATGACTTTTTTTTTTGGGGTGATAAATCACGTTTTACGGTTGGACTCAATGTAATGCACTCAAAACATTGTGCTGATGGATGGGTTGAATATTAAGGAGGTTTACAGTAAAAATCTTAAGTTAAAAACATGTATTAAAAAAAAACTTGTGAAAAAGTTGGAACCTTGACCTCCAATATCTCCGTAACTAGAAGGTTCCCACTTTACCAGGTATGGTCTAGAACAAAAAAATTATCGCAATGACGGGGAGATTAAGTAACTTTCGGTTCCTTAACGAAACCGAAAGTTACTTAATCTCCCCGTCATTGTCTTGTTACACCCTTTGTTTCTTCTTATGCTTTTTTTCCCCCTCCATTCATCAACATTTATTACTAATCACTTTTTTAGTAACTAAAGCTAAACGTCTGTCTGTTAAAATAAGCTGAAAAGGGCATGGTCAAATGATAATACCTACTCTTTTACACAGCAAATGGATGTCCCGAAACCAACATTCGAAATCGAAGAACTCGTAGAAGGTGAAAGAAAAGTCAGAGATCTATCTGACATTGAATACGTCGAAGATTATTTAGCAAGCAAATACAATAACTTAGTACAACAGGCACAAGCTTACAGTGACTATGGAGTCTTAGACGGAAAGAAAGAATCTAGAAATGAAAAAGAATCTCCGACAGTCCATACTGCTCCCAATCATAAGATTAAATTGTTGTCCGACGCAGAAGTTTTCAAAACTGGTCTGCTTGAGAGGCTAAAAAGAGGTATTTCGATGCTTTTCTTCTAGTCAAATTGGTAGTAGAGGACCCGGGGAATGCGGGTGGTCTTTTCTCCATACATACAAACGCTCACGCCTGTTTTCTTTCTGGTTTATGACTTTAAAGCTATGATTTTTTTACACTTACCTAAAAATCAACCTCTTCTATGTCCCTATATTTTCTTGAACCTTTACAATATGCTCTAAATTTCCTATTTGGACCGCTGGCAACAGCCGCCTAGTATTAAAATTTAGACAAGTATTAATGAAAAAGAAAAACATAGGGACACAGTATGTATCCTTCTTATTCAGTTTATGAAATATTTTTTAAATTAGTCGAATATTGGAGCAGGAAATAGTCGTGGGCCAAACCTCGAATTATGACTTTTTACTTGTCGGATCTGTAGTTGTCTTTATCGCACCAATGTCGAAATAGCGCTGACTGATCGACAGCGATAGTTTCTTCAAATACCTACCGCAATTCCAAGATACATACGTCAAAAAAGTTGTCAGAGAACATTTTCATAGTGACTTTGAAAAAAAAAAAAAGATAATTGGAAATTTCTGATTTGTAACACAATTATTCGAAAATGTTCTCAACGTCAACTTTTTTGACCTATGTATCCTGCTTATGCGTATGAAGTTTCATTACAATCGGTTCAGTCATTTCGAAAACAAATGCGTTCAAAGTTTGTATGAAATGCCGTAAGACTTTAACGCTCTTTACAGGTCGTATATCTATAAATTCTATTTAGTTTCTACGTCATCTGTCTATGTACTCACTGCTAGGACATAAGATTCCTAATCACAGGACTCCAAAGGGATTTGGCCGTAACCTAGCTACAACAAATTGTTAAGGTGGAACCACCAGGGTAGCCCGCGAAATTCAAATTGGTTTGCATTTTGGTTGCACGCTAGTGCATTTCGTAAAAAAAAACGTATTTTAATAGATTATTTACAAAATTACATTAAATGTATTTATTTATTTAACAATTTATGTACACACTAAATACAGAAAAGAAAAAGGAACAGAAAATAGTACAAAGGTGATGCTTATTTCTAAAGAAATCTCTTCCAGCATACCTGCGAAAGGAGAATTTAAAAAAGAGATGTAGACACAGTGTGTAAAAGAAGAAAAGAAAATGGAGTACAAAACATAAAGCAGAACTATTTAAATATAATACCTACTCATACCATATAAGAATATACTAACATACTTATAAATACAAACATATAAAAATACTATAAATACTATAAAATAACTAATAATACATCCTAATTTATGCAACTATGACGAAATGGAAAGATAATGTTCTTTCACTCTTGTAATTTTGTAAATAATTAATTATTTTTAATTAATTTTGTAAATTTTATAAATTGTTTATACACGTGACAGTAACATTTTATTGAGATGCTGAATTAAAATATGTTTTTGTTGTTAAAGGCAGAGCCCCTACGATGAAAGGCAGTCAACAAAATGATGCATCCGAGAAGGATGTTGAATTGACCTGGAGAGGTTTGTTCTTTTTTTATTTTTTACCCGACTACAGCGAGCTCATGAGGAGGAGCTTGTAGCTAAATAATAACAGCTGCTCGGGTCGATCTTCAGGTTAAGCCGCGCGTGCCTAGGTTAGTCCGTGGATGGGTGACCACCCAGTAGATACCGAGTTTCTTCCGTGCCTCGGAAAGCATGTGAAGCCGTTGGTCCCAGCTGTCATTTGTAGATCTTATCTCACTGGATCGAAATTCTGACAACCAGTCTTACCAAGGGATAGGTATCGTATTACCCAGTACTAACTGGGTTGTCGAGGTCAAATAGGCAGTAGCTCCATGTAAAATACTGGTATTTAGCCTCCATCCGGTTAGACTGCTTTTCTGCCGGTTCGATAGTATACACCTTCACTCTGTCGTTAACCCTTAATTTGGCAAAGAATAAAATACTATAAAAGCTATGTATATTTTTTTTATACAAAATATTGTAGACGTCTAGAGATCTTACAGAAAAAGAATAAAAAAAATTAACGAACTTCAGGTTTCCTGAAAAACAATGTATGTCATAGCATACATTGCCAAATGCACATAAAAATATTGAGTATTGAATACAAAAAAAAACACGGTAACAACGCCCAGAAATTGCCAGTTTTACTAAACACGCGTATTGGTAGTCTAGTTGACAAGTCCTAGAGCTTTTACCGGTTACGAAGCACAGACGAACTTGGCATTTCATGCATAACACTGGCGTTAGCTTGGAGCATATAGCCTATTTCGATCTTGAGTTGCCATCGTCATAAAATGGCCAACATTATCATAACGTGATAATTCTACCGGGGTGGCTTATGGTACACGCTTTGTGTGTTCATCAGTCTTTTCACGGGTGGGTCCGACAATTTTAACTCCTCTGCAGCTCAAACCGAAAATCATTCTTCAAAGGACATAAAATTGCATACGTAATGGTATCTGTACCGCAAACTCCAACAATCTGTATACGATGACATGCTATGCTAACAACACCTATAATAATAATTATGAATTGTTAGAACAAGAGAACATTCGGTTTTGAATATTGCGTGTGCGTTTGTTTGCTCTATGATATCTTCTAAGACGTCCGGGGAAAATAACTTGTAGAAATAACCCAGTAAAGTTTCTTTTTGAATATCGATGTGATCTGAGTCTTCTTCTACAGTTTCCCTGTGCCGAAAAACCGCTTTTTTCCATTGATAGCTCAAGAGTAAACCTTGTGATTTGTCTTGCTCGTTTAGTAACAGAAACAGTGGGACGTAGCGATCTGGTATTTCTAGGACGCGACTTGGAAAAAGCTTTCATGCAAGCTGCAGCTACGCCAATAGTCATAGAGCTACTCGCTGTTGGTTCAGGCGGTACAAGGGGTGCAAAGGGTTTCTGGGGTTGCAGGAGTAGCTGGAGTTACTGGGAGTGTTGGAATGTCACTCATTATTGGAATTTTCTTACAATTTGGTACTAAAGAAGTGCTTGAATAAACGCTTTAAAAAATTCACGCGTGTCGAGCATTTTGTCTTTGTAAGTGTCTAAAATATGAAGCCTTTCAATATAATTATCAATAGAAGGTGCAGAAAAATTCCATATAGCAAGCGGGGTGTGCACACGTAATTCATCCTCAAGGTCAGAATGTTCACTACTGTCAGTGGGTGCATTCTAAGGCACTAGCGCAAAAAATCTACCACCAAAAATTTGAAACTTTTGCTGCCAACAAAGAAAAAAATGTGTGCCATAAAACCAAGTTAACCCAAAAAGCAACGTCAAACTGGCAATGTATGCCGTGACATACAAGCAAAATGCAGGGTGTTCCGATACAAACTTGGCAGTGTATGTCACAGCATACATCATGTTAGTGATCAAAATAGAATCATCTAATCCAATAAAAACTTCACTATTACTATCACACTAATTCCATTACACAATAAAGGGTAATTTTTTGTTATTACACCTATCCTAAACTATGTAATATTCAAAATAATAGTATATACATCTTGGACAACGCAGTTGACGTTCGTAAAGTTGCAATTTTATTCAAGTAAAGTCAACTCGAACTCGAAGAAATGCTCCAAGATCTGAGCACAGCCAGTCTTGAGATTGGACAAGCAAAACAAAGAAGTCGAAAGACAAGTCTAAAATGCTTGGAAGACCTTCTGGGCCCTGAAGGAACATATGAAGGGAAGCCTTCTACTTAAATTGAAAAGAACTCATCAACATGTGCATCCTTCCCGTGCTAACTTACGGTGCATAAAGTTGGTCAGTCAATGAACAACAGAAGTGCAAACTCGAGATTTGACAACGAGGAATGGAGCGCAGCATTATAAGTGCTAAGCGAGCAGGTCACGTTAAAAAGACCCATGGCTCAAGTAAATGATGTTGGAGAAAAAACAGCTAGGCTGAAGTGGAAGTAGGCAGGCCACGTCACACGGATGCACCCGTGGAGATGCACAAAGATCGTCACGCACTGGACGCCTGTGTAAGGACAACGCCGTCGAGGTCGACTGTGGCGAAAGTGGCGTGACGATCTCAACATGCAGGGCTAACATGGCTAGAAATCGCACAAGATGAGAAAGGGGAGGCCTTTAGCCAGCAGTCGGATACAATGTAGGCTGATAAAAAAATAAAAAATGTATGAATGTTTGTATACAGGTTGTAACAGGACCCTTCACGAAGCCGTCAACCAAGCATTATGTACATCAAACTAAGTAACTTTACGCAGAAATTATTGTTGGGAGACGACTTTTTTTTTGGGGTGAAAAATCACGTTTTACGGTAGGACTCAATGTAACGCACTCAAAACATTGTGCTGATGGGTGGATAGAACAGTACGGGGGTCGTGGGGGTGTTTAAAGTAAAAATCTTACATTAAAAACACGTATTTATAAAAAAACCTGTGAAAAAGTTGGAAATTTGACCCCCAATATCTCCGTAACTAGAATGTTCCCAGGTATGGTCTAGAACAAAAAAAATATCGCAGTGACGGTGAGAACAAGTGCCTCTCGGCTTCGTGAAGGGTCTTGTTACACCCTTTATTTGTAGGATACCATATTTATATGCCACCGAGTCTAAACTTTTGAGCCAATATTATTTTGATGAATGAGGTGTCAATTGTTCATACTGCATTTTTAGTCACCCGCCTTCTGTGGAAGACTCTCTTGTCAAGAGACACCCCCTCAAAGTGTGCCCATAAACTCTGCAGACGCGACAGATATCGATATCTTAATATGATAAAAATGTTTAAATGATTTTTGGAACTGATATTTCACACGTTGACCCAGTGAAAAAATCATCAAATCTTTTTGTCGTTCTATCACGTCTACGGAGTTTCTCTAAATAATTTAATTAGATGTATATATGTACAATATCTTTATAACGTTCATAATAATTATTGCTACCAGCACAGACCGGGAGTAACAAAGGTATGAGTGGAAAAAATACAGAAGGTATCAGATTTGAATTGCAACCTACAACCAAATCAAGAGAAGACACTGAGAACAACATACAAATAATGAAAATAGTCTCTAAACATATCAAGCTAAAACCTAGACCAACACTAAATAGACTGCACAAACAAAAAAGTTTCAGTCCGAACTACATTCATTCTTCCTTACTTTCAACTTGCCCAAACCTTGGAATTATCTATAGTACAAAAATACCCGAACTTACAACTGAAACTACAACAGCTTTTAAAAGTCTAGGAGAACTAGACGACGAAGAAAATGGAATAGTCCTTAGTATGACCAGAGGAAACAGACGATTACTATCAACTAAATTCGTAAGTTCCAGTGAATTTCGTGATTACAAGGATTCTACTGGATATCGGGGAGCTAATACAGAAAATAACACAAATAGTATTGACAAATTTGTTGACAAACTTCGCTTAAACAAACTAAGTGATTCATCATTGGAATTGAAAAATTACATTGAAGGAGCTAAGGCGATGAATATTAAAATCTATAGTACTCCACAAACTTATCATCCTAAGAGTGGGGCTGATGATAGCTCTATTTCGCTTTCGAAAACTTATACAGCGTCCGACCAAATAAGAGAATCTACGGATGCTTCAAATTTCGAATCCGAAGCTCTTCCTCAGTCAATAGTCACCATTAATAAAAGCTTAGTCAAACCTGAGAATTTCTTAGGAAAAATACTTATGTCAGTAAAAGACCCTGAATTTGGACAGCAAAATTTTAATCTTATGTTCGATGTTCCTCTTGTAATGAATTTTAAAGAAGAACTCATGATGATGAATGATAATATCAACTACCCGAACTTTTATAATCAGCTTGATACATTTACTGATTCGACAATCGATCCGCAAGTGACGGAAACGAATTCTTATTATTCTGAAGAACTTTATGAAAATAGGTCCATAGCAAGAAGGTTGAAAAGGGAGTCTGAAGTCACCGCAACTTGGTCTGATAAATCAACGAACAAAATCATTACAGGAAAAGACTCTGAAGCTACTAAAGTAACTGCCACAGCTACTACAGTAGCTGCACTTAGTTCTTCTGGTAGCAAATCTTCAGCTTCTCCAATGGGTCTAAAAGCAACCAACAGGAATATATCTGCTTTAAACTCTACTGCTAAAACGAATCGTTGTGCAAACTATAGCCTAGCCGTAGGTGATAATATGACACTCAGTGATTTTTTCGCTGTCGTCGGTGATTGGTTTAAAACCCTTGAATATGGGAAAATAGATAAACCGAGAAATGCTTCTGGGTAAGTGATGTTTCTTATAATACTCAACTGAGGATCTACCAAGTGAATGGGTTGTGGGGGTTAGAGGAGCAGTCACTCCATGGTAAATACTTATTCAGCTAGTGGTTGGGAAATGGATATGTGTGATGATGATGTAGTGTGATTCCCCTAGACGAGAGGAAATAGGTGCAGAACCAGTCAATAGTACGACGCTTCTAACCGTACAAAGTCAAAATGTGATTGGTCCCAAATTCAACTATGCGAAGACACAATCATAAGGCCATTAAATGGAAGGTGGGGTATTCAACTCCAGCTGACTTTGTACGATGCTTAGAGGAAGCCTATGTCCACTGGTGGGTGTGGATGTCTTTCGACTAACATGTTGATGGATCATCATTATTATTGTTAATTATTAAACAGCGCTGTCCTAGTGCAGGGCAAACGGTTTCTTTCTCTTTTTCTTCTTACCTATATCCAGTGCTGTTTTTAGCTAATCTATAATGTGTCCGGTCATAATAGCGATATTCTCGGTACTTACATAACAACGCTCACACTAGTGCACTGTAATTACATTCTTATCCAATATTAACAAGTTGGTTTTTTTTTCAGTTCCGTTCTCACGGACATGTTACTCATGCTAAACAGCAACAGTTCAATGGAAAGCAGCAACACTACCACGGACTCTGCCTACCCAATGTATGACTCAGACATGATTGAGAACATAGGTCATAGATCCAGGGTCCTTCTCTCCATTGGAGATGGTACCGTTAACGTTACTGACGTCAAATTAGTTACCATTACTAATATCGACAATGTTACTGATACTGCTACAGCTCTTGATGGTAATGGTAGGTATGTTACCTTTTGATTTTTCACTGATATCTTCCACTTCTTATGTCAACAAATACGTGTAAAAACTGCAGGAGATCAGCACCGCAACTATTCAAGATATTACGGACGTCCATACTGCAAAGTATACAATAAACAAGGTCAGTAAGCGATCTGAATACGGGCTTACGATGGGTTATCACCTGGTTGAAGGAGAGTCCATGAGGTGATGTCGATCAGGAGCGATGCTTTAACGTGAGCGATGACCTCAAAGTCCCAGTTAACATAACATAACACCATTCCTGTAATTCCCGAAGGGTTAGGTAGAGGTGTACCTAATAGTACACACACATTTCGCTAGTTATGTTTAAGTCCCATGTAATAGGGGGCAAGCCTATTGCCATTAACCGCACAAAAATCCAGACTACGTGGCTGCTAATGAGAAATTCTTGATAAAAAAACCCAATAACACTTTGCCTGATCTAGGAATCGAAGCCACGACCTCATGCTCAGTAGTCGCGCTTGCGGCCACTAGACCAACCAGGCAGTCACAGTTACTTTAATTCCATTCCGGATAATTTCATTTGGTTTTCATTACCTCCGAAACAAGCATCCATCCTCTTAGCACAGCACTTTAATGTTCCCACTGCTGGGACACCGGTCTCCCCTCTATATGAGGGAATATGCCATAATCCACCACACGGGCCCAGTGCAGGTTGGTAGATGTCTTGACATGGCTTCGAAAAAAGGAGTTTTGTTCTATAATGCCCCGAGTATTGAGCAAACTCTACTTCTCATACAGATATGGAATGATCTCGATCACCGTGCTTGCTCAATGCGGGTTGGAGATTTCAGAAAATTCTGATCAATATCGAGGGTTTTCTCACGGATTCCCTTCAGAGTCGGTCAGTGATGTCTAAGCGGGAACTGCTTACATGAAAGGTTCCGTACCATCGTAGTAGAGGAGATTTTTATGGCGGCAACAGAAATACACATTCTGTGAAAATTTCAACTGTCTACCTATTACGGGTCATAAGATACAGCCCGTTGACAGACAGACGGCCGGACGGACGGACGAACAAATGGACAGCGGTGGCTTAGTAATAGGTTCTGTTGGTGTGCTCGGGTATAGAACCCTAAACAGCCACCTTGGTATCCCCGTGTTTGTTTCCATACGCCCGCCATAATAATATTAACCTATTTATTTATACAGTTTCTAACGGAACTACATCAACCACAGCAATTACAACCGGCCACAGAAGTAATCTAACAACTACAAATAAGAACAAATTTAAGAAAACCACTTCTCCACCCAAAAAAGATAAAAAGAAGAACTACAAAGCTAAAGTTAAAAGAAATGCTGACGACAGTAATTTGATCTTCTGGAATGACATATATGATGATGAGTATGGTATACAAACTGATAAAATGGATAATTATATGAAGGGTAAAATTGATGATGCTGTTGTTGACAAGCTAGCTGTTAAGAAGAAAGATTTCCTTAAACGATCAGGTATGTAACCATCTGCCTAATGCTTTCCAGCTATGTTGGGGTCGGATTCTAGTCTAGCTAGATGCTGAACGCTATAACTGGGTTATGGGATACTTCCCGCTAGCACTACCGTCTGTAAAAGACCGACAAACATTCAAATTTACGGCGGTAGGCCAGGCTATGAAGTTTGGTACCCACCAGCTTATCGTCACCAATGAGCCTTCTCTGAGATCGGCCGCTGTGACCGAAAAAAAAGTCTGGAATACCAACATTAATACTCTCTACTTTTCAGGCAGATGGGTACAAAACAAAATAAGAAAGTTCGCTCGAAAGATCAATCCACATTCAGATTCTGTAGCCAGTATTCACTCAGATAACACGGAGATTAAGGAACGAGTTCCGAGATCCATTGGACGTAACGAGAATTTTCGGTAAAGTATTTCATAATTTACCTAGCCTTTTCACTAAGATGGTGGTGTCGGCCGATCCAGTAACAATTTAATCGGATGCAGCGCATGGTACAGCACGTTGCGAATTAGGTACAAAAATAAAATTCATGATTGCCCGTGGTACGGTAGTGGACTTTGGAGCAGATCAATATGCGACATGGAGAGACCTACCTGCCTATCTAACTTACACAATACAGGGTGTAACAAGACCCTTCACGAAGCCGTCAACTGATCTGATTCTGATTCTGAAAAATCACGTTTTCGGTAGGACTCAATGTAACGTACTCAAAACATTGTGGTGATGGATGGTACGGGGAATAGTCGTGGAGGTGTTTGAAGTAAATGTTATTACTCTTTAAGCGAATTTCTAGATGACAATACATTGAAGCGAATCCATTGAATGAATAATTTGTAATTTGACATAAATATTTTACTACTTCACTAATTTAATCATAATGTATTGCACGACAATTGGATGTATTTTATTGTAACTACATATTTACCGAACTTGTGACATGAATTTTGTATGCCTCAATGGCGGAACAAAGCATGCATGCGGCATGCATGCATGCGTTTAGCGAAGAACCGTGTTATTTCAGACTTCTACGTGGATGACCTAATGACGGGATGTCAAACTATAGAGGAAGGAGTAGAAGTATATAAGCAAACATCGGAGTTGCTTAAACGTGGAGGTTTCCAGCTCCAAAAGTGGGCCAGTAATAACAGAGAATTATTAAGATTGATTGAAGACGGTAAACAAACATCACAAACACAAGGGAACATGGAACTAAAAACAGATGCAATTTCAAAAATATTAGGTTTAACGTGGGACAAAGACAATGACGAGTTCGTTTACACTATTCAGCTTAAAAATCTAGATTTGCCAGTGACAAAGCGTAAGGTTATTTCAGATATAGCGCGACTATTCGATCCCCTTGGATGGTTAGCGCCGACAATCATCACTGCAAAAGTGTTTATTCAACGAATATGGATGACTGGGATCGAATGGGACGCAGAACTACCTGCACCGTTGCTGACAGAGTGGCTTGACTTCCGGAAGAGCCTTTGTAACCTTACTAAGTTTCGTCTGCCTCGTTGGATCAACTCTAGCAAAGAGAACAGGGTTCTAGAATTGCATGGCTTTTCAGATGCGTCCAATGTAGCATACGCCGCGGTAGCATACGTCCGCATCATTGATAGAGATGGACACATTCACACAGCCTTGGTGACTTCAAAAACCAAGGTTGCTCCTGTTAAGCAGGTATCAATCCCGCGATTAGAGCTTTGTGGAGCCGTCTTACTAGCAAAGCTTCTTCAGGAAGTCTCTTCAACTCTAGAAGTTCCTAAACAGCACTTATATGCCTGGACGGACTCATCCGTCGTATTGGCGTGGTTAAGCAGCCACCCCAGTCGATGGAAAACATTTATCGCGAATCGTGTTTCCGAAATACTTAACATCATGGATAGAAGTCAGTGGTCACATGTCTCGTCGTCGGAAAATCCAGCGGATTGCGCATCTCGGGGAGCTAGCCCTTCTGAATGTGATGATATGTAACTCTGGAAAAGAGGTCCAATATGGTTACAGAATGAAAAAATAGACTATAATAAAGGAAATATACAATTAGTAACCACGCTAGAAGAAAGAAAGATGAAAACAAAATGTCATGCAACTGCGGTAGAAGGTGATGATAGTCTATTTACTAGATTTTCTAAGTTGAATAGGTTAATAAGAGTGATAGCTTACTGTAGAAGGTTTTTAAGATTGAGGTCGCATGCATGATGCATTGCGGCCGTTCGCAGTATACAGACGTGCTCGTTAGCAGTATTTATTTAACGCAATAATAGTGACCTTCTTTAGTATTTTGCTAAGTGTGTAATTTATTAAATAATGGAAACATTAAAATAGTGAACTGGTAGAAAAATGGATAACAGCCCCGGTAATTTAAGTAGTCGAGTGCAACCCAATGCCTCGCCAGCGAAAACCCACCAGTCTTCTTCATCATCAAACTTCACCATCGAATTTGTATCCACGCCCGACATCCAAAAATGGATGTCATCCATTCAGCTGAAATTAAATGAGGTTTGCTCTATTGCCACAGATGGCAAACTCAACTCGGAGCAGAAACTAAAAGTTACCAACTTATGCCGTAAAGTGGAATCTGACACCTCTCAAATGGCATTGCTGTATCAGGCTCTGAAGCAGAAATCCCATCAAGCTCTTAGCATTATCGATGACCTGAAAGTAAAACGCAACCTCACAGAACAAATTGCGGAGCTCAAACAGACGATCAAGGACTCTGGTGTTTTGGGAACCGCTTCGTTTGCCGATATGGTGAAGAAGGGATCCAGTGATTTCGTTCGTCCAAACAATTTAAGTTCCGTAGCAGTTTATCCCAATGATAAATTGAAGTCAAGTGACGAGACAAAAAACCTCGTGCAAAATATAATACGCCCAGACGAAATGAAGCTCCATGTACGTGGTGTGCGGAAAACCAAAAATGGAGGTGTCATTATCAGCACCGAAACCAAACAGGATGCTGATAAACTCAAGCACGCAGTCCAGATGTCTACATCAGGACTCACCGCCGACGAGCCCATCAAGCGCAAACCACGGATCACGGTTGTAGGAGTGCCGACCTCTTTGGCTGATGCTGACGTCTTCAGTTTTATGTACGAACAGAACATCGCCGATAAGTTTCCAGAGATGTCATTGGAGACCTTTTTGGCCGAAGTTAAATTTAGCCACAAATCTGGGAAGAAAGATGCATCGACATGTAATTTTGTTATCGAAGTTCCAGCCAAGATACGTAGAGTTTTGATATCTCAGGCAAGGCTTTTTATAAATTGGACTTCCTGCCCTGTTAGAGACTTCACCTTGGTTACCAGATGCTACAAATGCCAACAATATGGTCATGCAGCAAAATCATGCAGAGAGGAAAATTCTACGTGTGGTCACTGCGGAGAAGCGGGACACTCGATGTCTGAGTGCGCGAACAAAGCGGACACCCCTAAATGTGCAACGTGCTCGCGGTTTAAAAAGCCCAACAACCACAAAACGGGAGATGTTGATTGCCCAGCTAAGAAATTAGCGGAATATAGGTACATCAACTCCATCGACTACGAGGGCACGTAAACCGTCATATTCTAGGTTAGACTTGCGCGTTTGACGCATATTGCTGACACAACATTGCAATAGCAGACCACTGCGCTGACATACTAACTATCGATTTTATTTATTGTCTAAGCACATTAGTCGCTAGGTGCAAATGTCAAATATAAACAATAGCGCCTCGAATGTGTTTCGCAATCTAGTTTATACTGCTGACGCATATATTTTCGTGTAATAATTATGTGTTTAGTTCTAAGTTAATAGAGTTTAAAATAATCAAAATAAATTTGTCACTATGTAATGTTAAATAGTAAACAAAAAAAAAAAAACTCTACTGCCCTACAATATAGCATATTGTTAGAGCTCCTGCAGCCTGTGATACAGGATTATCCTAGTACAGGCATCAGACATTATTATACCTACATTGTTAGTTTTAGATTCGTATAGTATTGTACCTTTTGGGATTCTGAATAAAGATTTATTATTATTATTATAAAGCAAACTTACCTGTATTTAACACAACATCTTATGAACCATCCACAATAAATTATTTGAATTTGAAATTTGACCCCCAATATCTCCGTAACTATAGAAGGTTCCCACGTAGTGTCTAGAACAAAAAAAATATCGCAATGACGGGGAGAACAAGGGTCTTTCGGCTTCGTTATGGGTCTTGTTACACCCTTTATGCTGCACTGGCAAGATTATTTGCTCAAAAAATCGAATGCGTTTCCTTTCATCGAGTTCTCTTTGAGGAAATAATGCGCAGGATGTTGACGTCTACACTCCTCCCGCTCCACGCGGCTGCCCCTGGCACCGTCTGAGTTAAGGTTGTACCTCATCTGGCAGCACGAAATTGCACTTTGCCATGCATATCATTTTAAATCGCTCAGAAACGTCATTTGCTAGAGAGAGAACTAGAGCGTCCTGCCGATCGCATCATTGGTGAAGCCGCGTGCGATAGCATTCCTGGATAGGAGTATGCAAAAGTACGATTCCGTGCTGCTAAATGAGCTGTTCAACCCTTAAGCAGTAGGCCGGGGGAAGATAGAAGACTAATGATTTGTTTTTTTTTTGTTCAGGATGGTAGACTACCCAGAACGTGACAACAGAGTATATAACCGCCCTGTTGTGAGAGAAAAAGAGGGTAGAGATGAAATAGAGGTGAGTTTTTTTTATCTGTTCTTGGTTCCGTACGTCCGAAAAAAAAACCCTTAAAGCTCTTCCTCACCTCACCTCCTCATGAGGAAACCAGCATGGCTGAGAGATATTTCTCGACGGCATGTAAAGCCAAGTCAGAGGCCCTCGGGCGGCCTAAACACTCTTGACACCAGGTTAGGCACTAACCAGACGATAAAGAAATAACCTCTATTCTAATCTTTGATTACGTTATGGGCGTAAGCTCCCGGTGATGGAGAGCCTTGTAGGATAGGATCACTCGTGTGTCTGTCAGTCCGTCTGTCACAGCCAAAATCTATCTAATTTTGTTTTTAGGGTTTTGTCCCTTAAAAAAAACCCTAGGAAAAAGGAAACCTTATAGGATCATTTTGTTGTTGAAATTTATATCAAATACTTGGGTGTACATCTCCCTTCTAAAAAAAAATATTTTTTTTAAATCAACGCGATCAAAAGATATGACCGTTTATGTAGCATATTTTGCGATTTCGCAAGGGAATCAAAACCTATAGGGTACTTCCCGTTGACCTAGAATCATGAAATTTGGCAAGAAGCAATGTCTTACAGTACATGTAAAGGAAAAAATTCAAACCATAAACTAATTTTCAATCGTCAACCTAAACACAAAATTTGAAGATCCTAACTTCAAAACTGACGGACTTTCAAATAAACTTCCATCCCCTATTTTACCCCTTTAGGGGTGGTATTCATCATTATGAACAACTTTTACTATGGGACCAACCCCGAAATCGCGAAAAAAAATCAGCTGTTCAGTACATTTTGACGAGTTAATGCAAACTTATTGTAGGGAACAGCAATTTTTTTTGCGATTTCGGGGTTGGTCCCATAGTAAAAGTTGTTCATAATGATGAGTACAATGACCCCTTAAGAGATTTCGTGTATGAATAGATAGACCTTATACAACGTGTAACAGAGTAACCGCAAAACCTCTTAAGTACTTCGTCATTGTACTCATAATTATGAGCAACTTTCACTATGGGACCAACACTGAAATCGCGAAAAAAAAAAAAACGACTGCCCCATACATTTCTGTGCGCATAACTCGACAAAATGTACTGAACAGCTGATTTCTTTTTCGCGATTTCGGGGTTGGTCCCATAGTGAAAGTTATTCATAATGATGAGTACAATGACCCCCTAAGATGATTTGCGTTTATTCTGTTACATGTTATATAGAAGTTAGGTAGACAGAAAAAGAAGAATAGATAAATAGAATAGGTGATTGATTTAATGTATGAGTGACGTCCTTGAGCACAGGATTTTAGCAATTTATTTTTTATGTATGTTGACTATGCAGGATACCAATCAAACGCATATTATACTAGATCTGGGGTAAGCCAGGGAACGAATCTAGGGCCTCTAGGGTTTCTCTTAATGATTAACGACCTACCAAACGTGGTGAAAAATGCTAAGTGTTTACTGTTTGCCGACGATCTGAAGCTGTATCTCCCCGTCACAAACGTGAATGACTGTGAAAGACTGCAGGGGGATATAGACAGAGTGGTAGATTGGAGCAAGAGTAATCTCCTGCAGTTTAACACATCTAAGTGTGTGACCATAAGTTTCTCGCGTGCACACACACCCATCACACATACTTATACGGTGGACGGGGTGCCGATGGATAGGGCCACTGAAGTGAGGGACTTGGGAGTTCGTTTCACCACTGGGCTCACATTTCGTGATCATATAGTTAAGGTATGCAAAAAGGCATATAGAAACCTAGGATTTGTGCTTAGAATGGTTAAAGGCTTCACAAATATTAAAGCTATAACGGCATTATATAATGCTTTAGTAAGAAGCCAACAAGAATGTAATGCAGTTATCTGGGCTCCACATGAAACTAAGTATAGTCTCATGTTGGAGCGAGTAAAAAATAAATTTATTAGGTTCAAATATATGAGGGAATATGGGTATATCAATTTTATCCATTGATGTATCCAACTCTATTTGTCTTGGGAATGGTCGGATATAATGAACTAAGGGTCAGGAGGCAACTCACACTGGTGATTTATATCTTTAAGGTAATTAGAGGGAAGATACACAATGCAGATATATTGCGAAGGGTGGAGCTAGTCGTCCCAGACGGGTATGTGGGTCGTCGTCGTCAGCCGCGGTTGCTGGTGGAACCGCGCGCACGAACTAACTTGCTGCGCGAGGCGCCGTTCACGAGCGCGCTCCGCACTCTCAACCTCATTGCTGAGGACTTAGACATATTCTGTTGCACTTTGGGTGAATTTACAAGAACAGCTACATATAGAATTTGCTATGTTAAAAATAGTTGAACTATTTAAATTTTAAGTGTGCTACAATATCGCATTGGGTCTAGCCTGTAAGGATATTTGTATGTTTAGAGATAGTAAATAAATAAAAAATAAATAAATTTGTTTTCAGGAGGACTATCCGGATGTAGATCAGAAGTCATTATTCGCTGCACTGTCGCTCAACATGAAGGAGGTATGCAAGAAAGCAGCTAAGGCCGTGCAGGAGACGAGAAGTGACGACAATTTGCCTCATAATCTAAGGAAAAATGGTATTTGATCTATAATTTTTTTTTTTTTCTAAACCCAATCATTTAATTATTTACAAACTACAAATCTATAATAGTAATAAAAATATGTACGAATATCAAAAGGGTAACAGGGCGTCAAAAAATTCGTCCACATCATCAACAGGAAAAGTGTCCAGAAGGCTGGCAGCATTGCCACGTTGCATCGCAATGCTGATTCTTTGGCCGAAAACTAGGCCCGCCCTCTGGTCACGTGAAGAGTCGACCAACTGCTTGGCGATTCTCCGAAATATTAGCTGGGCACTCGGACCACATGGCCCTAGTGTTTCAGCCCCAAACGGCCCAAACACATCACTACCAATTTATTAAATTATTGTTTTTTTTTTGGCTATTTGAGGTTTTCAGCACCTGCAGCAGTAAATAAATAAAATTTAAGTATCTGTTAGTAGTTTAAAAATAACAGCTTTTTACTGAATGCTTAAGAAAGTAAATACGGTAAATAAAACGAAAAAAAAATTTCAAAATCTGTCAGTCTGTCTTTCTGTTTGTCTGTTTGTTCCAGCTAATCTCCGAAACGACTGAACCGATTTTGACGGGACTGTTACTGACAGAAAGCTGATGTTAAGAAGTAACTTAGGCTACTTTGAACATTGATGGGTTTTAGTCAGTACAAGTCTTCTGAACTAATTGGCTACTTTTATTTAAGAAAAAAAGGTTTAGAGTAACGTGGTCTATAGCAGCATTATTTTAATCTTACTTCAGTGTATTTCATCTCCACCGCTCTCAAAACGATGAAAGAAAATATCGTTAGGAAACCGGCATAAACCCGCACTGGATCCACGTGGTCTATTACGACACCCTCCCTCTCACGAAGGAGAGGCTTGTGTTCCGGCATTGGGAAGATTACAGGCTGCATTAGCATCGCCTTGTGAACAGGAATAATCAGTTCCTCTTGTTTTTGCAGGAGTCAGTGATGACGAATCCAAACAGGGATCCATAGCTAGTGCTCTGATGCAGCAATTGGTGCGTCTTCTGACAGATCTGGTAGACTATCAGGTCCAGCAGAAGACCTGCACTAGTAAGTTTATTTTATGACTAGTTCTTACCGGCAGCTTCGTCCTGGTTATCCCACAGGAGCTGTGAACTTGTTAGGATTAACCGTTCGTGTACTGGAACGTAGATCTACGCGGCCATACGAAAGGTTAAATCATCATAATTATGCTTTTAGCCGACTCCCAACTAGGATAGGATTTAGGATTTAACCATAACCTATGTCTCTCTTACCACATACCAAGTTTCCTCCGTGCCTCGGAAAGCACGTTAAGCCGTTGGTTCCGGCTGTCAATTATTGATCTTGGATCTTCGTTACAGGTAGTCTGTGGTCAAAAAGTCTGATAACCAGTCTTACCAAGGGGTATCGTATTACCCAGTACTAACTGGATTGTCGAGGTTAGATAGGCAGTCGCTCCATGTAAAATACTGATATTCAGCTGCATCTGGTTAAACTGGGAAAGTAGACCCCAACATACTTGGGGAAAGGCTAGGCAGGTGACAATGATCTCTCTCTGGTGCTACGTCTATCTTCTACAAGTCTGTCTTATCATTTCCGTAGCCCTTACTCAACTATGGTGGTGTCGGATTCATTTCTACCATTATGTTGGTAAGCTAAGAATCTGTTAGCTTTGGGCATTCTATTTAATTGCCTAAGAAATCATCGAAAGAAACCCGTACCGACTGTCACAGATCTCTGAATGACAGCCGGATCAATGGCTTAACGTGGTTTCCGAGGCCCACCAGGCATTGGAATGAAAAGGCTGATAACTTATTTACAGACAGTCGTCTTCATGAGTAGCTTAACCTTGACCGACTCCCTATCCCAAAAACTATCTCTTTTTGTTTCTGCCCCACACTAGGAATGTCTCCTGTATCGTGGGTGCGTTTACAAACATTTAAACTCACATACACAAACACCCAGAACCGGAACAACTACCTGTAGGCCATGCCAATATTTGTTCCTTGCGGCAATCAAACTCGTGACACACAGCTCAGCAGCCAATCACTCAGCCACTGCGCCAACCGTGCTGTCAACGCAAAAAGTCACGCCAATCCATTCTCAAAGATCTCCATTTTTCTCTCCGTGTCTCAGAACTAGCACCAGAACTTCAGACCTTCCTGGAATGGCTGACTAACACCAAAGATGAGACAGAAAATCCTGAGAAACAACCAGCTGAGCAAGCCGAACTTCTGTTCAAGTCTCCTAACCAGGATGACGAAGAGCTGATGGATGAGTTACGAGATAGAACGGAAGGTAAAAAAAAAGCTTTGAGCAAAAGAGCATGCTCTTTTTAGGTCTCCGTAGCTAAAGGGTCCCGGGACCCGGGATTGCTGAGGCTTCACTGTCTGTCTGTCGGTAAAAGAGCTTTACTTAACTTTTGAGCCGTAATACACTTGAAATTTTGATAGAGTGCGGCTGTAGCCGCTATAAAATTAAAGGGGATCCCCATACAATATACGTGTTTTTTTTTCGGCCATTTCTTTTATTGGTAATTTTTTTTTTAATTTTGTCGAAATTGTAGCAAAGTCCTCCCCTTTTCTATCTTGTACAATCTCAGTCAGTGTTTTAATTTATTTATTTAAACTTCATGAACAAGAGTACATAAGCCTAATGGTGCAAAGCTTAATGCTTATGCATAGACTATTTGCCACAAGGCATTCTCTACCAGTCAATCTTTGGGTCAATTAGCATTGTGGTAAAGCACAAAAATCAAGAAAATGCTATTATTGCCATCGCGGGAATATTCTGAATGACGCTGGCACAAGAACGTGGAGCTTGGCACAAGCAAAGAGGGGCCTATCTACACACAGCAGTGGGTGAAGTATAGTAGTGATAGCCTAGAGGTGTGACAGTCGGCCTGCCAAGTCATAGGTTTCGAGTTCGAACCCAAGGCACGCACCTCTGATTTTTCGGATTCATGTGCGTATTGTATAATTATCACTTGCTCCGGTGAAGAGAAACATCGTGAAGAAACCAGCATGCCCGAGAGATATTTCTTGACGGCGTGTAAAGCAGAACAGTACTTGGTGCAAACTCTGTCGTTCCTCGCCTTTGCAAATTGTTAAATATCTGCAGCGATCTTGCTGACGTGCATTTTGACTCATATGCCAAGTTTCATAGAACTATTAGTAATGTTTAATTTTATTGTTTAATCTTAATTTCAATCTTAATCTTAAGTTTTTATTTTATTTTAATTTAGATATTAATTTTAATTTTGATTGTAATTTTAATTTAGATTTTATTTAGATTTTAGTTTTATTCTTTTTCTATTTTGTTGTGTCAAGTTTTGTTTTGTTCTATTGAATTTTACTTTTACTGTTAATTTTAGTTTTATATTCCATTATTACGTAATGTTAAATTAAAATTGTTAATTTTAGTTAATTAGACACATTTTATAGCACAGTGCTTGTGGCACATCTAATATGTTTATGGGGCATGCGGTGCTAACCTATAATAAATTGTTACACTAACCTCAGTTAATGGTAGTTATTTACTTAAAATATTTACAGTGTAAACAATTGTTGGTTGGCCAATAAAGAAAAATAAAAAAAAATAAATAAAAAGCCAAGTCAGAGATCCATGGGTGGACTAAAAACTCTGACACCAGGTTAGGCACTAACCACCGATAAAGAAGAAGTGGGTGAAGTCGGGCTGTGGATGATGGTGATGAGGCAGCTGAATATATACCATTACATTTTTGGTCCACCGCTGGTCTCGTACGAGACTGTAATTTATTTCATCACCACTGCTCAAAACGATGAAGGAAAACATCGGTATGTCCTAGAACCCAAAAATTCGACCATCAGGCACTGGGCCTGCGTGGTGGATTATAGCACATTCCCTCTCATAGAGAGGAGTCCATGTGCCCCAGCAGTGGGAACATTCTAGGCTTCTTCTTTCTTTACCGTGTGGTTAGTACATAACCTGGTGTCGGAGATTTGTATGCCGTCCGTAGGCCTCTAACTTGGCTTAACATGCCATCGAGAAATATCTATCAGGCATGCTGGTTTCCTTACGATGTTTTCCTTTACCGAAGCAAATGATAATTATGCAATTCGCACATGAATCAAAAATCAGAGGTGCGTGTCTTGGGCTCGAACTCGAGACCTATGACTTGGCAACCTGACGGTCACACCACTAGGCTATCACTGCTGAATTATAGGCTGATTAAGCTGCAATGCTAGCCCCACGGAGAATGTTGTTCAGTTAATTTGTTTGAAAGCCACATCCTCAAATATAACCACACCAGTCTAATATTCTGTATAGTAACTTACCTGACTCGAGACCCAACATTGTTTTTCCAGACAAGGTTGACTTCCCGAATGCAAAACCCGGAGAAAGGCAGGTAAATATATTACCTGGAGACAGGACTCACTACCTGGATACTATCCACTCCGTCCAAGATCTGTTGGAGGAGTTTGATGACATGCCGGATGATGAAAAGGTAAGCAAGTGTCCGTCCAAAGTTCCGGCTGACGTTTCCGTCCAAAGTTCCGGCATTACGGTTATCGCGCTCCGGGTCGGGTACTTTTTTACCTGCGTGGCCGCGTCGAGAATCTGCGGGTCCTCCTTGCCTCTACAGTGTGGCACACCGCTACGGTCATAGTCACACGGGGCTGAGCCAGGAGGATACCGTCCGACTCGCGAGTGATCTTGAGGAAGGGAATTTGTGGTCATACCTAGCCCCCTTACCTTATAATATACTTTTATGTCGACGACGTTCGTGGTTTTCGTTCTCCTGACCTCCACCACGATACCCTTTCCGTTACATTGGCCAATGTGACGGAAAGGGGTACTCGTATCTGCGAGACCGACCCGCAGATTTTCGGCGCGGCCACGCAAATAATTATGTACGCGACGCGGAGCGTGCGGATATCAGGAATGCCGGAACTTGGGTGATAATACCAGCCGGAACTTTGCATATATGCATATGCAAGCAAGTTTAGTGAAAGGTCAGATTTTGTGAAAGCTCCCAATATCTTTGGCTAGTTTCACTTGCTTAAAGTCTATTTGGTTCACGCCATAAACGATGAGATGAAAATCAATGTTGCTGAACATCCTTGTTAGTTTTAGGTCTGTTTCGATTTCTGAGAGACCACAGGCTCCTATCAGAAACTTTTCAAACAAAACTTTGGCGTTCGCTCATCCCGCCCAACCTTGAGTAGGTTATCAAGCTTTCATGCTAATATGCTTGCTGAAAACCCCTGGAGAGAGTCACTTCTAAAAGCCACTTTGATCTCAGTGGCTTATAAAATGAACACTAAATGTTTTAATTCCGCGAAAAATATCCAGACTTGGGGGCAGATGCAGCACCTCACTCCCGGCCGCAAAAATATGCAGATGTTGGTTTGCGCCTGAGTGGCCGCTGAGACAAATCTTCTGAAGATGTCCCGTGGCGATGCATAACATTTAATGTCGTGGATTTCAGCAAAGTACCTAACGCCTGATTGAATAACTTATGTTATTTATTTATTTAAACTTCATCTACAATAGTGGTACATAGGCGGACTTAATGCCACAAGGCATTTTCTACCAGTCAACCTTTGGGTTAAATAGGACAACATTATGATAGAGTACAAAAATTATATCTAAAATAATATATTCTTGTTTACGAAAATTTATATACGATTACTTATAAGCTTATCGTTTATGCTTTTTCAGAGTAAAATGACAGGCGTAAAAGGCTATTTAGAAAGACAACTGGTGTTTTTGAATAAGCAGCTGTCTGCTTATGATCTTTTCGCAGTAAGTATTCTTAAGTTATTTTTTTTTTTTCTCAATTGCCACTGCTTGGCAAATGTTTCCCTTTTCTCCTTCCAAACCTCTCCATGATCTTCTCTCTCTTCTTTGGCCATGTTTGCCTTGCAAACAAGATTGGAACGTCGACCGATCTTCGCTGCTGCCTACTTCAACGGCTATTAGGTATATGTCTGCATAACCTTTGAGAATCATCGGCGTATTATATTATTATCATGTTTTTTTTTTTTATAAAATGGACGCGGTGTCTGGGTTTTTGCTCGGTTTATAGCGATAGGCTCACCCACTATTACATGGGTCTTAAAGCAGTATTGACGAAATGTGGGTGTACAGACAGCTGCAGAGAAACCTCACCCCCTTTTTTTTGTTTAGCGATTGGAAATCATCAAATAACCCCTCCCGCTCTAGGCTGAGCAGGAGGGAGTGTCAGACTTTTACTGACTAAAACCCATCCATGTTCCTTCCTTTGCCCTTTGTATTCCAGAGCCGCGGTATCTCTTTCGAACAGTCCCGCAACCCTGGAAACCTCACCCCCTAATGGCGCTTTTATACATTTCTAGGGGATGAGGTTTCTCTGCACCTGTCTGTACTATTAATTACACTTCTGCCTAACATATAACATACTGTTATATTTATAAAATTCCGCATTTTCTTTTACAGTTCTTCGATAAACATGATAGAAAAAAACGAAACATTTACATAGTGTCACAGCCAACAACGAAGCATAGGCCACGAAGAAAACCTCGGAAATTCTTCAAAAACTTCGGAAGAAAACACACTAGAACTACAGCAGCTTACAACGACGAAGCCCAAGTAACAGATATAATGATGAACAAGAAATCAAATAAAAACGCAGAAATAAACCATAATGAACATTTACATCAGGAATTGTCAAAGAGAAATCTAAAAGATGTGTATTATAAGGCAATCGCTGAAGCTAAAAAGTTTTCAACTGCTAAGAGAGGTCCTATTCATAAGAAAGATGAGATCAGTACTTTTAGAACTAGCACAGCGATTAGACAACATTGATTGCGTGGCACCGAATTTGTTAAGAAACAAAGTTGTGCAACATGTTTCTGAGTTGCGCATCATGTTGGCGACATGGAATGTTGCAGGCTTGATGACTATGCTTATGTTTCAAGCTCATTGTAATAGAAGACAATAGACGGTCAATAATTTTGTTTCCATTGTTGTTGCATTTACTACAACTTTTCCGTGTTTATACACAAGTTGGTGATACTTGTCCCCGACAAGTTTTGTAAAAGACCTGTCGAAAACATGTTCTAATCACATGTATTGAAATTTTACAGATTTCATAACAATTTAGTTCGTGTTTTTGACAAGTTTTGGTATACAATTACTCTTGACAAGATATTTAAGAAGTAGGTACACTATAAACGAAGACACTAAACACAACGTGTATAGTGTAGTATGGTTCTTTTGGCAGGTGGCCTTAATAGGAACCGCCGCTATCTTTTTTTTTTCAATGCAAATTCCACAGACGCCTGTAAATTTTTACAAATAGCGTCCTCCGGATAATGTCAACCAATGGCGAAAATATCCATGTAGCAATACAAGCTTAGTTTTTGTTAACCCTAAACCTCGGAGGGTAATTTTATTCATAATGTTGAACAACTCATGGTCCGAGCCGGAAATCGGGAAAAAATTAGTAACCCTAGATACATTTCAGTTCACGTAATTTATTAAAATGTTGGGAATAGGGGGCCTAAAATGGCCGCTATATCAAATTCATTTTAGGTTATTAATAGAAATTTCGTTACAATTCGTAAAATGATCTCAAGTGTGTCTGACCATTTTAAGGATTTCAACGGTATTCATCCTATTATGATTCTGCTGAAGCGGCCATTTTTTTTTTTGTTACGGTTTCCGGATTTATCCCTTAATAAAAGTAGTTCATAATGATAAGATTTTTGAAGGTTGAGGGTAAATGAAAACTAAGATTGCATAGATCTGTTCAAACGATTTAAAAAAGAAGGAGATTCTCTCTCAACTAGATTCTTTGTTCAAAATAACGATGGTGACTTTATATGTGTTTTAAAATATTCGTTTTTTAGTGACACATTATTTATAGTAGAATTTATTTGTAGGATTTATGTGAACAATGAGGGAAGTGAAAATAAAATTATGGATTATAAGTTTTTTTTGCTGTTTTTTTTTTCTATTTGCTGCTTTATCCGAAGGCGAATAATGAGCGGCTTACTGTCCTTTGACTGACTCTAAGCAGAATCGGTCATCAATAACAATTTTGACGGAAGGTTGGCCCAGTGGCTGAGCGATTGGCTGCTGCGCTGCGTGTCGCGGGTTCGATCCCCGCACCGAACAAATATTTTCATGGCTTACAGGTAGTTGTAGGTCTGGCTGTTAGTGTTTATGTGTTTAAATGATTGTCACAATAGAGTTGGGGCGTTTTATAAAAAAACAACTGATGTCGGTTAGGTACTTGTTAAAACGGTTAACGATGAACGACAACATCGTGAGGGAACCAATAATTTGAAGACAGTTGACATTCACCAAGCCGCACCAGACCGGCGTGGTGAAATACGGCTTAGTCCCTTTCAAACAGAGCTGACCACGTCTGACCCACCTTCAGACTGAACATTCACACCAATGATAAGGTAGAGAAATCTCTCCCTACCTTCACACTGTCACACTTTCACTTTTCCATACCAGTGTTAACATTGGGATTGTATGAATGATAAGAAAAACTATTTAAAATAAAAATCACTTCCGTCGCAAGGATACTCATTCAATGATAAAGCGAGTAAGAGAGAGAGAGAGAGTATGAGTGGAAATTTATAAAAAAAAACAACCGAACAACAAAAAGTTTACTCTGTATTCCACCAATTTTCCACTGCGTCTTTTGAATTAAAATCTTAAACTCAAAGCATTTATGTATTTCAATCACAGATTTCAATTAGACCATTACGTCTGTAATGGTCTCATTTGAAATACATAAATGCTTTGAGTTTGAGTTTTAATGTCATTTGAATGTCAAAAAAAAAGCGAAGCTATACAGTCACAATCCCAAAATATAAAAACTTGAAAAAGTACTGTAGTTGCACATTCCAAAGCGTAGATGGTCTATGGAGAAGAATGGGCAAGAAACTCCATGGTCACTCTTTTAGATCAGAATATTGTTACAAAATCTTGGTTACATCATTCATGTTGAGATTATACATATATTATGTGAGAACGATGTAGACGTGCAAGTTAAGAGCGACCAGACTAAAAGATATAATCAAAAATACAAAATTAAAATAAACCATGGCAGCTAAGAGATGACCAGGGGGCCTAAAATGGCCACTTTATCAGAATCATAATACTATTAACGTGATTCATATTATGATTCTGATAAAGCTTCCATTTTAGGCCCCCAGTTCCTTACGACGGCGCCCGATCACGAAAATGAAGCATGGATCAGCACCATTCACCTCAACCATTTTGAAGGGAACTAAATGATCCGACACACGCTCCACCATCAGCGAGACATTTGAGTGAGCATGACACTCTGAACAGCCAGGGCAAATTCGAGTCAAAGAAAGAATGATCTACACTGTGGAGTCAATTCACTTCTTTGTGATGATGTGGTGAAACATAATGTTACTATGTGGCCTTCAAGTGAAGGGAATCGTCTGCCCGCCTTTTCCTAACTATGTTAGGGTCGGCTTCCAGTCTAACCGGATGCAGCTGAACTCCGGTATTTTAAAAGCTGATTTAAAAGAACACCATGGAGTTTCCTGCCCGTTCTTCTCCATACAGATCTACGCAAGGGAATGCGCAACTACAGTACTTTAGGTCTACGTCACTTCAGTACTTTACTCGGCTCTATTGTGTTGCTGCTGTCCATTAACGAATAAATGTTTATTCTATTCTATTCTATTCTACTTTCACAGTTTTTATGCCCTGTGACTGGGACTGTAGCTACATTTCAGTGTTATCTTTGTTTCGATAGTTCAAAAGTGCCTGTAACTGGCCTACTTGAAATAAATGCTTTGATTTTGATTTACATGGACCGAGTGCCTCCACAACCCAGTAAGTACTGGGTAATACGACAATCCTTGGTAAGACTGGATATCAGCCTTTTGGGCCTCGTCCCGGCTGTCAATTTTAGGTATTAAACACATACTACAATATTGACAACCGGGACCGTCGGTATAACGTGATCTCCGAGGTACGGAGGAAACTTTGTATGTAATGGGTGGTCATCCATCCAAGGGCCAACCTAGGCAAGCACGGCAGAAACGCCACCTGCTACGACATGTGAGCTTGAGTATTTTCTAAAATTTTCTTCGTTACTAAAATAAAAGATGTATTCCTTTATAATAACCTAAAATATTGCTACTACAAAACGATCAATTTTATTTTTAGACGAATATAAACGCAGCAGAGGCAATCCTGAAAAATGTTATCCATTACTTATACCTTGTAACATAAGGACTACACACATCTGTGCGGTTGGATTGCAACGCAATACAGAAAAAGTGGAATTTATTGCGAAAAGCGTATCTTTAAAAATTGGAGTATGGTGTAAATTTGGGTGTACTATTAGGTTCACCTCTGCCGACCCCTTTGAGGATTGCAAGGTATTGTTAAGAAAATGGCACAATTTAAATTTGAAGGTTTTATTATTTACTGCTGTAACCCGCGACAGAAAGAGGTTCTCAATTCGTCGAAATCTTTTATTTTTCTGTACGTTTGCCGATTTCTCGAAGAAGGTTGAACCGATTTAGAAAATTCTTTTTTTTGTTTGAAAGTGTATACTTCCCAAATTGTCCCATGGTCATCAGGTCAGCATTTGATGATAGGATCTTGGAGAAATCGAGGGCACTCTTCAAATTTTATAGGCACACTTGAAGCGATTTGGGTATTTTTAGTGCTACTCGTTCATTTTCATTTATATGGAGGAGGTTCTTAATTCAGGTGTATGTTTTATGTTTGGTACTTCACAACTCCGAGGAGAATGTATTGAGGCAAATGTTGAGTATAAATGTAGATGGCTATAAGAGCAGAGGAAGACCAAAGAAACGATGGATGGACTGTGTGCAGGATGATATGGCTAGAAAGGAAGTCACTGCTGAGATGACGAGTAAAGAGCAGTATGGAAGAAGAAGACATGCTGCGCCGACCCCAAATAAGTTGGGATAAGGGAAGTAGAGTGATGACTTCATAACTCCGTGATTTTTTCATTCGGTAAAGGAATCCTGTAATTGTATGTTTTCATCCAAACCGTACAAATCTACTGACCCCTTTACAGCCCAAGGGACATCAGCAAGCTACAATTTAAACGTCAAGTAACAAACTAATACATTTCCAACAGAAACTGCAATAAAATGCAGTTTTATAATAAATAAAAGCAACTGCAATATCATAAAAGCATTCGTCTCTAACTAAATATTACATTTCGCGGACCACCCTGTGTTTCGGTGATAAAATGCAGGCACACTGTATTATTAACTAGTAATCGTCTGTGAGTTACATTAAAAAGTTTATTGTAGTTAGTTTTAAGGCAGTCGCTCCATGTAACATACTGGTACTCAGCTGCATCCGGTTAGACTGGAAGCCGACCCTGACATAGCTGGGAAAAGGCTCGGCAGATCATGATTGTAGTTAGTTTTACGGAAAACTGAGTTTTAACAGTAAGGAGGATGGATTTGGATTGCCTCGTTGGTCGAGTTAGTCGCAAGCGCGACTGCTGAGCATAAGGTCCTGTGTTTGATTCCCGGGACGGGCAAAGTGTTATTGGGTATTTTCATCAGGATTTTCTCTGTAGCAGCCTCGGTGTCTGGACGAGTGCCCAGGTGGTAATAGGCTCGCCCCCTCATACATAGGACCGAAAAATAACTAATAATATATGATAATAATAAAATAGTGAATAATGCTTTCCGAATGTACGGATTTGTCATGAGATCAGCCATTGAATTTGTCCGCCCATATACATATTTATATCTTTACAAATCGTTAATCAGGTCCCAGTTAGAGTATGCTGTTGCGGTATGGAGTCCCTTCTATAGGAAATACTCGGATGCGATCGAAAAAGTTCAAAGCAAGTTTCTGAAATCCATGCATTTCCGTTGTTTTCGTACGTATGCTTCTTATAGTGATCTTTTGAATAAGTATAAACTACATAATCTTAAAGTCAGACGTATTATTTTGGAGACGATGTTTTTATATGATTTATGTAATAATGTGTGTGATTGTATGGACATCACTAATAAGATTAGCTACGTAGTACCTAGAACAACTATAAGCCGTGGGGTGCGCGCACGACCCCTATTTGCCGTATCTTCTAGTCGTACGAACGCGGGCTTACGAGCACCCCTACGTCGCCTAACTAGTCAATACAATAATCTGTTCGAAAATGTTGACATCTTTGCTTTACCAATAGGGAAATTTAAAGACCTTGTTCGTAAAACCATTTCGGATTGAGTGGTATTTTTTTTTTTTTTTCTCAACTCATAAACTAGATTACTATCATTTCATGTATTTTTTGTTCTTTTTAATTTATATGCCTGCTTGTTTAACATTAACACATTATGTATTTTTTTTTTTTTTTTGTTCGCATTTACTTGTTAGCGCAAGTCGCATTTGTTTTTAAAACTAATTGTTTTTATAATATGTGGAAAATGTCGTTGGTTGTACATTTACTCACACCCTAGATATAATTATCTGTAATACTGTAATGTGTAACCGTTTGTTTTCCCAAATAAATAAAATAAAATATTTTTTTTTTAATAATAATTAACAATACATATCGCTGGACATTACACACAGCGCCATCTAGGTGCCACACTAAGCAACGAGGCTTGTGTCGTGGACACCACATAGTTGATAATACTACAAAGATACTTTTTGTTTGTAAATACATAATTATTATACATATTAACGTCCATGACTCGGAAACAAATGTCCATGCTCATCACACAAACATTTGCTCCTACCGGGATTCAAACCTGGGACCCTAAGAACGTAAGGCAGCCTCACTACCGCTGCGCCATTCGGGTCGTCAGCTGGTGAAATGTAGGCACCTCTCTGCCTAACCCTTCAAGGATTACAGCAGGCGTGATGTTTATGTTACTTCGTCTTGTACGAGCCTTGTAAAATATAAAATAAAAATGTTTTAAACCAGTAATGTGAAAGTAATTCAGTTGACGGGCGGTTACGCGCCATTTTGTGTACTTAAATACTCTTCGAACGGTTTCATTGCCCATAAAATAGAGGGGCCACGCTTTTGGGGCAAAACGGAGACTTTTTTTTTCATTAAATGTTATAGATCTTAAAAACGACAAGCAAAGAAGGACAAATAGACAGGAAGTATATTATAATACTGGCAAAATTTCATTAAAAAAAACTCTAGTTTTACCTTTGATTATATAATGTCTAGATAGAGCGTCGCCCTACAATCAAAACAAAGAAAACGAGGCAATAATTTCAAACAAGTGTGCGCGCGGCAGCGTGCGGCCGGTGTACAGAGACAATAGACTTGTCTCTGTGTGCGAACTTATAAGCTAACAGACGGCTGATATTTTTTGACTCGTTTTCGCACATTTTTTGCTCCATATAGACATTATATAATCAAAGGTTTTTACCTTTTCTTTTTTTTTTTTACCGTTGGTAAATCATCAAATAACCCCTCCCGCTCTGGGCTCAGCAGGAGGGAGTGTCAGACTTTTACTGACTAAAACCCATCCATGTTCCTTCCTTTGCCCTTTGTGTTCCAGGGCCGCGGTATCTCTTTCGAACAGTCCCGCAACCCTGGCAGGAAAGGTTTTTACCTGCGTCGCTGTTAAATACCACGCGTTATTTTCCACGCTATCATGCGAAAGAAGGCGGCCTCCTTACTACAGCACCTGCTTGGTAGTGACAACAACATTTTGAAGATGATTGCTGTCAGACCGGACTGCCCCTTATAGAGACACTGGGTGGGGACAGTCATAGGTCTCAATCTATACTCTATACTAATATTATAAATAGGTAAAGTTTGTGAGGTTGTAGGGGGTAATCTCTGGATCTACTGAACCGATTTTTTAAATTCTTATATTTGAAACGTGCCCGTGGGATAATTTCTGACCAAAACGCAAGCTAAGCCGCGGGTAACAGCTAGTAAATAAATAAAGTGGCCATGTGAACACTAACTTAAATAGTAACCTCATTACTTAAGCACCATTGTTGCTAACACTAAAATACTAACAAACCTATGGACTGTAGTCTGCAATAAAGTTTAATTTATTTTAAACCAATCAAATAAAAAGTAGGTACTTTGTCCTAAACGACAATTCACCATCATTCCTGCCCTTATCCCAATTTATTTCTGGTCGGCGCAGCATGTCTTCTGCTTCCATATTTCTCTATTACTCATCATCTCAGCACCTAAACGACAATTATTTTGCGTCACTATAACACTAGTCATTTAAATCATTAATTAATTAACCGAATTAAGCTAACTTAACCGAACATTCGAGTTTTCATCATGATTTTAAAGATGTTATTCCTAACCAGTTAACGCTAATCCAACCGTTAATTCCGATGTAATCACAAAACATATCCCGAACTCGTAAAATAGGATTCTCTCGCTCCCCTCTTTAAGACATTGTCACCCCACACTAAGCGCACTTGATATATGTTTATAGTTTGTTCCCACGCGATCTCGGAAACATTACGCCGTGTCCCGGGGAATTCGTTCAACGTGGATACTCTAGCGTTCTTCTTCTTGATAATAAGTTAAGTGGTTTCTTGTTGAAATGAAAATATTTTTGGTTTATACTTTTAAAACACGCTGAGGAGCACGTGGCTAAATAATAACAGCTGCTCGGGTCGATCTTTAGGTTAAGCCCTGCTTGTCTAGGTTGGTCCGTGGATGGGTGACCGCCCATTACACACAGAGTTTCTTCCGTGCCTCGGAAAGTACGTGAACGCGTTGGTCCCGGCTGTCAATTGTAGATCTTTGACAGTCGTTACAAGTAGTCAGTGGCTCAAAAGTCTGACAACCAGTCTTACCAAGGGTTATCGTATTACCCAGTACCAGTACTAACTGGGTTGTGGAGATCAGATAGGCAGTCGCTCTATGTAAAATACTGGTATTCAGCTGCATCTGGATAGACTGGAAGCCATTTATATTTTTGTTTAAAATGGGCCTACTCTGGACCTGAATCTTGTCCTGAGGACAGAGAGGTCGACGATGGAACGAGCTAACCACAAGAATCTTGAATATTTGGAAAATGTGATCAAAAGAAAAATTTACTTCTGTCTGGTCTACCAGTCGACTAGATTCGTTTAGAGGATTTAAGGGAGAAAATAAACTGAGATGCACATAATAGTAATTTCAGATATTTTTTTGCTAGGAACTCAAATCTGTCTGTCTGTGTGAGTCTGGATTTATGCCTAGATGGCAATTATAATACCAAGATCATTTTGTTATAGGGAACGTAAACATCTCACGCGTAGCATGACTATCATAGAAACGACTTTGTCGACGGAAGAATCGACAAAATGACAGAATTTCTTTGGTTGGTCTGTCATTTTGTCGATTCTTCCGTCGACAAAACCCGTTTTTAGGGTGGTCAAGTGGTCATGCTACGCGTGCTGGTGAAATGTCAGTGCACTATGCACCCTGACTACCCCCCTTCGGCGTAAAACAGGCGTGATATAATTTCAATAAACATAGCACGGCATTTATTTATGCATTAGTCCCGAAATGCACCTTGATGTAGCCAGACTAAATAGTGATGTAACTTAAACACATTATCGATATACGACGACTTGTATACGATAATTAGTGCTGTACATTATCGATGTTATGACGTCGAGACTGCACTTCGGTGCGACTATTAGGCTAGGGATGGGGAAGATTTTTGTCGATGAAATATTCTGGCATTTTAGGAATGTTATTGTAGACTATGTTTTTGATACAATATGATACGAATGTGTGTATTTCTCTTTTATTGGTCAATTCACATCTCATAAGTTAAGTTCAATTAAGTTAAAAGCAAGCTAATAAGTTATGAAAGGAATGATTAAAATAGCAAATAAGCGGTGGAACAAACTGACAAGGACAAAATGTTTTAGACAAATATATTTTTTATTAACGTAGGTAATTTAAATGACATACCTAGCTAGGTCTGTCATTTAAATACATCTTTGTTCACAATCTGTCTAAACAACATTCACAAAAATCATCGATATCGATAACTCCCTCCCCCATCACTACACAGTTCCAATGCTATAATTTTCATACAAAATACAGCACTTACCGCGTTGGTTACTTTCGATACAAACTCACAACCCTACTAGCTACAGAATGATGTTTTTTTTTTAAGTTAAAAACGAGATCAAACTTATTTGAGAATACTTTTAAGTGAGTAAGTTATGGTTAAATGAGTGAGAAACTGAAGGCTCGTTCATTTTTATTTACAATTAGTGAGATTCTAAGTTTAAATCGTTTTGGCAAAGCAATATTTTCAAAGTGCCGCAGTCATTTTGTATTAAATAGGTTATGCCCTTGACATGGTCGAAAATCATTCCACGGGAACATTTTAAATATAGTGTATGACATGGATCATGTAGCTTCCTATTAGTGAGGGAATTTTCGGAATCTGATCAGTAGTTCCGAAGATGGGGATACCCATATCCTAACTTCTTTAGGGGTAAAAGAATATTTTTAAAACAATAATTAGAATGTAGTTTATGCATATGGCCAAACTAGGGATCATCACAAAAGGACAATCATAGAGCACCCTGACTAAATCGGTTAGGTTAGGTTAGATTGGTAACCAACCACGCGCGAGCAGAGCGAGCGTAGCGAGCGGTGCCACGGCAGAGGCCTGCAAGCGCTACATCCAAGTTGGGCGCAGTTTAATTGCTAACCAGTAAACTGGTTTGGCCTAGGACAAACTAGTTTGGCCTGAAATCGGGTTTGGCCGGTAACATATATATGGATAAAAATGAGTTAAATGATAGCATGACGGCTGACAGTCATCATTTGCTTGCCTTTTCCCAAGTATATTAGGGTCGGCTTCCAGTGTAACTGGATGTAGATGAATACCGAAATTTACATGGAACAACTGCCTAACTGACCGCCACAACCCAATTAATACTGGGTAATACAATACCCCTTGGTAAGACTGGTTGTCAGACGTTCTCGCCACTGACTAGCTGTACCAACTTCACTATGACGGCTGACAGTAGGTATAGAAGACAAACAATGTTCGCGGACCCCATGTGACATGGGATATGGGCAAGAAAATGATGATGTTGAGAATGAAATTTACGAGATATCAGCTTAAAAAAATACTTATTTTGTAATTTACAAACAAACGGATTCATTTTAAAACAATTTATACTAACAAGACCAAAACATTTTGGGATCAGCAATTTAAAACAACATCCTATACACAAATAATGAGCGAGCACGTATATCCAGCATGTATATTTAAATTTGATGCGATCCGTACATTCGGCTCCGTTGCTAAGTGTACATATACATGTATACATATACCATGTATATGTATGTATACATACCGGTATGTCTGGCAGGAAGCGGTAGGCGTACGTGACAAGAATCTAAGGTGAACTAAGGTACAGCTTACATGAGTTTTTGAGATGATTTTTTATTGATTATCTAGATGAAAATGCGGGGTTTCGTGTGAAGTGTCGCATTTTCGGATCAAAAAGTAGAGCTGTATGGAAAATTCTGAGTTTCTGGCAATTAGTTAACTGATATTAGGGACTGCCAAACTGTTACAGTTTTCAAAAGAAGAGTGAAAGAACATTATCTTTCCATTTCGTCATAGTTGCATAAATTAGTATGAATTATTAGTTATTTTATTGTATTTATAGTATTGTTATATGTTTGTATTTATAAGTATGTTAGTATATTCTTATATGATATGAGTAGGTATTATATTTAAATAGTTCTGCTTTATGTTTTGTATTCCATTTTCTTTTCTTCTTTTACACACTGTGTCTACATCTCTTTTTTAGGGGTTCCCTATATGACTTCGAAATACTATTCTGCGAAAATTGTAACATCGATGACTATACACCGATGCCTTGATAATGCGACGTTACGTTTTAACTACGCCTTCTTTATTCGCTATTTCTTAATATCGATAACCTTACATCGAACACTCGTTTCTTCGAATTTTGTTTGTTCTATGTAACGTTACTTCGAAAACATTTGGTCAAAACAATTTCTTTGAAATAATGTGTTACATCCAAGATTACGATGGAAACAATCAATAAAAAAAAACTGTTACATAAAACACCTCTTAATAATCAAATAATGTCTGCTGAGATAATAATATGCTGATGGTAAAATAATTTTGACTAGAACGGATTGGTTTAAAATGTATTATGTCCTCGGAAGACCTCAATCACACGTCCAAGGGACAAAAGCGGTCAATTGATAGACAGAACGAACTGAGGCTGCTAGAACACAAAATAGTATCGAAGCTTGGCACCCATGGCACCGTCAGTGGAACGATATTTGAATAATAACCGGTACGGGATTCATGCAACGTCATGTTAATAGATGCATAATATGAGATTTTCTATTTACCTAATTAGTATCACACATTTTTATTAAAAGAAATCATTAAAACTGCATTAAACATACTTTATAAATCAATATCTCGTTGACCAAATGTTTTCGAAGTAACGTTACATAGAACAAACAAAATTCGAAGAAACGAGTGTTCGATGTAAGGTTATCGATATTAAGAAATAGCGAACAAAGAAGGCGTAGTTAAAACGTAACGTCGCATTATCAAGGCATCGGTGTATAGTCATCGATGTTAAAATTTTCGCAGAATAGTATTTCGAAGTCATATAGGGAACCCCTTTTTTAGATTCTCCTTTCGCAGGTATGCTGGAAGAGATTTCTTTAGAAATAAGCATCACCTTTGTACCATTTTCAGTTCCTTTCTTCTTTTCTGTATTTATGTGTACATAAATTGTTAAATAAATAAATAAATAGATAGATGACCCTGCTACCTTTAAGAGGAAATGTGGTAGGTATTTGAAGAAACTATCGCTGTCGCTCAACGAGCGCTATTTCGACATCGGTGCGATAAAGACTACTAAAGATCCGACAAATAACAAGTCTTAATTCGAGGTTTGGCTCTCGACTATTTCCTCCTCCAATATTCAACCAATTTAAAAGATATTTCATAAACTGAATAAGAAGAAAATATATACTAACTACTATAAAACAAAGGGATCCCCCTTTGTTTTTGTTTTTTCATTAATATTTGTCTTTGTACCACTAGGCCTCTGTTGACAGCGGTCCAAATAGGCAATTTTGAGCATTTTGTAAAGGTTCTATTAGTGGTGATACAGATTATGTATGTATCATCAAAAAGGAAAACTTAAGGACATAGAAGAGGTTGATATTTATTTAACTGTAAAAAATCATAGCTTTAAAGTCATAAACCAGAAAGAAAACGGGCGAGAGCGTTTGTGTGGAGAAAAGACCACCCGCATTTCCTCTTATGGGATATATTAAAATTTTCTTATTTTGCAAACGTGAAACGAGAACAACTGCCGACAAACTGTTTTGCAGTTTGGCAGACTTTTTATATGTTATATAATACAGATTTTGAATAAACAAATAAAATAAAAAGTTCATTTAATCCCATTGAATGTTTATTTCCTGAAATCAATTTTAAACAACTTTATAAAACCTGACATTGTCCTGCAAAATGCAAAAAACGTAAGAAAATTTTAAATAATATGCAGAAAAAGCTTCAAAACCAATAGCGGAAATAATTCAGATTGATCGTGTTTTCTGTCAAAATTATCTAATATGTACCTTTAAATCAATTTGCCTGTATGTAAACCAATGTTACTCCCAATCGTTTTATACAGATCTGAAACCGATACGTCACTCTGAAACGGATAGATTTTATTTAATATTACTTACACGTGGGTAAGCACGGCTTGCCGAAAAACTAACTAAAATTTATATTATCCAGTTTTGTAATTTGTTACATAAAATTACAGATGATAAATTGTTTATGCCAGCATTTTAATACGTAGAATTAAGGAAATTTAGTTTAAAAACTTTATGCAAATAAAATAAATGATAAATCTTCTACTTCTTCGATGGCAAAAAGTTCAAATGGGTTTAATCCAAAACCAATAAAATTGAGTGTTTTTTTTCAGGTTAAAATACCCCCTTGAACAACAATAAATAAGAAAAAAAAACGAATAATAGGAAAAAGAACAAAAATAAAAAGAAAAAAAAAACATCAAAAGTAAAAAAAATATATTCCCGCTTAGCTGCCGCTAATAGACAAACATAACATCACGCATCTTAAACGGTTCGTATTTGAGTAGAATCAGAATCAGAACATTTATTTGTGAAAAATAGGTATTTACATCAAAGGTCTTGGGTTAATTAAAATGGGTGCTATGTTTTGCGTGAAGGTGTACAAATATTATAGAAAATAAAAGCAAAACAAAAAAATACTAACAGAAAAAGCATAATAAACAAAATGAAACACTAACAAAAAAAAACACTTTTAAATTTTACTTAAAAAGAGAAACAAACTTCTTAAAAATATTTAAAAAATGACATCAAATGTTTATTGCACACGAAATATTAAAAATTATCATAAAGAAAATCTTCTACAGTATAATAACATTTTTCAATTAATAGCGAGGATAAACTTTTCCTTAACTAGATCACGGCTTTTTGGCGTAGTGTACTAATTTGATAATCAATTACTTTCGCTTGTTGTATATATTTTAAGATTTTATAGTTGTTGCTTGAATGAAACCCTGGCATACTCAGTTTTTCAATATGTCAGTGGTGGAAAACCTCTTGAGGTAACCTGGGACTTAGTTATTACTTAATAATACCAGCCTATTACTGTCTCACTGCTGGGCAAAGCCTCTTCTCAACAGAGAAGGCACGAGCATTGATCTCCACGCTCGCTCAAGACGGGTTAGCGATTCCAAACTTTTATAAATCCAGGTTTCCTCACGATGTTTTCCTTCACCGATGTCTGTGATGTCCAAGATAAACTTAGAAAGTACATATGAATTGAAAAAGTCACATTGGTACTTGCCCGGATTTGAACCCACAACCTAATGCATGAGAGACGAGGGCCATCACGACACTTTTGTTATTACTTACAAAGTGTAAACGAACCATTCACGAAGTTGTAAACCAAGTATTCTGTAGATAAAATTAAGTAACTCTACGCAAAAATTATTGCTGGGAAACAACTTTTTTTTTGGGGTTAAACATCACGATTTACGTTAGTACTCAATGAAAGACACTCATAACATTATGCTGATGGATGCATAGTACGGGGGTCGTAGAGTTATTTAAAGTATCGATGACAATAAAAACTTGTATGAAAAAACCCCTCCTGATCAGAAGGTCTAAGTAGCAAAATGTCCAACAGCGCGAAACGTCTAATGAGCAGTAAGTCTAATTAGCAAAATGTCCATGCAGCAAAACGTCCAACTATCAGATGGTCTGTTTAGCAGAACGTCTATTTAGCAAATCGTCATTTTTAAAATGTGTACACTCATGATAGAAAGTAAAAGTCATTTGTAAAATACTTAAAAAATTTTGATTAAAAAAATGTCATTGTCTTATAAAGTAATTTAAAAAATCCCTTCGGCAAGCCGCAAGAGGAGGTAAATTTCAAAGAAGGTTCCGCCGTTATTTTTTTTCAAAAACGCCTTCAATTTTTCAATTATAATTAACTTTGAAATAGTTGGAACTTGGCCCTCCAATATCTCCATAACTAGAAGGTTCCCAGGTATGGTCTAGAACAAAAAAAATATTGCATTGATAGGGAGAACAAGTGCCTTTCAGCTTCGTTAAGGGTCTTGTTACACCCTTTATAAGAAATTACCTACAATTAGCTAGCGTAGAGATCAATGCTCATTCTTTTTGCTCAGACAATTATTTTAATCATTACTTATATATCAATATCTTCTAATAATAAAAATAGGAAAAAAGTAGTAAAATGCAGCCTGGTTGTCAGACTTTTTGGGCCACTGACTACCTGTAACGACTGTCAAAGATCTACAGATGACAGCCGGGACCATTAACGTGCTTTCCGAGGCACGGAGGAAAGCGCGACCGTTGATCCGTAGACCAACCTAGGCAAGCACGGCATAATCTAAAGATCGACCCGAACTGTTGTTATTGAAAAGAGTGTCCATGGAGATTTTTTGCCCATTCTTCTCCATAGAGATCTACGCTTTGGAATAGGCAACAACAGTATTTTCTCAAGTTATAATGCCTTGTTACTGGGACTGAACCTTCACTTTTTTTTGATTTTCGGACATTGAAAAGTACTTGTAATGGTCTTATTGAACTAGATGGTTTGAGTTTGAGTATTTATTCTCAGTGTAGTCGGCTTGGACACATTTCAATATTAATACAACTAGCGACCCGCCCCGGCTTCGCACGGGTGCAATGTCATAATATAAACCTTCCTCTTGAATCTCTCTATCTATTAAAAAAAACCGCATCAAAATCCGTTGCGTAGTTTTAAATATCTAAGCATACATAGGGACAGACAGCGGGAAGCGACTTTGTTTTATACTATGAAGTAAGTAATACTTATTGCAGCAATGAAATAAAATCTCAATCAAAACAGCGCATTCAAACCTGAATAAAAAATCCTTCGTACCAGACGGAACCCAAGTAATCTTCTTTCTCAGTACTCAGTCTGATACAAAAAATTGAACAAGTTATATTATGTTATTTTAACTGAATCCTGAAAACACATGGGACCTGAAACTTTTACTGTAAAACAATTCAGGGTAGGGAACTCTAATCCTCCTGTTTTTAAGAGGTCTACGGAGAGATGAAAATGGAATTATGAAGATAGCGTGGGTTTCTTTAAAAGAATTCTGGATTAACTAACATTTATTTGCGTTTTATTACCTTTTATTAGTTAGGGCAAAAATTCAACATTCTGTCATTTGTAAAGATCTTTGACAGTCGTTACAAGTAGTCAGTGGCCCGAAAGTCTGACAACCAGGCTTACCAAGGGGTATCGTATTACCCAGTACTAACTGGATTGTGGAGGTTAGATAGGCAGTCGCTCCATGTAAAATACTGGTATTCAGCTGCATCTGGTTGGACTGGAAGCCGACCCCAACTTAGTTAGGAAAAGGCTAGACTAAATGATGATGAGTTAAGGGAAACATTGAAATAGGTACTTAATATTATAAGTTAATTTTGTGCGTGCCGTACCGAATGGGTAAAAGTACCCATAACGAAGTCGAAAGGCACTGGTTCTCCCCGTCATTGCGATCATTTGTTTGATGTAGTCCGTACCTGGGAACTTTCTGTGTACGGAGATATTGAGGGTCAATGTTCGAACTTTTTCACAAAATTTTAATCTTATACTTTAACTTTAAGTGCCTCTATGACCCCTGTATATTCAATGCATCCATCAGCACAATGTTTTGAGTGCGTATAATTGAGTCCTATCGTAAAACGTGATTTTTCACCCCTAAAGAAAAAAGTAGTTTCCCAGCAATAATTTCTGCGTAAAGTTACTTAGTTTGATGTACATAATGCTTGGCTGACGGCTTCGTGAAGGATCTGTATACACCTTGTATTATGTACCTTATTTCTAAACAACAAAATATTGCTGTTTCAAATTTAGAAGACTTTATCTATTACCCCTGAAAAAAGTCAATACAGGCGTCGATTTACGTCACTCTTAAGAAACGAAACAAGGGTAGAAACACCGAAAACCAACCTGCCAAAACCACACAAGGGTGGACGCACCAATTGTCTCACCTCAAGTCTTGGACTATAAAAGTCGTTGGCAGACGTATAAAATATTAACATTGACTGCCCGCCTGCCCACCCCTCTGTGACTAGTCGTAAACATAGTGCAGAATGTTCAGGGTAGCAGCATGGAGGGATATGTGGATCTATGTGGATGGTTTTAGATGAAATTTTGAGAAAATTAGTTGGATGAAAAAAATAATGGACGAAATGTGTGATTAATATTTTTGGAGGTACTTACTTGATCGAGAAAGAAATAGTACGCTTCTCCAAATGTTTAAATATAGATTCATTTCAGTATGTTTGACGTTTTTCTGAGCATTTTGTTAGCTGTTTGGCAAAAAGACGCCGACGGCCAGCCTGGTCGCAAGTGAAAAGTGTTTACCATGACAGCCTATCGCCTTGCCATGGAAAATACGCTGTCATAACTATTGATATACAGGGTGTAACAGGATCCTTCACGAAGCCGTCAACCAAGCATCATGTACATCAAACTAAGTAACTTTACGCAAAAATGATTGCTGGGAAACGTCTTTTTTTTTAGGGTGAAAAATCGCCTTTTACGGTAGAACTCAATGTAACGCACTCAAAACATTATGCTGATGGATGGATTGAATAGTACGGGGGTCGTGGAGGTGTTTAGGAAGTAAAAATCTTACATTAAAAATAAACTTGTGAAAAGTTGGAACTTTGACCCCCAATATCTCCGTAACTAAAAGGTTGTCAGGTAGGTATGGTCTAGAACAAAAAAAAATGATCGCAATTACGTGGAGAACAAGTGCCTTTCGGCTTCGTTAAGGTTCTTGTTACACCCTTTATGTATCTGCCAACAGAACTACCAATTCTAAGTTCTGTTTTGAACTCTCGGCTAAAGACATAAGATTTAAATAAATGAACCAGTTGTAAAAAAAGTACTGGTATTCAGCTGCATCTGGTTACATTGGAAGCCGAACCCAACATGGTTTGGAAAAGGCTAGGCGGATGATGAATGAAGTTATAAAAAGTTGGTGGTATTATACAGGGTTAGTTTCCAAAGACCAGCCAAATTCTCAGATATAATGCAGTACATCATTCTGAGTCCCCCCACATAGAATTTTTTCTTCAGTTATTAAAAAAAAAATCTGCTGTTTCCTACAAAAGTGCAATACCTACATGGTCAAAATGTATGGAACAGCTGTTTTTTTTTTTAAATAACCGATGAAAAATGTCTATGTGTGCTCAGAATGTCGTACTGCATCATATCTGATCTGAGAATATGGCTGGTCTTTGGAAACTAACCCTGTATAAGGTTCCATTAAAATAGATGGACAAATTTTAACACAGCGTTCAGTACGTCTAACCAATGATATCCAAGCAAAAAAAACACTGATTAAAGTGATTTTATTTTGACCTAAAATAATAAATTGCCGGCGGCACTCTAGAATAAGCACATCCATTAGGTCAAAATAAAATCACTTTAATCAGTGTTTTTGTTTTGCTTGGATATCTTTTGTCAGACGTACTGAACCCTGTGTTAAAATTTGTCCATCTATTTTAATAGGACCTTATATACTGGTATATTATATGCACCCACAAACCATCTATTGCCTTTTTAAGGCGTGCAAATTAATATTTAACACATAAACCAAGTACTGCTAAGTAGTTAAAGTTGTAGCATAATTTCATTAAACACTGTCGTAAGCTTTCACGGTTCATAACTAAACTCATACTTTCACTTACAGGATATCTTCCGTGGTAGTCCATTATTTTGAGCTCCCGATATTAAAGCGTCGAAATGTCGGGAGCTCAGCATCAACAACCACGGAAGATATCACGTAAGTAACAGTTTAAGTTTAATTTCAGTAAAATTCTATTAGCAAATACGAAGTAACAATTTTGTATGGCAGCCATTCAGCAATATTTTGAGTGCCGTATTATGGGTGACATTTCATCGAGACATATGAGCGGAACATTTTTTGGTAGCGCCTTCCTGGTCGCAACGCCATAGGATCGCATTGCCTCTTTAGACAGCTTCAAAAAAGTGTGTAATACGGGTCGTTGTACTGGTTATCTATCTATCTATTTGACCAGTACTGTCATACAGCTGCCTTCGTAGCATGGCAATACTATCTCTATTCTACCAAGAATCGACAAAGCTCTTTGACAACTTGACATGTCTGTCATACATTTTTAACATCGCCATGCTTGCGACGATAGAAATCTTTCCACAATCTGTCATTTTTTTCGATTCTTCGTCGACAAAACCCGTTTCTACGGTGGTCGTTCTACGCGGGCAGGACACAGGCCGTCTCTCTCCGTTTTCCATAGACTTCTGTCCTCTTGTCTGTTAATAACATCACACCTAATGGGTTACAGAGCGAACATTGGGAGTATTGCCACACAAAAAAATTTGATCCCGAACGTTTTTGACTTTGACACATGAATGCGATGACAAGCAGACGTATGGCACTAGACGATTTGTTACTATGTAGTTACAAGAACATATTAGATTACGATTTTGTTCGTCTTGTCCCGTCTATAGTTCGTAAATATTTGAATGTCTTTGACTAAAAATGATATTATAAAAAAATCTTCTGGACTTTCAGAGAAACGTAGATGTTGTCGCTTTAATAAAAAATAAAGGATTGCCGCACTTGCGTAGGTTGGCCTATGGATGAGTGACCACTTAATACATACCGAGTTTCCTTCGTGCCTCGGAAAGAATGTTCAGCCGTCGGTCCCGGCTGTTATTTGTAGATCTTTGACCATCGTCACAGGCCATTCGACCATTGGCCATTTCGGCCCAGTGGCCCGAAATTCCGACAACCAGTCTTAACAAGGGTTATCGTATTACCTAGTACTAACTGAGTTGTGGAGGTCAGATAGGCAGCCGCTCCATGTAAAATACTGATATACAGATGCATCTGGTTAGACTGGAAGCCGTACCCAACAATTTTTTGGGAAAAGGCTAGGCAGATAATGAAGTGTTCAAGAGAACTTGTCATGCAAAAGATTTGTCAATAACACGCGCGTCGTGTAAATGACATGACATGGAAGCTGTATCAGACATGAGTATTCTAAACTAGCTGTTGCTCGCGGCTTCGCTCGCTTTTTGGTCGGAAAGTATCCCGCGGGTACACTGTTAATATAGCCTATGGCACTCGGGGATAATGTAGCTTCCTATTAGTGAAAGAATTTTCAAAATTGATTCAGTAGATCTAGAGATTACCCCCTACATACAAACTTACAAACTTTACCTCTTTATAATAATATTATAAAAGTATAGATTATTTACTAGTAGACACAACATGTAGTACATAGAATATTGTGTTTTATACCTCAGTGGAAATGCGGGAAAAGTTGTTTTTATCACCGATGATTTTCGTGGAAGAAAAATAGCCTCAAAAAACCTGATCTGGCAATTTTCAAAGACCATTATTGTCAACACGTGGTGTTCAACGTTTGTTTTTTTCTCTGCATGTGTAGAGGTATTGTCACTGCAGTAAAACACCTAGGAAATTCCTATTTACAGCATAGATACCTGCAAAGACAAATCAATAAAAAATACGGTCCCAACTCGATGTCACAACTAAAATGGCTGCCAGGGAAACTTTTTAAAACTGACTGCTTTATAGACAAAGGAAACTGGCCTGACAGCCTATGTATTCATCCTATGTATAGTTTGTCTTTTCCGTGTTTAGACCACGCCCAAAGTGGGCGGGGCGGTAAGTGGGCGTGTTGGGAAGTGTGCAAGATGTTGGAAGAGGTTTGATGTGGTAGTTTGTTTTATAGGACTTGAGGTACAGGAATTCATTATATCGGATTTCTTTAAACTCTGATCACACTGAGATGAATTCCGTATTTAATGTAGTTAGTGCCTAACCTGGTGTCAGAGTTTTTATGCCTCCCATGGGCCCCTTGATTTGGCTTTACATGCTGTCGAGAAAAATCAAAGCATTTATTTCAGTTAGACCATAACAGGCACTTTTGAACGTCAGAAAAACAAAGGCGAAGCTACAGTCACAGACACAAGGCATAATAGCTTGTGAAAGTACTGTAGTTGCCCATTCCAAAGCGTAGATCTTTATGGAGAAGAATGGGCAAGAAACTCCATGGACACTCTTTTCAATCAAAATATTGTTACAAGATCTTGGTCACATCATTCATGTTGAGATTATACATATATGTGAGAATGATGTAGAAAGACGTGCACATTAAGAGCGTCCAGAAATATCTCTCAGGCACATGAGTCCGTCTTGGGTTCGAACTAGAGACCTATGACTTGGCAGTCTGGCGGTCACACCATTAAGCTATCACTGCTATACGACCCATTATTATTCGCACCAGTTAGACCACCTCCATACTACAAGTTAGTTGAACGAGGAGCAGTTACCACTACGTAAATACAAAAACTACATTCATTACAAAGTCAGTTTACCTCCACCAGCAACCCAAGAAGCAACATTATTGCATCTTCTTCTTCGTGTCGCTGAGACGACATTACAGTTTATTGACCCAAAACTTCGCCACTTCCGTAACATCGCCGGTGGCAGCACAGAGGTCGCGCCGACTGCATGTTTTATCGCATCGAGAATATAGTTCATTGTGACTTTGAGAGTGGGTGTACAATCAAAGGTAAAATATTTTTGAAAGGACTATAAAAACCAGAAATAAAATAATTTAACCTTAAAAGAACTGCGTGAAGTGCGTTACAAAGTTTCTGGGTGCAATCCAATGTACACATGAAGAACTGTGTGGAAATTTCCTCATCGTCTCCAATGAAAAGGGAGAGAGGTTCATAGTGATCATCACTTGGCGAGTTTTTATATACAATAAAGAGTTCTGCACGGGTAGCGTCAGTTGAAACCAACAAGAACGGTCATTGTATATCAAAACTCGCCCAGTGATGATCACTATGAACGCCACTATGAACTGTCAACAGAGATAAGCAATAGCCCTACTGAACTGTGTTGTATCTGTTGGGCTGCTCCGACAGTTGTGAGGTTTCTGCGATGTGGGATTTTAAGTGGCGTAATGTACGAGGCTAAATTCCTTTGTGACGTTGTAGATATCGCCACTAGTAAATTGTCAAGTGGATCCTGGCGCATTCTTTAGGCGTGAGAGAACTCCACGCTACAGGCCAAAATAAAAAATAAATGTATGAGACTATGCTCATAAGACCGTTCCGTCACCGACTAACATTGTCGCGTGCCATGCACGTAGCGTATCGGCACCGGAAAAATATGCTCGCCGACAATTTGTTGATACTCTGTGCATGGCACGCGACGGTGACGGAACAGTCTAGTGGGCATAGTCTCATATATTTTAATGCAAAGAATATAGACTTTAACCCTCCTATTAATAAACACAGACTAAAGTTATTCCAAGTTTAAACCTTTGAAAATGTATGGTTATTCCTTTGTTATTCCTGGTGTAATTTTATTCCGTGTTTATTAATAAGAGGGTAAATGCGTAAGATGACCGTTCTAAACCCGTTATAAACGATTATGATACGCTGTTGAGACGTTCTAGTGGGCATAGTTGCTCTTGTCATGTTTCTTTCTGAGCCTGATACGTTCATAGCACGGTCATGGTATGGTACAATGTAGTGGGTAGACTCCCTATACGACACTTTCATGATACATTTTTGCCGGTAAAAATCAATAACTAAGAGTTATTGATTTTTACCGAGTGAACATAATAAATCACTATTATTTTCTGTAATTTCAGACCTTTTTACCCGACTACAGCAAAGCCAAAAGAAAAGGTTATGATTTTAGCAGTCCGTGTGTTTGTTTGTTTGTAACATTTTTATGTTCCACCGCCTTAACTAACTGCTGAGCCGATTTTGATGAATGAGGTGTCAGTCGATTCCTTATAGTCTAGTATCATTTTTTTTTAACACCGTCTTGTCCTCAAACTACCTTCCCTACACCTCACCTCTGCTCATTCCCTTCATCCCTCCACGACACTTCCCAGTAGGCGTCCCACCGTCACCTCATTGGCCGCTAAAATGTAACACAAAAATCAATATTCGCGTAGCCGCTACCATGAATGTTTGATTCTACCAAGTAGTACATTTTATTGCCCCGAGCTCCAGGATTTATCATTACGACCTCACCTCAGGGGGTAAGGTTGTGTCATATTTTTTCTGGTATTGCTGGAGAGGAAATGGATTGGCATGGTTATAGGGTTTCGGGAATCGGAGGTGGATTGGATTTTTTTTTTCTTGTTAAAATATTATGGTATTAAATACTTGTGAGGTAATGTACTCTTTTTGAACATCATTTTCCACCACCAGCAATACCTTTTTTATTGTGCTCGCATCTCAAACAAAAAAAAACAAAGACACACCTGCATGATAGCCTATTGGTGTGACCGTCGGACTGACATGTCATAGGTCTCGAGTTCAAACCCAAGACACGCACCTCTAAATTTTTCGGATCCATGTGCGTATTGTATAATTAGCACTTGTTTCGGTGAAGGAAAACATCGTAAGAAAACCAGCATGCCTGGGAGATTTTTCTTGACGGCATGTAAAGCCAAGTCAGAGGCCCATGGGCGACATAAAAACTTTGACACCAGGTTAAGCACTTACCACACGATAAAAAAGATACATAAATATACTCAGATGCGTCGTAGTTGTCCCAGGTCTGATATAGAATTAAGTAGTATCCATGTCTGACTCGGAACAAGAAAAAAAAAAAATGGTGTAACCGGACCCTTTATGGTGTAAACGGCCGTCAACTAAGCATACTGTACACCAAACTAAGTAACTCCATGCATCGCTGACAAACGGCCTTTTATTTGGGGTGAAAAATTACGTTCGACGGTAAAACTCAAGGTAACTCACTCAAAACATTAAGCGGATGGGTGTATTGAATAGTGAGACGGGTAATGGAGATATTTAAAGTAAAGTGAAATGCTTAAAAACTGGCTAACTAACTAACCTACGTACTTATTTAAGAAAATGAAAATGTTGGAACTGTGACCCCCAATATCTCCGTAACTAGAAGGTTCCCAGGTATGGTCTAGAACAAAAAACTGATCGCAATGACGGGGAGAACAAGTGCCTTTCAGCTTCGTTAAGGGTCTTTTTACATTGTGTACGCATCCAAGTTTACTAGGAAAATGTTTTTCCAGTAGGTACTGCACGTTCGAAAACGCACGTTCGAAAAGTATTTTACTACATATCAGATTATCTGTCTGATAAGATTAGTAATTACCAGCCATGGCAACTTTTAAGAATAGACCTATCATTAGTCATCATCATCTATATAACCTGTTCCCAACTACATTGCCGTCGGCTTTCAGTTCTTCTTAGCGTATCGATGACATATATTTATTAAATATGTTTGGCCCAGAATTCAGCTATGCGAACTGCGCTCGTTAATGCAGCCATAAAATCGTCAACTGCGCAAGTGTTCATTCAGTGCAAGATTCAGTGCAAGATGGGAGATGGACTTTTGTCTGTGGAGTCAAACCGCATACACATTTGAGATCTACAGGGCTATTGCGTATGTCTGTTGACAGTTCATAGTGATCATCACTTGGCGAGTTTTGATATACAATGACCGTTTTTGTTGGTTTCAACTGATGCTACCCGTGCAGAACTGTCATTATATATCAAAACTCACCAACCTATGTTCACCTCGTCATCTGAGATACGCAATAGCCCTGCTGAGCCTTTGCTACGGCCGTCTTGGGTTCGGATTCTATTCAGAGATTTCCAAGTCGGCCACGGCAAAGCATGCCCAGGTGGAAGGCTATCAGACGGCTCTATGAAGCCGTCAGGGAGCTTAAGCAGTTGCGGGACTGTTCGAAAGAGATACCGCGGCCCTGGAACACAAAGGGCAAAAGAAGGAACATGATGGATGGGTTTTAGTCAGTACAAGTCTGACACGGGAGTGTCACTCCCTTCCGCTCCACCCAGAGTGAGAGGGGTCATTTGATGATTTCCCATCCGTAAAAAAAGGGGGTCTTATGCAGCTCCCACCAGAGATCACATCTCGTTGCGGAGGCATTGCTATGAGCTGGACTAGCTAGGCCAACGCACCCAAAAAAGCTTTTACGGCTTTTCAGCCTCCTGGGCACTGAAACATAAATCAAAATCAAAAATCAAAATATTTTTATTTTACATAGGCCTAGACGTTTCCTATGGAGAAGAACCGGCAAGAAACTCCATGGTTACTATTTTCAAATCATTTGGTGTTACAATAATATCATGTTACAGCATTAGTACTTAAGTATGGGGGGACAGCATAGGCCCGACAATAGGTCGTTGCTTACCTACTGCACAAAAAATTTAAAACAAGATAAAAAGTTAAAAAAAGTTAACGAGCATCTGGGAATCTACAAAGCCAATGTTCACACATTCACAAACAATCTGTAAAAAAGAATCTAAACAAAGGTAAGAAAATATTGTAAAATAGTAAATTACATAAGTGACACAAATAGTTAAGTAGCATAGTTGTGCATTGGGTGGCGTGAGTCAGCTTGTAGCTTTGCCCTCTCGGTGCGACTGGGTATTTAACCGTCTGCATAATACCAGTATTTTACACAGAGCAATTAGCCTATCTGTACTCCACAACCCAGTTAGTATTGGGTAATACGATAATTCATGATTAGACTAGCTGTGTGACTTTAGGAATATAGTGTTAAATAGCAGAAAAAACATCTATAGATACTAATATTATAAAGCTGAAGAGTTTGTGTGTTTGGTTGGTTGAAATCGCTAATCTCAGGAACTACTGTTCGAATTTCAAAAATATGTTGGTGTTGGATAGCCCTTTTAACAAGGAAGGCTATAGGCTTTATAACATCACGTTACGACCAATAGGAGCGGAGCATCATATCATATCATATATTTATTCATAAAACAATTTACAGGGTATTCGAATTTTACAAAATAATTACATTTCTAATCTTAACCGAAGCAATAACCAAATATAACAAAAATAAATAAAAATATTACTATGTAATCAATGTAAAATGTTGCAAAAATCGGGAATATTGTATTTTTATAATAAAATTTCACGCGGAGGAAAGTCGCGGGCAACAGCCAGTGTAATAAAATAACATAGGTAATATAGAAAACCGTCTAAAAGTTTTATAGAAAATTATAAGAAATGCATGAAATAGTCCTTGTTTTACGACGGTCCTGGCTGCAATAAAATGCATGCGAGGCCGTTAAATGTATCGATAGGGGGACGCTTACGAACTACAACCAACAAAACAGTACGTAAAAGACATGTATTTGGAAACCGACAGAAAGATATAAGAGAAAAAGACACATAAGGACCTGGTTTTAGAAAACTGTACCTAGCTGCTACAGTGGTAACAAAGCCCAGCATAGTTTGGTTAAACGACCACAAAATCATAGTTTGACCTGCGAGATGCCATTATCAAAAATAAAAACAAGCTGAAATGTTTGCCCGGAAAGAAAATACTACCACCGTACTTAATTTTGCTTATCTGTATACAGAGTATAAGAAACAGCCCTCCACAAACTGACAGGGTTCATCCAGCTCCTTATTTTGAATCACCACCGGAATTTTCTCCGGAAAATTTACATATTTTTAAATCGATCTTTCAGTTATGTTTATGTCAATGTAAAATTACATTCTCTGTACGCAGCACTCCATTTATGTAAATATTACAGCTAAAATCAAAAATCCAACAATGGATGTAGAAATACTCTAACGAATGACACGTGAAATCAGCTATTCACTTCCTGCCTAGCTACAGAGTTCATCGAACTCATCGTCGCGCTTGCCGTTCGCTACGTGCGTTTTGTCGCGGTAACGATACATTGCGTATGAGGAAATAAAACAAATCAAATTTATTGAGTTTCCTTATCATTCCTCAAATAATTTCATTTTTTTTTTTTTTTTTTTTTAATTTGATTATGGGGTGAATTCAGTATATCATACTAATCTTAGTATGATATACTGAATTCACCCCATCAGTCTATGGAGGGCTGTCCCTTAGTTATTGTATAGTGGCTGACTGATTGGTTGCTACGCCTCGTGTGCGATTTCGATTCATACCTAACAAATATTTGTACCTATGGCCTACATGTAGTTCCGGGTCTGGCTGTATGTGAGTTTAAATGTTTGTAAACGCACCCACGATACAGGAGAAATTCATAGCGGATCATCATCATCATCATTTCAGCCGAAAGACGTCCACTGCTGGACATAGGCCTCCCCCAAGTGTCGCCACACTGACCGGTCCCGTGCAACTCGCATCCAGCGGATCCCCGCAACCTTCACCAGGTCATCGGTCCACCTAGTGGGAGGCCTTCCAACGCAACGTCTTCCGGTTCGCGGTCGCCACTCCAGAACTTTTCGGCCCCATCGGCCATCCGTTCTGCGAGCAATGTGCCCTGCCCACTGCCACTTCAGTTTGGCAATTCTTCGGGCTACGTCGGTAACCTTGGTTCTCTTGCGGATGTCTTAATTTCTGATTCGATCACGCAAGGAAACTCCGAGCATAGCCCTCTCCACTGCCCTTTGGGTGACTTTAAGCCTTCGAATGAGGCCCATTGCCATAGCGGATACATTAAAATAAAAACATCACTGTCTGCGCCTAAACATGTGGAAATCTTAATACATTAGTGCCTCTTTCAGTTGATAAAATTTCATAGGCACCTTGAAGCCTGCGGTCATAGAATCAGACTTTTAGAATTATGCAAGAAAATTCTTTACTTTCCATATTATACCGTACTGTCTGCATTACGTTGACATTTACGACGATTTGAGCACTCAGACTTCTTTTTCGTTTCATTTCGATTAACTCAGATTTTGTTTTTGTTTTGTTTTTACCGTCATTCAAATTCCGAAAAGTTTTGATTCCGTTCCCGTTTTGAGTCCGGGTAGGAAATAAAACGATCTGCACAATCAAAAGGTGTGATGACTCACACACACTGTTAAACTTTGTTACAAAGTCGCTCAATTTTGCTAGCTGACAACATACATTACAGAATGGTTCAAGCTTAAAGTAATAAAATAATTATTATTATAAAACGGGGCAAATTTTAATATAAAAATTCTGCAAATAGAATTGGCCCCGCTTGCTTCAAACTTATATTTCATTAAAAATTTGCTTGTTTTTTGCTTGGCAGTTTTTTTTTGTTTTTTTTTTTATGCAGTCGTTTTGTAACAATTTGTGTTAAGACAGTAATATAAACGTGATATGATGCATATATTTTTGAAACGGTATTTTCACTAGCTTTCATTAGATACTTATATTGCTATAGTAAGAAAATAAATAAACCCCTCCCCTGTTTTTCATTTGCCGGCGCCATTTTCAAAATTTATATAACGTCACTACTACAATTCTGACGAATTCTATGTAAAAAACCGTCCAGCGGTTTGGGCTGTGGTGCGTGCCAAGGAATGGACATACATATACATACGCTCGAAAAACATTACCCTCCTTCTGACGCACTCGGGCAAAAACATCTACAAACTATAAACAACTCCTTTGTGTATTTTCTTCACGAAAACTATTAAAATTCGACTACCGCGCCATTCTCCTTCAATAAACTTACACAAAACTTAATACAAGTCTTTTAAACATAATTTAAATTTTAAATTTTTTAACTACCAATAAAAACTTTCAGTCAATTAATATGCTAACCGTTTTTTCGGGACATTATAGTTAACTTCGTAGTTATTGAAATTTTTATAACTACGTTTAATATCAAATAGTTATGGGGTAACACTAGTTTTGGGCTATGGTTCTGCTTGTTGTATTTGGAAAATAAAGGAGAAACCTTTAAAACGGCTTTTAGTCAATTATGAATATTCAAAAAATTATACAGAACTAGTTTTTGCTCGCGGCTTCGCTCGCGTTAATTTAGAATTTGACAATCAATTTGGGTTGTACTCTGCTTGAATTCAATCATGATTCGAAAGACACGTGGCGCCATCCATTATCATAAGAACGTTATTGTTGTTTTCCTTGGGGACAGTACTTTTTTTCGGGATGCAAGGTTAAACCGCATCGCTTCTGTATACCTGACAACGTATATGCAAAATTTCAGGATGATCGGTTCAGTGGTTTAGGCGCGAAAAGGTAACAAACAAACTTACTTTGGCATTTATAATATTAAGTTAGGATAGGTACTGATACTGTTAGCCGGCGTCATCCCACCGCTGGGCAAAGGCCTCTCCCCATGACTTGACCAGTTGTTTTGATCCAGAGCTACTGCGAGCCACTGGTCGTTTGTTTTATCCAGCTCATCCCGCCTCTTCTACGAGGTCTGCCGCGACGCCTTCTGGCTGTATCAGGGCTCCTGAAAGTGGTTATTTTGGCCAGCTCATTGGGCATGCGGTAGACGTGCACCTTCCAGTCCCACTTCAGTTTAGCAGCTTTTTGAAAAACGTCAGTAATTTGTGTTTTGGAGCGCAGTGTGGTACATGGTCGGTAAGTTTGACGCCTAGGATACTGCGCTGCGCGTTGGCAGACCTTGAGCTTGGACTTTTGAATGTTTGTCAAAGACCAAGTCTGGGATCCATAGGTCAAAATGGGAAGAATGCACTTGTCCATGATTTTTCGCTTTAGTGACAAACGAAGGTTTCCCTTCGTAAGCTCCTTCATTGACCAGTAACTCTTCCAGGTATTTTCGATTCGTCTTGTGACTTCCTTGTCTTGCCTGGACTGGAAAGAAACTAACTGGCCCAAGTAGATGTATTCATGGACATATTGCAATTCTTCACCTTTCATTCTGATCCTATGCTTAGTGGTGTTTGACATCAGTTTGGTCTTTGATATGTTCATCGCCATCGGATGATAGGATTTTACTTTATATATTTCTTACTAAATCCATGTGTAGGTTACATTTCGGAAAGTGTGCTTTGGAATTACAAAATCTAATTCCACCATCCCGATTCATTGTATCATCGGATGAGGAGAGATACCGCGAAGCGTCACCGCTATAAGGCTAAAGTCTCGTGGACCCGAACAAAGCGCTTTGCGTCCACATTTATTGTGCGAGCCGTCAGTCTGTGGAATCTACTGCCGGTTTCTCTGTTTCCCGATCATTATAATCTGGATCTCTTCAAAGTTCGAGTAAATCCGTTTCTTCTAGGCAAGCGTGCTCCACCACAGGCCGCGTCATCGCTTCACATCAGGCAAGTTGAAGACAAACGTAAGCCTATTTAGCATACGACGGCTTAACGTGCTTTCCGAGGTACGGAGAAAACTCGAAATGTAATGGGTGGTCACCCATCCACGGACCAACCTAGGCAAGCGCGGCTTAACCTGAAGATTGACCCCGATCGGCTATTATTATTTTCGCCACGTGCTCCTTGAGTTTTTATAGCCGTATATATGTCTTGATTCCTTTTTAATTTTTTTTTTATTTGATTTCTTTTATACCAAGAGCTCACAAGTCAAATTCATGACCCTTCCTTCCATCTTCCTACGCCAATATTCAATAAAAACCCTGATACATCCAGACAAACAACTCCATATTCTAAAAACAGATATAAAAGCAACAAGTAACGCCAAACTAATAAGAAAAACGGTTGTATTTGTGTCTGTTTGTCAGACTCGACTGTAAGCCGCGCTCGAGTAAGCGGGGGTTAAAAATATGGGGGTGATAGGGTTAGGGTGGACATTCCAAATGAAAAGTTTTACAGTTTTTTAAAGATTCAAATATCATTATATAAGGGTAAGGTTTTCTTTTGCTTTTTAGCCAAATTGTTTTCACCCTTTGACCATTCAGCTTTTGACTGAGGTAGATTGGACGCAAAAAGCCGAAAACAGTAAAAATGTTTTGTTTATATATTGTTTTTTGGCTATTACATATCATATTAGCCCCTTAACACAAAAAAGCGGGAAGTCGAGTCAAAAAAAAACCCTTCAACAAGCCGCATGAGGAGGTTGATTTCGAAGAAGGTTTAACCCTTATTTTTTTCAACCCCTTGGATCAAAAAACTTTTTAGACAAAAGTTGTAGAGGTTAATTTGCAGAATATTATAAATTTTAAACCAACTTGATTATTTTTACAGCTAAAAAATGGTTGTAAATTTAAAATAAATTTAATTTTTCAAATCATCGTGAGGAAACCTGGACTTATAAAAAAGTCTGAAATCGCCAACCCGTCTTGAGCAAGCGTGGTGATCAATGCTCGTGCCTTGTCTGTTGAGGAGAGGCCTTTGCCCAGCAGTGGGACAGTAAAAGACTGGTATTATTTATAAGATTTATCGCTAAGATGAATAGATGGCGCTGCCGTCGCGTAAACACTAAGTTCCCTATCGAAAGTTTTTAATAAATTGATTTAATTATAAATACCAAACTACTAATTACGTATTGTGAGTTAAAGTGAACATTAACCGATAAATATATCGTACAAGTGTTATCTTGAAGAACAATCTCAGCTTAGATGTAAACAAACGTTTTAAACACAGTGACAGTGCATAAACAGTTAAAAGTATAAAATACAATAATTCTACCAAATAATATTATCACGAATTCCGCATCAGTGAAGTTCTGTTCATCGTTAAGCAGTGACATTCCATACTTTGGTGATTGTGATAAAACTTTGGTGAACAATAACGGATGACGGTTTTTTCTTTTCTACAATTCAAACTTCTTGTCAGCGCTTCATGCGGACAGTAGCTGAACTAAAGCCTAGAACTGTTTTATCGACTTCAGTTAAGAGGCATCTAGCGACAAATAGCTAAACTATGAGTGGAACCAAAAACGTCACCATGAGACGCGCACGCGCGCGTTCGACCTCCGATATGAACTTGGACGACACTCTAGATGGCACTGCATGCAGTATGCCAGAATTATCGGATGAAGATATTGATTTAGTTACTGAATTAAAGAAACAAATTGATGAGCTCACAATAAAGTTATGTTGTGCAAATGGGGAAATAGACGCTTTAAGCCTTGAAAATGCAAACCTAAAGAAGGAAATTGAAAATCAAAGTCGAAAGATGTCCCTGTATAAACAAATAGCTAGTACAAGTACATCTAAATCTCCAACACCTAAAAAAAATGTGAAAAAACAATCCAAACAAGCGGGATGTAAAAATAAAGAAACGCAAACTGAATCGGTCATATCAACGACAGAAAAAGTGACTAACAGCAATGATGGGCAGCAAAATATTAGTACACATTCCAGTCCACAGATGGCGACGAAAGCTGCGAATGTGCAAAGGACAAAGCAGAATACACAAACAAACAACAATAAATTGAAAAATAACCTTTGTATTTTTAGTACTAACAAAACTAATAAGAATATATTAACTTTAGCACAAGATTATTTTCAGGACAGATATCAAATATGTCATTATCTTACACCGGGCGCAAGTATTATGCATCTTTTGAGTGATATTCAGTCAAAACTCAGGTATTTTACCAAGAATGATTTCTGTATAATTATGATCGGCGAGGAAGAGTTTAAAACTACAAAATGTTACTTTGACATAATAACATTCATGAAAAACACATTGCTGGATATAAATAACACAAATATAATTATAACGTTGCCAACTTTTAAATTTAACAATAACTTTAATATTTTATATAATTCTCGACTAGAAATTTTCAACAACATGCTATATATAGACAATTTTGCGCATAAATACGCATATATCCTGGACTCTAATTTGAATCTAAGCTATCATCAATCTACGTATACAAGATCGGGAGCTTTAAAAGATTACGCCATGAAAACTATCTTTGAGGACTTGTACAACCTTCTAGAAATTTTAGAAGAAAATACGCTTAATTCAATAAATGAGCCAAAAGAATTGTTTTTTCTCCAATAAATTTATAAGCATTTTACACCAAAATATTGCAGGTTTGTTAAATAAATCAAATGCACTTACTGTATGCTTAAATGAACTTGGTGATAAAAATATAAATGTGGATGTAGTTTGTATCACCGAGCATTTCATCATGAAGGGACTCGAAAAACAACTATGCATACCAAACTACAGTTTGGCTGCATGTTATAGTAGACAGGATAAAAAGAGAGGGGGAGCGTGTATTATTATAAATAACTGCCACCAATGGAAAGAAATACCTCAAATAGCTAGATTGTCATCACCAGGGGTTTTTGAGTGTTGTGGCGTTGAGCTAATTAATTATAAATTGATTGTCATATGTCTCTATAGAGTACCATATACTAAGAATATAACTGAATGTTTTAATAGACTTGAATTGTTGCTCAAATCTGTATCCAACCGGCTTAATAAGAATATTGTGATTGCAGGCGATTTTAATATCGATATTTTAAAACCGAATAGAAATTCAGTTTCACTTGAGTGTATGTTACTAAATTACAACTTAAAACTTGCTCTTAAACAACCTACTCGAATGGCTAGTAAGACATGTATAGATAATTTTGCGCATAATTTTAAAAATACAGTGAAAACAGACGTCTTGGAGTTTGCATTGTCAGACCATACAGCTCAGCTGCTTCAATGTCCAGTACCCACTGTATGTAGAATAAAATACTGGCATATAACTAGAAGGGATTACTGCAAAGAAAATATAGCTAAATTTAAAAACTGTATAAACCGTCTCAAATTTTCGGAGATATATCTTACTGAAGAGCCTAATTTGGCTTATAATGAATTTATGAACACATTTAAATTGTTCTACGATTTATGCTTTCCGTTCAAAGAAACTAAAATCAACACATTTAATAAACCCAAATGGCTATCAAATGGTATTAAATTGTGCAGTAAGAAAAAAACAAAACTCTTATGGCAATTTAGATTGAATCCTAACCACGAAAATAAAAAGAAATTTGCTACTTATTCTAAATTGTATAGTAAAATTATTAATCTAACACAGAAAGCACAGAATAATTACAAAATACAACAGTCAAAAAATAAATCAAAGACGACATGGCAAATAATTAATCGGACAAATAACAATATTCCTAAACAGCAAATTGAAAAACTAAGAATTGGTAATCGAACTATTTACAAACCTTTGGATATCGCTAATGCTTTTAATGACTTTTTTGTTGACAAAATTCATCCAAAATTAGATGCTGAATATAAACCAAAAGCATCCATTAAATCGAGAAGTGTTAAATCAATGTTTATGGCTCCCAGCACACCACAAGACATACATAAAATAATAATGTCATTAAAAAACACTGGTAGTGTAGGTTTTGATGGGATCGCCACTAAAATATTAAAGTCAGTATCAGTCGAGATTTGCAGTCATCTGAGTCACTTAATCAACCTCAGTATATGTACGGGCGTATATCCAGAAGCTTTAAAAATATCCATAATAAAACCGCTATTTAAGAAAGTAGATAAGGAATTGATGGAAAATTATAGACCCATCTCACTCATACCAGTCATCTCAAAGGTATTCGAAAAGTACATTTACAAACAGTTAGCTAACTTCATTGAAAAGAATAACATATTATGTGAAGAACAAAAAGGATTTAGGCAGCATAGAACCATCGATATGGCAATTTATGACTTTTTGTTTCCTATTATCAGAAATATGGATAAACGATTCCCCATATGTGCCATATTTTGTGATATGACGCAGGCTTTCGATTATGTACATTATAATACATTGTTAAATAAGTTAGAAGCCTACGGCATAAGAGGCAACGTGCTGGAACTAATGAAATCTTATTTAAAAAACAGAACACAGATAACTGAAATTAGTCGCATCAATGTAGTTAGTAAACATGAAGAGATATCACGGTCACGAGAACGCAAAACTACATTCGGTGTTCCACAGGGAAGCGTTGTGGGCCCGTTTGGATTTATATTATATGTTAATGATATGCCCACGTCCATTGAACATCCCTTAACCATGTTTGCTGATGATAGTACCATTACGATCCCTTGCAAAAACGTAAATACATATGAAACGGACATAAATAATTCTCTTGACAATTTAATTAAATGGCTAGATAAAAATAATTTGAATATAAATTTAAGTAAGACTAAGATAATGCATTTCAGACAACGTATGCCTCGTGTACCTAACCTTCACATACATTACAAAAATGATGACATTGATGAAGTGGCTGATACCAAATTTTTAGGACTACAAATAGATTGCAGTTTAAACTGGAAAGCGCATATCGACATGTTGTGTAAAAAATTGAGTTCGTCTGCATTTGCTTTACATAGATTATCCTTCATAGTAGACACAAAAACACTTCTTGCAGCTTATTACGGTATAGCTGAATCTTACTTACGCTACGGTGTCATTTTCTGGGCGAACTCAACCGATAAAGAGACAGCATTTAAGGCTCAAAAAAGATGTCTCCGGTCAATGTTTAAACTAAAAACCACCGACAGTTGCAAGCCATATTTTAAGCAGTACAACATATTGACACTTCCCTGTGTCTATATTCTTGAGGTAGCTATGTTTGTGAAGAACAATCCAAGTCGTTTTGAACGTTTGGCCGATCTTTACCCAAGAAACAGACGTGACAATTCAAAATTAAATAATGTACCGTGTCAAACAACTATGATGAGCAAAAGTATCTATTGCATGGCCCCAGTTGTTTATAATAAATTGCCAAGTGCTTGGAAAGACTTAAAAACGGTGCAATTTAAAAGTATACTTCGTAAATTATTAATAAATAAAACATACTACAGTGTTACTGAGTTTTTAACGGACAATTTTTTATCAAACTACAAATTTTTAATTAATTAATAATGATTTTACTTGTGGAATATGGTGTATTGTCTATGACCTGGAATTTTAATGTTTATTTGTTTATTTATCTTCAGAACACGATTTTTTTAGTACTTTTTATACTGACAATTTAAATTATTGACAATTTTATTTAACGTATCTATAATGTAATAATTAAGTTGATATTTTTAATGAACATTTGAATTTAATTAATTTTATTTAGTGAATTACTTTTATTTAATTAATTTATTAATTTAATGTATAATAATTTAAATTTTAATAATTTTATATAATGATAATGTTTGCATGCCGAATGGTGAAATATGGCAGAACTCTGATGAAAACCTACTACTATCTACTTGTGTATAACCCATATTTGCAAATAAATGCTATTCTATTCTATTCTATTCTATTCTATTCTAAACTTTTAAATTAAAAACTTTTTGTTGATTGTTTGGGCTTTAGGGGGCCTAAAAATTTCACCTTATCTCCCTATGGTGAAATTTTTGGAAAACTCGACTTTAGGTGCAAGGCAATAGGTAGATTTTTCTGACGAAATCTACCTAATACAACCGCCCTGAATATCTTAACAATACAAGTGAAAGTGCAGCAAAGGCTGTAATACTGTTTCTAGGCTACCCTAATATTATCAGTGAAGACTTTTAATTGGCTTTCTTTCACTAAATGTCAACTATCTCAATAAGTAAGTATAATGAAGTAAGTTTTCCTAAGAAATAAAATATAATGAATACATATAAACCTTCCTCTTGAATCACTCTATCTATTTAAAAAAACCGCATCAAAATCCGTTGCGTAGTTTTAAAGATCTAAGCATACATAGGGACAGGACAGCGGGAAGCGACTTTGTTTTATACTAAGTAGTGATAATAAAGGTACAATAATTCAATCACACTACGAACAGTGAGAAATATTAACAGAGAACTCAACAAAAATTTTTTTTTGGTTGTGTCTCTCCTGCTGCTGGATAAGGGACTCCTTCCATTCTTTTCATCAGTCCCGTTTCTTTGACACTTCTCGACAATTCCTAAGAAAGACATCTAAGTCGTTCCGCCATCTTTTTCATCAGTTTTGGGCCGCAGAACCGTCTCATAAAAAAAAAACGTTACAAGACGTAGTCGTATCCACCTTAGCCTAGACTACTCCTTACACCCGGCGTACCCCAGAGATCTGTATAAAATACCAATTATTTGTCGCTACCGGAATATTTAATAGGTCTCCTACACTTTTATATTAATTTTTATACTTACATTATACACTCGTTTGCTGTGTTTTGTTTCTTACTTACTCATTTAGAAATATGACGTGTATTTGTTTTTTTTTTGGCATAAGTACTTTTTCTTTTATTTGTGTTTTTATGTTCTATTTTGAAGTTTTTCCTTGAGTTTATGTAGATTGAGGTTTTGAGTATTTTTAGGTTTGTTTTAGGGATAATGGACCCTACTCAAACTCAATGTTGCCATGGAGGCCCGACACATGATATGCCGCGCATTATCTCCTCCCTGTCGTGTACAACTAACTGCACCCTCCAGGACTTGAGTGAGGTAAATGGAAGAGCTGTCCAGGTGGCTACGCAAGGCGTGCAAATTTTCAGCATTTCTTGGTAGGCACAGAGCACGCAGACGCTTCTATTAGAAAAATCAATAATCCCATCAAAAACACAACACGTACAAAAATGCAAGTCTCACAAAAGAGTATTTGTACCGTAAAAAAAATGTCAAATCTAATGTCTTTAATGAATAGAATGACTTGTCCATCTCACGGCAACATAATCATATAAAAATAATCTACTATTATAAACAGTCCTATCTCCTAATTTAAAATAGCGCTAGCGGTCCAAATTAGATTGTGTAGATTCTATTGCCATTTGTGTTTTTTTTTCACCAGACTGCGTCAGTAGGACGGTAATTTTTTTTATTATTTATTTATATTCACTTAATGGCGAGTAAACTTATAAATTAAGCCCCACAAAACCGTAGTAATGGTTTGACTTCGATAAATATCTGTATTCGATACGCGATGACATAATTATCCACATTTCTTTCTTTATATCAATTATTGTGAGACTGAGTAATATTAGTATGTTATTGAATTATTTTTTTGCTTGTAATGTTATTGAATTTTATTTTATTTTTGTATTATTTTCTATAATTTATTGTACCATGAATGTGTTAGATTTATAATTTTAATGAACGTTATTTTATTATTTACTAGCTTCTGCCCGCGACTTCGTACGCGGATCCTGTTGCTTTTGCCAGCGACAACGGGGTCGTCAAGAAAATCGAAGATCTGAAACGTCTGATGTAGAATTCTGAGGCCCAGGGACGGGAAAACAACGGGACGATTGAAGACGTTCCAGATCTTTCATTTTCGTAAGTCCACAGGAAATGCCCATCAGACTAAACAACTTTTGCTAAGACGTCATTCTGTCGCTGGGCTTTGGAGTTCCACAACAGGATTCCAGATCTCCAAATTTATTCTCACAGCAGAAAATGCTCTTCACGTGGAATAATTTTTGCTATGACACCATTTTTATATCTCTTATACTTTAGCTGTTCTGTTGCGGTTCTGCATCAGATGTTCCAATTTCCAAAATAAATTATAGCCTATATGTTGCCCAGATTTAATACCTATACAACAAAAAAAAAACATTTAAATCCGTCGAGTAGTTCCGAAGATTAGCGTGTACAAAACTGATCTTATGATCCTCAATCTTTTAGCTCCTTTGGAACGTTGGGAAAGATTTGACTTCTTTCTAACTCTTAACTATGCAGTTATAGTTTAATTCTGAAGATACCTGATCAATTAAAATCTAAGTGACTGCTCCCCTGCGTTACCGGGTAGGCTACCGTGTCACGAAAATAAATGAAAAAGGAAATTAAACACTCAAATAACATAAGCCCGAAGGCTTATTTATTTGATAAAATATAATAATAAATGTGAGTTTTGGCCAGTAGAGTCAAATTTTCAATCATTCATCGAATTTTCATCGAAAATCAGTCCTAAACTGTTACCGCCTTCACCGCGTGGAGGTACTTCCAGCTTATGTTATTTTATAATTATACAGTGAAATTAGTGATAGCTTTGATTTCCATATCAGGTGTTCCAGATCTTCAATTTCTTTTTTTTTTTATTTTCAATTCCACAGCGCGTGTGCCAGATCTTCAATTTTTATACGTCAACAGAGAGTGCTCATCAGGCTGAACAACTCTTGCTAAGACGTCATTCCTATATATGTTATAGTGTAGCTGGGCTCTTGGAGTTCCACATCAGCTGTTCCAGATCTTCAAATTTTATACGACAACAGAGAGTGCTCATCAGGCTGAACAACTTTTGCTAAGACGTCATTCCTATATATGTTATAGTGTAGCTTTGCTCTTTGAGTTCCACTTCAGGTGTACCAGATCTTCAAATTTATTCTCTTAGCAGAAAATGGTCATCACGTGGAACAATTTTTGCTATGGTACTATTTTTGTATCTCTTATAGTTTAGCTGGTCTGTTGCGGTGCTGCATCAGATGTTCAAGTTTCCAAAATAAATTATAGCCTATATGTTGCCCAGATTTAATACCTATACAACAAAAAGAAATCATTTAAATCCGTTGAGTATTTCCGAAGATTAGCGTGTACAAACAAACAGACAAACAGACAGATTTTTTTTTTTGGATTCGTGCTCTATTACTGTTTCCAAACCCCCCTCAATAATTATTTTTTTAATATATTCAATGTACAGACACAGTTTTTTTACTGTTTTATTATATGTATATAAATAGATATATATATAGATAGATATAGATTTATAGATTTATGATTTCAAACAAAATGTGAGTTGTTCCTGAATAAATTGAATTGACTGAGTCTCTATACATTTAACTTTTTATGTAATATATTTTTAATTTATTTTTAAAACTATTTCTATTTGATTCACTCCTTATGTCTGCCGGCAGACTGTTCAATAGATATAGTATTCGTTTTTTTAGGGTTCTGTCACCAAAGATTGCCAAGTCATTCTTTTCTGTGCTATGCAGATTTCAGGTTCACAATAAAAAAGTCGAATTAATGTACAGTTCGCTATATTTTTCTAGCCAGCATGACTTGCTTAGCACTTTGGAAGCTACAGGTCACAGAAACCACTGAGAAGTAACATGAGCTCAATTTTAAAGAAACAAGAAGGAAAGGATAAACTTTAATTGACGTCAGTTCCAGCACATAAAATAAAAAAGTAAAAAAAAAAATACGAATTAAAAACTAAAAAAAAGAGAAACGATAAAAGTTTTTTTTTTTCAGAAAAAAAATTGTTAAAAATTCACTCTGTGTATTTCGTGCTGCTATGAGACAACATGAACGAGACCAACAGAACCAGCTTCATTTCAAAGATGTCTGGGAACGATTCCATTCAAGAACATGTGAAAATCACCGTGTACCGGTACATAACATTAGCTGTAATGGTGGCAAACTAGTTGAAAGCAATTTTCTTTTACATTTTAAAATTGAATCTTAACGGATTGTGTCTGGATTATTGGGTGTGTTTCCATTGCACTGAAGATGTTGGCAGAATATTGTAAACAGATGAATACGTACGTCATACTCCTGCCCTTGTAGCATTTTGCTTGGGGTCGGCGCAACACGCTTTTTAACCGACTTTCTTCAAAAAGGACGAGGTTCTCAATTCGGCTGTATTTTTTTATGTTTGTTACCTCATAACTCCGTCATTTATGAACCGATTTGTTTTTTTTTTTTTATGTGGAAGGATACACTTCCTGATTCGTCCCATAGAAATTTCATCATTTCGGTTCAGTAATTAGGTTTTTTTCCTTGAATTTATATTTTTTTCTTATTACTAGGTATGTATGATGACATGATGGTTCCTTAATAACTGCTAGTTACAATGTAAACAATTGTTTCGTTACAAGAGTTTGCGTGGTATACTATAACTAAAAAGGGTAAAATAAAAAACTTTTATCGAAACAAAAACCGACTACGAAAAAGACATTAAAAAGTCTAAAATAACTTTACTTTCAGAAGCCAGTGGCAAAAATGTCAATGAAACAAACGAAATCACCAACTTCCGAAATTAAAGTTATTTTAGATGTTTTTATTGTCTTTTTTGAAGTCGGTTTTTTTTCGCAGATTTTTTTTTTCCATTCTCCCCTGTCAACTGTCACGCTATCATTTACTCCTTTTTCTTTCCTAACATTCCTCTCTCAATCCATCCATCGGTTCCTTGGTCTTCCTCTCCCTCTCAATCCATAAACATTTATATTCATCACTCTTTTTCACATGCGATTCGATATTATAATAACTATAGATTTTATAACAGCCAATGAAAATTGAGAATTGTTATGTTTATGAAATTTTGACTTGAAATCTATCTCCTTAGTGTCGAAATGTGATGTAAAAGATTGTATGGAAAAACCAGAAGTACAAAAAGTTCGTCGAGGTAAAGATTTGAATTTTAAAAACAATTAAATTATCAGTGTGACTTTAATTCTTAAAGATACTACTATTTGCAACAACAACGACCCCATTTTATGTCCAGACAATCACCGTCCATTCCAAAGTTGCCTTGGAGCAATCGTAGAATGTGATAAGTTCGTCTATTGTATCTTTTGAATTTATTTGTTTGTGTACATAACAAAAAGGATTTTATCTATCTGTATTTTCTTTGCACTTTTCTGGCGTAAAAACAAGAACTAATCAAAATTAAATAGAGGACACAACTGGAAAGGGTGTGCGAAGAAAATATTGTAGCTTTAAGTTAATAATCCCGTAAAACAATGAAAACAATTCCCGATTCTGCGATAAAGCACGCACCCGCCATCTTCTTTTACCGTTTGGCGCGAAAACGGCTGTCATCTGTCAAAAGTGACAGGTCGATTTGGCGGGAACGCATAACCCTATCATAGACTGATGTAAAGAGGCTATAATGTTTTAGAAATTAAATGTTATTGGCTATCATTGCTAGATTTCAATGCAAGATTATCAGAGACCCGTTTTTTAAATTGTTGCATTCTCTAAACTTATACAGACGTTAAATAATAATAATAATAATAAATCTTTATTTTCAGATCAGAGATCCATAGGATAAAAATACAAATACAAAACAGTTAAAGAAGTTAAAGAAGTGGTATTTCAAAGATAAAGAGCGAAATATACTGTTGTCAAAAATATTTAGTACAAGAATATTTTTTAATCTATTCTAATAATATATAAGGTAAAGTTTGTGAGTTTGAGAGGTTGTAGGGGTAATATCTAAATCTAATGAACCGATTTCGAAAATTCTTTCATTAATGGGAAGCTACATTATCCCCGAGTGCTATAGGCTGTATTTACAACATGCCAGTGAGATAATTTCCGACCAAAACGCGAACGAAGCCGCGGGCAACAGCTGTTTATTAAAATTCAGATCCCAAACTGAGATCGTTTCGTCGTCGTATCGTATCGTTATTGTATTGGAAGGAAAATTATGAGATTTTAGTGCATGAATATCAGTATATTCTATTTAATTTCAGAATACCAGCAGATTTCATTATTATCATTCAGAGTTACACCACGCATGCTTGAAAAAAATGATCAACCTTGACCATATTTCCCCAAACTAAGAAGTCACAGTACACATAATACAAATTTAATCTATTATCCGTTGTCCAGCGTACATTTACTATACCAATCTAAATATAGACCATCTTCATTCATCTGGATAACAGAACTACCCCTACATCAAAGCACAAATTCGAAATCTAAACGCTACAACGGACTCGCCCGCCGGAAGCGTCCGACACCGCATTTCCGGTCAACCGTTAAATTTGAATTTCGAACTGATAGCGGCATTCCGCTGCAGACTTTTGTTGTGAACGGACGTGTCGCCGGCTGCGGGCGATGCGGAAATTATCACGTGTTTTTGTTTGTTTGAAAATACTCTGGTAACCTCTGGATATGGATGAATGTCGATTATGATTTTATTTCAGTAATGAGGTTCAAATGGAATTGGGCGGGTTAAGTAAACCGCATGCATTACTACTTCTGGGCGGCGGGTGGGTGAATGTCGCCACGCAATGGGTGCCAGAGGAAGGACGTCGCCTCCGAAGGCAGCTCAGAAGGAGGTGGTGAGAAGACTTGGCCTGCACTGCGACGGCTGGGTCAAGGTGGCGCACAAAAAGAGTACCTGGAAAGATATGGGGGAACCTTTGCCCAGCATTGGATCATTCACGGCTTATTAAAAAAAATTCGAATCCTTTCTACTTCTCGTTTTTTTTTATGACAAACTTTTTCCCTCTTTACGACACCTTTGTCTACACGCAGTCTTTAGGGCTGTTCCCTTTCTTAGCGTGATAGATAAATAATTTTTCTCAAGAAGTTTAAAATAGTTCAGCAAATATTACCAAAGAAACAGTTGAACCATACCAAGAAGAGCGTAAAATATAATTTGACGTCAAAATCTCTATCGTTGCAGTCTTACACCCATATCTATAGTCAAGCTATAGTAATTACTTGAGTTAAATTAATTATGCGAACATTTTTATGCATTAAACAAGAATTTAAACGAAATAAGATCCGCCAAAGAAAGCAATGCTAAGGATTGTAACTTTAGACGGATCTAACTTCAAACAATTACTTATCTACAGAATGAAAATCATAAATGTGAAAGTAAGTTTGTTTTTTGGTTTGCAACCTTTTCACGCCTAAACCACTGAACCGATCATCCTGAAATTTTGCATATATTTTGCATGTTGTCAGGTGTACAGAAACGGATATAGGGTACCTTTCATCCCAAAAAAGCACTGTTTCCGAGGAAAACAACAATAACGATCTTATGATAATAGATGGCGCCACGTGTCTTTCGAATCATGATTGAATATTATTATAAAAACTTTAGTAGTGTGCTAAGAGTTTAACTGTCAAATTAAACTCTTAACTCTTTTTTTTTTTTTTGGGCTGGTAACCCTGAACGAAGCAACATCTCTCCTGAACAATAACTTGATAAATAATTATTTAAGACCCGAGATAAATATAGCAAGTTACATAAAAATAATTATTGTGAGATTATCTATCAGTGACAGTGTTATTCAAGTTATAGATCTGCAAACTACGACGATAACAGTGCATACATACAACACGGTGTAAACAAAGTGATTAAGCTTCGGAGATAAATGTTTCGGAGGACAATACATCTCATAGCCATTAAAAAGGTTGGTTATTAACAACATTGTACATTTATTCGAAATTTAAAGCATAATACCAATTATCCGGCCACATAAATAACAATAAGCATCAAGAAAAGCAGTTGTTAATTCAAAACCAGATATGTTTCCAATGTAAACAAAGATCAGCTGGCATAATAACCAATCACAGGCCAACTCGTAACATTGACAGGATAATCTTCGTTCAGAAATTATAAAACCAGGTTTAGATACTTGCAATTTGAGTCTGCGTTCCGTTACACGCAAATATTAATTTCTTAAAATTTGATCAATTAAAATGGAAGAAAGTAACAATATCACCTATCGTAAAATACACAAAACAAGCTCTTTAAATGACATTAGTGCCATTCAGGACAATTCGGACTTATTCGATACAACTATGATGAGTCTGCCGAACACTTCATTAAATAATAGTCAAACGCTACTAGAATTGAATGGAAAAGTTAAGCAATTGGCCGAAGACTTATTAGTAGCCCACCAGGAGATTGAAAACCTCAACACTGAAAACTTTCGCTTAAAATCGGATCTACAAAAATACTTAAAAGTCATAGAAGCCTATAAGAGCATTACCATAACAGACAAAATTGTCACACCTAGATCTGAGCAAAAACGAAAGCAGAACCAAAGGACTCCAATAATACCAGACTCAGGAATCAAACAAGCCTCACCATCTTCATTTACAAAAACAAGTACTATTAAGATAAATGCACAACAATCACCGAAATTGACTGTTACGCCTCAAACTAAACCAAAGCAGCAAATTACAAAAAAATTACAACGGAAACCAGAATTAGTAATAGAACAAAAACAGGACAAACAGAAGCAAGAAACACTAAAAGATCAGAAGACAAACCACAAACAGTCATTTCTAGAAAATAAAGCCCATGGCCAGAATAGAGAAAAGCGAATGGCGAAACATAAAATATGCATATTGAGCACTAACAACAAAAATGACGTGCTGTCCACAGCGGAAAACATCTTCCAAAATAATAACCACACACTGTGCCATTATCTGAAACCACACAGTAACACAAAACACCTATTAAATGGATTGGAGACAAAACTAGCAAATTTTACTATGAATGATTTCTGCATTATACTCCTCGGCGAAGAAGACTTCAACAGAACCAACAATTACTGTGATATTATTTTTCACTTAAGGGATATTCTTCAAACAGTGCAACATACTAACATTATTATTTGTTTACCAACATATAAATATCCGTTTGACACGAGCTTATTCAACTGCCGAGTAGAGACTTTTAATAATCTTTTATATTTAGATATATTAACGCACGGACATGCATTTCTTTTAGACAGTAATCTTAACCTCGAATATGATTGTAGCATGTTTAATAAATACTCTGGTACATTGAATAACCTCGGACTAAGTATTATATTTAAGGACCTACTAGATTTAGTAACTGACATCAATAAGACCGTAGATGCGCAATCTAATGACGTACACAAAACAGACGAAATTTTAATTGACAATAATTTTTTTCTTGACTAACCATCTATATTTCATGCATCAAAACATTGCTGGCTTGCTGGGTAAATGTGATAGTCTAGCGGTCTGTCTAAACGAATTATTAGATAGTAATATAAGCATCGATGTTTTATGCGTCACAGAACATTTCATGGCGGAAGGATATGAAAAAAATCTGAAATTAAACAATTATGATTTTGCTGCCTGTTTTAGTCGAGAGCAAAGCAAAAGAGGTGGTTCATGTATACTCGTGAAGGCGGGTCATCAATGGAGAGAGTTAACTGAAATAGCAAAGTTTGCCTCAACAGGGACTTTTGAATGTTGCGCCATTGAACTAATTGCCCATAAAATTGTATGTGTTTGTATCTATAGAGTACCAAATCCCAATAATTTTAACGAATTTATAGATAAATTGGAACGTTTAGCAAACCTCTTGTTAAAAAAAGGTCACAAAAATATAGTTTTAGTTGGAGATTTTAATGTTGATGTTCTTAAGCAAACTAAACAAAGTATAGAATTTGAAAATCTGTTATTAAGCTTTAACCTCAAACTGGCTCTTTACCAACCAACTCGTCTTAAGAGCCAAACATGCATTGACAATTTTGCGCATAACTTTCGTAAATCTTGTAAAGCCACAGTATTGGAATTAGCGTTGTCGGATCACACAGCACAGTTGCTAAAATGTCCAGTAAGAACACTGTGTACAATTAAACGGTGGACAACGACAAAGAGGGACTATAGTAAGGCTAACATTATTAAATTTAAATCTTATCTACGAAGTTTGACTTTCTCAGAGGTATATGAAGCTAATGATCCAAATGTAGCATACAAGGCGTTTGCTGATATTTTCACATTCTTATATAATCAGTGCTTCCCCGAGATTCGTATAACAATAAATGTAAACAAAAAACAAAAATGGATATCACGTGGAATAAAAAAATGTAGTGAGAACAAAAGGAAATTATTGTGGCAGTTCCGATTAAAACCTACCCAACAAAATAGAACGCGATTTAAAAATTACGCAAAATTATTTAAAAGAATCATTAATCTAACTCAACGAGCACAAAATATATATAAAATCCAGACGTCAAAAAATAAATCCAAGACAACTTGGCAAATAATAAATGAAGCAAAATTAAATTTACCAAAGAATAACATTAATAAACTTAGAATTAATAACGAACTTATCTCGGATGCTAAACTAATTTCAAACTCATTTAACAATTATTTTATCGATAAAATTCAACCAATCCTTAATTCGGAAGACAGTGTCACGAAATATATTGTAAATAGAAAGGATTCCATGTTCATGGCTCCAAGCCTGCCTCTTGATATTTTCAAGATCACGTTAGCGCTTAAAAATACAAATAGTGTGGGCTACGACAATATCAGCACAAAAATTCTCAAAACCGTAGCTGGTGAAGTATGCGAACCTTTAAGTCATATTATAAATTTGTGTATAAGCGAAGGTATTTTTCCAGACGCTCTAAAAAAGTCAGTGATACAGCCATTATTTAAAAAACAGGATAGAGAGTTAATGGAATACTACAGGCCGATTGCACTAATACCAATTGTTTCTAAAATCATTGAAAAATATATATATAAAGAACTGAGTGCTTACTTAGAAGCGAATAAAATTCTCTGTAAAGAACAAAAGGGTTTCAGGAAACAAAAGACCATTAACATGGCTATTTATGACTTTTTACAGAATGTGATAATAAATATGGATAACAATAAACCAGTCTGTGCTATTTTCTGTGACATGACCCAGGCTTTTGATTATGTTCAACACAGTACTTTAATTAAAAAACTAGATGCTTATGGAGTTAGAGGTAATGTACTTGATCTTTTAAAATCCTACTTACGTGACAGAATACAAGTAACAGAAATAAGAAGATTAAATGTCAATACCAAAAAAGAAGAGAAAATCCTATCTGAAGAACGTAAAGTTAGGTATGGCGTTCCACAAGGAAGTGTACTAGGACCACCACTTTTTACACTTTATATTAATGACCTTCCAATGGCGATAGAGCATCCTATGATACTTTTTGCAGATGACAGTACTATATCTATACCTTGTAACCAAAGAGATCTGTATAAAGATGAAATAACGAATACTTTAATAAAAATAATAAAATGGTTGGAAAATAATAATTTAAAAATTAATTTGAATAAAACTGTTATAATTCATTTTAGCAAGCGTACAATGACATTTCCGAATTTTGACATTACATATAAGAATAATATTATTGACACAGTAAATACTACAACATTTTTGGGGCTAACTATAGATTGCAATTTAAACTGGATGGCGCACATAGAGATTCTAAGTAAAAAAATTAGTAGTAATGCGTATGCTTTGAATATTTTGGCGCGAACTGTTAATACTGAGGCGTTATTAACGTCCTACTACGGTCTGACAGAATCTATACTCCGATACGGCGTTATATTTTGGGGTAATTCAACAAACAAGGAGATAGCGTTTAAAGCTCAAAAGAGATGCATCAGAGCCATGTTTAGTTTAAAAACCACGGACAGTTGTAAACCCTATTTCAAACAACATAAAATATTGACATTGCCATCTCTTTACATCTTAGAGACTTTTGTATTTATTAGAAACAATCCAGAGTTATTTCCCCGCATGTCAGATCAATTTCCAAGAAATCGCCGTGATCAAAGTCAGATCTGCCTTCATGCAAGTCGGACAGCATTTATGCGCAAGAGTGTTCTTTGCATGGCTCCAACTATTTATAATAAATTACCAAAAAGTTGGAGGGAGCTTACTAACATAGACTTGAAGACGAAATTAAAACTATTTTTGACGACCAAAGCTTATTATAGCATTAATGAATTTATGGCCGACTCATTTGCAACAAGTTAAAATGTATTTGATATCTTATTTAATTGACATAATGTATTGTAATTTTGACATTTTACTGTAAAGTTTGACATTGTTATAGTTTTCTTATTTTATTTTATTGACATTTTTTACTGTTAATTTGACATTTTCTTTATTTTATTATTATTATTATTAATTTGATTTTTTCCAATGAGTGATATTTGATGTAACCTTCTGAATTATTTTATTTACTGAAAATGGATATATTAGCGTAATAAAAAAAAAAGAAAACAACATAATATATTTGCACGTCGCGTATGTGGCAAACATGTTGCACATAAATTTATAATAATATCCTGCATGCATAATATCATCGTTCTGTATGTATACACATGTTTGAGCAAATAAATATACTTACTTACTTACTTACTTATGTTAGGTTTCGGAATTTTACTAGTCAATTTCCTATGTTTTCAGAAATAATTTTATTTAAATGTATTAATTTAATAGCTTTATTCATGTGAACACATCTTAAATGCTTTATATTTTATTATGTAGACTGGTAACATTAATTCCGTAAGAATGACAATACTTCTATAATTTGATTGGTAAAATGTTTGGCGCGAGAATAAAGCGGTTCTCTGATTGGATCATGAGACTGACGTGGCGTGAAGTCGTGAGCCAATCAGGGAGCTGGATTTTCCCTCCAGAACGGCGGGCTTCTTGGTCAGGGGTTGATGCCCGAGCGATCATTCTGTGGCTGAACGTCAAAAACGACTGATAATTATTAAGCTAGTTGCCGATCCGTTATGGCTGTAATAGTGTGTACTGTGTAATGTAACAAAATTGTTAATAAACCTATTTAAAGTCGTTGGAGTTTTCCTTCAAGTGCTGTAACCTTTTGGACTACTATATTTCAGAAGTGACAAGAACAATTAAAACGTAAGTACACGCCCAAAATTATATGCTTCCTTAGTTTGTTCGTAATTCGTTTCGAAGCCAGTTTAGAATCATACCGTTTTAGTTAACAATATTACCCGTGGTTTCAAGTAAATCTACACGTTACTTATCTAATAGCCGTCAATTATTTTAACTAGTTCCGCTTTATTAGTTAATATTGCCCTTTGTACTCATAATTTTTGGTTGGAGGGTAGATCTACTTTTCCGCAAAACTGAATTAACTCTCGTAAATTCAATTCAATTTATTTATTGGTAATGCTAGGTATGTAGAACAAGGCCACGTTTAACACAGAAATAAATGTTTTACATAATCCTACGCGGTCATAATTTTTGAAAATAAGGACTACTCAATCGTATCCTAGTCAGTGGCTGGACGGTTGGGTTGGATATAAAATAATAAAAGGACGGATGCATCAACAATTGTGAGTTAATAACATTTCCCAGTGCACATGCATTATTGTTTCTTTGGTTTTAACTGGGAACGCATTCATGTGTCATAACTATATGTATACTCTAGTACTCGTATTTCTTTTCCCATTATTACCTATATAGTATATACTCCCTGAGGTTTCCTGTATATAAACCCTATTACGATATTTTTTTTTAGTTAATTTTGATGAGCAACATTGTTTAAAATGAATAATTTTAAAGGTTTAAATTAATATTTCGTGATTATATTTTAGAGATGACATACCTTGTGAATGCCTTGAATTTTATAACATTTCAATTTCTATCGTGTTTTGTGTATTTAACTTGACGTCCCAAATGCGTTAGACTTTTAAAAATTAAATTCTCAAATTCGTGGACGTAAGATTTCAGGCAATGTCGGCCTCCGGGCCGACGAAGGCTCGCAACACCGAGTCGAAGGGGTACCCACTCTGCCACCCGGAGCCGAAGTCGCCTTCGTAGTCGGAGCCCCAGCCATAGTATGCCGGAACCGGATATCGAGCTGCGACGTGAGAGACTACGGATGCTGGAGGAGGTAGTTCGACGAGAACGTGATCACGCATAGTCAAAGACAGAGTCATAGGCATAGTCAAAGACAGAGTCATAGGCATAGTCAAAGACAGAGTCATAGGCATAGTCAAAGACAGAGTCAGAGGCATAGCCAAAGACAGAGTCAGAGGCATAGTCAAAGACAGAGTCAGAGGCATAGTCAAAGACAGAGTCAGAGGCATAGTCAAAGACAGAGTCAGAGGCATAGTCAAAGACAGAGTCAGAGGCATAGTCAAAGACAGAGTCAGAGGCATAGGCAAAGACAGAGTCAGAGGCATATTCAAAGACAGAGTCAGAGGCATAGTCAAAGACAGAGTCAGAGGCATAGTCAAAGACAGAGTCAGAGGCATAGTCAAAGACAGAGTCAGAGGCATAGTCAAAGACAGAGTCAGAGGCATAGTCAAAGACAGAGTCAGAGGCATAGTCAAAGACAGAGTCAGAGGCATAGTCAAAGACAGAGTCAGAGGCATAGGCAAAGACAGAGTCAGAGGCATAGTCAAAGACAGAGTCAGAGGCATAGTCAAAGACAGAGTCAGAGGCATAGTCAAAGACAGAGTCAGAGGCATAGTCAAAGACAGAGTCAGAGGCATAGTCAAAGACAGAGTCAGAGGCATAGTCAAAGACAGAGTCAGAGGCATAGTCAAAGACAGAGTCAGAGGCATAGTCAAAGACAGAGTCAGAGGCATAGTCAAAGACAGAGTCAGAGGCATAGTCAAAGACAGAGTCAGAGGCATAGTCAAAGACAGAGTCAGAGGCATAGTCTAAGCGGAAGATCTCGAAGATATGCATCAGCGAGCTACGGGCGGACAGTTGACGACGGAGCACCTCCGAGGCAGCGAGGCGTCGGGATGCTGGGCTACGGGCGGACAGTCGACGACGGAGCACCTTAGAGGCAGCGAGGCGTCGGGATGCTGGGCCACGGGTGGAGCGACACGTCGAGCGTGGACAACGGCACGAACGGATTGACAGGTCACGTAGCTTTTCTTTATCAAATAGATTTATTCGACTTGTTTAAAAATTGAGGGATGGTCTTGCATTACCCCCCGTGAACCAGAGCGCTTTACAACCATTGCAGAAAATCTATCAAAGGAAATATATTACCGAACTTTGACCCTTGGCCCAAGAATCAGCGCATGGACGTATGGTTAAAAAAATCAATGAGTGCGCCACGGTGTACGGGTGGGATGAAAGACTCTCTACTCATTTTGCTATGCAAAAGTTATACTGTACACGTGGCCTGAATGGCAGGAGAAATTGCATAGTGCATTCCCATGTGAACAGAATTATGGGCAGACTTTGGAAAATTGATTCCAAGGTCTGTTTAATAGTAGGTACAATGAATCTATTGAGGTGTACTATTATGAAAAACTAAGTTTAGCGATCCCGAAATTTGGTGTTATGCCGAATCACGTCGCTGGTTGTTTTGCAAGGAGAAGGGTCATAGTTTCTTGCACTGCCCTAAGCCGCTGGTGAAGTGCACGCGTTGCAATAAAGTTGGTCACACCTCTGAAAAGTGCTATTTTAAATCTGATGAAAAGTTAACTAACACGGGTGGTGCAGTGCAGAAAAACTATGAGAATCGATTTTATAAACGAAGACGCGAGCGTACATAACCCCGGAGCATAATTTTTGAAAGAAATAAATGTCAACAATTCTGAACTCCAAGCGTTTGTATATTTCGAAAGCGACGTTTCTCTCATTAAGGAATCTGCTGTCAAGCAGTTAGGTTTGTCGCACGACAACACCCCTACATTTATGAAAGGTTTTGGGAATAGTGTAGTTCAGTCGTTAGGTTGATGATGAAGCCCACCGGCTTCATCGCTCGATCAACGGTGAAATCAAGATGATGGTCTTGCCGTGTTCTGAATCTTGCCGCATTTCATCTAAACAGGTTCCCTGCCGTGCTGAAATAGTTGATGCGGTGAATAGGATTGTTGATGAGCGATCTATAGAGATTGTAGATAGTCGGAGGTTCGATGAAACTAAGGTCCGCGTGGATGACCCCCTCATCCCTGCAGAGATCAGGAAAGACTTAATAAACATGTTGCAGAAATATCAGCATTGCTTTGCTTCTTCATTTAGGGAGGTAGGATGTACCAGTGTTACAGAGATGAAGATTGATCTCGATAGTCAACGTCCAGTTGTTCATCGTCCATACAGGTTGTCGCAACACAAACGGGAGAATGTACGTTGGATGGTCGGAGACTTGTCGGACGTGTGATACGAGAATCTGTTTTAGATTACGCTAGTCCCATTTTACACGTAAGAAAGAAAAATGGTACCTCAAGGCATTTTATAGCCGACAAAACTCACCGGAAGAAAAAAAAAAAACTTCCAATCTTACGAGCTCAAAACCCTAGCGGTGGTTTGCTCCCTTCGTAAGTTTAGGGATTATTTGTTAGGGGAGGAATCCAAGATTATCGCAGACTGCAGCGCTTTGCGTTCTGCGTTTTCAAAACGGGACTTGATTCCAAGAATAGAACGCTGGTGGCTGACGTTACAGGAATTCGATTGCACTATAGAGTACAGGGCAGGGGTTAAAATGAGCCATGTCGACGCATTGTCCCGGAATCCTGTCGAACCGTCGGAATGTCTCAATGATCAGTTTCCAGCCATAATGTCTATTAGTAGCGAAGATTGGCTCCACACGCTTCATTAGGTGATTCCGAGATGTACAGAATAATGGACGTTTTAAAAGGTTGACTATCTAGTCCTATCCTTCCTTCGTGTCTGTCCTTTTCATCTGAAAAGGGGCTACGATACATCAAACAGAATTTCGTTATCAAAGATAATAGATTATTTCGCTACTTGGACGGGGATAAGGAGAAGGTCAGATGGGCTGTGCCAAAAGGGGCAAGGTGGCAAGTATGTAAACTCAATCATGACGACATTGGACATTTTGGGGTTGAGAAAACCTTAGAAAGAATTAAAAGTAACTATTGGTTCCCTAAAGTGTCCAGGTTTGTCAAGAATTATGTAGATGCTTGCATTGAGTGTGCATATGCAAAGACCAATTCCAGCACTCGCGAAGGGTTACTGCATCCTATCACAAAGGTGGAGATTCCTTTCCACACAGTTCACGTGGACCACCTTGGACCCTTCGTGAAATCGACTAGGAGTTTTACTCATTTCCTCGTAGTTGTTGACGGTGCCATCAAATTCTGTTTCCTCAGGTCTGTTAGAAACACGAATATCCAAAACGCAATTAGGGCTCTAGACGATATTTTCTGTATATTTAGAAACCCTGACCGACTCATAAGCGACCGCGGTAGTTGTTTTACTTCGCATTCACTCAAACGGTTCTGCTTCGATAAGAGAATCAAACATGTCCTAAATGCGGTTTCTAGCCCTAGGTCCAACGGACAGGTTGAGCGGTATAACCGCGCGATTCTCGATTCCTTCAAGGCACTGAGCATTAAACATAGTGTAAAGAGCTGGGGCAGTCACTTGGACGAGTTCAATGGGGACTCAACAACACTATACAGAAAACTATAGGCAGAACACCGGCAGCGGTGATGTTAGGAACTTGTATGAATAGCGAATTTAATCCCATGCTTAATGATGCTACTGCAGGCACTCGTAAGGATGATGACTTGACAGAGATCCGCGAAAGTGTTAAGGCTCGGATAGATCTAGAGCAGGTCAAGCAAAAGGAGAGGTATGACAGGTAGAAAACCTTCCCGTTCCTATAGTGTAGGGGACCTTGTTAAAATAACAAAGACTTGTTTTAATAATAACGGACAAAGCAAAAAAAAAAAATGATGTCTTCCTTCATAGGTCCACATCGTGTTAGCAAGGCAGGGACCGTTAAGTTGTAGCCCCTATACCAGGCCTTGTTCATACACAAAACAGACGGTCGAAAACCGTGGCCGCGGATCGCATGAAGTCATGGATTTATGTGACTACCTTAGAGACGAGATTAATGATAATGATATCGATGATAATTCTGATAGTGACAGTGACAATTCTGGCAGTATTTTGAGTTAAAATAAAATCCTTTCCTTTATTGTATGGAATGTGTGAACGATTACTTACACAGATATTATTCGTTGTTACAGAGCAAGTACGCGAGAATCGATCGGATCGCGGCTTGGTGCAACGAGTGGCAAGACCTACGGCAGCCACTATGAGCTTAATCGATCGGCTCGTACTGACGTCGATAGGCATCCTGAATTAATCGATCGTTCAGGAGGTTAGGGCACCCTGATTAATCGATCGTCGGGGAATAATAGTATTCTGGATTAATCGATCGTTCAGAATACTCGTATGCATAATATCTTGGCACAACTTAATCGATCGGTTGTGACCTTGGTTTTATTTTTTGACCCAATTAATCGATCGTTTGGGTTCACTATATTTAGTACCAGCAAATCGATTGCTGACGGATTTAACATCTTGTTACTTGTTATGTTATTAAAGTTGTTATTGTCAATTATCAAGACTGATAGACAACGTTTATTACTTGTTTTTCAGTCAGAATATTAGATTTTTTGTTAAAATTTGTGAAGTTGTTTAGTGACGCAATTAATCGATCGTTTGTGTTCACTGTACTTAGTTCCAGTAAATCAAATGACGATGTATATAAATTATTCTGTATAAGCTAGTGCCTAGATTGCATAAATTTATTGAATAACATTCATTTGGTAAATTATGGTATATAGTCTTTTAGTTCCATACTCTGCACAAATTTGTTGTTGTTTCACAATCAATTAGATAATTTTAAGTTGTCATATTTTGTAATACTCTCATTGTATTTTTTTTGGGACCTAACGTTATTAATCTACTGGCCAAGATACCCCCGATTGTTAGGTTACCACCTGGTGTCGTGTGCAGGGCCGCACACGATGTCAGGACGGACGATTGTTAGGTTTCGGAATTTTACTAGTCAATTTCCTATGTTTTCAGAAATAATTTTATTTAAATGTATTAATTTAATAGCTTTATTCATGTGAACACATCTTAAATGCTTTATATTTTATTATGTAGACTGGTAACATTAATTCCGTAAGAATGACAATACTTCTATAATTTGATTGGTAAAATGTTTGGCGCGAGAATAAAGCGGTTCTCTGATTGGATCATGAGACTGACGTGGCGTGAAGTCGTGAGCCAATCAGGGAGCTGGATTTTCCCTCCAGAACGGCGGGCTTCTTGGTCAGGGGTTGATGCCCGAGCGATCATTCTGTGGCTGAACGTCAAAAACGACTGATAATTATTAAGATAGTTGCCGATCCGTTATGGCTGTAATAGTGTGTACTGTGTAATGTAACAAAATTGTTAATAAACCTATTTAAAGTCGTTGGAGTTTTCCTTCAAGTGCTGTAACCTTTTGGACTACTATACTTACTTAACACAACTAAACGCGGGCGAAACCGCGGGTAAAAACTAGGTTTAAAGAAGTCATTTTTACTCAAGTAAACACTTTGACTGTGAGCTTTGGCGGCTTTTGGAGGCTCCGATTTACGAACAGTAAGTCGTGGGTTCGAACCGGCGCATTACTTTGTGTAATATATTTCATCACCACTGCTCTCAAAACGGTGAATAAAAACATCGTTAGGAAACCGGCATGTCCTAGAACCTAAAATGCGAAGACATGTGACATCCACCAACCCGCACTGGTCCCGCGTAGTGGATTGTAGCCCAATCCTTTTCATAGAGAGGAGGCCGTGTGTCCCAGCAGTGGGTACACTATGGGCTGATTATGCTATGCTCATGCTAAACACTTTGACTTGTTTATAGGTCCAGGTATTAGTATCTGTTGTCGACGATCGCTGCTGTCACCTGCAACTGGTAACAGCGGAAACCGACGCCAATATAATCAGGACAAAATCACGGAGAAATCACGTAAAAAACAAAAAAAATACGTACACACGAACATATAACCTCCTCCTTTTTTAAAGTCGGTTAAAAAGGAAAGCATGATAATATGATGAAAACTGACAAATATGTAATCTTTTAGACATCAAAACTTTAACCAAATCAACTTCAAGAAGTTTTCTCATCAAACAATTTAACTAACGAAATACGTATTAACAATCATTTTGACAGCCATCACGACACATCTTGCCAGACTCTCCGATCTTGCAGGGGGTGTGTTTAACAATACTTGGTCACATTCGAACGTGTGGGGGTGTGAACAGGGATGAAACAAAACGCGGTGTACAGGAAGCGCTGTGATATCGCCAGGAAGGAGCGGTACTAGGGGAACTCGAAGATAAATTTGTGTATTAAATGTTTTAATGTTATTGAAAATGGTTATTTTTCTATTTTTATTCTATTTCTTTTTATATTTTATTTCAAGATTCGGAATGACTCAGAATTCATAGATTTAATAGGTAGATTTTAAAATTCGTGACATAACACCGACTTGAATTCGTTGAAAATAGTTTTATATGTTTATCATCAGCAGTATCGAATTATACTAGCAGGTATCGCTTCAAAACTTTTACAAATTTTTGGTAAGTACTTCTACTTTTACTAAAACAACTTTGTAATGAAACACACTAAAATGGTCTCAGATCACGTAACATAGTAAATTGAATTTAATTCATTCAGCACTATAATCATGAATTTAACTCTAACCTAAACTCACACACTACTCACTTTTCACCCCAAACTCGACAGAACCCTTAGTACCGCCTCTCGAAACGTTACGGTACGACCAAACGTCGGAACTACAGACTCCTATTGTTGATAACATGTTACGTCTTGTTCAGATACGAGGACATGTTTTAAATGAACGTTGAAGGTAAGGGTGCGTATTTAGGTCATATGTAGTGTGGTATTTGTGATTAGAGCAGCGGTGGCCCAGTGGTGGCAGCCCCGGCTTACGAACAGTAAGTCGTGGATTCGAACCCAAGCAGACGCATTACCTTGTGTAATTTATTTCATCACCACTGCTCTCACAACGGTGAAGGAAAACGTCGTGAGGAAACCGGCATGACCTAGAATCAAAATTTGAAGACATGTGACATCTACCAATCTGGACGGCTCGCGTGTTGGATTATAGCCCATTCCCTCTCATAGAGAGGCCTATTTCCCAGCCGTGGGAACATTATGGCTGATTATTTGCTTATGCTTTTAACTTTGTTGTGTGGAAGTCAGATATTTTCCCATGGCAATGGATCACCGGGATGAAAGTATTCCTGGTTGTGATCTAGTGGATAGAGCGTAAATGCGGTGCTGTTCCACAAATGATGGGGCACTTAATACGTGTCCTACGTGTCCTGTTTTTTGATCATTACAGGAACTGATGGACGCTACTGAAGGCGCCAAACTCGTGTCTCGGTTCTGGGCCGCCACGATTTAGATTGCTATCGAAACGCTTTTTTTTTTTTTTGAGTGATTAGTGCCCCTTTTATCCCGCTCATAGGCCTTAAATGCTTTCAAGAAATATCTCTAAGGCATGTTCGGTTTCCTCACGGTGTTTTCCTTCTATAATGATCACTTGCATCGGAAGTGATCATTATATAAAACGCGCATGAATGCGCAAAATCTGAGGTGCATGTCTTGGATTCGAACTCGAGACCTATGAATTGGCAGTCCGACGTTCACACCACTAGGCGATCACTGCCTAAAACTTTTATAGGTAGCAGTCATTACTTAGGCAAGTGTGGCTTAACCTAAATATCGCTCCTACCATCCAAATACATAATTTACTAAATATTGCTCAGATGCAGATAAATCAAATTGCAAACACTAACTTTTCAAACTCAATTACAAACCATATGCAGTACACCAACAGATTGAATTCAACCCACCACCTTGTAACAATAGCGTGATAATACTCTCAGTTAATAGTTGAACGGTTCCCGCCAAGTGAATCAGTTATTTTAAACTTATTGTTTTAAAGTTAGCGTCGGCTGGGGTGGATGGTTAAACTATGGAGTTAAGCAAAATATATATTTTTTTACTAGCTGTTGCCCGCGGCTTCGCTCGCGTTTTGGTCGGAAACTATCCCACGGGCACGTTGTAAATATAGCCTATGGCACTCGGGGATAATGTAGCTTCTTATTAGTGAAATAATTTTCAAAATCGGTTAAGTATTTCCAGAGATTAGGTACCCCCTACAACCTCACAAATTTTACCTTTTTATAATATTGTAGTATATTTAGATTATTAAGATGATAGCAGCTATTACATAGCCGACCTCCACAACCCAGTTTGTACTGTAATAGTACGATAAATAAGTTTTGAAAATGCTACGCGCTACGAGCTTCTACGCCGTAGACGCCTACGAATTTCGCGCGAGTTTTACCGGACACCCTTATTAGATATTAATGGGGGCTATCGCGTTTGAATTCGCCGCTAGAGGCGCTAGTGTAGCGCGAGGCCACCGATATGTCAGATTTCATACAAAGTTCACAAAGTTCAAGTTTTTTATCACGTATTTTTACTAATTTTCACGATTGTGGTCTAGATTGACCTATTCCTCATTAATTAAGACTTGAAGATTTTAAGTAGCAACTTAGGATCTTATTTGTTAGTACTTGGAGGTAAAATGATTTTTAAATGTTTCATGCTTGCTAATTTTAGGAGAATATTGTAAATAAATGTATCTGAAGTATACACTGTGTTGTTATACGTAATAAAATAAACTTTTTATGAAGTTATTGGTACTGCAAAGTATAAAATAGAATTATTGACATAACCTAACGCGACAGTGGTGCCATCTGGTGAGCTCAACAACGATAGTCCTCATTTTGATGCCTCTACACGTTATTTACAAATAAAATAATATAATAGTTAAAAAAAACACGCTTCAGAGTGCAGTTATTTTATTCCTCGTATTTTTTTCGACAAACCCTTTTATTTTATCATGGGAATACATAAAAAAAAGAACTAGTCCGCCGTCTTTGAGAGCCCACCATATTGGATTTAGAATTTCGTTATTTAGCTAATTGTCATTGTCATTCAAACATGTACCCAAAATTTCAGCTCAATCAGAAACCGGGAAGTGGGCCAAATTTAACTTTTAAGATTTAGTTACAGGTGAAGCTAATAAAATCTTTGTAAAAAAATAGTCCAGGCCGTCGGGTAATATAACCATCTTCTAAAAGTTCTTAATTTTAGTGAACACTACATATAAGGTCCCATTAAAATAGATGGACAAATTTTAACACAGTTTTTTTAACCTAAAATAATCAATTGCCGGCGGCACTCTAGAATAAACACATCTCTTAGGTCAAAATAAAATCACTTTAATCAGTGTTTGTTTTTGCTTGGATATCTTTGGTTAGACATACTGAACTCTGTGTTAAAATTTGTCCATCTATTTTAATGGGACCTTATATACATATACAGGGTGTAACAAGACCCTTAACGTAGCCGCCAACCAAGCATTCTGTACCTCAAGCTAAGTAACTTTACGCAAAAATTATTGCTGGGAAACAACTTTTTTTTGGGGTGGAAGTTCACGGTTTACGGTAGGACTCAATGTAACGTACTCAAAACATTGTGCTGATGGATGGATTGAATAGTATGGGGGGTCGTGGAGGTGTTTAAAGTAAAATCTAACATTAAAACATGTAATTTAAAAAAAAACTTTGGAAAAAATTGGAACTTTGACCACCAATATCTCCGTAACTAGAAGGTTTTTTCACGGGTGACCACTGAAAACCAGCGCTATGCTGTGGGTCCCCCATAGCACAGCATCATGCTGAGTGGTAACCTGCTTGTCGCAGTCACGACGTGCAAGCTACGAACGTCTTTTTTTTTAAATTTATGCTTTGTATGTTTATTGTTATTTTTTTTTCGTGTTTTTATCATTTTGTATGATGCACGTCATGTCCCTGCGTCAAATAAATATATTTTCTTTCTTTTCTTTTATGGTCTAGAACAAAAAAATGATCGTAATGACAAGGAGAACAAGTGTCTTTCGGCTTCGTTAAGGGTCTTGTTACACCCTTTATACGTACGCATTTACTTATTTCTAAATTATTACCCTGTATGTACCCATGTATAATGTATATAGTACCATTCCAAAATATCCCAACTCCCCAGCTAATCAACTCAAAGCGTGAAGTAAAACATCGTGGATTCAATTTCCACCTGTCTATTGTGAACAGAAGCCATTGTTTTGTCCATAACGCTGTTCTGTTGACAATACAACGTGTAACTGAATAGTGCACAAGTAAGTAGATATAGTATCGCTCGTCCTCAAAAAGACTGTCGAAGCACAGAAACATCAGTTTGGAAATATAAGTCTTTTTAGGCTTTTTGTGCATTTTTAATTTTGAGGTGCACGTGACTTTAATACTAGCAGCTGTTTTGGTGGATCTTCAGGTTAAGCCGCGCTTGCGTACGTTAGTCCGTGGATGGGAGACCACCCATTACATACCGAATTGCCTCCGTGCCTCAGAAAGCACTTTAAGCCGTTGGTCCCGGCTGTCATTTGCAGATCTTTGACAGTCGTTACAGGTAGTCAGTTGCCAGTAAGTCTGACAACCAGTCTTATCAAGATGTACAGTATTAACCTGCTGAGGATATTGTTGGGGCTGCCTCGGTTTTGCAGTGCATCGGGCATGTTCGCGGAAGCGCGAATAGATGACTTTCATGCCATCATACGCATTCGTGCGTGTGCGTCGATGTTGCGGCGATTCAAGAGTAGCCCTAACAGTATTTTAGCTACACTGGCGGACAAGGTTGAAAAGAAGAAAAAAGAAAGAAAAAATATTTATTTGTCGCAGGGACATGACGTGCATCATACAAAGTGAAAAAAAATCAATTAACATACAACTCATAACAAAAAATTTTAAAAACCAAAAATGACTTTCGTAGCTTGCACGTCGTGACTGCGACAAGGAGGTTACCACTCAGCATGATGCTGTGCTATGGGGGACCCACAGCACAGCGCTGGCTTTCAGTGGTCATCCGTGAAAAAATGTACGGAAGCCAAGACAGCATAAATATTTTGACATGAATAAGAAAATAGAATATAATAGAATAGAATAGCATTTATTTGCAAATATGGGTTATACACGAGTAGATAGTAGTAGGTTTTCATCAGAGTTCTGCCATATTTCACCATTCGGCATGCAAACATTATCATTATATAAAATTATTAAAATTTAAATTCTTATACATTAAATTAATAAATTAATTAAATAAAAGTAATTCACTAAATAAAATTAATAAAATTCAAATGTTCATTAAAAATATCAACTTAATTATTATATTATACATACGTTAAATAAAATTGTCACCAATTTAAATTGGCAGTGTAAAAAGTACCACTAAAAAAAAATTAAAAAAATCTTGGTCTGAAGATAAATAAACAAACAAACATGTTCGAGCTAACGCCTGCTCGTTTGGAATGAGCAAGAATCAACGTTGCGTGCTAATTAGATTGTAATTAGATGTAAGGATTTTATGTACTTTCTTGTCATTTTTTCTTCCATTTTGTTCTTCATCAAGGCAATACATGTTTGACTAAATATCTGCAATTTTTGGAGTTTCTTTGAAGAGTCACCTAAAATTCCCCCACATTTTGGTCCATTACCGAGCCGGATTGGTAATCACATGAAGATTTGCTAAAAATCAGTGGATTTGCATAAATATTACCCGGGAGATATGCCGACGAGGTTATAAGCCGGCAACGTGACTGTGAACAAAGGACTTCAAGCTAATTTACGGTGTTAAGAATATTAGAGTTAAAATATCATCACCCAACACTCGTTCAGGTAGTATTTAACCATAATTAAGGATTTAAAAAGGTTAGTTTTATTCCTGAATATTGTTTTATGTTACTTGTTACCTTGATACATTGTGAATAGTTTCTAGTACTTATAATTTGTTTAGTGATACTTATTTTGCAAATACGATTATACGTTCTTTCCAAATAATATATTGAAAAGTTCAGTAGATATTTTGCTACATTTATAATTGTATAGCAGTATTTTAGATCTATTCATAGTCAATAGTTATTAGTGCGTAGATTGGTGTTAGATGATATTACAAGTCTTAGTTAGTCTTTATTCAGTTATTTATACCGTATTAGTCAATTTAGTTACCTATTCATTTGTTATTTATATTGCATAAAGTTGGACGATAGGTAATGAGGTGTTCAAGTTTCGAGGAATTTATGTAGCTTATATCAAAGTCTAAATTAAAAATCCCAATTTCTATTCACTTCATGTTTACAACAGGTAGAAGTCAATATTTATAGTGTTAACATCTTTGTTATATTGTTTAATTACAATATTAGCTAGACGTAAGTTCCTACGACGTTCCTATCGTAAGTTATTTCAGTATTGCATAAAAGTATACCTTAAGTTGTTATTGTACAAATTCCAGGTTGACTACATTCGATTCCCAGTATGTCCGAAGAAAGAGAACTTGTTAAAAAACGAGGAAGCATAAAGGGACGCTTAACTGTATTTATCAATTACCTTGATGCATCCAGCGACAAGGAGTTGACCAGCTGTGAGGTCAAGGAATTGCAGTTACGGATTGGAAGAATCGAGGCCTTGTATGAGCAATATGATGAGGTACAGTTGCGATTGGAATGTCTGGTAGATGATTTAAAAGCTCAAGTCTCTGAGCGTACTGAATTCGATTCACAGTATTACAAGGCACTGGCTAGAGCACAGGAGCTGTTATGTAAGTATAACAGCGATAATGAGTCCATAAGTAGTGCAAAATGTACCCGAATTGGTCAACGTAAGCCTGTTAAGTTACCCACGATTCAGTTACCTAAATTTAATGGGAGTTTTAGCAATTGGTTGGAGTTCCGCGACACTTTTACTAGCCTCATTCACTGTAACGATGAAATTGATCAAATTAACAAATTCCATTATTTACGAGCGTCTCTGGAAGGATCTGCTGCTGTTGTAATCCATGGGATTGAGTTTTCCGCAAGTAATTACGATACAGCTTGGAAGTTAATTTGTGATCGCTTCGATAACAAAAGAATGTTAGTTCAAAATCATGTGTCGTCCATTTATTATTTGAATGCTATTACAAAGGAATCCTCTGTTGCGTTGAAGGCATTGATTGATCAACTTAATAAAAATCTCCGTGCGTTGGAAGCGTTAGATGAGCCCATCAAGTATTGGGACACTTTATTAATATTCATGGTAACTCAGAAGCTCGATCGGTCAACTTATCGTGAGTGGGAGGAGCACAAAGGTCGTATAGACAAGGATAGCACAATAACATTTGCTGCACTCATTCAATTTATTCGCTTTCGCGCTGACTTATTAGAAACATTAGAAACAGCACGAAATAGCACTAATCCCACTCCCGGTAAGCCTAGTTCTCATTCTAGTAAGATGAAATCTATGGTTGTATCACAAGATTCTAATTCCAGCACCGAATTAAGTAAGTTGTGCCCGCACTGTAAAGCTGATCACGTGTTAAGTAGTTGTTCACAATTCCTTTCAATTAGCACCGACGCCCGACTCAAATTAATACCTAACTATAAAGTGTGTTATAACTGTTTTCATGCAGGTCATTTTGCTAACCGATGCAAAAAGCCGGGATGCAAGATATGTAAACGCCGACATAATACTTTGATTCATTCGTCGGAGAATAAAGGTACGGCGAATTCTAGCAATAATGATAACAAATCAAATGGTAGCTCGTCCCATTCCACAGCAACGTCATCACCCACTGACGCCGTGGCTAGCACTAATGTGAGTGCAAATAATTTAACTTTGTCTGCGGATCTCAGTTCGCTAAGTAGTGAGCGTAAACAAAGCGCTGTGTTATTATCCACCGCTCTTATCAAGTTATGTGATCAGAATGATCGTGAGCACGTAGTGCGGGCCCTGCTTGATAGCGGTAGTACGTCGTGTTTTATGACGGAACGGTTATGTGCACGGTTTAACTTAAAAACTAGTCAGATAAATGGATCGGTCTATGGCATTAATAACGTAAGTTCTCGCGTAGGCAAAACATGTCATGTAAAAATGACGTCATTAGATAATAGTTATGTTGCTAAGTTTTATTGTTTTGTTTTGCCATCATTAACGACTGTTGTGCCTTGTCGTGAAGTCGACATTTCAGACCTGAATATTCCAGATAATATCTGTTTGGCTGACCCTAACTTTTACAGGCCTTCAGAGGTAGATGTCTTAATAGGAGCGGATCTCTTCTGGGACTTGGTTGGTTCACAGAGAATTAGACTAGGAGTAGGTAAGCCCGTGTTGTGTGAAACGCTGTTAGGCTGGATTGTTTCTGGCCCTGTTACCTATAATAATGGTAAATTATTGTCGAATAATATTTCGTGCAATTTAACTCATACTGATTCCCTCAGTAACGGTGATTTAAATAAAATTCGCACCGATTTAGAGAAATTCTGGAATCTAGAAGAGATTAGTTCACAATCCTCGCAATATTTACCCGAGGAAAAGTTGTGTGAAGAGCATTTTGTCAAGAATACGACACGTTTAGACAGCGGACATTTTTGTGTTCGTATTCCTGTTAAGCAAAATCCTTCTATTTTAGGAGAATCTTTCAAAAGGGCTTCTAAGTGTCTATATTCTTTAGAACGCAGACTAAAGTCCAAGCCAGAGTTTGGTAAATTATATCGCGACTTTATGTCTGAATATGAGACTTTGGGACATATGACCGAAAATAAAAATAATAATAGTCCCAGTGGATATTTCATACCACACCACGGGGTACTGCGTGAATGTAGCACAACCACCAAACTTCGTGTTGTTTTTAATGCAAGTTGTGTTACTTCGTCAGGGGTGTCATTCAATGACGTGCAGATGGTGGGTCCTACAGTGCAGGACGATCTTATATCTATACTTCTTCGGTTTAGACAACACAAATTCGTCTTATCAGCTGATGTTGCGAAAATGTATAGATGTATATACGTCCACCCATCTGATAGGTACCTCCAACAGGTTCTGTGGCGTGATAATGCATGCGATCCTGTCAAGGTTTTCAAATTGAATACCGTCACATATGGTACGGCTAGTGCACCATTTCTTGCTACACGTTGCCTCAAGCAAATAGGGATGGATTATCAATCCAATGACACTAAGATCTCTTCGCGTTCAATGGGTGAGTCATCCTCAAGTAGCAGAAATAAGATTGCTGACGTCATTATGCATGATTTTTACGTTGATGACCTCTTGACAGGAAGTGATGATTTGAATGAGGTTATGTTTATCCGCACGGAGGTCACCAACGCACTAGCATCTGCTTGCATGCCGCTTAGAAAGTGGAGATCCAACGTCCCTAGCTTAGTCTCCGGAGCTTCTCAGTCGTCATTAGATTTAGAAATGGGATCTAATGAACCTAATAAGTTGTTAGGGCTTAACTGGTATTCTAGTTCCGACGAATTTGGGTTTTCAAGTTTAACGTTACCCTCTAAGGATTCTGTTACAAAGCGTGATGTACTTTCTGCCATAGCACGTATTTTTGACCCCCTAGGACTTTTATCTCCTTGCGTAGTCACAATGAAAATGTTTCTACAACAAATGTGGTTAGACAAGCTGTCGTGGGATGAGCCATTATCCCCGCCACTTAATACTAGTTGGAATGCTATTGTCAAAGCATTGCCTCTCATCAATAACTATCGTGTTCCACGGCACGTTATATGTGATGCACATAATATACTGGAACTACATGTATTCACAGACGCATCTGAGCGTGCGTATGGTGCGTGCGTCTATGTACGTAGTGCCAACGATGAGGGTGAGTACATGGTTCGTCTCTTAGCTGCTAAAAGTCGAGTGGCGCCGGTTAAGCCGACCACCATTCCAAGATTGGAATTGTGTGGCGCAGTAGTCGGAGCTCGTTTATGCGAGAAGGTTGTGAGCTCAATGAGACTAAAGTTTTGTCATGTTTATTGCTGGACTGACTCCACTGTCGTGTTGGGATGGTTGCAGATGCTACCTTCTAAGCTTCAGCCATTTGTGCGCAATCGCGTTGCTGAAGTTTTAGACAAGACAGGGCACTGGACTTGGCGACACATCCCAACCGCCAAGAACCCTGCAGACCTAATATCACGAGGCGTGGATATTAGTAAACTGCAATCTTTGGACTTGTGGTGGAGTGGTCCCAGTTTTTTGAAGCAAGTCCAGTCTCATTGGCCGTCTCAAAATAAACCATTAGAGTCAGACAAGCTGCCTGAAACTCGACCTCGCGCTTTATTGAGCGCCAGTGTTAGTACTAATAATCATTGTGATGCAATCATCGATTTTAATCGTTTTTCTAGTTATTTAAGGTTAATCCGTAGTGTAGCAACCGTTTTAAGATTTATAAAATTGTGTAGGAAGCTTCCTTCTCCCAGTTTTCTATCACAAATCGAGTTGCAGGATGCACTAAATATTATAATAATTAGAAGTCAGACTGAATCATTTCCCGAGTACAAATTACTCATTAGTAATCAGAAGTTGCCTCATAAAAGCGCCCTAATAAAATTTAACGTATTTTTAGATGATAATAAAATCATGCGTGTCGGCGGTCGCTTAGCAAATTCAACTTTTTCTTTTGATAAAAAGCACCCTATTCTTTTACAGTCCACTCATAAATTTACGAAATTACTATTCGAATTTGAACATATAAAGCTTATGCATGCAGGCCCTCAGTTATTGCTGGCTTCAATCAGGGATTCATATTGGCCTATAGGCGGACGAAGCCTAGCAAAGAGCTGTTATCGTAATTGCGTGCGTTGTTGTCGCATGTCGGGTAGAACAGTTACTCCTTTAATGGGTAATTTACCGCAGCAGCGTCTCCTTCCAGGCGGTTATCCTTTTGAAAACACTGGTGTGGATTATGCTGGTCCCATCATGGCTGCTAGTAGGCAGGGTCGGGGATGTAGGCTGGTAAAAGTGTACATAGCCATTTTTGTGTGCTTCACCACCAAGGCTATACATTTAGAGCTGGTGAGTGACTTAACCAGCAATAAGTATTTACTAGCTTTATTTAGATTTATCGCGCGACGCGGAAAACCCAGTGACATCTACTCCGACAACGGTACCTCTTTCGTTGGTGCCTGCAACGAACTTTCGAATTTTCTTAAATCTAATTGCAATTCCTTGGGCGAGCAATTGGCTAATGACGGAATTAAATTTCATTTTATACCCGCGTATACTCCTCATTTTGGCGGACTCTGGGAAGCGGGTGTAAAATCAACTAAATATCATCTCAGGCGAGTGTTGGGAAATTGTCACTTAACCTTCGAAGAACTTAACACCACGTTAGTCCAGATTGAGGCGATATTAAATTCACGTCCACTGACGCCGCTGTCATCCGATCCAGCGGATTGCACACCACTGACTCCGGGTCATTTTCTTGTTGGTCGACCACTGACATCACCCCCGCAGCAAGATTTACAGAACCACTCCACTGCTTCATTGTCTCGTTTCCAACGAATCGAGCAGCTACGCCAGCATTTTTGGGCTCGTTGGAGTAAGGAATTTGTGTCCGAGCTGCAGCAAAGAACAAAGTGGCATACCAGCAAAGATATGCTCAAGTTGGGTTCTTTGGTCATCATAAAGGAGGACCATCTTCCTCCTCTTAAATGGAGATTGGGGAGAGTCGTCGCCGTTCACCCGGGATCAGATGGAATTGTTCGTGTGGCAGACGTCAAAACATCCACTGGAATCGTCAGAAGAGCATTCAATAGGATTTGCCCACTACCCGTTGATTCTGCGCTTGGTTGAAAGCGCCTCTGCAGCTTCCAACGTCCGGGGGCATGTTCGAGCTAACGCCTGCTCGTTTGGAATGAGCAAGAATCAACGTTGCGTGCTAATTAGATTGTAATTAGATGTAAGGATTTTATGTACTTTCTTGTCATTTTTTCTTCCATTTTGTTCTTCATCAAGGCAATACATGTTTGACTAAATATCTGCAATTTTTGGAGTTTCTTTGAAGAGTCACCTAAAATTCCCCCACAAACATTAAAATTCCAGGTCATAGACAATACACCATATTCCACAAGTAAAATCATAATTAATTAATTAAAAATTTGTAGTTAGATAAAAAATTGTCCGTTAAAAACTCAGTAACACTGTAGTATGTTTTATTTATTAATAACTTACGAAGTCTACTTTTAAATTGCACCGTTTTTAAGTCTTTCCAAGCACTTGGCAATTTATTATAAACAACTGGGGCCATGCAATAAATACTTTTGCTCATCATAGTTGTTTGACACGGTACATTATTTAATTTTTCACGTCTGTTTCTTGGGTAAAGATCGGCCAAACGTTCAAAACGATTTGGATTGTTCTTCACAAACATAGCTACCTCAAGAATATAGATACATGGAAGTGTCAATATGTTGTACTGCTTAAAATATGGCTTGCAACTGTCGGTGGTTTTTAGTTTAAACATTGACCGGAGACATCTTTTTTGAGCCTTAAATGCTGTCTCTTTATCGGTTGAGTTCGCCCAGAAAATGACACCGTAGCGTAAGTAAGATTCAGCTATACCGTAGTAAACCGCAAGAAGTGTTTTTGTGTCTACTATGGAGGATAATCTATGTAAAGCAAAAGCAGACGAACTCAATTTTTTACACAACATGTCGATATGCGCTTTCCAGTTTAAACTGCAGTCTATTTGTAGTCCTAAAAATTTGGTATCAGCTACTTCATCAATGTCATCATTTTTGTAATGTATGTGAAGGTTAGGTACACGAGGCATACGTTGTCTGAAGTGCATTATCTTAGTCTTACTTAAATTTATATTCAAATTATTTTTATCTAGCCATTTAATTAAATTGTCAAGAGAATTATTTATGTCCGTTTCATATGTACTTACGTTTTTGCAAGGGATCGTAATGGTACTATCATCAGCAAACATGGTTAAGGGATGTTCAATGGACGTGGGCATATCATTAACATATAATATAAATCCAAATAAAATGAACAGTACTTGGGTTATAATAATAAAACAACTACCTAGAAATATAATAAACACTACAAAAAATTTACAAGTATGTGTGCAGGTTAAACAAAATGCCTTCATACTGTATAGTATGAAGGCGTGTTTTTGTCTCGCTCCCACCACGCTTCGAGTCGCTGTCGCATGCGCGCGCGCTGCCGACCAAACAATTTCGTCATACTACGCAATTCTCCTCTAACTAAATTCAAAACCGCTTGACGGACCTTTTATTCAACTCTGGGCTGGCAGACATGTGCGTGCACATGTTCATGTAGCCAATTAGTATATTTTTATGTTGTTGTTATTTATTGTTTAATAACATAGGATAAGTTCATACTAACCTTATGGATTCATTAGTCTGAATTATTTTTTTTGTATAATTTGAAATAACCCACTAACAGGGTTGTGGAGATCAGATAGGCAGTCGCTCCATGTAACATACTGGTATTCAGCTGCAGCCGGTTAGACTGGAAGCAGACCCTAACATAGTTGGGAAAAGGTTACGCACATGATGAGGACCGATGCTTTCCATAAAATAGTGTTGCTTGTGCTATACGGTGATTTATTTTCGTAGTACACTGATGGAGCTTTTTATTTTCAATTATAAATAAGGATAATTAGAGTTGAGTATGGTATTATCTAAAAATCTAACGTTTTTGTGTTATAATCGTTTTTATAGGACATGCATTTGTTCAGAATCGACTATTGAATCTACACATTTTAGACAATATAGAAAGAAAGAAAAATATTTCTTTGGGACAAGCACAGGAACAACAAAAATAACAATAAAAAAATAATCTAAAACTAAATAATAAAAAAGACCTGTGCGAGGCCAAAAAGGCTCCTATCTCAGCATGATGCTGCGATATATGAAAAACAAATACCGCAGCGCTGGTATTCTGATAGGGCCCACTGTGACGTCACGTGTATGTGATATGTATGTATATGTAATATGTGTGCAAAATCAAAATATTTTGTTTCACATAAGCCTACAAACGAATGCGCCCGGAGAGATGGGCAACGATCGCCACTCACTGGATGCTGGAGGAAATCGTCGTCGAGGTAGACCGCGGCGAAGGTGGTGTGACGATCTGGTCTCGTTTGCGGGGCGAACATGGCCAGATATTGCACAGAAGGTTTTCCATCAGAAATTTCGCAGAAGCCGGCCCAGAGTCTAGGTATGCCCGGTAGATGGCAATAGACTCGCTCCCTATTACATGATTGTGACTTAAACACAACTGGCGAAATGTGGGTGCACTAAAGGTATCCTGCGCGGATTATCGGCGTGTTTTTTTTTTAAAACATAACGTTTTGATATTATTTTCAAAATCTTAGACAGCAACACAAAATTCAGTCTGACCTGCCTACCCTCCTATCCTAAACACACAGGTGGTCGCAATAAACAATTTTATTAGTTTGTCCGAGCTGTTTGTGGTCCACACTATATTGTGACGACACCTGACCGGACCTCACCGGGTACGGGTTTTGTACGCCTTTTATTGGTTTCAAGTCTGAGATTTTGTTTGGAATCGAAGTGACTTTAAATAAATGAACAGTTCCGATAGTGATCGTAGCGGCATCGCATTGCTACACCGCAGTGGCACAGCTGGTTCTATGTTATAGGGAATATGCATGTAATTTTTTTTTCACTTAAATCAATAATAAGCAGTACTACCAACCCAAGAGAATAATTAACAGTTAATTTCAACTACTGCTTGTGGCACAAAAAAAAAATGTACTCCTACAATTTTCTACGACAATTCAAACGTCCGTGACTATCGCGGCCATTCATGTCACATGCATTTGATGTCACTTACCTCTATCTGCCTTATTTAAATGTAATTGTTTGCCCTTAATAGAATAGTTTTACTTTAATGTAAGTGCTTTATTTAAGCAAAAATTGCAATAACAATATTATAGTAAAATCTTAGTGAAACTTTAAGTACTTTTGAGCTAAAAGTGTGACACATATCATTTGACGTCACTACCGGAATCGTTGCGTTTAGTGTTTGCGTTCCGTTTCACCAAAAACACGCTACATAAAGTATTCAATTGTAAAATAAGTGTTGTATTAGAGAATTAAACAAGTGTACCACAATGTTTTTATGGTCCAATACAAGGCATTTTTAAGAAATAAAAAAAGTTTTGTATTTCTTGCATATACCCTATTTATAAAAACTGCAACATCTATGAATACATTTTCATGTATGTAACAAAACTAAAGAAACTTCGAGAACCTGTCCGACGATACTTACCAAAATGTCGTGATGGACCAGTGTTGCAAAAGAAACACATTAATAGTTGATCGCTGACAGTTGACACCACCGGCAAGTACGTCTACTTGTTTGTCCCTACAGCTTTCAAAAAAAGGACTCGCTTTACTTTGCTGGCAAAACACTGGCTGATAGGCTCCTCGCTTGATAAGTATAGCAGCGAGACGCGCCTGTCGCCGTCGCGTTGCAAACTTGCTGCTCGACGACTGGACAACTCGTGTTTAGCTGGCAGCTTTTCTTGCTTCTAGCTAAATTTCGGCGGTGTGACAGTAACGTTATTGGTTTCAAGTCTTAGATTCTGTTTAAAAAAGAAGTCACCAGTATCATTCTCTTGCCCTTATACTAATTTATTCGTGGTCGGCGCAGCATGTCTTCTTCTTCCATACTTCTCTATTACTCGTCATCTCAACAGTCACCTCCTTGCTAGCCATTTCATTGTTCAGAAAAGAAGTAACAATCTTATTTAAATAAATGTACCTACACTTCCGAATGCGACCGCAAATCAAAGCGGTGAAGCCACTCAACTGCAATAACTTTAGTAAAGGAATAACAGCTACGAGCTGTTGCCCGTGGCTTCGGTCGCGTTTTGGTCGGAAATTATCCCACGGGCACATTGTAATGTAATACAATGTTGATAATGTAGCTTCGTATTAGTGAAAGAATTTTCAAAATCGGTTCAGTAGATCCAGAGATTACCCCTACAACCTCACAAACTTTACCTCTTTATAATATTAGTATAAATAAAACAACGATTTTCCTAAAATTATTAACAACTAGCACTTCGCCCGCGACGTCGTCAGCAAAAATTGTGACAACTCGGCTAGTAAGCATAATATAAATATAATTTATAGCCCATAGCACCCACTAATAATGTATCTTTCTATCAATGAAAAAAGTTTTAGAATTTGATCTTTAGTTCCGAAGATTACCCCCTAAATACAAACAATATATATGTATATATATAATAATATATATAATACTAGCGACCCGCCCCGGCTTCGCACGGGTGCAATGTTATACATATAAACCTTCCTCTTGAATCACTCTACCTATTAAAAAAAACCGCATCAAAATCCGTTGCGTAGTTTCAAAGATTTAAGCATACAAAGGGACATAGGAACAGAGAAAGCGACTTTGTTTTATACTATGTAGTGATAAGTATAGGTGATGAAAACAGCAATGTGGCAAAATACGGAGACGTTTTCAATTAGTTTAACTAAAATTACCTCATCAAAGCAAAAAAAAATATTTTACCACAATAAATATGACACAACTATTACTCCCGCCTACACCAAATTATGGTAACTAAATGATATTCATCAAACCATTAACTTCGGAAAATTGAATGTCGTTTGCAGCAATAGAGGAATTGGCTACATGCCAATATTTTTGATACACCGCTCTCCTCTATGCGATAAAGGCGCTTTGGTTATACTTAGATACATGTTAAAGAAGTCAGGATTTATTCAGTTAGGCTTGTACATCATGTGGGCAGTTCGCACTATGAAAAGACACTGAGAGCGATACACTGTTTCAAAACTAACGAATTACTTGAAATTACAACTTACCACAATAACACGGGGCACAATTAATCGGGTAAAGTTCCAAGAGGTCTCAACTCCGCCGCGATCAGACACTGATTGTCGTCCTTGCTCCGAGCTATCACCATCAAGGCTCTGTAGAAAGGATGCTGTGGTGTAGGTAGACTGGTACGTAGTAGGTCGCGTCATTTCACCACTAGGTGCTTTTAAACAGCCGATCGAATCAATCTTCAGGTTTTATTTTATTTTATTTTATTTTATTCTATTCGGGAAACTTACAGCTAATATAAACAATATTCATAAACAATACAAATCTGAAGGCCATTTACAAGTTTCCACAGATAAACACTTGAAACAAAAAAGAAAACAAAAAAAAGGTAGGTAAGAAATACTATAACATAAAGATACTATAACATAAATTGGAAACAAAACAAAATACCGCGATCGAATAATACAAATTACAACCTAAAAATAATTTAAAAAAAAAAAAACATAACTAAAATCTAAATTCAGACGTAAACGATTACTTGTCTGTAAAAAAGCTTTTCACTAATAAATGCTTAAGCCGAGAAACACTGGTATTGAAAATGTCCAAATCGTGTTCAGTCGTGTTAAGTTTATTAAAACTTCTACTCGCACGGATCAGAAACGAATTCTGCCTGTACGCGGACTTTGAATGAGGGACATGCAACAAACTAGGTTTGCGAAACATTTTGCAGTGTGTAACTAAACCTAAACTACTTAACAGCTCAGGGCAATCTATAGTACCATTTGCTATTTTAAATAAGTATGCCATATCAGCAATGCGTCTGCGCTCATACAGTGGTAATATATGAAATCTTTTGCATCGCGCTACATAATTGGGAGTATATTTCCTGGTTTTGTACTGCAAGAAACGTAGGAACCGCTTCTGAATACCCTCAATTCGGTCTATATAAATATTGTAACTAGGGTTCCACACTTGCGAGGCGTACTCTAAATGGCTGCGGACAAAAGCACAATAAAGGATTTTATACGTTTTAACGTTTTTAAAATCAGCTGATAACCTTAGTATAAATCCAAGTGCTTTAGAAGCTTTACTAACAACGTTTTCAACGTGTGCATCAAAAAGCAACTTAGAATCAAAAGTGACACCCAGGTCCCTAATAACGCTTATTCTATTTATATTAGTATCATGCAACTTATACTGAAACATGATTGCGTGTGGTTTACGTGTGTAGGTACTAACAAAACATTTAGAAACATTGAGTTCGAGTTTATTAAGGAGGCAATAACTTTGAAGTCCATCTAAATCCCGCTGTAAACTAAAACAGTCGGAAAGTTCTGATATAGGGCATAGAATTTTCATATCATCAGCGTAAAGAATTATTTTGGAACGGGTAAAGCACGAACCAATGTCATTTATGAAAATAATAAAAAGTAAAGGACCCAAAAGGGATCCTTGTGGTATTCCCGAGGGTATTTTAACAGTTACGGAACTGTATCCATTCAGTACAACTGTCTGACAGCGATTCTCAATATAAGACTTAAACCATCTGAATAAATCACCTCTGATGCCCACTGCAAGCAGCTTACGCAAAAGGACACCGTGGTCTATACGGTCAAATGCCTTACTGTAATCAGTATAGACAACATCCACTTGAGAGGGTTCAGACATGGTGGAGGACAAATAGTCGGAACAGATAAGCAAATTGGACACAATAGAACGGTTTTTTAGGAAGCCATGCTGACAGTCATTAAGTGATTGTTTAATAGCACCATGAACTGAAGCGTAAACTATTTTTTCTAAAACCTTTGCAAACAAACAAAGCTTAGATATTGGCCTATAGTTTCCAACATTATCCTTAGGGCCTTTTTTATGGACGGGCGTAATAAAAGCTGTTTTCCAAACATGCGGCACCATTCCCTCATTAAGAGAACGACGAAATATTAGGGTAAGTGGTAAAGTTAAGCTTCGTGCGCACTTAATTATAAGTATAGCAGGAATACCATCAGGCCCTGCTGACTTATTCACGTCAATAGCCCTCAATAGCTTCAGTACTTCAGTTTCGCAGACTTCAATACAGCTTATATCAGAGGCAGACGTTTGATAAAGACAGTGCATGTCGCTATCCAATTGTGTTCCATCGGGGATAGTGCTCTGGAGAAAGTTAAACTTAAAAACTTCACTAAACATGTTACATATTTCATCACCCTGTCCCGACGACTTCTGTCCATACTTCATCACCGATGGATAAGTACACGAAGATTTTTGCTTGCTCTTAACGAAAGACCAAAAAGCTTTAGGCGATTTATTAATACTATTTTCTATAGCCTCAATGTAACTATCGAACATTTCTTTTTCTAATTGTTTAGCACGATTTCGCAAAGTTAAAAATGAATCAAAGTCTGATAAGTTTCCATATCTCTTAAACTTGGAGTGATATTTAAATTTTTCTTTAAGAATTTTGATTAGAGGGGTTTTATACCAAGGGGGGTAATTAGACATAGATTTGATGATTTTAGTTGGTATGAGAGTTTCACAGATTTTATTTAGTCTGACGTACAACAATGACAAGGCATCTTCCACTGACCCTTTGGCGATATCACAGCGCCAGTCGAACTCATCAAGTTCTTTCATTATAGAAGGAAAATCAGCTGATTGATAGATAAACTTTTTTCTTTGCTCCGATGGGAGCGAATGATACTCAACAAAATCTACAAAAATACTAAGCGCTGTATGGTGAGGGTCTTCAGGAACAAGAGGGTCAGAGCATTTATCCACAGTAAGGTGATTGTTACAAAAAACTAGGTCCAACACCCTTTCATTAAGATTCCTATGACCATTGTACTGGAACAGATCAAATGTGTTCAAGATATCAAAAAAATCTGTCTGAAAAGAACCGTGAATATTTTCCGGGCGAAAAGAGCATCCATCGTCAGTCAGTTGCCAAGTTAAGTTTGGCAAGTTAAAATCTCCTAATATAATAAAAGTGTCGGTTAAGTTATTCAATAAAATATCATTCAACTTTGTATAAAAATATGTAAGCTGTGCAGTCAGTGAATACCCTCTGTTTTGCTTGCAAAGATAAATTGTACAAATATGCAATTTATATGATACTATGGGTCTGGAACGCTTCAGAGTAAGAGTAACCCATAGGTCCTCCGCGGACGAGCGCCAATCAGAGCGTTCCTCCGCAATGAGCTCGCGTCGAACAGCAATAAGAACGCCATCACCAAGTGTTTGATTTCTATCTAAGTAATCTCTGTCACGTCTCCAAACCATATAGCGGTCATCAAATAATTCGCTATTGTTAAAGCCCTCTTTTAGCCACGTCTCTGTTAAACATATAACATCATAGTTACTTGAGCACACATTCCTAAGGAAACTTGACGTTTTAGTCCGCAAGCCACGTACATTTTGGTGATAAATATTAATTGGCATATTTAAAAGGGAAAATAGTTAGAATTGAGAGTAACACAAATAATGCTGGTACCAAGATAAACGTATAATAAATACCTGCAGTGTACAGAACCAGAAAAAGTATGCAGTAAACAAAGTGCGGAGTTATGATTTGGTATAAACCAATGTGGAATGTTATGCAGACTTCACTACGTACCACGGAAATTAAACTAGACTGACTCGCTAATGAGATAAACAAGGTAAGATTATAGTGATCAATTAAATAAATAGTGTAAAAAAGGCAAAAATTGCAACAATCCGCGCAGTAACTATTTTTTACAAGGTACGATAACTTCAATATAAAAATTGTTGTACAGAATGAGCGAAAAGCGACTTTAAAATGAAATGCATAAGATACACAATGCAAACGATCGGCAAAGAGTAAACGATAAGCGCAGGTAAACAAACCCGATGTAACAAAAGCAAGGCGCATTAAAGCCGCTAATGAGGTGATTACGACATACACACCAGTGCCTCTCAAACTTGACCTACAAACTAATATAAAATAATGAAAGAACGACAATATTAGAAAAATTAACATATTTTTTTCAGATCCAGTTCTGACGTAATAGCGTATGTAGGCGAGGTAGGATTTTTTTTCACCAGGATTTTGCAACCCTTTACCCAAACAAAAGAAAAATCCTTCTCCTTGCACAAAATCTTCGCCCTATTAAGAAGCTGTTTATTTTCAAAAGTCAGATGATCATTAACAAAAATCTTGCTAACACCGTTAATACCCAAGTCAGATGCTGTTAATGACTTGTGTTTCTTAGCCGCCGTTATGAAATCGTCCCTCAAGTATCGATTGTGCATGCATATAATAATGTTTTTAGCATCCTTATTATTACGTTGGGGAACTCTGGCAACATAATTTATTTGATCCTTCGGGACTTCGCACTTGATTATGCCGCCAATTTTAACAACAATAGCCACGAGGTTCTCCGACTTCGTGACCGGGACTCCCTTAATTTCTATATTGTTTAGCCGCGATCTCTGCTCACTCTCGCGCATGCTTAATTCCAAACGGCCAAGTCGCATTTCGAATCGTGAGACGTCCTCCTTAGTTTTTTGTAGGGACTCGATTTGTCTGTCAACGTCCACCAACTTGACCGAGAGCTCATCAACCGTACCATGGACATAGTTTAGAGATTTCTGAACTCCAACAATCTCATCTTTTATGCTCCTAAGGTCAGAAATATCAGCTTGAATCGTCTTTACTTTCTCCATTAAAATAGGTAACGTTGCCAACTGTTCCGTGAGTTTGCGGAGCTCCAGATGGATGCTTTCCAAATCACCTTGTGCAGCCTTCCCAGGGGGTGGGTTAGAAGGACTCGCCAGCCCAGCTTTGCAGTTACAGCACTTCCAAGTAGCTTTCCTGTCTCCAAGCTTGCGATACCCCGCCTCAGTAATACCGGCACAAGGGAAGTCGAAGCTTTTGAGGCAAAGTGTACATTGCACGCCATCCCTGGCTTCGACCTGGCAACGATGACACTGGAACATGATGAGTGAGCAAAGCGGCCACTCAGTATTGTAAAGAGTACAAAAGTATTAGCAAGTTTGCAGTAACTAAGCAATTTGTTATTATACACGCAGCGGTCACAAAATCCACACCGCGTTCTTCGTAAACACACCGGGCGCTCGCACTAACTAGCCAGCGATACGTCACTGACTTACGGCGCGCGCAGTTTTCGCTCGTACGCAATCCGCACAACTACGACACTCCCGTGCACTTGCCGAGCCGTCCGTTGTGTCACTATGTCCACCGTGATTTGCACTTATTTCCAATAATGTTTTAACTCACTTTTGTTTGTTGTCTTTTGTGTTTTTTGGTATTGTACTATGTTCACACTCACGACTACACAGCGTATATCAACAGTCTCCAGCCAAAGATGACATATATATTGTAAAAAGATTTTTTATATACTGGAGTAACTGACAAGACTATAATCTTCTTGTGAGGCGCGTTTACGGAGTGGTTAAGCCGCACTTGCCTAGGGTCGTCTTTGGATGGGTGACCACCCATCTTCTTCTTTACCACCCATTACATACCACGTTTCCTCCGTGCCTCGTAAAGCACGTTAAGCCGTTGGTCCCGGCTATCATTTGTAGATCTTTGACAGTCGTTACAGGTGGCCCGAAAGTCTGGCGACCAGTCTTACCTTCGCCGATTTACCCATGAGGGTAGACAGAAACTTCAGAACGCCACCTGCTGCGATCCTACATACTTACTCCTTCTGCGTCGTATATCTGGTCATACAAGCAAACCGTTGACCTTTCTGAAGAAGACCAGTAAGGTCAGTGTATGTCCTTCTGGGGCGTCCCCTCCCGGCGCAGCATTACCGCTGAAATCTTTTTCCTCGTCTCATCATAGTCACTTATAGTGCAACAACCTCCACAAGTGACTCCTGGCTTCGTACATTAACGGCTGCATGGCTCGATCTAAGATTAAGTCATTGTCTTGCTAAGGTCCCTTCGAGGATGGATGGCCATTCATTACATACTGAGTTCCCTCCGTGTCTCGAAAAACATGTTGAGCTCAGAAAGCTCTTAATGTGCACGTCTTTCTACATCGTTCTTACATATATGTATAATCTCAACATGAATGATGTAACCAAGATCTTGTAACAATATTTTGATTGAAAAGAGTGTCCATGGAGTTTCTTGCCCGTTCTTCTCCATAGAGATCTACGCTTTGGAATGGGCAACTACTGTACTTTCACAAGTTATTATGCCTTGTGTCTGTGACTGTAGCTTCGCCGTCTTTGTTTTTCTGGCATTCAAAAGTGCATGTTATGATCTAATTGAAATAAATGCTTTGAGTTTGATTTTGAAAGCACGGGACCAGTGGATTCAGGCGTCATTTGTAGATCTTTGACATTCGTTACGTTACGGGTAGTTGCCCGAAAGTCTGACAAGGAATCTTGCCAAGGGGTATCGTATTACCCAGTAACTGGGCTGTGGAGTTCTGATAAGCAGTCACTCCGTGGCAAATACTACTTAATTATTCATCATCATTCTCTTGCCCCTATCCCAATTTATTTGACCTCGGCGCAGCATGTCTTCTTCTTCCATACTTCTCTATTACTCATCATCTCATCAGACACCTCCTTTCTTGCCATATCATCCTTCACACAGTCCATCCATCGTTTCTTTGGTCTTCCTCTACTCTAATACCCATCTACATTCATACTCAAAATTTTACTCTCGACATTTTCCTCATTCCTCCGCATCACACACTCATATTGCTTAAATATTAATAATGTGATATTTTATTGGTAGATACTTAAACATAAGTACGACAAGTTCAAAATAAAACAAACCCAATATATCCCTTCAGCAAGCCCGTCTTATATTCACCCATAAAGAACAATGCGGTAACAAGAAACAGTACATACAACAAATTTAAAACGAACAAATTCGAAACTGCATAGACATCATTAATTCTCCCACTCAAGCACTTATTATCGAAAAACGCACAGTAAATCAAATACCTTGTGAAGAGGGCCAGTGATAAGGCAATGTTCAGGACGATAAGACCCATGGAGCAGTGGACGAGGCAGATGCTATTGAACCAGCAAGCGAAAAACAAAAGAACGCTGGCGGAAAAGAGTAGCCACATTAAGTAGTGGATATAGGTGAGCAGGACGCAGTAGGCCGGTTGGTTGTTACATAGCATTGCGAGATCGCCTTCGGGACCTGAAAAAGTATTTGGACTTTGTTTATCATTACATTTGCCTTTAAAACGACTATTGGTAATCCTCCCTGTCTTACGACTTCTAGGTTATAGCTTTGTTTGTGTAGTTTATTTCATCACAGCACTTCTTAACGACCATCCTTTAATCAGTGTATTTTGTCTACGATGACGTCCGGTGCTTAGACGTGGATGCTCACTCAAGGGCTGTGTACACGCTCAGAGTAGCACACACAGATAAATAATGGATATTAAAAGGCACTTGTTCTCCCCGTCATTGCGAGCATTTTTTTTTTGTTCTAGACCATACCTGGGAACCGTCTAGTTACGGAGATATTGGGGAAATAACTTGACTTTAAATAGCTCCACGACCCCTGTACTATTCAATGCACCAACAGCACAATGTTTTGAGTGCGTTACATTGAGTCCTAACGTAGAACCTGATTTTTCACCCCATAAAAGAAATCATCCACTTAGTTTGATGTTGTACAGAGTGCTTGGTTGACGGATTCATGGAGGGTCCGCTTACACTTTGTGTTAGAAAAATGTAAGCATAACAAAATCATTATAGCAACTAACCAGCAACGTAATAAGCTAAGTTAACTACAGGACCAAAAAGCCCTGAGACTAACAAAGTGGCTATTGACAGAATAAAGTTGTAAGTCCTCCAAATTCCACGAAAGGTAGGCAGCAGCTTGCACATTTTATCTGGCTTTAAAAACCAGTATAGTACCAAAATCGCGGGCAAATATTTTTGGGAAATTCTTCCGACGTAGTATGAACTCACGTATATTATTGGGTGATATTTATTTTTGATGGTGATATTGTTTTTATTTACATTTTTTTATTTAGTTTAGTTTTTGTGACGTTTACTGAAGATTTTGATTGACAATAATTTTGACATTTTTGGTTTTTTTTTTATAAAGTTTCAAGTTTTTTGTTGTGGGTTGTGGATTTTTTATTTTTTTGCTCATGGGAAATCATCAAATAACTCCTCCCGTTCTGGGCTGAGCAGGAGGGAGTGTCAGACTTTTACTGACTAAAACCCATCCATGTTCCTTCATCGCCCTTTGTGTTCCAGGGCCGCGGTATCTCTTTCGAACAGTCCCGCAGCCCTGGATGTGGGTTGAGGACTGAGGTCTTTTTAAGTGTGACTTTATCATCATCTGCTTGCCTTTTCCCGACTTTATTGGGGTTGGCTTCCAGTCTAACCGGATGCAGCTGAATACCAGTATTTTACATGCAGTGACTGCCTATCTGACCTCAACAACCCAGTTAGTACTAGATAATACTGTACCCCTTGGTAAGACTGGTTGACAGACTATCGGGCCACTGACTACCTGGATCGAATGTCAAAGATCTACAAATGGTAGCCGGGACCAGTAACTGTAACGGCTTACCGTGGTTTCTGAGGCACGGAGGAAACTCGGTATGTAATGATGGTCAACCATCCAGAGACCGACCTTTTTAAGCATGGCTTACCTGTGGTAAATCCATTACCTTTGCTACTACTGCAGTAGTAAGATATTAGATGGGAAATAAAAAAGCGTTATCAACTACTTGAGAAAGAAAAAAATAGAATTTTGATGCAACAAGCTGGTATGTAGCGCGTTTTGCCAGTTTTTTTATTTTTTTTTCAATTTTTTTCAATTTTTTTTTCTATCTTTATTTATTTCGAGGCTTTTACCTTACAAAGGTACGTCAGCCTCATCATACTAATTATATAACAAATTATTACACGTAATTATTATATTATCAATACAAATATATTATTGCGTAAGCGAGGGAGATTTTCAGGGTTGCGGGACTGTTCGAAAGTGATACCGCGGTCCTGGAAGACAAAGGGCAAAAGAAGGAACATGGATGGGTTTTAGCCAGTAAAAGTCTGACACTCCCTCCTGCTCAGCTCAGAGCGGGAGGAGTTATTTGATGATGTCCCATCCGAAAAAAAAATACGGAGGAGATTTATTTATTTAATTACAACGGTAGTGTTTAAAACCAATTACAGTAACTAAAATTATAAAATAGAAAACACAATTATAAAATATATTAAAATGTACAAAATAACAAAGCAAAGCAAAATTTGAAGTGGAACTAAATGTTGAAGGAGGTTTTCTCCTAATCTTTGCTTTTTTATAATACTTTATTCTTTACACTGTCATTCCTTAAGTCAATATGAATGTTTCCTACATGTTACGTTTATTTCATTTCAAACCATAAAATACCCTCTCAACATGGTAGCAGAGCGTGTAAATATATAGGAAACGATTGATTAATGGACAAGTAAGGTTTTTAAAAATAATTTGCAAAAACAGTTAAAAATTTTCAAAAAATTCTAACGAACGCCTGTCAAAATGTCGACTTCATCTACGAGTTGTAAAATTGATATTGGTCGTTTGGAAGGTGAAGAAAATTGGTCTACATGGCGCTGTAAGGTACTGTTGCTTTTAAGGGGTACTCCTGGCGGGTTGGATGCTATAAATGGAAAACTTATAGAACCTATAAAACCAGCCACTACAGCAGCTGCAGACGTTAAAGCAAATTATGAAAAGACTTTAGAAGCATATCATAAGATAGATAGTACGGCGATGCTTATTTTGATGGCTAATATGTCGGATGCCACTTTACAAAAGGTCATGAGATTCTCAACAGCAAAACAGGTTTGGGATGAATTGCACACTTTGTTCAATGGAATATCTGAAGACAAAAGCTATTCACTATGCTACAGTTTCTTTGGCTATAAAAAAGATCCGTCACATGACATGTCAATGCATATATCCAAACTGAAAAATATATGGCATGAATTGAAAGTGGAACTTCAAAAAGGTGAAACCAAATATGATCTTCCAGAGCTATTACTAATCTGCAAGATCTTGGAAACTTTACCCGACGCGAAGTACTTCTCCTTCAAGTCTAGTTGGATGTTGATGTCAAGAAAAGATCGAAATATAGACAATCTGACAGCACAAGTATGTGCTTACGAACGTTCACTTTTGACCAAAGAAAGTATTACTGAAGCACAAGCTCTAGTTGTACAAAACAAGTTTATGCGTAAGAAAAAGTGTGGATATTGCGGACTATATGGACACAAAGTTAAAAAATGTCGCAAGTGGATATCGGACGGGAAACCTCCTAAAACACCTGGCCCATCGACAAGTCAAGCTAACAATGCCAATCTGACCCTCTCATTAATGGAAATTGTTACAAATGAAGTCGTAAATATTATTGAAGAAGATCTTGACAGTTGGTTTGTTGACAATGGTGCTACAAGTCATGTCACCTGTCGAAATGACATATTTTCCAGCTTTCAACATTTCAGAAATAATCAAACAGTAACAACTGCAAATGGCTCAACAATTCAAGCTATTGGAAAAGGTACAGTTGATTTGATAGCAGACGTTCGCGGTCAGACACAAAACATTAGACTGTGTGATGTATGGTATGTTCCAGCAATAAAGAAAAACTTATTTTCCGTACTTGCTGTGCAAGATAAACTTGAGAAGAGTGTCTTCACATCTGAAAGAGAATATTGTCAATTGATAGTAGATGGAAAAATTAATTTAATTGGCACAAGAGTCAAGAATGGAGGACTCTATAAACTAAATGTAAAGACAATTATAAATTCATCTCCTGAATTGAACTCACTGTCAACAAACAACATTTTACAACTCTATCATGAAAGATTTGCTCACCAGAATAAAAGACATGTGAAGCAATTGATTGAAAAGGAACTTGGTATAAAAGTCAAACTCGATTCTGAATTATGTACAGGATGTGTTTATGGTAAAACACATAGATATAAATTTGGAACAAGAGATCGAGCTAAAGCACCAGGAGAGATCATTCAAACAGATGTATGTGGTCCGTTCCCCAATTCATTCAAAAAGTTTCGTTATTTTGTTTTATTTAAAGACGATTTCAGTAAGTATCGTCATGTTTATTTCATCAAGCACAAGTCTGAAGTGAAGGATAAACTTGTGGAAATGATAAACGCAACAAAGACTACTGGTCATATTATAAAGACAATTCTCAGTGATAATGGAGGAGAATTCCAAAATGAAGCTGTGAAGAAGATCTTAAATAATCATGGCATCCAACACCGTTTGACAATGCCGTATACGCCGGAACAGAACGGGTGCAGTGAGAGAGATAACAGAACTTTGGTAGAAGCTGCTCGTACTATGATGCACGCTCAAGAAGAACTTCCACTCTCCTGTTGGTCTGAGCTTGTCAACACGGCTACTTATGTTCTGAATAGAACTGGGCCGACTTCTATAGAAGGAAAATCACCGTTTGAGTTATGGTTTACAAAGAAACCCTCAATCAAACATTTGAGAATCATTGGCACTGAATGTTATGCTCATGTTCCAAAAGTAAAGAGAACGAAAATGTCCAGAAAAGCTCAAAAATGTATTCTCATTGGTTACGATGGTGATGACGGTTATCGGTTACTAAGCATAAACAATAAATCGAATCCAACACTGATACGGTCAAGAGACGTAATATTCAACGAGTCAGTCATCAGATCTATTGGATTGGATTCAGATGTCTCTGAAACAGAAAAACAAAGTCCAATTGTTGAGATGGAGGTTCATTTTCCTAAAACTGGAGAAAATCATCCAATGTTAGATGCAAGGGAGGATATTTTACACGACGCAACTATTTCAGATGTGCCTCAAACATTGAATGATGGTGCGACTTTTGAAGAAACAATTCCCAATTTGCCTACAATATCGGATGAACCTAGTAGAAATGAAGAAGATTCTAATGAGTTCTATATTACGCCTGAATCATCAGAAGTTGATTCAGATGAAGATGATGAACGAGAAAATTCTACGACAAGGAATCTAAGAGATAGATCGACATTGCGACCACCACAACGATTTGAAGATTTTATTATGTCTACTGTTGTTAGTGATTTTAATGAACCCAAATCATACAAAGAAGCAATAAAAAGTCCTCAGAAAGCGGAATGGTTGAAAGCAATGGAGAGCGAACTAAAATCTCTAAAAGATAATAAAACTTGGATTTTGGTGGATAAACCAAAAGACAGAAAACTGATTTCTTGTAAGTGGGTGTTCAAAGTTAAAACCCATGCTGATGGAAGTCTTGACAAACATAAGGCGAGATTAGTAGCAAGAGGTTATACACAAAAGAAAGGAATTGACTATAGTGATACATTTAGTCCTGTTGCTAGAATGGCCACAATAAGATCGATTCTTAGCATCGCTGCAAATGAAGGGTTATCCCTCAGACAGTTTGATGTAGCAACAGCATTTTTGAATGGTTCACTAGATGAAGATATCTACATGAATCAGCCAGAAGGATATAGTGATGGTACGACTAAAGTATGTAAATTGAAGAGAAGTTTATATGGTCTTAAACAAGCTCCAAGATGTTGGAACAAATGTATTGTTGATTATTTGAAAGTTTTAGGATTCAAACAATGTGACACAGATCCATGTTTGTTCATTAGAAACCGACTTAACAACAAGATCATTCTTGGACTCTATGTTGATGATGGTCTAATAGCTTCAACGAACCCAAAGGAATCTGAAAAGTTTTTGGCAGAATTGAAACGGAAGTTCAAGATAACCACAAAACCAGCTTCTTACTTTCTGGGTTTGGAAATCTTCAACAATAACGATGATTCCATCAAAGTCTCTCAAAAACATTATGCTAAAAGGCTACTGGAACGCTTTGGTATGAGTGATTGTAAAGCCGTTAGTACTCCAATCATTAAAGAAGCACAACCTGCACAACCATGCTCAGTAAAAGAGGATGACGTTAAATTTCCCTATCGTGAAGCCGTTGGTGCGCTAGCTTATTTAATGACAGGTACACTAGACCGGACATATCATACGCTATTAGTGTCGTATCCAGGAAACTTACAAATCCCTCTTTAGAAGATGTTAACAAGGTTAAACGCATACTTCGTTACATTCAGGGAACCCTAGATACAGCAATTGTATACAAAAAGGGATACAAAACTGGAATCTTGGAATGTTTTAGTGATTCTGATCATGGTGGAGATTTCAATACAGGACGCTCTACTTCAGGAATCTTATGCGTGTATGCAGGAGGAGTAATCTCTTGGGCAAGTCGTAAACAGACTTCTGTAGCTATCTCAAGCACCGAAGCAGAACTTGTTGCAGCTAGTGAAGCGGCTCGTGAGATTGTTTGGCTGAAGAGACTTTTTAATGAAATTACTACTTTGATAGAAGTCCCTACTTTACAAGTTGATAATGATGCTGCTATAAAGCTTGCACAAAACCCAGAGTTACATCGTCGCACAAAGCACATTTCTATTAAACATTTTTATGTAAGGGAATTAGTTACTGAAAAAGAACTTCAAGTTAAGTATGTTCCCACAGAATACCAGTGTGCTGATATTTTGACTAAGCCTGTGCATAAACCCAGACTGGATCTAATTTCAGGAATGGTGGGACTTATACGATAAAGATTATCGAAAAAGGGAGGATGTTGAAGGAGGTTTTCTCCTAATCTTTGCTTTTTTATAATACTTTATTCTTTACACTGTCATTCCTTAAGTCAATATGAATGTTTCCTACATGTTACGTTTATTTCATTTCAAACCATAAAATACCCTCTCAACACTAAAAGAAAGAACGACACTTTCATAAATTCCTCTCTCAGTACTTCTGACATAACCAATAAAATCTTCATCCATCCATCCGCAAACAGATCATCTGTTGGATTAGAATCCAAGAGATCATTAAGCGCGGCCAGAGTGCGAGGAATTGGTGACTTAGCACGTGCAACAGTACGACATAGAGGCACGGCAAACAGCCTGTGCTTTCTGCCGCGGCAGTAATTGTCTAGAACAAAATAGAGATAATGATGAGTGCCTATAAGCGTGCTAATTCTGATAGAAATAAGGTTTAGAATTAGATCAAATCGTGGAACTAATAAGTACTAAATACAGAGCATAGCTGCAGAAAATTCCTATCCGAGATTTTAAAAAATATTTAGAAAAATGATTATGTCAATGCTTTGTCAAAATCTTTAAGTAAACAAGAAGCTACCACAAATAAAATCTTAAAAAAATATAAAAATCTCAACTCGGGCTACATACATGGTACTAAATTCTATCCTCGACCATTTTGAGAAGGTGGTACCTAATACCGCAAAAATGGTCAAAACGGATAAATTTATACATCATGTACCTTCCTGGAGAACCTACAATATAGTTCTTTCAAGCTGTTGTATTGTAATCTCATTCATATTTGGTATTGCCAACAAAAGATATGCTTTTACAGGTAAGATTTTCACATTTCAAAGTGTGTTCAGGAGCTCGTACTTAAGCCGCGCTCGCCTGGGTAGGCCTGCAGATGGATGATCAACCATTACATACTGAGTTTCCTCTGTGCCTCGGAAAGCACGTTAATCCGTTGGTCCCGGCCGTCAATAATTGTAGATCTTTGACAGGTATTCAGTTGCCCGAAAGTCAGACAACTAGTCTTACCAAGGGGTATCGTATTTACCCAGTGCTAACTGAGCTGTGGAGGTCAGATATGTAAATACTGGTACTCAGCTGCATCCGTTTAGACTGGAGGAACCCGTCCCCAACAGAGTGGGGACAAGGATCTGCAGCGTAGGAAACGACCAAGCCGAACCATGCAGCTATTTTTCGACGTTTTAAAAGGGCCCATGTAGGCTTTTGTGAAATGAAATATTTTGGTTTAAGTTTCAAATAGTCTTTCTTTAATTTCTTCACAGTTCCTGATGGAAACCTCGCCAAGCTATGCAGCCGCGACCCCAACTACTGCACCCTGCAGTCCTACATGAGCTTCATGATGTGGATTCCCTTCTTCACCAGTCTACTTCTGTTCCTCGCTTGTTGGTACAACAGCACCCGCCTTATTCATTGCTGTATTGGGTTCATTATTGCTGATTTAGTTTTATCTTTCGTTATTGTCTGATGACCATCGAGAAGCCTTGTTTGTTCACATTCGTCAAGACTATTTAATGTTGTAAAAAACGATTCTTTAACAGCGAATTCAGTATTTACTTAATCATGATTTAGACACTCATGCTGCCGCCGACGAATAGCGAAAGGCAAGTCGAGTCATCAACCAAAAACGAATAGTTTATTGAGAGAATTAGCGCCGACAGCCAGTGATCAACTTTTAACATAATTATGAAGTTCTATCTCATTTACTGACACGGGACCTACAGCGTTCGGACGATATTCGAGCGAAAAAATATATAGCCAGACAGCTAGTCGCCTCTTCGTTGGCTGTGAAACAAGCAGGTCCACAATACCATGCTTAAAATCATTCTACCTCAGTGATTGTCAATTCATCATTTCTCCGTTTTTTAGAAGACATCGTATTCTATTCCCAGATAGTTTATAGTATTGTTCCTGTAAGAGTGTGTATAAATTGTGTTTAAAACACACAAACAAATATTAAATGTGTTGTATGAATGTAGACAAACACCCAGACTTTTAAACAAAAACATACTAAAAAGCATACATGAGTAATATTGTTTTGCCTGAAAGGTGGTATTAGACAGTAACGAGAATATTTCCGAGTCATTTAGTTAAATGCCCTGAACAACTGATTTAGCTGCAGACGAACAGACAAATGAGTTGAGTACTTCATTAAGAGGTACAGGCGCAGGGTAATGTGAAATTTTGTTGTTTTTACAGCAGTTTTTTTTGTGTTTTTTTTTCTGTAAATTTTGGATGTAGAACGTTTTTGTAGAAGTATATAATAATGTCATGTGTCATATTTATTTTTTCCCTGGATCAAAATAATATTGTTGAAACCGAAGTGCCTATGTGTTGTTTCAGTAATAATTTGATTGCGTGACGTATAAAAATAAAGAAAAATTTAAAATAAAGTAGTTTTTTTTATTTCGTAAGCATATTCGGTACCTAATTAGAAAATAATATGTAGGTAAATATGGTGTTGAATCGCATGTGACTAAAAGAGTGATGAATACAGGGTGTAAGGGGCAGCCCTCCATAAACTGTCAGGGTGCATTTACCTCCTAATTTTAAATCATATTTCACCGAGATTTTTCTCCGGTTTTTCGTACCTGACTCTTACAAGAATTAGCTGAAACAAACCCAGAGGTCTTAATCTCTTTTAAGGTCCAGACGTAATCTTTGTCACCTCACATGAGGACTATGCAGATTAGTAACTATCTGAGATGGTCTTTTGAAGCAAGAACCACACGGATTTGAGTGGACCTGGCCAGTCAGTTCAAGCATTTGTCAGTTATCGTGTAGCTCGACTTATAACTCAAGGAGCTCAACGACACGACGAACAATACCAAAGAAAAGTCATTAAAAATACATAAGACCTCTCTTTCTCTGACTCGGGTTTTTATTTATTTCATCATATAACAATTCGAATTAATGTTTGATTAATTAAATTTTAACAGCTAAAAATAATAAATTATAAATATCAAACACTAAATATAAATACAAAAAATAAAATCAATATCATAATAATAAATAATAAGTCAATAGAATGTAAGCTTCACGGACGCTTTTTCCGGGCCCTGCACGGGCCCGATGTAGACCTGTCAGCGTCCGTAGCCTGGCTACGTTCCGGGGACCTCTTCGGAGAAACCGAGGGTTTTGTCTGTGCAATTATGGATGAAGTTATGATGACGAATAACTACCGGAGATTTATTGTGAAAGACGGCACGGTTGACATATGTCGGGCATGCCACCGCCCAGGTGAATCAATCCGTCACATTATCTCTGGGTGTTCTCGTTTGGCTAACGAAGAGTACTTGCATAGACACAACCTTGTAGCCAGGATTATCCATCAGCAACTTGCTCTAAAATACAGACTTGTGGAATCGGAAGTGCCGTACTATAGGTATGTGCCCGATCCAGTTCTCGAAAATGGCAATATCACATTGTACTGGGATCAATCCATCATCACTGACAGGACTATTTTAGCCAATAAGCCTGATATAGTGGTGGTAGATCGATCAGAGCGGCGCGCAATGATTGTTGACATAACGGTCCCGCATGATGAGAACCTCGTGAAAGCCGAGAAAGATAAGCAAATGAAATATCTTGACTTGGCTCGCGAGGTTGTCGACATGTGGGATGTGGACTCAGCGATCATTGTGCCGATAGTCGTATCAGCCCATGGCTTAATTGCTAAGAGCCTCGATGAATACCTGAGGAGGCTCTCGTTAGGCAGCTGGATCAAGGGCTTGATTCAGAAAGCAGTACTCCTGGACACGGCTCGTATTGTTAGGAGGTTTCTCTCTCTGGAGCCCTGACCACCGGTAGCTTGGACCCTGTTCCCGATACCGGCGGGCAACAATTTTTTATATTTTTAAATTTTTTTTTTTTTTTTCTAAGGAATATTTAAAAATGTAATTAGTTTGTAAAAATATGAATAAAGGAAATATTAATAAGTCAATAGAATGTAAATAGTTATTATATAAAAAAGGCTTATTTCAATCAAGATATTTACATTAATTACAAACTACAAATCTATAATAGTAATAAAAATATGTACAATTATCAAAAGTGTTACAGGGCATCAAAAAATTCGTCCACATCACTGTCAAAAGGAAAAGTGCCCAGAAGGCTGGCAGCATTGCCACGTTGTATGGCAATGCTGATTCTTTGGCCAAAAAATAGGCCCGAAAAAAAAAAATATATATATTTTTAATATAATTTATATAAATGATTGTAAATATTATCATGTCAAATTATTATAAGTAAATCTATTCTCTAAAATGCAAAAAATCGAATAACGCCTGGAACATATGTATTTAAGTAAATGGTATGTAGGTACTAGAAACACAAAACAAAAATGTTTATTTAACATCTAAATCCACTCGCGCCTCCTCCTGTACACAAAAGTATGCACAAAAATGTTCATTAACAGGCGGAGGTACGGTTAGACACAAAACGATAACTGTAGCGCGTACGGTCAGCAGCAGCTTAGTGCATTGTTGTTGTTTAGTTAGAAAATTGAAAATAACTGGCTCGGTTAGGGTGTGTTTTGTAGGGTAGTATTTTGAGAAAAAATATTAAATGAAACTCATATACAAGCTATTGATAGAAAAGTTAGACGGGGGATTGCCCAATTTTAAGTACTTTGTACGTATCACATAACACCACGTCTGTAATTCCCGAAGGGTTAGTCAGAGGTGTACCTAATAGTGCACCACATTTAAAGCCGCTATTTCGCCAGTAATTTAAAGTCCTATTGAAATAGAGAGCAAGACCGTTGCCATCAACCGGGCACAAATCCAGACTCCGTGGCTGCTACTGAGAAATTCCGCATGGAAAATCCCAATAACACTTTGCCCGACTTGGGAATCGAATCCAGGACCTCATGCTCAGCAGTTGTGCTTACGACCGCTAGACCGACGAGGCACTCTCTATACATACTTAAAGCATACATTAAAAAAGATACCTAATACAATTCATATAGAGTGTCTTCTTGTGTGTAATGGCAGTGGGCAGAGCATATTGCTCGCAGAACGGATGGCCGATGGGGCCGAAAAGTTCTGGAGTGGCGACCGCGAACAGCAAGAGGTTGCGTTGGAAGGCCTCCCACTAGGTGGACCGATGACCTGGTGAAGGTTGCGTGGATCCGCTGGATGCGAGTAGCACGGGACCGGTCAGTGTGGTGACACTTGGAGGACGCCTATGTCCAGCAGTGGACGTCTTTCGGCTGCAATGATGACAATTCTTATATTATGCTACTTTTGCTTCGTCAACATCGTCGGTTTCAACCATTATGCACCTGACCTATCTGTAGAACATCAGCTTTGGCTCACGGTTATTTTATTTCGCTAAAAGTTCATGCAGACTATAAAACAACTAGCTGTTGCCCGCGGCTTCGCTCGCGTTTTAGTCGGAAATTATCCCATGGGCACGTTGTAAATATTGCCTATAGCACTTGGGGATAATGTAGCTTCTTATTAGTGAAATAATTTTCAAAATCGGTTCAGGAGATCCAGAGATTACCGTCTACAACCTCAAAAACTTTACCTCTTTATAATATTAGTCTATTTAAAAAAAAATCGGTTGAGAACAGTCGGAGATATGCGGGCCGTAAATCAATCATATTTACTTATAGAAAAAAAATACCATTTTTATTGAAAACCTGACTTATTACAAAAATGGGCAAAACGACAATGAAATCTACAAAACTATTCCTTGCCTCTTTTTCATTAAAATTTTCTACAAGTATTAAGCCTATCTCGGTTTTTATTTCGCTTGTTTTTAGTAATCTCTGCTATGAGTTTCTGGACTTCATTTCATGCGCGGTCAAGTGTGAATCGGACTATTGCGCAATGGATCTTACAACCTTTTTAGTATGGCGTGAATTTCGTTAGTACTCGCTTTTATAGTGTATATACTTGAGTTCCTAGATTATAAGTTGTAGGTCTTCAATTATAATTATAAATAATATTTAATTTAATACAATTACAATTGAATCAATTTAATACAATTTACAAACTGCATGCATGTTTCAAATTAGTCAATTTACATTTTGTTATTTAATTATCTATTTATGTAAAATTTGTACGCCAAAATTAATGGCAGAATAAGAGAAATATACTTTATCTTTAGGATCCTCCTGTACCGTATTTACGCAAATAAATGATTTTGATTGATTGAATGTTCTGCATTGAGGATAGGTGTCATAAGGCGTTGTGTATATCCAGACTCCCCTGAAAAAATAGTTTCTGTCAACAAAACATAGGAGAACTCCTATATATTAGATCTTTTTAATGTTAAAAATACACACCATAGAGCCATACTTGTTCATTATTTTGATGAATTTTACGCATACAGGGTGTAACAGGACCCTTCACATGTATATTTTTTGTAGTGTTTATTATATTTCTAGGTAGCTGTTTTATTATTATAACCCAAGTACTGTTTATTTTATTTTCTTATTCATGTAAAATTTATTTATTTATGCTGTTTTGGCTTCCGTACGTTTTTTCACGGGTGACCACTGAAAACCAGCGCTGTGCTGTGGCCCCCCCATAGCACAGCATCATGCTGAGTGGTAACCTGCTTGTCGCAGTCACTACGTGCAAGCTACGAACGTCTTTTTTTTTTTAATTTATGCTTTGTATGTTTATTGTTATTTTTTTTGTGTTTTTATCATTTTGTATGATGCACGTCATGTCCCTGCGACAAATAAATATATTTTCTTTCTTTTTTTCTTTCTTCACGAAGCCGTCAACCAAGCATTATGTACATCTAACTAAGTAAGTTTACGCAAAAATTATTGCTGGGAAACGACTTTTTTTGGGGGTGAAAAATCACGTTTTACGATAGGACTCGATGTATCGCAATCAAAACATTGTGCTGATGGATGGATTGAATAGTATGGGGGTTGTGGAGGTGTTTAAAGAACATATCTCCTTATCTAGAAGGTTCACAAGTATGGTCTAGAACAAAAAAAATATATCGCAGTGACGCCGAAGGGGAGAACAGGGGCCTTTCGGCTTCTTTTAGGGTCTTGTTACACTCCTTATATACATACTTAGTTAGACATGTAATCATAAATACCTTTCATTATTTTGCAGATTAATCTTATGTCAAGTTTTGAATGATTGTAGTAAATAAAGGCTATTTTTATTTTATCTATGTATGTATTTAGTTATGAAATAAAAATAATGACTTATAGAAAATAAAGATTTCATTTCTTTTCATTTTCAGATTAAAAAAAAAAAACGCTGACTTCTATTGCTAGTTCCAAGAACAGACTAAAAGTGTTGTCTTTTAGAGTGGCTTGTAACAGAGCGGCGGTGAAGTCGTAGCTGAAACTCGTAGCCGAGGCTCATTGCAGTTGCTCGTAGCGCTTGCTCGTAGCACTTGCTCGTAGCACAGGCTCGTAGCAATGACTCATAGCACTAGTATTTATTACCAGGAAAGGCTAGCGGCATTTAGTCCATACAAAATAAATCTATAGAGCAAAGTTTTTTTTACTAAACAGGATGTAAGGGCCACCGTCGCACAAATTCTTTAATTTTTCATCGACATCGTTTCATAAATAAATAAAAAAACAGCTGTTCCTTAGATTTTGACCGTGTAGGCACTTTTTTGCACTTTCGTAGGAAACAGCTTGTCACTCCGCACATCCACCTCAACATTCTCACTACACACGCATCTCCGCTCCGCTTTTTTGGGTCAGAGCCCATTCGTCTCCTAAAATTCGTCCCCCAGCATAAAAGTTGTAGATTCGGCCCCTATATAGGTGCCCATTGGTCTCCTGGTAGGGGACCAATTAATATTTTAATAAAAAATATTATTTTTAAGGTACCCATTCGTCCCCTCTAATATATATACAATATAAGTTAAAGATTCGGCACCTATTCAGGTGCCTACTGGTCCCCTGAGATAAAATTTGCTATATTTTACATAAGAAACGGTTAATATAGTACACTTGTGAACAGTTTATTAACGGAATTAATTTAATAAATCATAACAGATCATTGAAAAAAGAGCTATGATGAATGATAATCCGTCATGATAATAATATAACCTGTCGATAGGACTACCAAGCTGCAGTATACACATATACATGTACTTATATTAGAAGAATGAATAAAAATAAATATTCTTCAGGGGACGAATGGGCCCCTCAAAAGTTCCAGGGGACGAGTGGGCACAGGGTGCGAATCTTAGGGGACGAATGGGCTCGGACCCCCAAGTCTATCCATCTTCTACACTGTCCAGCATTCCTCCAGCAATAGGTGCTGGTGCCAGAATTGTACATTTTAAAGCTTACTAGCGACCCGCCCCGGCTTCGCATGGGTGCAATGTTATAAAGGTGTAACAAGACCCTTCACGAAGCCGTCAATCAAGTATTCTGTACATCAAACTAAGTAACTCTACGCAAAAATTATTGCTGGGAAACGAGTTTTGTTTTTGGGGTGAAAAATCACGTTTTACGGTAGGACTCAATGTAACGCACTCAAACATTGTGCTGATAGATGCATTGAATAGTACGGGGGTCGTGGAAGTGTTTAAACTAAAAAAAAATACATTAAAGAAAATGTTTTTAAGAAAATACTTGTGAAAATCTCCGTGACTAGCAGGCTCTCAGGTATGGTCTAAAACAAAAAAAAAGATCGCAATGACGGAGAAAACAGGTGGGTTTCGGCTTGGTTAAGGGTCTTGTTACACCCTTTATACCTTCCTCTTGAATCACTCTATCTATTAAAAAAACAGCATCAAAATCCGTTGCGCAGTTTTAAAGATCTAAGCATACATAGGGACAGACAGCGGGAAGCGACTTTGTTTTATACTATGTAGTGAAGATGTGTCTACGGATTCGAGGGAGAGGTTATTTAGAAAACTGCTTACGGTAATGAAGACTGCCAATTAAGAGTTTCAAAACTTGCTTTCAGTCATTAAATCATATTTATTTCTGTAAATTGGTTTTACAAAACACTTTTACACGTAACTTCATGTTGTTTTAAAACTAGATGGGGCCGGTGTTTCGTACCTGACAACTCTGAGAATAAACATCCGAAACAAACTAAGAGGTCACTGTCTCTTTTCAAGTCCAGACATTGGTCAAGTCATATGAGGACCATGCAGATTAATGTCTGAGATGGTCTTTTGAAGAAATAACCAAACAGATTTGAGCGGACCTGTCCAGTCGAAAAAGCATTTGTCAAGTGTTGGTGTAGCTCGACTCATAACCCATTTCTAGCCTTACCCTAGCGAACCCCAATCGTAACTACACACGGTTAAGTTTTTTAATATCCACCTGTATGTGGGAATGCAGGAAAAATTCAAAATGGCTGCCGGGCCTGAAGTTATGTGCTCCAAGTGTTTATGAGTCCAGAGAACTGTTGTAACATTCGTAATGAACACATTGTTGAAAAACTGATGCGAGCATCAGACCTGTTTTGTTTTTGAAGTATTGTCTGAGTTTTTTAACGATTTGAAAATTGTTACTGATTGGAATAAAGTGACTATACTGGTTTAATTTATTGCTGTACGGGTTGGTCGAAGGTTAAGTTACGTTTGTTGAGGTGGATCCGTGGATGTGTGACTATCCTTAAACATTGAGATCCCTCCGTGGTTTAGAAAGCAAGTTATGCCGCTGGTCCCGGCTGTCATTTGTAGATCTTTGACAGTCGTTACAGGTAGTCAGTGGCTCAAAAGTCTGACAACCGGTTTTACCTAGGGGTACCGTATTGCCCAGTACTAATTGGTTTGTAGAGGTCAGATAGGCATATAATATACCGGTATTCAGCTACATCCAGTTAGACTGGAAGCCGACCCCAAAATAGTTGGGAAAAGGCGAGGCAGATGATGCTGCCATGTCCATTTTGAAACGGACACAGTATAAAAGAATGCGCTGAAATATGGCTCTGAAAATTGTTGCATTCTCGTTTCGTCTGATTAAATTCTTCAATGATACTGATTGAATATTGACAACAAGTATTTTATGAAAATTATATCACTCTGATTGTGTTTTGTTTCGTGATAAAAACGGAATGAAACAAGGCATGATTTTATTAATTTGTAGATACAAATGTGTATCATTTTTCTAGTACCTATCAAGGTGTAAACAGACTCTTGACGAAGCCGTCAACCAAGCATTCTGTACATCAAACTAAGTAACTCTACACAATAATGATTGCTGGGAAACGACTTTTTTGGGTGAAAAATCACGTATTACGGTAAAACTCACTAGCTAATAATATCAAAACATTGTGCTGATGCATTGAATAGTAACCAATCATGGAGGTATTTTAAATAAAGTTATGAACACTACTATCTAAAAAAATACTTGTGAAAAAGTTGGAACTTTGACTTCCAAAATCTTCGTACTTAGATTGTTCTTAGGTATGGTTCAGAACAAAAAAATATCGCAATGACTGGGAGAACAAGTGTCTTTCGGCTTCGTTAAGGATCTATTTACACCCTTTATTAGTTGAGTAGAGGTAAAAGGCGTAGCTGGTGAGTCTGGCTTCAATTCTCGTTTGAGCAATGTGATAATTAAGCCGTCGGCCCACAACAATACTAGTTACCGTCGCTTATAGATACAACCACACCGGCAACACCAATAAGTTTGCTGTTTGTGTTATAAACTTAGTTTTTTGACACATTAGCACAGCATTCAAAAAGTGCATTTTAATAGGGAAAAACATTATGTTTGACTATTGTTAAACTGACTTGTTTAATACTGCATAACTCTGAACGGACTAAGATTTGAAACTTGGCGCCATAGTAACATTTGTGCAGCTTGAAAAGACCTATCCAACAATGTATTACACATAGCTATTGGCAGGTGGGACCAGAGTTCATACAAATCCTGGCAGTATCCTTTGTCAAAAAACCACTACATAAAAGATCTGTGATCTTTTATTTAGTGGTTTTTGATCTGATTTTTCTTAAATACTTAAAAAATATGAGAAAGCCTCATTTTAAACAGAAGATATAATTTAATTGAGAAAACAAACGGTTACTCTTTACAGTTTTACACAGAACTACAGTTAGTTTGAGTAAATGTATACCAACTAGCTGTTACCCGCGGCTTCACTCGCGTTTTGGTCGGACATTATCCCACGGGCACGTTGTAAATATAGCCTTTGGCACTCGGGGATAATGTAGCTTCCTATTAGTGAAAGAATTTTCAAAATCGGTTCAGTAGATCCAGAGATTACCCTCTATAACCTCACAACCTCACAAACTCACAAACTTTACCTCTTTAAAATATTAGTATAGAAGTATATATGACATTTTACACATATTATATAAACAATTATATAGTAAAATCAATACAATGCGACATTCACTTACAAGTCAATGCGTACGATAAAATTACGTAATGATTTAATTTGACACTAAACAGGCAAGCTAATTACATAGAAAAGAAAATACAAGAAATGATAATAGGTACTCCAGTTATGAGGTTAAAAAAATATATATATCGCTGTTTCAAATCCAAAATGGTTTTACAAGCAAGGCCTTTAAATTTTTCCAATTTTCAAATTGGACTGGTATTGGCACCCGCCTCCAAATTACTTTATTGTATATTATTCTCTTTATTCATTGTTACACATATGATTTACATTTTTAAATATTCCTACAGAAATTAATACAAAAAAAAACATTTGAAAATATAAAAAATAGTAGTCCGCCGGTGTCGGGAGCAAGCTACCGGTGGTTAGGGCTCCAGAGACAGGAACCTCCTCACAATGCGAGCCGTATCGAGGAGTACTGCCTTCTGAATCAGGCTCTTGATCCAACCGCCTAAGGAGAGCCTCGAGAGATGGTCGTCGAGCCATACGGCCATTGGCCGGCACGACAATCGGCACAATGATAGCCGACTTCACATTCCACATGTCAACAACCTCGTGTGCCAAGTCGAGATATTTTATTTGTTTCTCCTTCTCAGCTTTCACGAGGTTCTCGTCATGCGGGATGGTAACATCGATTATCATTACGCGGCGCGCTGATCGGTCTATCACCACTATGTCAGCCTTATTGGTGACAATAGTCCTGTCAGTGATGATAGATCGATCCCAGTACAGCGTGACATGGTCTTTCTCGAGAACTGGGTCGGGCACATACTTGTAGTACGGTACCTCAGATTCCACAAGTTTATATTTCAAGGCACGCTGCTGGTGAATATTATTATTGTATACTTTATTAATGTGTTGTAATAAAGAAGAACCTGTGGCTACATAATAACAGACGCTTGGGTCGATCTTTAGGTTAAACCGCGCTTGCCTGGGTTATGGACAAGCCTAGGCAAGCGCACCGGCAAGATGGGTGACCACCACACCACATACACATACATACACACATACACATACATATTACATACTGAGTTTCCTCCGTGCCTCGGAAAGCACGTTAGGGTTGCGGTACTGTTCGAAAGAGATACCGCGGCCCTGGAACACAAAGGGCAAAAGAAGGAACATGGATGGGTTTTAGTCAGTAAAAGTCTGACTCCTGCTCAGCCCAGAGCGGGAGGGGTTATTTGATGATTTCCCATCGGTAAAAAAAAAAGAGACCGTTGGTCCCGGCTCTCATTTGTACATCTTTGACAGTCATTATAGGTAGTCACTGTCCCAAAAGTCTAACAACCAGTCTTACCAAGGGGTATTTGTATTACCCAGTAGTCACTGGGTTGTGGAGGTTTAGGCAGTCGCTCCATATAAAATACTGGTATTCAGCTGCATACGGTTAGACTGGAAGCCGTTTCCAACATACTTGGGAAAAAGCTAAGCAGGTAATGATGTCATTCTAATAAGTAGAACTATGTTTTAACAGTCAGTTAGTAGACAGGAGGTTGCTACTTCCGACAAACTCGTTTGCATTTATTACTATAAACTAATATAAAAAAAAAGACAAAACAAAGTAAAGTATGTATGATTGGATGTGTAAAAGATAATCGCCGAAATCATCCGATTATAAAATTCTTCTTTTTCATTAGAGGGTGTTAGTGTAAGAATTAAAAAAAACATACTAGGATACTCGGTAAGAGTGTAGCTACCCAGCTTACACTCTTACCGAGTCTCATAGTATGTTTCTTCGAAGTGGATGCAGTCACAGGTAAGAGCTAGTATTTTACAAAATCGACAGGCTGGATTATGTTAAGGTGGTAACATTACTATGAGTTCTGATGACAAGTAAGTATACATTCGAAAATCCTTGACATTGGAAAATACGTGACTTTAACCAGAGAAACAAGTTAGTGAGAAAGTGTTAAACCATAGACATCATTTATTTGTTAAAAAAACGAGGAGTCTTTAATTATTTTGGTAAAACCAAAAAGGAAATGCAAACGTAACTAGCGACATCTAGCATCGAGTAGCTGAAGTTAAAATATTTCTCGGTACTGGTACGTATGCTGTTTTTGTTTGAAAACATATTTTATATTGGATTCAGATTATTATTAAATACTACACTGCTTTTATACACGTGTTTAGAGCCAAATTTATGAATAAAATAATCAAGCGTTACACGAGCGCCATCTATAATCGAATAGCATAAACTAAAACCGTAATAAAATATTCAGCGCGGGCAGAAAGTTACAATGCTACAAAAATCGGCACGTGCAACTCAAATTCGACTTTATATTTAAAGCTATAGAGTTAATAATTAATTTGGCAAAGACCTCAAGGAATAACATTGCTAAAATATTTAAGGCTGTAGACGACTGAAATAGGTATATCGTTTTGCTTCGCTATTGAAAAAGGAAATTCTCAGAACGCGAAATGAATTCAGACACACGTGTTACATACCAATAATAGTAATTCTAAGTTTCTAAAACCTTAAAAACCAAACAAAAAAATAACCAAAAGTCAACAAAATCATTTTTATCAAAAATTAAATTGCAATGACGAGACGAAAATCAATTTTTTTCCTGCGAATTTACATCTGTCAACCGCTGTGCAACCGAGCGAGACGGCGCATGTAACTCTATAGTGTGTGAAACAGACAGCAATATTCGTCGATATAGCATCCTGTGTGTGAAACAATAGAGCATTTTGACTGAAACACGGAGATACACTGTGAAACACAGCATCGGGCGTTCCTTTGCTATATTTGAGGAGAACGCCATCTGTGTTTCTAGTTGGAAAGCAACATTTTCTGAGTTGGTGTGCCGTATCCATAGTACAGAGTGTAGGGCTGTGTGCAGATTTTTATTTGTGTGAGTGAACGGAGGGTTGAAACGGACGTAGCGAAGGGTAGTGGCAGCAAAAAAAGCTTATTTTATGCTGTAATTAATTTAATAACGAGTGATTATGATCATTTTGTTGATATCTTTAGATTAATCGTATTTCTCATTACTTGAATAACTTAGATGTTGGGATCATTATCAACAGCCCATTAAGGGTTCCTTACAGTTGGTTTTCGTATAAAAAATATGTGGTATAAGGGACTCTCAAATGCAAACAATTTCCTCCGTTGTAGATTACTCAGTTAGCCCTCTAATAATATCACCGCCTTTAATTTTGTCAGTTCACCGGGGAGACAGTTATTTATTAATTACTAGCTTCAAGCCTTGGACTTCGCCCGCATGGAAGAAATATATCAAAAGCAGTCAGCATTATTGTATCGTATTCTATCGTCCAACAGTGCCTATGCCTCTGTGGAAACGCTATAGGCTTATTCCTGTTATGGATGAGTTCTGTTGGCGCCCAACAAGTTGCACAGACATTTGAATTTATTCATGTGATAAGAAAAATTGCAGTGACTAACATAATGGGAAATCTTTTGAAAAGATTGTACTGAAATAAAATTATAATGTAAAGGGGTAGTTCTGCACAGATCACACTCATCAAGACAGCTTGTTTCAAATAACAACGAGTCTGATATTGCCGTTTATATAAAAAAAAAGAGAAATATCTTGGCGCCCAGCATGGGTCAAGGAAATAAGAAAATATTGAACCTTTTTCGTTATAATTAAAAGAAAACCACAGCGTAAATAATGTTTTAGTTCAAATAACAACAGAACTTCCTCATTTCCCCAAGATTACCCCGTTTATAAAGACTAATCTCGAAAACTGCTTAACCTAATTTAATCAAACTTTCACCTAAATAAGAATATTTACTCATTTAATCAGGGCAAAATAATTAACAAAAACCGAGAAAAATGAAAAAATGCCCAAAAATCTCACTAATTAAATCACACGGATTAACTCAAATTAATTTATTGTCAAACAGGAATTAAATTATTTTTTTAATATCATCTCATAAGCTTTGGGTGCTGATCGTACGCCTAATCTGCGCCACCCTCCCGTAATAGGCCATCTCCTCGTTGCCATGGCAACAGCAAAGATGGCCGCTGCCCCCTTACCTCTTCCACCCGCGGCTGGGTATATAAACGTGCCCCCGAAGGCTTTGCTCCAGAGCGCCACTACCTTCGTCAAAGGCGCGCGTATCGCGTTTTTCTTTTCATTTCCCGATATTTCGCAAAATTTTAATTTCCTGTATTTTCTTCTTCCGTCTTCCTATACATACGTTTTGTTTGTTATATTTTCGTAACATTAAATTCTGTTTTTTTTCTCATTTTTATTTGTTTTATTTTTTAATTTCTGTTTTTTCCTGTGGTCGGTGGAAGCTGCCAAGCTGGTCATCAAAGGTGAGTGCACTAATCCTTGTTTGTTTCAGAGATTCTGGTGTTTATCTTAAAACTGCAGCTCATAAGGTAGAAGCTACATAATTTTAAAACACGTGCAATGATTATCGATTTCGGTGCAGATGCGAGGGGAGTAAAAATAGCATCTATACCTCTCCGAGTACTCGTACAAAAGCCGACTTTATTCTGAAGACGGTAAGGTTTATTATACTTTGAAAGGTTCTTGTTACTTGCTGCTTTTGTGAGTCTTGTGGGGTTGGAGAATTAATATTAAATCTTGCTACGATTTTTGCGCTGATCCTGATCAGAAAATAGGCCGCCTGTCTTTCCGTTTAAAGGATTGACTGAAGGTGATTCTGTAGGCTTTTAGAATTGCAACTATTTCGAGTACAGGCAATACTGACGGCGTCCATATTTTGCTAAATGGAGGGGATGTACAATGGAGTCTGTATTCTCGCGCCAACGGTAACTTGGTAGATTGCTCGCGCTGTGGCGGCCATTACTTCACGAATTGCCAGTCTATTAACGTTTCGGGTGACAGGAAATTAAGTACACGCGTGATGTATTAGTCACCATGATATACACGTGCTTAGATTTGTACTAGATATGACACGAAGGCTTTGAAGGCGTTTTCCTATCATCATTTTACCAACGATTAAACTTGAAGGTTGGAAGTTTTCCAAAACATTTTACCTTTTCTGAAATTTGGTACATCCTCGTTCCTTCCAATTTAAAAAATAACATAGGTAAGAAGATTTCTGGACGAAATAGTGGCAAAATTACAAGTTTGGCCTCCGCGTCTAGGGCAATAGGACAAGTAATAAGTTTCCGGACAGACTTAATGAAACCAATAATTCAAGTCCTGGGTGGGAACTCATAATTTTCTAAGTTTGTCGTTCAAGCTTAGGTATGATCGATGTATATTCGAACTGGTTCGGATAGTTATGAATAAATGACTTTAGTAGACTTCAGGTATTATGAAAGTCTTCACATTTTGTATCTGAAGATAGATTCATCAAAAAAATATGAAATAGTGTCATCCTTTGATTGGCCTTTGCCTCCTTCCAACTATGTTGGGGTCAGCTTTGAGTCTTACCAGCAGCAGCAACAAAATCGAGTAAGCAGCAGAATACCAGTATTTAATGGCACGACTGCCTATCTGACTTTTCAACCTAGGAACAGGATAATAAGACATTCTATGATAAGACTTGCTTTCAGAATTTCTGACTGCAAGGGCAGTCAGAAATTCTTCAGGAACAATTCTGTAATATGATCTAATTTAAACTTATAAAGCCTTTCTTTAACAGTCAGATAGTTTAGGTAGAAAATACTCAAACCCACGTGGTTAGATTGACATAATTATTTTCATTCATTTCATTATTTTACATTTTAGCCATTTAAAAAACCAAGCAATTGAGACAATCTCGATATGAAATAAGTTCGTTAATCATAGTAAATCTTATTATTCAGTATACCCCTCATAGGTCTTGGGTTGAGAAAAGATACTAGCTACTACTTGCTATGGGTCTAAATATGAAAGACACATTCTAGTAATTTTGCAAAAATATACGAAAACAGTTGAGGTTTTTTTAATAAAATATGCTTCAGTATTAAAAATCCTAAGTAATAACATTGGTTTTCTAACTAATACAACTCAGAGCTTTTCAAATACAAATAATATTTTCTAGCTCACAGTCGCGGCCTTTCAAATTTGAAATCTTAAAGGCTTCGACAAAATATCAATTTAGAGGCACAAACTCAGAAACTGAAAATAATACAATTAATAATTATTATCAATGACCCAGCCGACATTTCAAAGTATCAATGTACAAATGGCCTTTTGAGATAGTCTGAGAATAATTTGTTCAAATCACCTTGTCAAAAACGCGGTCAGTCTATTCTGAAATTAGAATAGAAATATCGACCAAAGCTCTTGCTATGCCTTAATGGGTTGTGTGGACTATGAATAGAACACCTAGACCAAATATCAGTCTGTAATCAGGCATAGTTATCTCAGTCCTGTAGTCTAATTTCTACACTTAGGACTACTTGCATAGAAAATCACTCAATACGTTTTGCGTTAGACACATTAGTAATTCCTAGTGAAGACTACATAAATAAGTAGTCTTTTTTTTAACGCCCGCGTGTATATTATTATTATTGAATTTATTCAAATCAATGATGATTATTATTCTACGATTATTCTCAATTTAAGTACTTACTTAATCAAATTTTAAGATTTTTAATGAAATATGGAAGCAGCTTTTCTACTGTTTAAGAAATAATACAAAAGAAAAGCAGCAGATATTACGAATATTCTAAAAAAAACATTCTGCATTCATAATATAAAAATATTATAGGTACTTAGATCAGAAGAGGGACATAATGTGACATTCCGTCGAGTTCCGGACTATGAATAGGAGACATCGTTATCAATACAGACAGGTGCCGTTAGAAGCAACTTAGGTAATATTTCAAAAGGATAAAGTTTTGCATAAGGCAACTATAAACTTATACACATGCGCTACATTCTATCCGACGTCCGAGGCTATGAATAGAACATCTCATCGATAGGGGTAGCTTTAGTACCTACCCGACTATTGCTAGAAAATAGGTGAACTACCTACCATTTTAGAGTTCCGTAGCCGAATAGCAACAAACAGAACCCTTATAGATTCTTCATGTCTGTCCGTCCGTATGTCACAGCCACTTTATTCCGAAACTGTTAGGACTACACAGTTGAAAGTGAAACTTGAAAGGTAGATGAATTCTGTGACCGCTTTACGACTTTTATACAAAAATAAAAAGAGATTAGATTCAAATCTATACATGGACATGAATCTAAAAAAAAAAAACATCAAACCTATACGTGGGGGATTTTATAGGATTATAAGACATGTCAAAACATTTATTTATAACCAACTAAAAGTTCTCCAGGGATCGAAGGAAAGTCAGAAAGGAACTGAGATGAAATTAAACTGCATTTAAACTAGGATTTAGGTCTGGAGTTCGAACTCAAGACACGCACCTCAGATTTTTCGGATTCATGTGCGTATTGTATAATTATCACTTGCTTCGGTGAAGGTAAACATCGTGAGGAAACCAGCATGCCTGAGAGATATTCCTCGACGACGCGACATGTAAGCCAAGTCGGAGGCCCATGCGCGGCATAAAATCTCTGACAGCAGGTTAAGCACTAACCACACGATAAAGAAAAATACTATTGAAGAAAACAACTAAGAAAGTCACAAAAATAATAAAATTAATCAATTTTAATCTTGATGCGCCTATTAATAATATTATGAATACATTTAGGACGGCACAGGGGAATCAAACAACTCGATCAAATTGAATTAGAAGCCTAAGTACCTACCATCAGCAAGAATGAATATAATAATTAGGACAATTTTGTACTACAAACTGTCGAGTTCTTGGCTATGAATAAGACACATTAATATGGATACTAGGTACTATAGAAGTTAACTTGAGTACCTTCATACTAATTAAGTCTAACTATTTCAAGAGGACATGAGTAGTTTGAAGACAATTTAGTCAGCTCAGGAGTAGACCGATGTTTTAGCTAGTCGTCTAAGATTCATAACATATCTACTACTCCACATCGTAACATCAATCCTGTAATCTCTGAAGGGTAAGGCAGAGGGGTACTGCTACTCCGACTCTAGCATTAGATTAAGTTAATTTACAGCACTTGCTTAAACTGAGAAAATAAGGTTCTATTTCAACATCGCCTGCCTAGCCTTTTCCGAACTATGTTAGGGACGGCTTCCAGTCTAACAGGACGCAGCTGAATACCAGTATTTTACATGGAGCGACTGCCTGTCTAACCTCCACAACACAGTTAGTACTGGGTAATATGATATACCCCTTGGTAAGATTATTTGATCCAAAGTAAAACTATTTAATTATCTATTTATGTCAATTGGAAAATAGTCACTTGGCGTATTTGGGGTCAAGCCTATGACCATAAACCGGGCACAAATCCAGACTCCGTAGCTGCTACTGAGAAATTCCTGTTTTCAAAACCCAATTACACTTTTCCCGACCCAGGAATCGAACTCAGGACCTCATGCTCCTCAGTCACGCTTGTAGCCACTAGACCAACGAGTCATTGACCATCCTCTCAACATAATCCCTTCATTGTGAAAGAAAATAAACAATTTCCTCCACAAAATAAACAGGGAAAAGTAAGATTATTTTATATGGTAATACCAATAGATTCTCATGGAATATTTTATGTAAAAGTCCCAGAGATTGATGGTTATTGAATAACTGGCTATTGCGTCCCCCTTTCTATATAACGCTTGTATTTTAAGAGGGGGTTAGCTGAGATGTGGGAGTGTTCTTATACTTTTGGAAATAGTCCTTATGAAAGTAGTAATAAAATAGTTTTTTGACTAAGGACATCGAAAGTAAGAAAAATAGAGTTGGTTTGTAATTTCAGAATAAAAGGTTTTGGCTGAATGAATACTTATGAAAGTTTACTAAATGTTTAGTTTACTGAATAGGTACTTTTAACATTTTGTTTTTGTTAATTTTGCGTCTGTCTGTTTGTATGTCTGTTTATTCCGGCTAATCTCCGAAACGGCTGGCCCGATTTCGACGGCAGTTTTACTGGCAGATAGCTGATGTTATACGGAGTAACTAAGGCTACTTTTATTTTAGAAAATTAATTAGGATTCCATGCAAAAGAAATAAAACCCTTGAAACTGGTAACAAAATCAAATTCAAAAAGGGAAGTAATATTTTTTTTATAATAATAGGAATAAAACGATAAGGAAAGGAGTTGAAGTCAGTGTGTGAAATGAAATATACGAGATTATTACAATATCATCTCATAACGACCCGCCCCAGCTCTGCACGGTGCAATTTTCTAATGAAGAAAATGAGAATGGAGACTACCAAGAAAAAACATACAAACCTTGTCCTAACTATTACGAACACAATCGGTCGAGCTGTCCTGGGGCCTTAGTCTGCTATTGCAATAGTGTCAGAATGGTCTATCATTGATTTAATAAGGCCCCGCGCAGACGAATTACCCTTTGTACGCACGTCAAACGAGTTTCGAACGCGCTTCAATACGCCGTGGGCTAGGGGCCTTATTAAATCAATTATAGACCATTCTGACACTATTGCAATAGCAGACTAAGGCCCCTGAAGTGATGCTCCACCACACATGTTGTGGCAATTGATTTTTAAATAAAAAGATAAATATTTCCTCATTGAGAACATGGGATTTAAACTTAAATGGCGACATGTGGGTACAGGTGTGTACATACCAGCGTTAAGGTCTTACGGCATTTAATACAAACTTTGAACTCAATTGTTTTCAAAATGACTGAACCGATTTTAATAAAACCTCAAACGCATAAGCAAAATACTTAGGTTTAAAAAGTTGACAAAGAACATTTTCGAAAAATAATGTTACAGCTAAATTAGACCGATTTTAGATTTTTCATAGAAACAGAAACCAGTTATCTTTTTTTTTTAAAGACATTTCAAAAATGTTCTCTGTCAACTTTGTAGACTTATGTATCTTGCTTATGCGTATGAAGTTTCATTAAAATCGGTTCAGTCATTTCGAAAACAAATGAGTTCAAAGTTTGCACGAAATGCCGTAAGACGTCTACGCTCATAAGTACACATCTAATGATGTATTGTTCTTGTTTATCGTGTGGTGTCTAACCTGGTGTCAGTTTCTATGCCGCCCATGGGCCTCTGACTTGGCTTTACATGCCGTCGAGAAATATCTCTCAGCAAGCTGGTTTCCTCACGATGTTTTTCCTTCACCGAAGCAAGTGATAATTATACAATACGCACATCACATCAGGCAGTCCGACGGTCACACCACTAGGCTATCACTGCTCAAATCAATGATATATTTATGACATCTTTCTCGAAACACGTCTTCTAGTCTAACTAGATGCATCAGAATACCAGTACTTCAGTTTAAACGACTGCCATCCTACCTCCACAACCCAAATAGGGCAATAAGCACTGATCATGCTCCGCCAAAAGGTCGCAGAGGTCAGACGGGCCATGTCCCTAAAATAGCCTCACGTATTAAGCATAGCCCAGGATATAGGTGGGGACCAAAAATAACAGTGCAGGTGTGGGCAGGAGTATACCTTCTTTTCAACATGTACGCGTGTGGGCATCGAATTTCCGAATAAAAAGAAAAACAAAATGTGACTTTGGCAGCTGTCATTTTTGACTTAAAATATAACGTGCTCTTTTGAACCGACGAAAAAAAAGAACGGTTCTCAAGTCGACGCCAATTTTTGTTTAAAAATAAAATTTTCTTTTATTGTTTTAGTGCCTTTTTTACATTGAACAACCCAGTATTTTCTGCCTATATTCAACATTTAAGAGGCGTTATAATACGCAGAATAGGTCACGGGGTCATCGACCGATAGTGTAGAGGTACCTCACGGATGCTGGATCGATAGGGACGTCTGTGCCCGGCTAGTGATGGGGCAGGGGCGATGTCGATAAAATATTAACGTTATATGTTTTTATTGTTGATTTTTATTTATAACGAAGGGTGGGAAATAATCTATTTGTTGTTTTATATGTATTGTTCTTTTATATTTAAAATAGGAAAATAAGTCATCATCAGCCTACTGCAGTCCACTGCTGGACATAGGCCTCCCCAATCGGACGCCACTCAACTCGATTCTCAGCAGCTCCCATAAAAAAGAAAAAAAAAAAAAAAAAAACTGTGTCAAATACGTCACGATGGTCTGGTGACTATAAGTTCGTAGGACTTTTGTTTTTGATGTTTTTTGCACCGCGTTGACAGACAAGGTACAGTCTAAGCCACTCTCAGTACTACAAGCATAAAAAATTTCAAATTATTTCATAATATCAACAGCGAAAAAGTGAGGAGAATTTTGAAAATCACTTTTCTAACGGGGCTAAATGGGAGTAAGAAAGCCGTATTTTTTGCTGATGGGTAATCGGTTTGGGTCATTATTATCTGCCTAGCCTTTTCCCAACTATGTTTGGGTCGGCTTCCAGTCAGCTGAATACCAGTATTTTATACCAAGCAACTGCCTATCTGGGGGTTCTAGAGCAGGAGTAATTCCAGTGTGGGAAAGAGAGAGAGCAATACAAGTCGTCTAGCGCCATCTCTGTCCCACACTGGAATTATTCCTGCTTTAAAACGTCATGGTAGGCCACCTGAGCTCCACAGTCCAGTTAGTACTGAGTAATACGATGCCCTTTAGTAATTCTCTTCGGGTAAATAGAAAATCCTATTTAACAGGTCTTGATGTATTTGAAAATAGTCTTTCACGTCCTAATAACAGGACTAAAAGCCTTGACCAAGCAAAATCTGAAGACTAACTTATTTGATGAATGAATCAAGTCGGTAGACAGGTCTAAGTGGTAGGAACCTCCTTGGAACAATTATTAGGATAATTAATTTCATAGTTAGGCTCAATTTAGAGTTCATGACTAGCAGTTTGTAGTGGTTAAGTGCTTAATAATGATTTGTTGAAGTTTAGAGGAGATTTTTGACGTTTTAGTAACTTATCGATGGCTTGCCAGCTTTGGATTGCAAAAAAAAAAATGTATCCAAATACAGGGTGTAAGGTACAGCCCTCCACAGACTGATGGAGTGAATTCAGTATATCATACTAAGATGACCGGTATAAGAAATTATTTCAGGAATGTTATAGGAATCCAATAAAGATTTGTTTGATTGCCTCATACGCAATGTATCGTTACCGTGGCAAAACGCACGTAGCGAACGGCAAGCGCGACGACGAGTCCGATGTAGCTAGGCAGGAAGTGAACGGCTGATTTCAAGCGTCGTTCGTTAGAGTATTCTACATCCATTGTTGGATTTTTTATTTTAGCCGTATTATTTACATAGATGGAGTGCTGCGTACAGAGAATGTAAATTTTCATTGAAATATGGGAATAATAACTGAAAAAAACGATAAAAAAATGAAAAAAATCCGGAGAAAAATCCGGTGGAATATGATTCAAAATAAGGAGCTGAATGCACCCTGTCAGTTTGTGGAGGGCTGTCCCTTAGACCCCGAATACGACACCCGGTTTCAACATGGTCGAAATTTTGTGTACCTGTTTTCAGGAAATATCAAGACATTTCCCGATAGTATAGAATAATAGATTAAAGTTATAAAAGTAAAACTAGAAGACGCAATTAGAAAAGCATGCAAAATATTCTTAAGACATTTTAAAGGATTTGTTTTTGTATTTTGTAACTTTCACCAGCAAGGCTTTCAAAAGGTAGGTAGGTACTTAAACTTAAACAAAATAGCATAAATATCAAGCCAAATAGAATTCCACGATCTGAATTTACTACATTATACTTACGTTTTCATCGACTGCCCATTAAAACAAGTTTTATGTTATTATACTAAAATGCTTATAAAATCCAAATGTAGACCAGAAATAAAGATATCGACTTGTTCTATATACAAGAAAATTGCACCAACAATACCACCTGTATATACAATACTACTATACTACTACTGGTACTTATCTATACTAATATTATAAAGATAAAATTTGGTAAAATTTGTTTGTAAGTTTGTATGTAGCGATTGAACGAACCGATTTTGAAAATTCTTTCACTAATAGGAAGCTACATTATCCCCGAGGCCATAAGTTATATTTAAAACGTGCCCGTGGATTAATTTCCGACCAAAACGCGAGCGAAGCCGCGGGCAACAGCTAGTAAGGAAATACATTTTACTTTACTTTACAGTACTCTTCCGTTCTTACGAGAAAATACTAATCTACTTTCTTACTGGAACCAGGATTTGTTCTCGTTTATTCAACCGCGTTTGTTTTAGTATCACTTACCTACATTTTATTTATTCTGTACTGTACTAAGTGTTTTTTTTATTTGAGTACACTGTTTTTTGCAGTTTTGAGTGTTTCATGCTCATTGTTCCTTGTGTATATCCTTTTATTACTGGGTATTTTGTAATTTGATGTTGTAGGAATATTAAAAAAAAACTATAGGGTGGAAGGACACCGATGACGCTAAAATGGTTACTACCTATAGAGTACATCATTCTGAACCCCAACACATAGAAATCTTTTGCCAGTTATAAAAAAAAAAAAACAGCTGTTTCGTACAAAATTGCAATACATACACGGTAGATTAATAGAACAGCTGATTTTTGTTTTAATTAGGGCAGATCAAAAATTTCTATATGAGGGGTTCCTTAGGATGTTCTGAATGCTTGGTTACCGTTTTGGTGTTGGTGTTCCTTTTACCTTGTATATTAGTCATATCATGTCATGGACTATATTAGATATAAAATCCATTGAACCGAATGTAAGAGCAATATTCACCACAAATGTGGAGTAAGAGCAGAGAGCCTGAAACAACTGACAATCGTGACTTTCAACATGATTGAAATGAGCTTTCCGGTAGCATGTAAGTGTTACACAGGGTACATATTTGAATTTCGAACATTTCAATACCTACGGGTAAAATCTCAACATTCAAAACATCGAAAATTTAAATATAGAATGACCATAAAATCGAAAATTAAAATGACGTAAGTATAAACATTTGAAACTTTTCCATTATCTTCATCGCTGATAGATTCTAAGCCCTCAGGATTAGAATCAATCAGCGAATCTTTAGAACCCTGATAGGAAGTTAGGGTTCTCAAAATTCGTTAACATAAAGTATAGTTCTTTGATAGATCATCATCATCTCGCAGCCCTTGTCTCATGTGACTTGTGGTCGGCGCAAAAGGTTTTTTTCTCCATTCTCCTCTGTCAACCGTCACGTTATCATTTACTCCTTTTTCTTTCGTATGATCCTCACACAATCCATCCTTCGCTTCCATAGTCTTCCTCTCGTACGTTCTTTTATAGATAATAGCTGTTGCCCGCGGCTCCGCTCGTGTTTTGGTCGGAAATTATCCTTCAGGCACGTTGTAATTATAGTCTATGGCACTCGGGGATAGTGTAGCTTCCTATTAGTGAAAGAATTGTCTAAATTGGTTCAGAAGATCCATAGGTTACCCCCTACAACCTTACAAACTTTACCTCTTTATAATATTAGTACAGATGTGCGCAAAATCTCTTCAAATCCTAGCTGTGTCATGAAGATATCAACGATTCCAGGGTTGAAAATTAAAGATTTCTTAAGTATTTATAAGCAATTTTGAGCTTTAACCTTACTGAGATTAAACCTACATTTCCATGGATCGTGGCTGCTATTTCACTCAAATACGAATGGCAGTCTGGCACAAATCCAGTTTGTACGATCAAATTCTAATCAAATATCTGTGGGCCCACAAATATTTGTGTCGAACAGAAAATCAATCTTGCGCACAAGGTGGATGTTATTTTAATCAAAGGGTTTTCCTTTTGAGACAAATAGTTTTATTGAACGTAATTGGTAGGTATGCCTCTTTAGTATCCATGTATACTATTAAAAATATCTAAAGAAACACATTTTAGCGGATTTAAAATTTAAAGCTATCTTCGGGTAGTGTACTAATCTAACCTATATTTGTTGCGTAACCGTTGTATCGCTAATGTATTGTTAGTAGAAATAAGTTTTTCTCATATAGGTGAATGTAATTCTTTTTGTGACACAAATTTCTTAAACCATAATTAACCGTAGTATAACTACATTCAGAAATCTTTAAGTATAGGTGGAGTCATAAGTACACCTTTTTGTCTAAAAAAAATGGCATTAAATTGGTTGGCATAGCGTAAGTGTAATATTTAACACGATTGTCACTCTCCTGCGCTACCTTGCCGAAATATCCACGGCCTCTTTATTTACTTACAAACAGCACCCTCAAAGTTCCACAATTATCATCTCCCTCCCCTGGTCCCATTCTGCTTGTGGTCGGCGCAACACGTTTTCTACTTCCATTCTCCCCTGTCAGACGTCACGGCATCACTTACTCCTTTCTCGTTCATATCATTCCTCACACAATCCATCCATCGTTTATTTGTCCTTCCTCTCTCTCTCCATCCATCAAAATTTAAATTCATTACTCTTTTAGTCAAGTGCGATTCGTCCCTCTTCATCACAATACAGGGTGTAAGGAACAGCCCTCCACAGACTGATGAGGTGAATTCAGTCTAACATACTAAGATGACCGGTATACAAGAAATTATTCCAGAAACGTTATGGGAATCCAAACAATTTGATTTATTTTATTTCCTATTACGCAATGTATCGTTACCGTGGCAAAACGCACGTAGCGAACGTCAAGCGCGATGACGAGTACGATGAACTCGGTAGTTAGGCAAGAAGTGAACAGCTGATTTCACGGGTCGTTAGTTAAAGTATTTCAACATCATTGTTGGTTTTATTTTCATTTTAGCCGTATTATGTAAATAAATAAAGTGCTGCGTACAAAGAATGTAATTTTACATTGAAATAAAGGAAAAGTAAATGAAAAAACGATAATAAATGAAAGTTTTCTTGAGAAAAATTCCGGTGGAATATGTTTCAAAATAAGGAGCTGAATACACCCTGTCAGTTTGCGGAGGGCTGTCCTTTACACCGTGGATGTCCATACCAAGACAGTCGATTCCCTTTCAACTTTTCTGTAACTGTCACTTTCAAAATTCCTCTAATATAATTCCTTACTTTAACCATTTTGTTGCACCACCACATCCACCTCAACATTCTCATCTCGGCTACATGCAATTTTTTTTCATTCATCTCAAAGTTCAATAATAAAATGATGAAAATAACTACGCTTGAATCAACGACATCATTCAGTTTCGCAGCTAACTGCTACTGCTCATTTTCCTATTAATTTACTCCCAATCATCTGCCAAGACTACTCTCAACTATGTCTCTTCTTCCAGTCTAACCTGTACCAGTACTTCACATAGAGCGACTGCCTATCTGACCTCCACAGCCCATTAATTTTCACTTACCTATTAGTAATTTTCAAGTAATTACCTGACTTGATGGACCTTTCCTCGCTTAATATAATTTAATTGAAAAGTATGGCGTTAGGCGCCGGCTAGCGAAATCAAATTCAATTTTCTTAAGGGCGATGAAGTTGGGAGACCATCGTCTTATGGGTGTTTTAAGTGACGCAATTTTGAGTGGTGAGGTGGTAAACGAATTATGAAGGGGTTACGGCTAAGTATTTTTGGGTTAAATCAAAATCTTGAGGTAGCTAAAGTTCACTTCGGATGGATTGATTGAATATCCTCTACTTATCAATCAGAATTTGTGTTTCCCATTTAAGTGCTGTTTGTGTAACGTAGATCGGAACTTTAAGCTCAGGCCGGACATACGACAACACATCAAGCTATACTTTTACAGTGAGCACACATGGCCTCGCTATGTGTAGATCTCCAATACAATGAGAGATTCGCATAAACTGGTTATGTATGGCTTGATTGGTCGTCGTGCGTACTTTACTATACAGCGTGTACCACAAAGGTGTACTCATACTTCAAGGTGTGATTCAGACCATCAAACTGAAGAACTTTCTCCAAGGGACACCATCGAAATCGCGAAAATAAATCAGCTATTCGGTACAAAAAGTCAATACGTACTCGACCCAAATATATTGCAATTGTCCCATGGAGGAAATTGTTCAGTTTGGTGGTCTAAATCACGCCCTGTAATATGACCACACCTTTCTGGTACACGCTGTATTTTAGTCATGTTTGTTTCTTTAACACTGCTCTCAAAACAGCAAAGGGTAACATAGCGAGGAAACCAAAAATTTCCAAAAATTCTTGGGACCAAAAATTCCCAAAATGTTCCACCAGTGGGAACATTATAGACTATTACGCATATGCTGCTATGTGATAAGCATCTGCATCACCCAAAGATTGACTGGTAGAAAATGCCTATGGCATTAAGTCCGCCTCCGTACTTTGTGCTTGAAGTGTTGTATAAATAAGCAGATGATTCAAGTTTCCGCACAAACGACTGTAAAAACAACATTAAACAGTTTTTCTATTCCAAAGAATTGTTTGATTGCCGTTGTCCACATTCGAAATACCTAATTATTTAAAATAATACCTACTTAGTTGGCACCAAAAAATCGGTAACCTAAAACTCAAACAGGAAACAGCGATCGCCGAAAACATCTTTTGTGTTATCAAGAAACCATCTAGATTTCACATTCAATAAAACTCAAAATACTTCGTACAAAAGCAGTAAATAATAGCCGACTGGCGAAAAGGGGCGTTCTTAATTCAATTCGTTCATTTTATACCTACCCGCTCTTGGCTGTCAATTAGGGGTTTGACAATTGATTTTTCATGCCTCGCTAGTACTTTGTGTATGAGTTTACTCGCTTTTTTATTATTCTTAGTTAATTATATAATTTTTAGTTAATATATTGTGTACACGCGTGTAATCACTGAAGGTTTAAGCAAAGTACCTATTGTAATAAGTACTCCTTTAATTCGCGAGACACGTTCAAGTCCTATGTAAGATAGGGTGAGCCTATTGCTATCAACCCGGCAACAAAAAATCTATATTTTTATATTGTTAAAAAAATATATACCTATCATGATTATTACAGTTAGTATAGACATCGGTCAGTGTCTGATAATTTTAAAAAGGATAACTAAAGTTCACTTTTAATTATGTTTTACCATACAATTAGTTTGACACAGTCTTCAAAACAAATAACAACATAATTGATAACAATCGATTTCCGTAAAATGAACAGTATCAAAAACATCGACAACATGATCCCATCTCTACGCTCAAACCCCCTTCATACGCCATGCACATTCCTGTGCACACACGTACACACGGGGCAATGTGTGTACCCACTCGTATACACAGTGGGCCAGTGTGCGTCTCTTTAGAGAGGGGAATGTTACCATATTATTTATGTTGGCAACATTCGCATCCTGATTTGGAGAATTAGCGGCGAATATGGCAGGGTTATGATTGGTTATTACGATGTTTTTTTAAAGAGTTTGAGTGTAGGTTTATTTTGTAGGTTCACTTGAAATAGTTATTGCGAAAAGATTTCCAGTGATACATATACTTTTAAACAAAGGTCTGTAGTTATCAGAAAATAGGTCTTTAAGAGAATCCCTTAAACCTTGGTGACGCGATAAGTAAAACTCATCCACTCACATCGTGAGGAAACCAAACCAGCATGTCGTTTTTTTTCGGATGGGAAATCATCAAATGACTCCTCCCGCTCTGGGCGGATCAGGAGGGAGAGTCAGAATTTTACTACCCATCCATGTCCCTTCATCGCTCTTTGTGTTCCGGGGCCACGGTATCTCTTTCGAACAGTCCCGCAGCCCCGGCAGGCATCGGCCCTTGCGGACCCCTTCCTTTTGCTGACATCTCTTTGAGGCGCGCGTGGAACACGAACGCGTCGTCGACACCTGTCGTCATAAGACGAACGAAAGGCGAGCTAGCCCATAGCTCACCGACCACAGGCCCGCGCTTGCGGTGGCCGGGGGCCACCAAAACCAGCATACCTGAGAAATATTTCTGGACGGCATGTAAAGCCAAGTCAGAGACCCATGTGTGGCATAAAAACACTGACGCAGGTTACGCACTAACCACACGAAAAAGAACAAACATCCACCTTAAAAAATCTATAAAGATATAAATAAACCTGAACTAGGTTATAGGAGAACAAAAATAATTGGCATACAAGATCACACTTATCCTAAAACCGTGGTTAATATTGGTTAAAGATGAAAAAATGAACTTTAACCGTTGGTAGCTTTTAAACCGTAAGTTTACATACCAAATCAAGAAACGGCCTCTTTCCCAAAGACAACTGCTTCAACCAACCATATAAAAGGCCATAATCTAACAACTAACTACAACTAAAAAGCTGTAAGTACCAACCATTACCAAAACAGCGCTTTAAAAAACTTAAAAAACATTTATAAAGCGCTCAGTTTCTGCAAAAATTCTGAGGCGGAATAAAAGACGCGAAGAAGGTTCTCCCTTTGCCAAATTACAGGGCAACACAATAGCATGGCCCCTTTTGAACCCCAGGTAAATGAAAAGTACAACAGGCGATTAAAAGATAAGCGAATTGTATATAAAAAAAAAACGTAAAAAAAGTATTAAAAAATCCAGCACACAGAAAAATGTCTTTGTCGACGAAATGTTTGTAAAGAACATTTTTATGATTGTGCTGTGTCCTATCTGTTTTTTTTCTCTGTTGATATTTTTTAATCTATGGCCGATGATTGATATGTCAGTTGATGTGAATTTAATGATGTTTTTTTCCGCCTGTGGTTGGTTGATCTGTGTCCAGGGCAAACACAAAAATATAGCAGTGATCTGCTTGTGATTGTTCGAACATCACGCCTGAATTGGCAAAAGGAGAAAGCACATTTGTATCTTTTGACACCTAGATCTCGTCAATAATAAAGTATGTATGTAGATGGCAAGCATTTAACCTTAAATGAGTCTCAGATTCAGTAAAAAAATCAGGTTATGTATTTTATTGACATAAAGTCAATGATTTATATTTATAACCTCATTGCATAAAGTAGACAAATAAAAAATTCTAGTCACATTCACGGACTCGATTTTTTTTATTAGATGAGACCTAAACCCTACAGAAAAACATCTTGTAGGTTTCAAAAGACAACTTTTTTCATGTCATTGCTCAAATGCAGGAAAATATTTATATTTCTATGATGTCGTTAGCAGTTTTATTTATTTCATCTTTCTTATTTTCTCCATAATCAAATAAATTCAATCCAAGCAGCTAAATGATTATTTTATTTTACTACAGGCTTGATACGTAAACACCCCATTAAATTCCTATAGAGCTATACAAAGGCCACCATGGCATTTTCAAAATGGCGTCAACCCTATTACCGGATTTGCCATTGTTAAAACTATGACATTTAAATGTCGTTTAATGTCAGATATTCCCATAAGAAATCAGTAAATTCTGATTTATATTTTAATGTTATTTATTAATTCATATTTTCGTAATGAATCTTGTTGTAAAAACACGAATTGGATAATATTTTTATCGATAATAATTGTAGATAGAGTCAAATAATCTACTCTTTTTTTGGTAACATAACGGCCCTAGTATTATTGAGAGGTCGACGACGACAGTGACAAACGAAAGTAATCGTTACCTAATTTGTAAAACACAACACTACAAAATAATTATTTGATTCAGATGCCAAATTCAACTAAAATCAATGTTTGCAATTTCTCAAGTATTTACCTCCTCCCAATTGCCAGAAATATCAACAAAATACCCCAAACAATCAATGCAGCCATCCCAGCCAGAAATTATTCGCCAAATTGCCCACCAAACATTTTTACCTACAATAAATCAACGTACATTCTTCGGACAAAGCTATTCGCGCTATCCCCCGCTAGATGGCGTTGTACACAAATTCTGCTGCCAACTATTCTCAATGGCATACTTGGCGTGCCCGTTTAGGCCAAAACTTTGAAATTATGCTATAATAATGTCTATAGATGCTTTAGACGTCTAAGTTTACAAGTTTGGCAACAGTTGATTAAAGTTTTCCTTTAATACTTCGGTTGGCAGCATTGGTTGGAACATTGTGGTGGCGTTGAGATAGCAAAAATCGGATTTGTGGTCTGTTTTGGGATTCTGTTGCGGTTTCTGATTCTGTTTGTCGTGATGTGTGGTCGGAGATTATTTTGGTTAGTTTCTGTTCGACAGAACTTACCTGTGAATGTTTTTTTGTGAGCTTATAGAACTACAAGAACGAAAATAAGTTTTAGGTACGTTAGTAACAAATTTAGAATGTAAAAACACTAATAATCAAACAATTGTCTTTGGTTTGAAGCAGGACCAAGTTAATACGTTTGAAATGTTACTACACATTTCCTGTTAAGTTTAGTTCAAGGATTAAAAGATTCATTGCTATTTGCATTTAATTTTACAATATACATAGTTAGGTGTGTACAAGAAGGAACATTCTAACACATTAAACAAGACTAAAAAGAACATTCTCGTTTTGAAAAGTCAGTGTCATTAATATACATGAATGTTTTGTTATGGCCATCAGGAACCGTTTTGAAAAACACTCCATATCGTACAAATCACTAATTTCACCTCAAAAACAACATTGTATCATTTAAAAAATCACAAGCGTACCAAAGAGTGCACCATAATCAGTGTTCACTAATGACATTTGCGCGTCAAATGTCAGATTTCCCGCCAAAACCGATAAGAACTGTCAATCGCGGTCTATAGTGGGTAATCTAGTGAAGCCATTTTGAAATGCCACTTTTGTTGGCAATTATTCGTAAAAAAGATATCTATTCGAGTTTTAGAATTTTGAAATAGATTTTCTGATTATCAAAGAAAAAGGTAGACAAAATTGATAAATAGACTAAGTTATGTCCTATTTGTAGTTTTACGTTTCTCTATTGCCAGTTTTCCAAGTAAAATATTATCTAGGTATTCTAGAACAAAATAAAGCTCTATTGTACTAAAATAAGGCTGATTTTAAAATAATATCTAAAACTACCATTGTGATTCAGTTTTAATCAAAAATAATATTTCTGCATTTTCGTCATCTCTTTTGTAGAATTTCAGTGCACGAAGAAAAATACCAACACAAATTACACTTTAATATACCGCCATCTATTGTCGAATAGCAAAAACTCTGGAAAACATTCTCTTGAATACATTATCAGCTTCCACGTGAATAACTTCGCTTGCAAAATGCATACCGCGAAAGATTACAAGAATACGCGTTTAGATGTTATTTCCAACCCAGTGAACTCGCTTGCCTATTTTAAACCTAGAAAATAAAAACTGCGCTTGCAAACAAAATGTTAGAAATAACAAAAAGATGTACTTGGAGGCGCCGGGTATCGATCCCGGTACCTCTCGCATGCTAAGCGAGCGCTCTACCATCTGAGCTACGCCCCCTGATATCTGATGGACCGAAATAGTTGATTAATATCACATTGACACTATTTTTGTATACTTCGTTGCCATTGGTCAGTCAATCCTTTGTGAAGAAATATTTTCCATTTTGTTTTTAAGTAAAAATGTAATGAGGTGTCATCACATTCGATTTCTTAAGAACGGAAACTATGGGGTTGTATTAAATAAATATAAACGAGCGACCCGCCCCCGCTTCGAACGGGTATAATGTTATACATTATAAACATACCTCTTGAATCACTCTATCTATTAAAAAAATCCGTTGCTTAGTTTTTATACATCTAAGCATACTTAAGGACAGACAGCGGGAAGCGACTTTGTTTTATAATAATTATGTAGTGATATTACTTTATAGAAACGTATGGATGAAAAAGAGTTGTTCAAAATTCAACCCTAACCTAACCTAAAAAAAAAACGTTATTTTCGCTAAGTACTATTCGATTAAATTAAATAAAAATTGTCACTGGCAAAAATAACAAAAAAACAAACTGCCCTTTTGAAAGACCACTCTTCAAACTCCGCTGCCCGCCTCTTGAAGTTCGTCAACAATACTAAAATTTCAATCGACAATATTTCCTAAAGTAACACAAAACTACCAATTACAGGTGCTGCCGCTTCGTGAACACGAAACTCCTTGAAAATTCGCAGTTATTAATTAAAGTTTTGCGAAAACGTCCCGTAATTGGCGACAGATTTCGCAAAAAAGGGGGCGATCACAGACATATAAATAGTAGCAGACCAAACATTCGCTAAAACTTGCGTAGCCATTTCGCACACATAGGCAATGTTGTCAATACAGGACCGAAATAGGGCCGGTTGCGTATTATCTAACAATAATAAAACGACCGATATACTTACTGAAAATCGATATTCTTTGGGTATATGAAGTGTAGATTACTTATCAAGTCTTAACGATTAGAACCACCATCTTTTTCCGTGGTTTATTGTTAAAGGCGACTAAGGGTGTATTTTAAGAAGACGATGGGCAGCAGTCCACTCTCTACCTTTTGACGGTATATACAAACCGTTGACGGGCGTCAGTATCGGATAAAAGAACTGGCTCTGCAGTCATGCCCAGTTTGGTAGAACAGAGAGGTGTTGGTATGCCAGAAAGCTAATTTAGGAATAAATTAGGAGTTTTGAAATAAAAGATTGTTTTTATTGAATATGTATTTCTTTATTGTTTACTTGTGTTGGAACAACACTATTTTTTTGAGATGATTTCTCTGTGACCAATTTGTCTCTTTACATTGGTGTTTGCATCTTAAATCAATGTAAAACTTCACAATAATTTTAATTAACAGATGTACATGGTTTTTATCATGCTCTGAGTCATTTGAATCAAAAATCGAGTAATCGATATAATCAGCGACAAATTTCATCAAACTATTAAATTCGTTACTTTTGTTAATTTTAAAACACTTTTCACAGATTTGAATTACTTTAATGAGCGCTTGTGAGGGGTATGTGAGACCACCTCGGTCTTTAAGTTTTATTAAAGAGAACAAAAAGTTTTCTTTTTCCCCTATCATTAACAATTGACATAACGAACAGTTAATTTTTTTATGTATCTTTCGTGCGATAAACCCCGCTATATATATGGTAATTTCCCCTGTATATTCATCCAAAGGTGTGTTAATTACGTCATCAAGAAAAAAATCAATAAGATCTTCGTCAATATCATGAACATTCATAATATTTTTTTCAAATGTGGGAGTACTATTATTCACAATTTGTATTGCATCTGCGGTTGAGGATACAGTAAGGATAGGCAAATCAATAAGCTTCCCTTCGGTATGTAGTTTCAATTGGGTACGGGTGATATTTTTTTTATACGCCGTACGAAATTGAATAACATTTGGATTGTCGTTATAACCGCCTTTTGCTCTCATCAGACCAAAAAACATCTCCAAATGATCTTGGCTTATTTTGTATAGCGGCAAAAATCTTAATTTTTCCTTAATAATCAAACCATTAAACATATTAATGGCACTTTGAAGACAAATAATAAATCCTGTAAAACCAGTTTTGCGACCTGACTGTACGATTAAATTACCATTCAACATTTTTAAATTTGATAAATATTCTTCACACTCTTTAGCTAATGTCATACATTTTTGTATATTAGCAGCACATAGAGCTTTTTTATATCCTGGCACATACATACATCGGCTATTTAAAACATCAAAAGCGTCATTAATCATGATTATAAAATTTACTGTAGCAGAGCAATCACGAAAATTATCTAATCTTAGAATATCTTTGCAATACAGAAGTGCATCTGCTACCGATCTACTAAGCAATTGTGTAGCTAGCCTAACTTTCATTTTTTGTTTGCTGTAACAAACATGTGCTTGTCTAATTTTGTTAGCAAGATATAAACCCTTTTGCTGCTGTATTTCATGCAGTTTTAATAAATAATCAAATTTAATTTTACTGCCATCCTTAGCAACTAAAATTTTATAATCACCCAGAGTATTTCTTATAAGTTTAATCATGTGACACGGATCATAAAAAACATTAATTCTTGTATTTTTAAATGTAAAATATAGTTTTAATGATTTTAAATAAAAAACACACCCTAAACTAGTCGCCATGCTAATGTTGCTAGCGGCCCCATCAAAAGTTAAACCACAAACGAAAATATTGATATTGTAAAGCATTTCTATTGCTATTTTTACAAAAGAAGCTCGTTGTTCACCTGTCATGGACATAATAAAAAAAAATGCTATGGGTAACTTCCATGAAGCATTTATTGCAGTTACTAACATTACCAAGGCCTGTGTTGCAAGAGGGAGACTATCGTCCGATACCTCAGTGCCTGTATCAACATACCCTTTGTATTTATTTAATGAACTATCCCATACTAATCCTTTCCTTATAGCCATTTCGTCTATACACAGATTTACATAAATAGGATGTTCACTACTTTTAGACAGTTTTTCTAAAGTGTCAAATGATTCAGAGGTGAATCCAGGTTCTGCATTAATCTTTTTATACCAGCGTGTAATGGTACCTGGATGAGGCAAAATTGTGTTAAATGACTCCCTCACAAAATTATATGCCCTAGGTGAATAAAAATGTAGTTGTAAGGCGAATGATCTTAATTGAGGTGAATATGATTTTTCTAAACTAGAACACTTTCCCTTTTTTATGTATCGAACAAGAAAGTCTTTGTTATTGCCTGGAATGTTATTTAAAATGTGAATATCATCCTGACACAACTTATTTTTTAATTCTGTAATTATATCTGAGAATTGAGAAACCTTTTTTCTTAACCGTCTACGTTGTTGCAGTAATGCCTTAATTTTTTTATTTTTTAAGTTAATTTTTCTTTTTAATTTTTGCGCTTCTTCACATCTGGTTGAAATCGGAACTGGAGGTTTTGAAGGTGTAACAATACTATAATTTGAAGGACCCGGTGCATTTGCTTCATCCTGAATCAGTATAAAAAGCAATGATTAATAATAAAAAAAATAGGTCAGCTAGAAATGAAATAATTAATCTATTACAGATTGATTGTTGTTAGATTTCTATAAGTAATTAAAGTGAAAAGATATTAACAAATTTATTACAATTTTATCTACACTGAATATTAGAAAAACTTTTTAATTTAAGGCTATATATTATATTATAGAGTTGAACTTCAATGAGCAATTCTGCCTTGCTCATGGATACTTAACACAATAATTTACCACTGAACTACCTAAATCAGAGCTTGAGTTTTTGAGCACAGCAAATCCAGCCCAAAACAATCATAAAAATGAATAAATGTTATTTAAATGATGATTAAAAATGTTCTAACTGTCCTTTCCAAGTTATATTATTAAGTAGTTAAAATACTTACTATTAAAGCAGTCTCAATCATATTGGATGTAGAAACAGCAGGCTTTATTTTATTATGTATCTCTGCAAGTACAGAAACATTTGCCATGTCTGCAGTTCGTTTTCTGGGCAAGGTTTTTTGTGGTGGATTAATTACATTTTCCTTTTCCTGAAAATAATACAAAAACAATTAATAATTTTGTAGACGACTAACATAAGTTGTTATTGTTAAAACATGTATTATTATTGCTATAATGCTTACATATGGAGCCACAGGCAATTCGTTAAACAGGGTAGGAACTGCTCCAGGACGTAATGTTGTTCGAAAAGCACTGGGATCGATCAAGTGATTCTCAAAATACTTTGAACAAAGCACACTCGAAGGTCTTGGTTGCCAATCTTGGAGTTTCATGTTTTCAATCCATGCATTCCGTAAACTTTTATCCTTTGGAAACCTGGAAAAAATATTAGTATGCTCAATTATTGCCTGCTGAATGAAATTTCATAGCTATGTGAGTAGCCTATACTATTTATATACAAATATGCCTATGTTCATGTTCTCCGTAACACGGACACTGAGTAACATAATTGATTATAATAGCAAGACATGTGTACGTACACTGACAATCTGCACTGAAAATCTGCAAGTATTTTGGAACTACATCACCAAAAAGATAATAAAAAATCATACATTAAACTGACGCTTTGTTTGATAATTCAATCTAAATAAATATTTTACATACAACAAACGCAATAACTAAAAATTTCGTCTTTGTTGCCTAGTCCGTCCCTGGCTAACTAAACAAGTACTTGAGCTGTCACTTGATGCCACCTTCTGACTATTTTGTCTTTGTTATGGTTAATTTCTGTAGTTTTAGGTTAACGGTACAGACAAATCGCATCTATATTAAAAACTCTATGTAAAATACAAATAAACAGTATCATAACATTTGAATTCAATAAACAAAACACTAAGAATTCCTAGTACTTACGACAACATAACAAGAACTTACCGATGAAAGGTCACTCCAGGCGTTTTGTGGTAGCTAGCACTGTCACACCGATACGCACAGCACTTCACCATTTTATTTTATTGTCCACGTGTGTATTATGTCCCAAACAAGTAATATTTTTTTAATTTTAACACAATTGAAACAGAACGCGTCGCAGGTTATGATGCTTATCAATATGGCGGCGCGGGATAAACAAGCTACCTGTCAAATTTTGTCTATGTAGGAGTCAGTGTGACAACACTTGACAGAACGAGACACTATTACGACTTGTCACTTAGCAAAAAAAGGATAAAGAATCATGCCCATCTATATAAATATAACTATTGATTAATGTTTGGTCTGCTACTATTTATATGTCTGTGGGGGCGATTTCGCAAAAAAAAAAAAAAAGATGACCGGCTTGTTTGCCGTTCGTAAAGCGGTTGAAAGCGGTTTTAACTGGTTCTAACCGGTTTAGGGTTTGTAAGTTTGAGTCTGAATTTAGTTGATTAGGGCCTTTTGTTGTTACCTGAAGTTAGTCTGCGAGGTTTTTAATTTATTTGCCTTTTATTATTGTGGGAACTGAACTTGTGTTTGGTTTGGGGAGGCCTGTGTCTTAGTAGTGAGAACAAGGGAGGCTGATACTGAAGTTACATGTTAATATATTTATGTAAGGATATTGAGAGACGAGGTCGAGATATTATGCTTTAATTGACTATATTTTTCTGGTTATCAGAGTTTAGAATAGAAGGAAACATTATGAGAAAATCTGAACCTTAGCAAGTGTAAGATTAATGGTAGTTGCTTGTCAAGAGGGTTCTTCGGAAAAATACAAACTAAAAGTTACTGTAATCATTTGCCAGAAACGAGGTACCTACATTAGAATGCTCTAGGATTAAAAAAAAAGACCTTCTTGTGTCCACCTTCTTTTAAAAGTGTTTTTATCCTACAGTTGTAATTAAAATTTCATCTTGTTACGGGCTTAGTATTTCTGGAACTGATATTTTTATGAAAAAGAACCCCAAATGGATCTCCAAATTACAATCGTTATATCTCGCGAAACTGGCCCTTAAATTTAGGAAATTATAGACATATTGGTGCTCGTGACTGTACATCTAGTACTGATATTATTGACACTACAACATTATCCACATTAATAAACAAAGATCACATCACTTATATCAACAAAAAAACACAGTCCAGCGAACCACAATACTAATCTCCAACGTTTGATACTATAAAGTTGGCAAAATTGAAAATTAGCAGCGCTCCAACATCAAAGTACCATTGAAGTCCGGTTTGAACCAGACTGAAGCGGTACAAACCAGTTATTACCGGGTTTTACCGGGTTTCCACTGACCGCAACTGGATGTAGGGCGTCCATGCGTTTTTATGCGGTCGTTTTAAATGTTTGAGGTATAAAGATAATGAGGTTTTCGGGTTAAAAGGGGGGTGAAATTGGGTAAATAAAGGGGTGAAAAGCGGATGTATGGGGTAAGAGATGTAGGTAGGTTGTACGGACAATGGAAAGAGGTTTCACATAATTGTGTGGGTAATTATGTATTACAATGTTAAGAGGTTTTAAGAATGGATTAGCAAATATATGATACTTCTTATTTTGACGAGTTAGCTCTCTGTTTCGGAGAATCATTGCACTGTTTTCAGTTTCATTTGTCTGCCTCAAGTAGAAATATGGAAACTATGTTTTCGTAACTTCATCCGTCACTCTTTTAGCAAGACATAATCATACTAAAATATATTTTGTTCAATGGTTAGGTACTTATCATTAAAATATACTTATAGCTATACTTGATTGTAGCTGAATTTTGGGTAAAAATTTATGAATTTTTGTTACGCTAAGAATTAGTGTATTTCACCAGGCACTTATTTATTATAATAGCTTAATTTTATTGTGCGGTATCAAAAATTTTCTCAAAACTTTTTTTGTACTTAATTGATGCCTAACATTTTTTTATTCACTAAGAATGTATATTAAAAAGTTAAAACTCCTCATCAATATTCAAAACCAGGAAACGAACTCAACAGCTCAACATTACACAAAATTTTATCTTAGTCAGGAAATATCCCAACAGTAACATTCACCCCCATTCACCCCTACACATAAGGGTTACTAACAACCCCTTTTTATTTACAGAAGCTGCCCACAGGAGATCATGCGGCTAGGTGAGTCCAATTTATTATTTATTATGCACTGAGGATTTTTTTTTTCTGGGGATATTACAGATTTTTTGCAAAAAAAAAAGTAAATTTAGGTTATGACAATTGTTAAAGGGCTGAGAGGCAAAAAGAGTTAATTTTGAAGAGAGATTTTGTACTAGTATAAAGAAATGATTGGGTTAGGTCAAGTATTAACTTGTGAAAGTAATATTGAAAGAAAGTTTGACAGTAGAAAAAGATACATAAGACACTTAAATTTCCATTTTGAATGGAAAAAATAAATTAAAAAAAGAGGTCTTTTTTTAATTTACTGAAAAATGTTCTTATTTAAAAAAGGAACGTTGACGCAAAAGCAAAAGGAGTACAAAGTTAAGTTTACTTATGAATAATTATCAAAACTACATGTCAGTTTTATAAAAATACTAGCACTTCGCCCGCGACTTCGTCCGCAAGAATTGTGATAGCTCGGGTAATATGCATGATATAAATATATTTTATAACATAAAGCACCCATGAATAATGTAGCTTTCTACCAGTAAAAAAATTTTTAGAATTGAGTCATTAATTTCGGAGATTACCCCCTAAATACAAACACATTTTACGAGTTTATTATAATTATAAGTAAGTATAGATAAAAACACAAATCATTAATTATTACGTTAAGACTGTAGCAGGTGCCATGTAGTCTGCCTAAGCCCACACGAGAACTGCGTGATTTTATGTACCTATGTTACATATATACTTAGAAAAAGGTACATTCTACCTCTAGCTTAATAGCAAAACATTATCTGTGCAAACATTTTATAATCTGTCCACATTTACCTCAGTATTACGTCACCTCCGGTTTGTACCGGACTCTTGTAGTAGTCGTACCGCTATCGAGTCGTTTCCGTACCCTTTAAACAAGTGTTCAGGTATACATATTTTACTGTGGGGACGCCATCTTTAATTTAGATAAGTTCTGAATTCAAAATATTTCATGTTTTTTTTTTTTATGTCGATAACGTTACTATTATACTAAAAGTAATCATTGTTTGAATAAAAACAAGAAGCACAATCTTTACTTGTTTCACCCTCATTCATATTTTAATTCATCCTCCAGTTTTTCGAAGGGATAGGCAGAGGTGCACCTAATTAGTACACCCACATTTCGCTAGTAATGTTTAAGTCCCATGTAATAGGGGGCGAGCCTATTGCCATCAACCGGGCACAAATCCAGACTCCGTGGCTGCTACTGAGAAATTCCTGATGGGAAAACCTAATAACACTATGCCCGACCTGGGAATCGAACCCAGGACCTCATGCTCAGACGTCGCTTGCGACTACTAGACCGGCAAGGCAGTCTCCGAAACCACTCATCCTATTTCAATAATTCTTTCACCGTTGTGAAGCTTAATTGTTGCCGCGTGTTAGAGGATACGAAGTCGCGAAAGAACATCGGTGGCCCAGTGGGAGCCATCCCGACTTACGAGCAATACGTCATGGGTTCGAACCCAGGCAGACGCATTACTTGGTGTAATTTATTTCATCACCACTGCTCTCAAAACATCGTGAGGAAACCGGCATGTCCTAGAACCAAAAAATCGACATCGACATGCGACATCAACCCGCACTGGGCCTGTGTGGTGGATTATAGCCCATTCCTTCTCATCGAGAGGAGGCCGTATGTCCCAGCAGTCAAGGTCAACGATATAGGCTGATTATGCTAAGGACCTAGTCACAAATTCACAACGAGGAAGCGTGGTGATCCACCCCGTTATTTGGTAAATAATAAGCAGCCTCTGCCCTGCATAGGTCAATTACAGGCCGATATTAATATTAATTATTATTGTAATTTATCACAGTATTATTTGTACTATCAGACGCACATAGATGTCTGTTAGGTTTCGTCATAATATGTCAATGTATTGATAAGACGTACTGTAGCACAGAAAGTGGTTCTCAAACTTGTGAAATCCGATTTGAAAGAGAAAATATTTGCTTATTTGAATTGAGTGTTAATATTTTTTGTCAATGAGGTTCGTTTATTATGTGTAACATAACATTACGCCTATAATCCCCGAATGGTTAGGCAGAGGTGTACCTAATAGTACACCCACAATTGACCAGTTATGTGTAAGTCCTATGTAATAGGTGGCGAGCCTATTGCCTTCAACGAGGCACAAATCCAGACTCCGTGGCTGCTGCTGAGAAATTCCTGATAAAAAAACCCGATAACACTTTTAACTATTTTCTATATAATTCTGATATACTTTCTATTAGACATACCGAATTTCCATAGTGTCCCATCATCTGGAATTGAAACAGAAGAAAGATCCAAAAGTATGTTAATATTTAAGACTATTTAAAACATGAATTTCTTTCTTTATCGTGTGGTTAGTGCCTAACCTATTGTCAGAGTTTTTTATGCCACCCATGGGCCTCTGACTTGGCTTTACATGCCGTCGAGAAATATCTCTCGGGTATGCTGGTTTCCTCACAATGTTTTCCTTCACCGAAGCAAGTCATTATTAAGCAATACGCACATGAATCCGAAAAATCTTCTGATAGCTCTTTGAGAGACCTATCAGAAGATTTTTCGAGACCAAGATTAGATTAGATTATTTCTCTGAGAGATCTTTGGTTCGAACTCGAGACCTATGACTTGGCAATCCGAAGATCTCACTACTAGGCTATCACTGCTAAACATTAAAAAAAAAACATGATAACAGTCTATGATCTCACTGTACTCTGTAGACAAAAATACAGAATTCTTGTTTCCTCTGGAGAATATACACAGTTCGCCGCGCTTGCTCTCTGAACGATTCTATAAAACAACAGAGCTACACTTACTTAAAAGGCAACTTATACTTATGTACTTCATTTTTACATCTATTTACTTACATATGCATAAAATTATATAGCCCCACATAGCCCATATACTAATTATCGTAAAGAGGCTTCCAATTACATCCGTTTTTATAGATATTGTTGGCTAAAAGGATTTGAGGTACATAGGTGTGGATGGAGTTTTTGGCTCCTGGCATGGAGAGGTTAATGGCAAAAACCATGTGCATCAGCAGATCTGTTTAGCAGTGATAGCCTAGTAGTGTGACCGTCGGACTGTTAAGACATAGGTCTCGAGTTCGAACAAGACCTAAAACACGCTCCTCTGATTTCTGATGGATTCATGTGCGTATTTTCTTTATTTATTTTATGAAAGGCAGCTTCAGAGCTGACAGTACATTAACATACAAAAAAAATCTAACATTGCGCCAATTACGAAGTACACAAAAAGAAAACATTAGATTGACCGAGAGTGGCTCAAATTAATTGACACTAAAATTTGTAGTGTGTGCCTGTGTGCGTGTGAATATCTGTACGGTGTGGGTGTCTGTGAATGTGTGGGATGTGTGTGTGTCTATATAATTATGTCCTGGCACTAGTGGCAGCACTGAGTATCCCACGTTTGATCCAGCATTGCAATGATCTCTGTTTTAAGACGGTTCCGTGTGGTATTAAAGAGATCGGGTGTGGCGAACTTGCTTTGGTGAAGAAAACATCGCATGCCTGAGAGATATTTCTCGACGGCATGTAAAGCCAAGTCAGTGACCCATGGGACATAAAATCTTTGAGAACAGGTTAGGCACAAACCACACGTAAAAGAAGACTAAGTTCTGTAAAGTTAAACTGTGGTCAGCTCCAACCAGCATAGCTATTCACTAACGCTTCGATTCGGAAAGTCGTATTTCTATGTCGCTCAATTTCGTAATGCGAAAACAAGAAAAAAAAAAATAGACGTACGACTTGTCGGATCGAAATCGAATCGAAGCTTTAGTAATACTAAGCTGATAGGAACATTTTTCTTCGAGAAATCATTAAACAGACAAAGCTTCAAGCCTTTTTATAAGCTTGTAATCCTAAGCTTGACTTGCCTTTTGCTGCAGGACGAAAACCACTACGAACGTTACATACTCCTCATGCATCGATTACGTTCCGTCGTAGGTATGTCGTTTTCAGCTAAAGAAACAGAAGGTTTTGTGTCTAAACAGTCCCATTTTTTTCCCAAAATCTGCTATTAATGATAGTTCCTCTCATGATTGTTTGACCGGAATCGCAATAACAAATAGACGAACAAAAAAAAAGAGTTAATATTAAATAACACCCAGAAATCGGTAGTCGGCTTAACATCAAAATATATTCGCCTAAAAATAAATTCATCAACAAATAATGAAAAATGAGGATGAAACACAACAATTTTTTCTTTAATATTATACGATTTTATAACCACAATATACTGTAGTTATTACTTGGAGAAAATACTTTTTTTTTACCTTTACTTTAATGAAAACACCTACTGAGTCGGTTTTAATATTAAACTAGGTGTTCGTAACGAGGTTTTTTCTTTTATAATTTACAGTTAAAAGTTGCTTATTAAAATATTTACGTTTTGTTAAACTACTGGCCAGCTTTCGAACTCAACGTCATCCGTTTCCCAAACAGAGAGCCTTTTTCTAAATATTATAGATTCGGCTTTTAGTCTAACCGAATGCAGCTGATTACCGGTACATTTTCATTTTTTTTTAGAAAGTTATACACGGAGCGACAGTCTATACAGGTTGACCTTTACATCATTCGGGGTTGAACCCTTAAGCAAGTCAACTTTCTGATAGTACAGTGAGTTATAGACTTATAGCAATTAGCTGACTCACCTTTGCATAAATGATTGAGAATTTTTTACAATACGGTCGATAGAATTTTATAATTCAATACTCAATACGTTTATTGCATACATACACAATGTGAACTTAGGTGGTAGGTACATAAAGACATACATTCGTTTTGGAGTATTGTGGGCCCTGTCGGGCATAACAACATAAAAATTAGGAGGGCTATTATAGATATTTGTTAATAATTTTAATATTAATCTACTCTTTCGTTTTGTGTATTCTTTATATCTAAACTACATTTTTTTTTAACCTAACCTAACCTTAAATATGAGCCTGATCGAGTGTTCTTACAGTATAGTTTAGCGGTAATGTTACATTGTATAATAATAATAATAATAAATATCACTGGACATTACACACAGCGCCATCTAGGTGCCACACTAAGCAACGAGGCTTGTGTCGTGGACACCTGATAGTTGATACTATACATAGATACTTTTTGTTTGTAAATACATACTTATTATACATATAACCATCCATGACTCGGAAACAAATGTCCATGTGTGTGTGTCGTATACTTTGCTCAAATGAATAGAACATAAAAGAGTTAGAAAATTCTGTCCATTCGTATTCTAAAAAATCTCAACCATTTATGCTAACATGGTTCAGCTAACTATTACTTATAACTCACTGTACTTGAGTTTTAGCAATAATTAAAAATTTAAGAGTCTTCTAGTTTCGATTGAATAAGGTACGTTGGTCTAGTGTTCACGCCCTAGACCAAAGGTACAAATAAACTATTCTAATATTAACATTCTACGCTATGAAACATTTTAGACTGCCTCTCCTGCTCACCTCACTTCATGACGTCATCATTATTACGTCACAAGCATACATTATGCCTTATTAAAGCCGCTGAACACATTTGCAGAAAGACAAAGCGTAGCGTTAAAAGATCATACCATGGTATGTAGGTCGCGGGGTGCGAGCTCAGTGACAAGCAGAGCGGGCAGCGAGAAAAGACATGCTAAAAAAGACAGCGAGAAAAGACATGCATACTTACGAGTATTGTAAAAGTACATAGGAATTGTATAAAAGGGTTACGTAAGATAATTCAGTTTGTTTAAAGAGAGAAAAAAAAGAAAGTTGTTTATTTCTATTATTTATGACATAACAATCAAATGATAGGAAGTACCTTTTGAGCAAAAAAAAAACTTGTATTAGGTACTTCCGCTCTTCCGGTTTACATTAACATTACATAAGTGAGAAATTTAGAGAGAGCATTATATTTTTAAAGAGAGCGTTATAAAGAATGAAGTCGTCGCCTAAAATATTTTTGTCACATAAATTGTTGCTAAGAGCACTCATATTTTGCAATACCTACATCCAAAGAACACGCACTGTCAATCATATTGGCCTAAATAATGTTCCTACTAGCGGGCTTTTCTCTATCAGTTGGGGTGGGCCGTAATCAACCACGATACGATACAAATGAAACTATTTACACAAAGTAAAGTGCCCGCCCAGGCTTGAACTCGCGAGTCATCATAACTATTAGGCCACCAATCAAATAGCTGTTACAGACCTAGAAAAATAGTCTTTTGTCGTCGTCTAACACTTTAGAATCTTACGAAAATATCTAGTTTTCTAATAAAAGTAGTACCAGAGCCTTTAAGAATTCAGCAACATATAAAAAAGACTGTTTTTACAAATATTCTCGGTTTAAATCCGCTTTCCGCTCCTCCTGTCAATATATTCTCACCTCATTTTACAGCCCAAGAGTATAATTACGAGGCAGCTTTCCAGCAAACATTGTATTTGCTTTACCGTGTCCTACGTGTTGCCAGACGGAAATATTGCTTTTTTAATGTAATTTAATGGCTTAGAGATGGGAATTTGTAGTACTACGGAGTGATATTTAGGATATTTTAGCTAAAAGGTCGTTTTTTTTTTGTAATATGAGGGTAATAAGGATTTTATTAGTATTGGTACATATCATTGTGATATATTATAACATACGTATCATTCATAATAATATGTTGTGGTAATAGGATAGATGCCCAAAAAATCTAATTAGTCCGTCAGATAGATTTTCAAAAAAGATTGGAGACGTATTTTTTCTTTTTCACGTAATAAAAAATTAAGACGATGCAGTGCGTCGAAAACTCGCGTGACGTCACGTGCCGGTACACTTTTTACCGTGTGACGTCACAAGCCACCACTTAGATTATTTGATGCGTTTTATCTTCGTAATTTTTTATTGATTTGATAAAACAAAAAATACGTACCCAATATGTTTCGATAATCTAACTGACGGACTAAATAGAATCATATTTTTTTACCCAAGAATCATCCCCATTGCGTCATTAATTCATACTTATTTAAATTGACAGAGAAAGAAAATTTAAAAAAAATCCGTGGATTTAAAGATGTATGTAATTGACAGAAAAATATTCTTATTCTTATTCTTTATTGCACACAAAATATAAAAGTAGGACACACAAAATTACAATATATAACTTATGTACAACGGCGAGCTTAACCCAGAATTGGGTTTTCTTACAGCAAACCTTACGTTTGATTGTGAGATTTGCGAATGAGGATAAACCTATGTGCACAAACGAACATTTTAAAACTTAAATTTACTTATTTTTACTAAACTAATACATAAAATATAATAAACGTAATACATATATATATAGATAGATACACAAAATACTATATATATACTATTATCCTGTTGACAGGAAATGTTCCTTTATTCTTTTCTTGAACACATCTAACGAAGGGCTATCCCGCAAGGAGTGTGGAAGCGAATTCCAAAGGCGCACAGCCCGAACAGTAAAGGAACCATCATACCGACATGAGGAGTGAGGAGAGAAACGAAGGAGGAGAGAGAGATATTCAGAAATATTTGTACCTTGACAATGTAAAAGCACTAGGTTTATAATCAACATCATCAATGGCAGCCTTGTTCCAATCACTGCTACTTGTAGACCTCCTCAGGGTAAAGCGACCTATAGATAACTAAAAACAGACTTGAAGCTGACCCCAACATGTTGTTTTTCCCAAATTAGTTGTGAAAATAAGCTCAGCAAGTGCTAATGTAACCGATAAAATCCAAATTAAAAAAAAAAGAGGTACAATGTTTTCGTAACTTTGTATGTAGAACTAAATTACGCACCTACTCGTAAAATAGAATAATAGAATTTTAAACTAAATGACTCTCATTCAACTCTTTTGCACAAAAAACCAGGGTTACGTAATCTAACTGTGTGGGGTGTTAATAACGTGTTCAAAACCCACATGTACAATGGAATTACGTTTCTTTAAAACAAAGGGTTATATGTATTTCCTTACAATTTCACAAACACATTGACAAAAGCATGACTTGTGTTTGTAGACAAAAAGAATCCTTAAAAAAACTTTCAAGACCAAAAATTCATAACACAAGAAAAAAGCTTCAATATTCTTTTTGGGTTTCAAAATTTCAACCCCTTAAGAAAGTTTCACCCCCAATTGTTTCAACCCATTAATAGAGAGTTGCGTTCAACCCGCAAAAAAGTACGTAAAGTCTAACTGTTGTGAAAGTTGGCAACATTGGAAGACACTCAACTCTGTACAAGAACATGGAAAAGGACTTTTTTCTCGACCGCCTATTGGCTATCGCGTTTTTTGTTTTCTTTTAAAGTTTTTATGGAAAAAAAAGTTGTAAACCCTGGCTTAGCCTGCTTCTTTCTTTCTTTTTTTACGACATAGCGGGTTATAATCCATCTACTCACTAAGACATTATAATATTGCTCAAGTTACTCTATCTGTCTGTTAATCTTGGACATCACTGACATCGGTGAAGGATAACATCGTATGTTAACCTGTACTTGCAATAATTAATACGAGTATAAGTCTGAAATCGCCAATTGGCCTTGAACATGTTTAAGAATGGTCATGGAAGCAGTGATATTCTAGTGGTGTCACCGTCGGACTACCATGTCATAGGCCTCGCGTTCGATACCCAAGACAGCCACCTCTGATTTTTCGGATTCATGTGCGTATTGTATAATTATCATTGCTTCGGTGAAGAAAAACATAGTGAGGAAACCAGCATGCCTGAGTGATATTTCTCGACGGCATGTAAAGCCAAGTCAGAGTCCCGTGGGCGGCATAAAAACTCTGAAACCTGGTTAGGCACTGACCACACGATAAAGAAGAATCTTTGCCCAACAATAAAGAGGCTGGGATTATTACTATAACCAGTTAGCCTATCTGTCTGTTAGAAATGCACAAATAAGTTAAACATCACGGTAAATCTACTAGACTGTGTCTAATGTGATGACTGATGATAAAGATATTATCGATACCGATATATAGATTTGAAATGAAGTACTTGAATAAGTATTTTTTTACAAGCGGTTAGACAGGCGTATAATATTACATACCTACACAATCTGTGACATATAAACATAGTATTAACCACACTGAGAAAGTACTTACTACCTTTTATAACTGTAAGGGCCGACTTGCATATTTATAATAAAATAGATCATCATACTGCGAAATCGCAATAAATCAGAATTGGCATACAAAAATCACTGCCCATTCAAATCCCGCTTAGCAACACTCGACCAAATAATAATACCCCCACTGTCCAGAGAGCAGCTGCAAATTTCAACCCCCTAGCCGCCTTTACAACTCAACAAAGGTACAAAATTGTATGACAAATACCGTACAACGCTAAAATTTTTCTCTTAAACACACGTTGAGAAGTTCATTTTTATTAAAATACTCACTTTGAAGTAGTAACTTCAGCATTTTTTTAGGTTATGTCAAAAATTTCGCTGTTGATGTAAACGTTATGTCATAAAGGACGGTTTGGGGTTAAAAAATTTGGGGTTGTTCGTCGTGTTTTTATATGAGAGGGGGTAAAAGTTTATTTGACCCCCTTTGATTCGTACGGGTGAATTCAACTAGCTTAACACCGCGATGTCTTTAACTTTATTTTTATTTACTATATTATATTATTATAATACCTACTTAAAAAAAAATTGAAATAAGTCTTCAAAATAACGATGAAAACGCATCAGAAGAACACAAACATGAAAAAGTTGACTATTTTTTAATATTATGTTTAGATGATACTTAATTATTGTCTCATACTATAAAATTAATTAACAAATATGCCATAAAGATCTACTAGTGACAACGGTATTAAGAGGGATGATGCAATAACCCCACGCTCAGAAAAGGGTACTTGAGGGGTACTTGTACCTATGACGTCATCTGGAAACATGAGTTTTAGTACATACATATTGCAGCCCATTAATTGTCGTCCTAATACCCGGTTACAATACGAGTACTAGATAATATCAAAATCGAAACAACAATAATATTTAGGAATAAAAAATATTTTTAAGTAAAAATACAATATTTCCAACTAGAAAAATATTCCCTGTAAAATACTTACTACATAGTAGGTACGTATTTAACTGCATCCAGTAAGACTGGAAATCAACCTAAATAATAAGTAGATAGTTCTGGAAACGCTGACAGGTGATATTTTAAATTAATATTGCCGTCATCTCCATCTTAAATAATTATGACAACGATCTTCAAAATCTTTCTTCAACTTAAGGGCTACATTCCTGTGTTACCATGTGTCTAAGTATGAGTATTTACTGTAGTATTGTAGTACAACATTAAATTGCGACTCAAAACTTTAAGAATCGCTGTAAATCGCACGACGTTACGTGATTGGTCGGCCGTATCAGCGACACTACATTCATACATCGCTTTAATTTTAAAAAGCGCTATAAAAATGTTACAATATTTATTTTTGTAGTTTTTTTATTTTTCGTTTTTTTCGGCAAGGTATGCTGATCTATGACAGTTTTTTAAATGTTTAGGAATTTCAAGTAGGGTAAAATCAATAGGGTAGGTATCTAATTAATAGTGATAGGTTTGCCCCTTATTGTGTGTTAAACCTTTGTCAAACTAAAGGGTCTTAGGTAACCTCGGGGAATCAATGTACGACCTATGAATATTTCAACAGATAAACCACTGGATCGTGTATTGATTTTAAGGTAAATAGCGAGGCAAAATCTTTGAAATTGGAAACAAAAAATACACTTACAAAAACACCATCTTGTTACAGCATCAGTTTAGAAATATTTAGAACACAAAATGAACAAACCTTTAAAAATTCAGCGACAAAATTCAAAAATCTGAGTAAAAATTAAATTGAATCGCACGTCTGTCAGAAGCGATGAAAGCGCTGCCAACACAAATGTCACCCAATTCCTCCCTTCGACTATTTCTGATAGTCATTCAGTGCTTCATTCAAATTACATTTCAGTACGCTTTTGCTCTCCGTCGGCTTCGGACGCTCGTTCCTCTCAAATATTTTAACATAAATGACATTTTTTTTTCAAAAATTAGAACGATAGAGCCCATTTCGCGCGCGTGTGTCAGTTTTTGACGTATTCCTTTTCAAAATGGCGGGCGAATAGTGTTTTTTTCTTTACTTTTTCAGACGTTAGTGTTTACCGTTTGTGCCTGTAATAATAGTGACACGGTGAGTAATGTTTCGAAAATAGTTTCTATTTTGTTTGTAATTCTTTTAGAAACGTTTACGTGCTGTTGCCGGGCGCTTGTTTCAGATTTTTTGTGTAGTATGACCGTGCGTTCGGTGTATCTAGGACATTTCCTAATTATAGTAATTGACTGGTTAGTCATTTTAATAGTTTTCCTGTTGCCTGTTGTTACATTTTTGTAGCATTATTTACATACTTTAACTTTACCGTTTAACTCTGAACATTAAGACTTTTTTTACGAAATAATTTTTAATGATGATTATTTCTGAAAAATGACTGACGAAATTTTTTGTGTCACAGAAAAAATGCTGTAACTAAGACGTTTTATACAAACTAAATACACCAAAATGTTCTCCAGAAAACACCTAAATCAATACCTAAATTCTTTCAGCAGATACGTTAATAATAATATGTTGTATTACTTTCCTTTTTTATTAACTGAAACACTAACTAACAATTTCAAGATCATGTCCTCACTATATGGCGATAGTAATAGTCTCCACGCCTTGCTAAGCGTGATACATCGCTATAAATTGGACGTAAAAGAGCTCTATTTAATACGGTAGTCATTCTATCATCTTCACGCTTGTATTGCGTATAGGTGTGGGCAGGAGTTTAACCTAAAACATAGATTTATCTGTTAGACTAGTGATCGACTTTAATCTTTTCAACTAGTATTTCAGAAAATGAAGGATTGATAAATGGCGTACGTATTCATTATCAACACCGATACCGACTACATGAACATAATACTTCATGGGTCGTTAGCACTATCAATCTATGTTTGCCCGTTAACGATGAGCCGTCCACCAATCCACATTGGAGCCGCGTGGTGAATTACAGCCCTTTTCCAATCATAGCGGTGATCTGTGACCTAGTGGTGGAAAAAATCCAAAGTCTCCTTTTCTACAGAAAACGAACCAGCATAGTTCACCGCGCTTTTTCACAGCGTGTTGGTGATTTCAAACCATTCAAACTCAAACTCAAAGCATTTATTTAAATTAGACTAAAACAGGCACTTTTGAATGTCAGAAAAACAAAGGCAAAGCTACAGTCACAGATAATAACTAATAACTTGTGAAAGTACTGTAGTTGCCCATTCCAAAGCGTAGATCTTTATGGAGAAGAATGGGCAAGAAACTCCATGGACATTCTTTTCAATCAAAATATTGTTACAAGGTCTTGGTGACATCATTCATGTTGAGATTATACATATCTAAATGTGAAAACGATGTAGAAAGACGTGAACATTAAGAGCATCCAGAGTAAAAGATTAAACCAGCAGTTTAAAAACAAAGTAGTTAAAATAAACCGTGGCAGCTAAGAGATGACCAGTCCCAGCTGACAGCGCCCGTTCACGAACATGACTCATGTATCAGCCCCATTCAGGTCAACCATATTGAAGGGAACTAAACGACCCGACACACCCGCCAGCCGCCACCATCAGCGAAACATTTGAGTGAGCCTGACATTCTCTCAGCTATTGGGGCACATTCATCAGAATTCTTCAATAAGCCTTCCTTCTTCTGCAAAATAATCTTTTGAAATCAAAACCATATGCATCTAAAAACTTTCAGAACAACACATAATTATCATTCTTCAACCCTTATCCCAATTAATTTAGAGTCGGTAGTTTAAAATTCTGCAACATTACTATTGCTGAATTATGATCTCATAGTTTCATCTATACCAAAATGAGAGCAACTACCACGTCCAAGTCATGTATCTCTATATCTTAAATTCTTAATGCCATAATATTAATACAATTTATACTATTGTAAGAGCTATTGGTATGCTCAGTCAATTTTTATTGTAGTCACGTGTTTCGGCCTTAATCATGTCTAGTGTCTCGTCTTTTGTTTATTTCCCATGAGACATTAAGAAGGAGCTATGGAAAGGACTGACAGATTGACTCGCTTATTATAAAGGCTTTTAACTTACGCAGAAGGATTTTTTACGATGTCTAAGCTGTTAGTCAACTGTCTCATTGGTTCTAAATTAGTTAGTTTGGCTATGAAATAAATCGGTTTAAATTATCTGAAACTTGGTGTTTTAGCACCGCTAGTTCTCTTCATCTATTACTACGCCAAGCTTAACAGGTGAAATCTCTAGTTTTATTTACAAAAGTTGATGATTGGCTGGATTTCTGATTTTGCCATAGACTAATATAGCTAATTACACACATAGGAAAAGTACATCTCCTTATATGGATGTTAAGTAGGTAGTTTAGACAAGTTCATCGCTTTCAAAGCATTTCCCATTTCTTCAACTATTTTCTCAGTATACATACATAAGACAGCAATCCAATCAAACTCAAACTCAAAGCATTTATTTCAATTAGACCTTAGCAGGCACTTTTGAAAGTCAGAAAAACAAAGGCGAAGCTACAGTCACAGACACAAGGCATAATAACTTGTGAAATTACTGTAGTTGCCCATTCCAAAGCGTAGATCTCTATGGAGAAGAATGGGCAAGAAACTCCATGGACACTCTTTTCAATCAAAATTTTGTTACAAGATCTTGGTTACATCATTCATGTTGAAATTATACATATATGTGAGAACGATGTAGAAAGACGTGCACATTAAGAGCGTCCAGAGTAAAAGGTTATAACTTTCAACAATTTAAAAACAACACATTTGCGATTTCTCCTACCTCGTTTTTTCTGATAGAATTTTACTTTTTTTAGGTTCTCTGACATGTTTGATCCCTATCAATGCCTCTAGAAAGAGTCGTCATCTATCTTTCTGAAGTCTCTTATCACACCTTTTTTCCCATTCCCGCCAACTCCAAACAATCCTTCAAGTCCACAATAAATAAGTACCCAAAGGCTTAATAACGCTGATTCGTCGTCTAATTTCTGAGAATGGCGCCTCATAGTCGGTGCCTGCCCTTCCTTGTCATTTGATATTGTACTCTATGTGATATATGATATTGTGTCTATAATGTTACAATCTGTATCAACTGTTTAAGGTCCACATTCCTTTGAATTAGAGTCAGTTGTGTTAATTTGTTTTCTTGTCTGGAATGTCTTTGCCTGAGAAGGATAGTGTACGTTTGAATATGTATAAAATTGATGGCTGCAATATAATTATCGTTATCATCATTCTTACTTGCTAGACTATTATTTACTACAAGATTGTTACTTTCCTTTGATTTTCTGAAAGCCTGCTAAGTAACTCCACTGCCAAATCTTGAATTACTTTTTAAGATTGCTTGACTGCCTCATTAGCTTAGTGGTCGTAGGCGTTACTGTTGAGTATAGATGTCCTGGGTTCGATTCCCAGGTCAGACAAAGTGTTATTGGGGTTTATTCGTTATTTTATTTTTTTGTTATATTCAGTTATAGGAATTTCACAGTAGCCTGGATACCTGCCCTGTTGGTGGCAATACATTCCCCCCTGTTACTTGAGACTTAAACATAACTGGCAAAAAGTGAGTGTCACTGAGGTACACCTCTGCTAACCCGTCCGTAACTATTACGGTTGACAGTCGTTTAAACCTGGCACAAAGTTAAACCACCCCTATTTTACCAAATCGAACTCACTACTTGATTAACAAACCCATCACATTAACCAAATTAAACACACTACCTATCAATCTACCCTCATACATAATAATCCCTAATTTCGAGAGAATCCACCAAAAATATGAGTGTTGTGACCCTAACATGTACTTTTTTAATTTAGAGCCCTTTTGCCCCTGTGTTATACCGAATTGTTGAATGTTTAATTTCAAAGGAGGCATGTGGAGTATGCTGACGGAACGGGGCGAGACGGGAACGTGACGGGGACGGGACGAAACGGGGACGTGATGGTAGCGTGTGTTTCGCAGTGTAGGGATGCGGGCGAAAATTGCAGAAGACTGAATGTGATAGTGAGTGAATCATTGATAATTGTGTTTTGTTTTTTCTTGGCAATGGAATTACAATAAACTTTTATAGGTAGTGTTCTCACAGCTGGACGACATGCCTTCACATTGTGAGAGAGAGTAAAATGTTCAGTGAGTTATTAATCTATACCATAATACATATTATTATAAAGAGGTAAAATTTGTTTGTAAGTTTGTATGTATGGGGTAATCTTCGAAACTAATCATCCAATTCTAAAAATTCTTTCACTGACAGAAAGATACATTATTCTTAGGTGCTTTAAATTATAGGGCTTATATTATAGGGCTTTATATTATAGGGCTTTAAATTATATTCATATCATGCATATTAGCTGAGGTTTCAAATTTTTGCGGGCGATGTCGCAGCCGAAGTTCTAGTAGAAAGAACTTAAGAAGTGTCCAAAAGGACAAGGAATATCTTATTATTTCCAAGTCGAATACCTAAATGACATTATTTCCGTATTTGTGACGATCTTTACATTCCGTACCAGAGTTCTAAGTAAATAATTAAAAACTGTAGAGTTTGTACTCAATATTACTACAATACTTATTATTTATCCTATGGCCTATGACCCCGGCTGATAAGGGAACTCGTGTGCCCGTATTTTTATCGCTCATTAACGTTTCATTGAACTAAAAACTTATTTTGTTCATTATTTTATTTCAAATTGTATTTGGCCGTTACACGTGTTTTCCCGCCGTTTTGGTTGGCACGTGGCATTTGAATGTCGAATGGCGGTTTTGTTTGGGAATCCTGCACGATTATGTCATGTTTCTTTTTTTTTTTTGTTTAGTATGCCACGTAAAAATGAAAAATAGACATTTTGATTAAGTGAATACTAGTGCATAGAAACCCAATGGTCGTTAGCTAATATTTAAAGCAATAACTTTGATGTAGTTATTTTACTAAATCCTTTTATAAAAAAATAATAATAATAACAGCCAACTGTCCCACTGCTGGGCAGAGGCTCAACAGACAAGGAACAAGCATTAATCACCACGCTTGCTCAAGACGGGTTGGCGATTTCAGACTTTTATAAGTCCAGGTTTCCTCACGATGTTTTCCTTCACCGATGTCTGTATGATGAAAGTACATATGAATTGAAAAAGTCACGTGGTACTTGCCCGGATTTGAACCCACAACCTCATGCATGAGAGGCGAGGCCTTAACCTCTGGGCCATCAAAACTTAAATTTAAAAAAGTCAAAAATATTGCATCACACAGCCAATATTTTTAAGTATTCAAGTCTGTTACCATGCCGGAGCAAAGGTCTCTTCTCCTACAGAGACCTAACGATTATTGGACCCCTACCATCAATTCCAATATCTGTCAATTACTCTCTCATCTGCCATAAATTCATCATTTCCTAACCACTCATTCAATTTCAACGGTCAAATAACATTACAATAACCAAAATCAATGAGAATACAATTTGTACACAGTTTCGGTCCACTCCTGCCAACCCCATGGAATCTGCACTGAACCAATTAAGCTCGTTTCCCATGGTCCTGTGGCCCCCATGCCTTTGTACTACCACGTGTACGGCAGATGTGCGCACGAGTTTATTTTAGTTCGCTAAGGTGGCCATGGGTTTTTAATTTCGTGGAATGTGGTCAGTTTTGAAAAATGTGTTAGTTTTTTTTTGTTGAAATGTGGTGTAATTTGCAATACTGCTATGTACACTTACAATATGGCAAGCTTTTTTCGTAGTATTTTGTTTATTTTAATATGAGACGTAAAGCACGAAACACGATCATTTTAAGATGAATAGGAACGATCTATCTAGAAGAAACGGATAATTGTAGTGTATTTTTCTTGTTAAAACAATTAAAATTCACAGTAAATAACAGTAATATCTAATACTGATATTATTCAGCAGCATCTATTTAGATTAATCACCGACCCAAACATATTCGAGAAAAATATCATGATACTTTGTCGCCTCTTTGTACGATTAAATTCTGTCATCACGCCAATTACGCTTTAATCTATTATATTACATAACTCTTGATAATTTATCAGTGCAAATTGTTTACTAAGTACCTATTACTATTAGATAGTTGATTCGCGGTATTATGTGAGATAAGAGACAGCTGAGGCTGAATCAATGTGTGAATCAACGTCGCCATTTTGGTTGACTAGCTATGGTATGTGCTTAGGTTGTATAAAAGGTAATGGGACGATTGTGGAGTAGTAGAAACATTTCTGTTATCTGTTTTATTATTTGACTACCGGTCAGCTAGCATCAGTTGTTTTCCTGACTAACTGGCCCAACTCCTTGACAATTCAAAAGTGCGTATCTGTAAGTGGTTGAATATGAAAAAAAAAACGTTTTATGTTCTGAATTTCTAATATTTCACTAACACAGTAACAAATCTATTATATTTATATATTCAAACAAAGATTATTAAAAAAATATCTAGTCAGATGGGTTTAGTCAGTGAAAATATTTATATTTTTCAAACTTTCTTCACACATACCTATCTCTAACAATGAATGTGTCATTACATTAACATTCAAAAAACAACAATGTCAAAAAAATACTCACCGCCTTATCAAAAAGCAAAGGCGAACCCAGGAATACACAAAAAAAAATCCTGTGTTCACCTCAAAGCGTGGTCACCGAACATCTTGTCACCATCCTACCAGCAGCTGTACCATACAACATCCGGGTCTATTGTAAGCCCCACAAAAGGACCATATCCTTCTTTTATTCAAAATCATGCTCAACCTATTTTGAGAACATTTTTTTTTAAGATTACTAGTTTTGTTTGTTCATTTGTTGCGTTATTGGTTATTTTCTGGTTAGCATACAATAAAATTAATATTATTTTGTATGTTGTAATTTTATGTAAAGCCTTACCAATTAAATAGATTTGGGAAAATTCGTATACTTTTCAATTTTTAGCATGTACCTACCTATAGCTGGTAGTAAAATCAGATTATTAGATCTTAATAGACAGATGTGTTAGCGTAGTTTGTTCCATCTCTTCTCCTCTCTAGATAAAACACTTTATAAGACTAAAAAGAAAGAAAATATATTTATTTGTCGCAGGGACATGACGTGCATCATACAAAATGATAAAAACACAAAAAAAAAAATAACAATAAACAAACAAAGCATAAACTACTACTATTGAGGACTAGGTATTGCCCGCGGCTTCGGTTTGGTCGGAAATTATCTCACGGGCACGTTGTAAATATAGCCTATGGCACTCGGGGATAATGTAGCTTCCTATTAGTAAAAGAATTTAAAAAGTTCAGTAGATCCAGAGATTACCCCCTACATACAAACTTACAAATTTACCTCTTTATAATATTAGTATACTTAAACTAAATTATTAGTGTAAATGAACGGGGCGTTTTGGGTGACTGTCTAATGTAGGTAATTTTTGACGTTGTTAAAATGCTTACTTGTGAATTGCACTTATGAAATCAGCTTCATTGCCATAATGAGAGAGTGAAACAGATATAAACAGAATAAGTAGCAACATCTCTTTCTCACAAAAGACCAATGATGTCATTTACACTTCATAGTACGAAACCTGAATAACAGGGACGTGGAGGTCAGATAGGCAGTCGCTCCATGTAAAATATTGGTATTCAGCTGCATCCGATTAGACTGGACGCCGACCCCAACATAGGACTAACTTTGGGGAAAGCCAAGACAGATGGAACAGACGCCTGCACATTTAGCTATCCGAAACTATCAAATTTTCCCAATCAACCTTAAACCTAATGCTTTAGCGATAAAGTTGAAAATCTATTAAAGAAATTTGACAGATTGTAGTAGCTTTATGTGCTGGAGTGTCTACTTCCCCTGGCAACTAAAATGACTATAATTACCTATCAAAATATTCTATCGATCAATTTCAATAATATATTGAGTGCCTGTACTGAATATTTTTAGCAGAATCATTGTCTAAATGAAGTAAATGTTACTCCAATTTATCGTAAGTGGTCCGGCCTGTAGAGTTTTGAATGACCACACCCTGGTATGGTGCAAGTGATAGAAGAATGTCACTTTCAACTACATGTATTAAGGGGACTACCTCGCTCAAATCCTGAAAATACCGTGTGTTTAAAGAAGTTTGTAGATGAATCCTTTTGTGCGTTTTCAGTATAAAAATATATGTTAAACTAAAGGTCATCACAACCTAACCTAACCTAACCCAAATTTTATCAAAAAATCGTAACAAATAAGTCCTTTTTCAACCTAAATTGAAAATTTTCTCTATAACGGCTCACATTGGTTCAAGGGCGGAAAAAAATCCTTTGTTTCAACCTTATTTAAAATGTCTACAATTTGGTACACACATACTAGAATGTTAGTAGAAACAAGTCCTAAAATTAATACGGATAAATAATTATACAGTATTTAATTATATGATGCCAAAGTAGGGTGATCGAGAATTTACAAATTTCGTGCAAAAAATATTGTTATTTCAAGTATGAATAGAACCAAAATACTATAATTATCAACTTTCATTTTTAGTTTAGTCATAAGTTTATTGTGTGTATTAATAAAATAGTAAACATAATGTTATAATATAATGAATAATTACTTGCTATTACATTTTTAGTGAAGAAGGTCATTTGGAACCTTTTGTTTTCAATCATGAGATCATAACTAATCTCCGTTATCGACCGATACGTAATAATATACTTTCGGAGATTAATTAGACCCTATAGATTAAGAATACATTAGTTTTGGCTGCGATAACCTGCGATCTTGGAAATACCAGGTCCTTAACTAATGACGCTCTGTAATTAAGAAAAAGTGCATTATATTAATAAGTGTTTCTAATGAGGGTAATTAACATTTTATCATATCGTGTAAGTATAAATAGCATTGAATGGTAGTTTTAACTTCACTTACAATTATTTTCTCTTACGATAACAGTGTTATTATAGTGATGGATAGCTTTACTATTGTCTATGCCGATTTAGTGGAAATCATAATATCAAGTAATCGTGAGATACATAAATGCCTCGAAAATTTAAAACTTATGTATCCACAGCTTACAGAAAGTGTTTGGAATCAAGTTTATGAAAAGTTAAGCCGTAATTTTCTACCCGTATTTACAAAAAAGTGGCAAACTGCAGCGAGAAATAAAAATGCTTTTATGGCAAAAAATGAACAGTGGCTGAAAAATATTTTTACCGTTGAGACATCTTCGGTGCAGACTGATGTGGTGAATTGTGACAGTAATGTTCCAGGGCCATCAAAACGCTCTCATAGAGGACGACCAGAAAAATCATTTGATGAATGTTGCGATCGAACAAAGCGATATAAAGTTAAAAGATTGTGTGAAAGCGTTCCTGAAGAAATGATTAAGAAAGCTGCCTCTAAGGTACTCGTACAAGAAGAATCATCGGATACTATCAAGTTTACTCCAGAAAAAGCGTTGGCATTATTACTTGATGCATCACTTTCGAAACATCAATATCAAGTACTGAGAAATGCAGCAAAAAGTATTGGTTGTGATATTTTTCCCGATTATCATAAAGTAGAAGTAGAAATAATAAGTGTTGCTGCCTTACCTATTGGGATGTTATCTGAGGAAGCTCAAGAAGCGCGAAATAAAGATTACCGCAATTATAGGTTAGGTCATTCAAGAAAATGTTCTCGTCTATCATGTAATGAAGATGTTATGAATATGCTCTTAGCTACCTCAGATCCCCTTATCAACAGTTTACGTGCAGTACCGAATAAAAAATACTATCCTCTTCACGATGATGCCAAAACTTTATTAGTGGATAGCACCCATCTCTCAATCAATGTCTTCTCTATTTAATATTTAGTTTATTAATATTTATTTATTTAAAAATGCTGATTTAATTATATGAAATTCATGTGAAAAAATTTGATGAATATTTTCATATTAATAAAAAAAAAATACGTGTTATATCTTTCTCTTTGTAAACTGGTACATCCATTATATCATTTTAATAAAGTATTATGAAGAAACGCAACGTCTTTTCATTTAAAAATAATATTTTCCGCATGCCCGTACTACCTGCACCACTGTGCGGCTCAATAACTCGGCATGAATTTTATACCAAAAAATACGTAATGACGTATTTAACAATGTGTATTGTTTTTTTTTTCTCTTATTTCTTTTAAAGTTTTAAAATATTTTATAAAAATCCGAAATTTCGCGAAAAGCACTATGTCACTCCCGCACTCGTCCCTCTCTCTCTCGTCGTTTCGTCTTAAGTTAGTACGGGGCAGCATGCTCAAGGTCATTGGGGAATGTAATCCCCTTAAGGACTTAAACATAACTGGCGAAATGTGGGTGTGTGTAAGCTGAACTCGCATTGTACGGAAATCCTATACAATGCGAGATCAGCATAAACTGGAAATGTATAGCTTGACGTGTAGCCGTGTGTACAAGGCGAGCTTTACCCAGAATTGTCTTTTCTGACAGCAAACTTTACTTCGATTGCGAGATTTACAGAAATATACTTTTGTGCATAATACATAATACAGTATATTTAAAAACATACAGTACATCTATTTTGGGAGACTACAAATAGAGCTAAAATAATGCTAAAAAGAAGACTAAAAATAAGTTCCTACATAAATATACTACTACAACAATCACAACAAAGACTTAGGCGTCAAAATGCTCCACCCCATCGATGTCATCCGGAAACGTGCCCAGAAGACTGGCAGCATTGCCACGTTGTATGGTAATGTGTAATGCTTATACACACAACACAACACTATACACGGTTCACACTGCACTGCACTGGTTCTATTTACTAACACAATTTGTATTTTATCATATGTATGTTAGTATGTAAGGTAAATCTATGGGCCAAATAAGCCTGAAAATAAATGGATGTTGTTGTTGTTGTTGTTGTTGTTTATACTTTTGAGAGTATTTTAAAATATGTACAATGAAAGATACACAAGCTAATTTACCTAAGATTTGAGAATTCATAAATTATTAAGGTTACGAATTTCTAGCTATTAATTTTCCCTGAAATATTTTATAGATTTTTTTTTTTTTTTTTATCATAGACTCACAAAATTAGTAAATCGCTACATCTCATGACTTATCATTCTGTATGCCAGGATCAATAACTGCGTACTAGGGGAAGAAAATACTGATCGTCAGAGCATCACGCTTCTATAAATAGCAGGGCTGACAGTGTATTTTAATCTATTATATCTTAATCTAGCACATTTAACTTGATCTGCTAAGGTTCCTCTGTGCCTAGAAAGGAACGTTAAGCCGTTGGTCCCGGCTGTCATCTGTAGATCTTTGACAGTCGTTACAGGTAGTCAGTGGCCCGAAAGTCTGACAACCAGTCTTATCAAAGGGGTATCGTATTTCCCAGTACTAACTGGCTTGGTGGAGGTCAGATATGCAGTCGCTCCATGTAAAATACTGGTATTCAGCTGCATGCTGTTAGACTGGAAGCCGACCCCAACTCTTTTGGAAAAAGGCAGCCAGATGATGAATTAATATTAAGATACATCTGTTTATATTAAAAGACATGAGAAAATATGGTAAACTCTGATGACATAATAATTACTAGACCAAGATGGCGGCCGATTACGTCATTGACAGCTGCCATTACAATTTAATGATTTTTTATAACAACTCAACATTCCAAGTAGTTTAATAACGTTTTTAAAACAATGACCTCATGAAAACATGTGTTTGTTTGTGAGTGTTGAGCTTTGAAACTGCTGAACACATTTTATTGAGTTTTTCGGAATGGGCTGTAGGAATTTGCTGTATAAGTTAATTTTTACGCAGGTTAACCAATAAGAACACAGTTCTTATTGGTTAACCTGCGTAAAAATTAACTTGTGTAGGTTTAAGAAGTATATAATAATAATAATAATTTATTTGTATCAGACACAAAGATCCATAATTTAGTTAGTAAGAACACTTAAAAATAATGTTAGTAGGAAATTAAATAATCAGAGACACAATACACACCACACAATATCATACAACTAAATTGTACACAACATTAAATTTAAATTAAATTAATACAAAAATATTTCGTCATATAGTTGACCTCGTAATTTATTTACCAGTCTACGGTATGACATCTTCACGCCATACTCTCACTCTCGTAGAGAGAAGACCAGTGTCCCAGCAGTGGGAACATTATATACTAAATATGCTCGTAATATAAATAGCACTTATGAAGAGGGCAAAATCTCGATTATAATAGAAAGACCACTGAAACTAAGCCACAACACACATATTATTATTCATATTATCTCACTTGAAACGACATTTAAACGGTTATAATTAGTTATTTAGATATATATTGTCATTTATTTATATTATTTTACTTTTATATATTTATTTTATTTATTAGTTTTTATTTGGATATTTTTGTCTATTATAGTTATAATGTTGTCGTCATCTGCCGTGGCTTTTCCCAACTATGTTTGGGTCGGCTTCCAGTCTAACCGCATGCAGCTGAATACCAGTATTTTACATTGAGCGACTGCCTATCTGACCTCCACAACCCAGTTAGTACCGAGTATACGATACCCCTTGGTAAAACTGGTTGTCAGACTTTTTGGGTACCTGTCTACCTGTAACGACTGTCAAAGATCTACAGATGACAGCCGGGACCAACGGCTTAACGTACTTTCCGAGGCACGGGGGAAACTCGGTATGTAATGGGTGTTCACCCATCCACAGACCAACCTAGGCAAGCGCGGCTTAACCTAAAGTTCGACCCGAGGGGCTGTTATTATTTTGCCACGAGCTCCTCCCTTAATATTGCTACAATGTTGTATACACCTGTAATTGGTACCTACCTATATCAGAACCCTAACCTGTAACTTTTATTGTTAAATTTAAAATGTATGTACTGTTGCCGTACCTATTTTAAATACTTAAATAAATAAAGTAAATAAATATTATGCTATAAATTTACATACCCACACTTCTGTCGAACCCTTCGAGAATTACCAGGCGTAATTTAATGTTATGTAAACCGAAAATATTACGAAACGCTAGCCTAAAATTGAATATAAGTAATATAATATCAAATACAAGATAAAATTATACAAAGCCACGTTTGACAGATAAGCAGTGGCCTTCGCCCAGTGATAACAAAATATTCCGATAACTGAATGATATTAGCCAATGTTAGATACAAGCCGAACTACGGACAGGCCAGCTCCATCTAATATGAGGACAAAAAAGAGGCTGTATCTTTTATGTCCATCACTCGAAACTAGAGCGAAAAATTAAATCTAATTTAACCTGTCAAAACAACTGTCAAACTTGGAGTTGGAGAAAAAAAAGAAATGTCATTTTTTTCAACTGTCAAACTTTGTCATCTATGATTTTTAACAGGTCTAAATTAATTTACGAGATTTTTCATTATAGTTTAGGTGGTGATGATCTTTTAATGTTTCACCAAAATCAGAACAATAGGTAACTAAACTCTTGTTTCTTCAATGCAATTTCCACAGAATTTTTACCCTCTCAATGTCATTCCTACACCAAAAGAATAATAAAAATTGCACCTTTTTTATGCTGTTTGCTTGAAACTTGAGCAAAATAAAACGAAATGTCAATTTTCTTCTGTCAACAAATTGTCAAAAGTAAAAAAAAAAAATTAAGACATTTCTAGCAAAAAGTAAACACTAAGTTACGAAGATTTTTTATCTATAGTTCACATTATAAGACATTAAAGCTAACAAATAAAATCATGGACGCTATTAAAATCAATAAAATGTTCTAAGAATAGTACGACGCGACATTGCAATTCAATCGCGATGTAGTTTCATCCATAAGTATGAGTCGATTGTACAAGATATTTTTCTATGACATGTTAGTAAGTATAATTCGTATTAACTGAGTTGTGGAGGTGGTCTAAAATGACCGCTTCAGTCAAAAGAATCACGTTAACATTCTTAAAATGGTCATAGATCCAGTTTAACTAAATTGTCATTTTGTGACCATTTTACGAAAAACGTAATTCATATTAGAATCCTAATAAGATTCTGCTAAAGCGGCCATTAGAACCCCATTTAGGCAGTCGTTCCATGTAAAATACTGGCCTTCGGCTGCATCCAGTTAGACTGGAAGCAGACCCCAACATAGTTGAATAAATATGATAGTCTCTGAGAATATCTGGGTACTATTTCATTGCGTAGTTTATTTTGCTACATAACATTGCTTTCAATAGTAAAAAAAAGTACGACGAAACTAATTTCTTTATCTATTTCGGCTTTATCATTGAACAAGCAACACTCATTCATTCATTCGAAAATGGTAGGTACACAATAAATATCATTTAATAACACTTAACACTTCGAAGCAAATTGTTGAATAAATAGATTTAATGCTAGTAATTTACACAGAATTTCAATAGCTTCTCTTAGATATCTGAATACTTTAACCAATACAATATTTTTTTTGTATAGATAAGTTTTTTTTTTTATTCGAAGACATGTGACATCTACCAACCCGCACTGGGCCCGCGTGGTGGATTATAGCTCATTCCCTCTCATAGTGAGGATGCAGTGTGTCCCAGCAGTGGGAACATAGGCTGATTATGCTTATAGTATAATAGACAGGGTCGCCCTTTTTTGCATGTGACTTAAACATCTCTCTGCATCGTCGGTCTAGGGGTCGCAAGCACGACTACTGAGCATGAGGTCGTGGGTTCAATTCCCGGGTCGGGCAAAGTGTTATTGGGTTTTTCCATCAGGAATTTCTCAGTAGCAGCCACGGAATCTGGATTTGTGCCCGGTGGATGGCAATAGGCTCGCCCCCTATTACATGGGACTAAAACATAACTGGCGAATGGTCGTACTAATGGGTACACCTCTGCCTACACCATCGCGGAATACACGTGTGATGTTATGGTATTTCAAAAACTATCGTACATAATTTTCACCATTCCTTAGCTTATCTTTCATAGTTTAGGACCCACTAGCTTATGCCCGCGTGGAGTTCGGTAATGTGCCACCGGTATAAAAATATTATAAACTAGCTGTGTGCCAAATTTCATCCAAATCCGTTCAGTAGTTTTTGCGTAAATATGAGTATCAAACATCCATCTATCCGTCCTCAGAAACCTTCGCATTTATAATATTAGTGGGAAGTAGGTACCAGGTAACCAGTAAACACGAAAATTGGGTCGTTGTTATACAGAAAATTGACAACTACAAACTTGGACGTCCTTTGACGGAACTGAAATACGTTTTTTTGTAGTCGAAGCCCAAATAAGAGCTCTTGAAAGTATTTTTGGGACGCAAGTCGGAATCCCACTCTTTGTGGCTTTGCTTTTGGGAGACTTATCGACGTTTTCGATACAGCGTTACCAAAGGGAATCGTATTATTCGGTACTAACTGGGTTGTGGAGGCCAGATAGACAGTCGCTCCGTGTAAAATAATGGTATTCAGCTGCATCCTCTTAGACTGGAAGCCGGAAAACTAGGCAGATGATGATGCTAGATCCAAAGATCGCCGATTTCTAAAAGAAATGAGAGATAAATTGAGCCCAAGTTATGACGAAACGAAATAGTTAATTAGATTGGTTTTGTACTCAAACCTTTTAAACTATGAACGTTAAGGAAACTGTTATAATGGCCATGGATGTTTATAGATTTTCAATGAACTTGTAGACAGAGACGTTAGAGAAAGGCTTCTTGAAAAAGTTTCAAAACGTTTAGTGGTCCATTTAATAGGATAGATTTAATAAAATCATGAAACTGTTCATTTAAAAAAAAACTGCCTTTTTTTATTCTTGACAGCTGTCATTTGATTTTGACATGTGCTATTGGCGGGAACTTATTTGACGTTTGTTAATTGTATTGAATTCCTATTTAACTGTTAATTTCATACCAACATTAAGTTTAAGTTTATGTCATTAGCTTTTATAATATACAGTTTCATAATCAAAGCTGACTGATTGAGATTTGACACTTAATAAAACATTTTCTTATCGCTTAGTTTTGACTATAGAATTCGCTGGCTTGGAATTCGATGCATACAATGAAACACACATTCACTGGTCAAATACGGTGACAACATAGTGATATAGTCAGGCATTTTTTATATTTAATAGGCTTTGTTCTTTATCGCGTATGAATTCACCGCTAGAGGCGCTAGTGTAGCGCGGGGTTACCGAAATGTCAGGCGTCATAGTATTCGCGCGTTGCGTGCTTTATTATCACGTATTTTTACTAATGTTCACGATTGTGGTGTAAGCCGTTCCTGATTAATTATGACTTGATGATTTTAAGTAGCAACTTAGGATCCTATTTGTTAGTACATACTTGGAGGTAAAATGGTTTCTAAATGTTTCACGCTTGCTAATTTTAGAAAGAATATTGTAAATATGTATCTGAAGTTTCCACTATTCTTATTCTTTAATGCACACAAAATATAAAAATAGCACACACAAAATTACAATATGTAACTCATGTACAACGGCGAGCTTAGCCCAGAATTGAATTTTCTTACAGCAAAACTTAGTTTGATTGTGAGATTACTATGTTGTTATACGTAATATAAATAAACTTTTTACGACCTTATTGGTACTTTAAAGTATAAAATGGAATTACTGACACGACCTTACTAGACAGTGGCGCCATCTGGTGAGGTCAAATACGATAGCCTTTATTGGGTGACAAAGCACCAGCGTTCCCAGATAGATGTTTGGTTAGATTAAGAGCACATCCAGTTGCGTTTAAAATACGTTATAACTTGCATAATCGTCTGCCTAACATATATTGTTCCCACAGCTGGGACACAAGGCTCCTCTCCGTGAGTTATAGAGCGCAATCTACCACGCAGGCCTAGATCGGGTTGGTGAACGTAACTTAATAGGATGTATCTTCAAATTCTTGGTTCTAGGACATGTCGGTTCCCTCACGATGTTTTCTTTTACAGCCTAAAAACATTAGTTTTTAACACAGTTCGTCAAAATTCAAACCAGTTCGCGAATTTATAAAGTCTGTTTTTGCAGCCTGCCCTTAGTCCTGATCGAAATACAATATAGGGACGGTTTTACAAACACACAATATACCTACTACAGCTGCACCCTATACAATAGTTAGGATTTTATTGTTAAAACCAACAATGGTACAGACCTCTTTGGTAACGGCATTTTGAGGGTTGCCATGTGCAGAAATTATTATTCAGTTTTTTTTTGGTCTGGCAATAATGTCGTTGCGTCAAACTGGATTTTGGTGTGTATTGTAACGTTTTTTTAGGTTTTAAGGTACCTAAATTCTCTGTCAGCTGCTTGGTGCAACTATACAAGAAAGATTGGCCCAATGTTTTGTTCTTTTCAAAGAAATCTTTTCTTTCTAGCGACTCGTATATTAGCTATTAACATTAACGAAGCGTACCTAGTCTTCATGGCGTATTTAAATTACTAGGTAGTTCTCAATTTGATTGAGCAAGATCTGCTATTTATTCAGCACTATCGTTTATATTCAATACTCCTTTTCCACGTAATCCATACTCCATAATAATATTATAAATGCGAAATTGGCTAATCGGGTTTGGGATTTTGGGTACCTTAATACGAATGTGTTGATTATCAGAAACGGATAAGGTTCCGTATTTTACACAGAATTTATATTTTTGATTATTTTAATGGTGCTATTTGAGTTAGTTTATCCTGCAAATAAACGATAAGAATATAGGAAAATATGGGGAAATACAGGAGTAGGTATATTGTTACTTTAAGTAATGGTACTGTACTAAAAGGTACCTGGAAACGAAACAGTTACTTAGGTATTTATGTTATTTTATTGAATGAATGAATGACGATTGTCAATTTTTTTTTCTCGTCTCTTGTTAACCAAATGATAGGCACGACTTCAAGGCCTTCACTCATACAACGTATTCCAGCATGAAAGTTCATGTTACGTTTCCATCAACACACCGTATACTTTTTCTAAATCTTGCTAGACATATTTAACAAATGTCCATACAAGAACAATACCTACAAAATAATGAAACTAAAACCTATCCGAATTCAGCAACGTGGCAAATATCAATGTCATACGACAATGTCCCGTTTCGAGAGCCATTAGCCAGAAAATTGGGGTCAATTTGTTGTTTGCCCATTCGCCTTGTTACGACCGCCATGTTTGAAATAATTTGGAAATGGAACGCGTTTCGGCGGGAACGTACTCTATTGGCTGTTTGGGGCTTTGTGTATTTTTTTTAAGTGGATAGGGAATTGAGTGACTGTGAGCCAATTGTTGGAGTTTTCATCATTCTGATTTTGTTTCTTTTTTTGTGAGAAGATGATAGGTACTGTTTTCGTAACAGTCGCTGGGTAGTGGAGGTCAGGTGCACAGGTCAGGTGGCTTACCATGACGTCTTAAAACGGGAGTAATTCCAGTGCGGGAAAGAGATGGCGCCAGACGACCTGTAGAGCTCTGTCTCATTCCCACACTGGAATTACTCCTGCTTTAAGACGTCATAGTAACCCCCAGATAGGCAGTCACTTCATGTAAAATACTGGAATTCAGCAGTATCCGGTTAGACTGGAAGCCACCCCAATATAGTTGGGCAAAGGCAATGATGATACCGTTTGCTTGCTGACTGGATTTATAATGTTACTTTAACTTGCAAGCAAAATTAATTATATTCAATTTTCGTTCAGATTTTATAATTTAGGTTTCTGGGATTTCTAGTAAAATACTATCGAATAGAAAGTGAAATAGACAAAAATATCTCAGAACTCGGGAAACTTCTTATGTGCTGTTCCATGAATTTATTGATATGTTCTGAAAAGGTTTTCATACTCATCAAAGTTACCTAGCTACAATACATTATATTAGGTACCTCTATTTTCTTAGCTAAGTAGGGCAATGTTTTTCAGGCTAAAATATTATTTCTCTTTGATTATACAATACAAAAATCACTCGCCCAACTACTCTTAAAGGTGTAGTTTTAAATTTTTTGTGTTAAACATTGTCTTAATAGTCGATTTTACGGGTCGTGGGGCGTTAGGGACCGGGACCGGCAAACCTTTAAACCCAGAAAACTAAAACAATGTTCAGTTAAAATACCTACTTATACACACATTTTTTTAAATAAACATGAAGGAATTTTTCGAGATTAATAAAAATTTATGAGTTTTGACCTTATTCTGTTTTTCATTCAATCGTATCCGCCGCTTTTTTCTTGAAGGTGTCTTGGTATCTGCATTAGCATATAGTTTTTATATCATGAATTCATTATTCAACATCCACTGTTACTAGATTTATTAAAAACAATGTTTTCTACAAAAACGAAAGCTCGCATTTTAGGTATTAAAAAAAAAACAGTTGATAATAACTTTTTCAAAACTAACGCAGAACTTACTCTATCTGTATGTCACTTGCCGAATTAAAATAAGTAATAGTTATTTCAGTCAATAGTCTCACAAATATACTATCATGAGAAAGAACTAAAAACCGTTCAAAAACTATAAAATATCAGGCTGTCAATAGCATTGCTTTACAATTTATCTCAGACCGCCATTGATTCCAATTTCAAATCTTGATTCTGTTGCCGACGTACAGACAAATATGGCAGCAATCTAACCGAAGCGATTCCACCATATTGGTTTATTGTATTTTTGAGCAATAGTTAAAGATTTTTCGGTAGTTTTTGATATTGGCTAATTTTAGGAGTACTGTATGTTTGTCAGTATTGCATTTAATGAATTCACACTATCCAAAAAAATGTAGATGGATTTTTTGCGCTTAAACTACATTGACAGTGGTAGGTGAACATTATTTTATAGCTGTTACAATTGCATACAAATGATGAATTTAACGACTTTATGAAGACAATTTTTTTAACCTGAATAGCTCTTTGAAGCAATGACTTATGAGTTCATGACCAACTTTCGTGGCTTAATTTACAATATGCAGGTGATGATTATACCTAATTATTATTGTCAAGTAATGATTGAATATAACATTCAATACCTTTACCAAATAAATTACTATACTCACACAAAATAACCAAAAAAAAATTAAAACAAGTCACAACGCCGTTGAATCATACATTCTCCTAAACCAAAATATTCCACGAATAAAAAAAATACATGTAACCGCAAAAACTGCCCATCCGGCTTCAAAAAGTTTCAATATTACAAAATATGTACAACGGAAGTCTGTACAAGATAGCAAGGGCTGACCTCGACCTGATAACGCCTTCGATTCCGACCCATACAACAAATAAAATGGTCGCTTTGAATAATAATTACATAAAAATCTAAATAAACTCACGCGGTGAGTGAAGGTAACTGTAATGACGTTCGGAAATTAAAATAAAGGAAATAAAAGTGTTATTGAAAAAAAAGAAAAAAAAAAACAAAATAGCGTTAGCGTGGTTAGCTTCCTGTCATATAAATAAACGTCAAACTGTTTTTTTCTAAAGAGGTTTTATACCTTCTCTAATAAATTTAACGGATATGGCAACTTTGATCTTGTGTATAAATATCAGTAACCGATAGATAATGATAATATCTATCAATGTAGAATATTTTCACAACCTGAAAGCCTAGACAATCCGTAACAAATTGTTACAGTGAAATATTGTAGTCTGAGCCAGGCTTTAGAAAGGACCTAAAAAATAAGCACAAAAATTTTAAATTAAAGAGAATCAACAATACCTAACTATTTTCGCTAGCTACTCGAGGCCACAGACAACCCCCGTCAAAGCACAGACAGACCTCTTCAAACATACCTAACCTAAAAAATCTTGTAATTACTGCTTCTTTAAATATACTCCAAAAATGCGGGAAAAAAGAATAAATAAGAACCAATGACAAAGCGGGACCATATCGTTGAAACAACCTTTTTAATTAAAAAAAAACTCAAGGTACTTACTTCATTTTCAAAATGGATGCCGCATTCGAGTTTCAAATTTTTCGATGTGTTTTTTTTTAAAAGCTATTGTCAACTGTTTGCGTGGTAAGTAATTGGTATTGTTTGATTCGCTTTCTGAATATTTTGACGTTGGAGTTATGTCTTAATTGCGTTTTTTGAAGGGTTATTCTGTGATTTTTAAAGCTTACAACTTGTTTAAAGTAATTCATAAAATCAGTGTGTGATACAGTACCTACATACCTGTGTAGTTAGCCATTTTTATTTCTGTTGAAAAGTTTCGCAGTGAACTAAAATTTTTGGTATTTTATTGATTCATTTAACACAACACTCACATTCAAAACACAAAGTACAGAGGCGGACTTAATGCCATAGGCATTTTCTACCAGTCAACCTTTGGGTGTTGCAAAGACAAGCAGTGGTAGGTGTCTATCTGAAAATAATTTGAATGTAACTAGTGTAACTACACAGACGCGTAGGTACTTTATTATACCTTACAATCTCTTTCATGGAAATGCGCAATACAATTACACTACCGTTATTGAAAATGAGAACAGTCAGTACTTACTGTTTAACTTAACATTGTCATTGTAGTAAATTTCACCATTGGATTAATTTATTTCCTTGTCCTGGCTAACTTTGACTGAGCCCTTCACGGCCCACAGCTGAAGTTCTTCGCAAGAGTCAAATTCAAAAGCATTTATTTCAATTAGACCATAACAGGCACTTTTGAATGTCAGAAAAACAAAGAAGGCGAAGCTACAGTCACAGACACAAGGCATAATAACTTGTGAAAGTACTGTAGTTGCCCAAAATCAGTTCAATAATTCCAATTTAATATTTATTAGTAAAATAACTCACACCGCCATGTTTGTTTTAAAAGCCAAATGAAATATGGCGGCTGCTCACTGACTAATAATGGCGATTTGTAACTTTCCATAAGATTATTTGCCATATTTCTTTGTTCATTAAGTTTAATACTTGGGTACAGATGTTACTTCGTAATTATGCTTTTTATTATGAAGTACCTCAATGTTTTGAATAGCATGAGTTGTTATTTTGAGATTTGTGCTAATAGTATAGAGCCTATTATATTTAAATGCCTTCGAGACACATTTATGATCTCTATGAAAAAACAAATTAGGAAAGTAAAACTTAAATTCATCATTTCTTCATCTCCCAGGCCTTTTCTTGTCTATGTTCAGGTCGGCTTCCAATCAAGCCGCATGCAGCGGAATATCAGTACCTATTCACTAGTAATCTATCACAACTGTACTGTACTGTACTGTACTAGTGTAAATCAGTAGTACTAAAACTTAAATGATTTTTCAAAATTCGAACACCAACCACCAAAATTCAAATGCCAATCTCCATCCACAGACAAAAAAATCGACCGTTAAAACACCCATAGACTATTGAATTGTAATGTTTTAAATACAGACAGCAATGGCGGACATCCGTGGAACTTCAATTTGTCAGCGGATGAGGCCAATCGGGCTTGTTCCCGTGGCTGACGCACGTCGAGGGACTAGCTATGGGTTAGATGTGACAAAAATGTACCTAATGGAATAACTATTAGTTGTGAAAATTGTGTGACTAAAACTAAACTAGGCAGGTACTAATAGTGGTTTTGGTGTGTAGTTAAATATTTTCACTTCCAGGGATTTTCCATGCATCTTTTCATTTTATCTTGTCTTGGCTGGAAGAAGACTACTTGGCCCAGGTATTCCTGGACGTAGTGTATTTTCTCCCAGTTTTAGTGCTTGTTTATCAGTTAGCCATGAGCTTAGTCTTCAAAGTTCGACATGTTCATCTTCAGTCCAACCTTAAGGCTTACATTGCTGAGTTCTTGAAGTATTTTTTTCTAGTTCCGCAGCTAATGAAGAGAAGAGTGTAATGTCATCAGCGAAGCGTAGATTGGTCAACCTTGCCTCTTAGTCGTGTTATGTTGTGAATTTCATGTAGTACAAAGTTTCCGTTAACTAAAAGATAAACACTACCTACAACACAGCGGAAATAAAAAAGCAATAGGAACTAGACAGGCGTAGGAAGCAATCAACTCGCTATTTCCTAACACCCACTTTGCCAACATCCTCTAATCTTTGATCTATAGAAAACTGTAGAAATTCAACATTTGTATACACAATACAAATAATTTTATGACCCTGAATACATTACAAAATGATCAATGAAATGACTTGAAAAGAACGTAATCTTTACATCTGGTCCTCAAAAGGAAGAATACATGAATAGCCTTATACACGTATTACACATGCAAATCAAGGGATTTTTTTAAGTCTGATAAAAAACCGTTAAAACTCAACAAAAAAAACTGTCAAAATCAAAAATCGAAGCTTACTTTTGAACATTTATTTTGAGATCGGAATCGTAACGGTCGCGTTCGAGATTTGAAATTTAAATTCGAATATGGAACGTTGTTGATAAAGACTCTGTTGTTCAGTTTAATGCTAGTCTTGTGTGTTGACCCGATTTGTTAATAAGTAGTGTTACCATGTGTGAAAAGAATTTGGGAGACTGAATCGAATCTCGAAAGTGTTAGAACACATGTCAGTCACTCCATGTAAAATACTGATATTCAGCTGCATCCAGTTAGAGTGGAAGATGAGGGCTGATTGACTGAATCGAGAATCGAAAGATTTAATCGATTTCAAAACAACGTATAGCTTTGCGGTGCAGCTTTTGTCAGTTTTGCCTGATAAACATGAACATTTTTTCAACCGCGTTTGACAATGGTGTTAAAAAAGGTTTCATTAATGGTCAAATAATCCCGAAGTACATAGGATGTACTTAAATGGGGGCTATCGCGTATGAATTCGCCGCTAGAGGCGCTAGTAGAGCGCGGGGGCACCGAAATGTCAGATTTTATAGATTGTTCGCGCGTTGCGTGCTGTTTTAACACGTATTTTTACAAATATTCACGATTGTGGTCTAGATTGAGCCATTCCTGATTAATTATGACTTGAAGATTTTAAGTAGCAACTTGAATCTTAATTTTCAGTACTTGGAGTTAAAATGATTTTTAAATGTTTCATGCTTGCTAATTTTAGGAAGAATATTGTAAATAAATGTTTACGTCAAAGTTTACGCTATGTTATTATACGTAATAAAATAAAATTTTATGAAGTTATTGGTACTTTATAGTTTAAAATAGAATTATTGACAGGACCTTGATCGACAGTGTCGCCATCTGGTGAGCTCAAAAACGATAGCCCTCATTGAATTGATAGAGTACAGTAATTTTTTAAATATATTATAACACACATATTTTAAATACAATTTTCACACTTGATGCAGTTCCAGGGGATCTAATTTTGACAAACATTTTCATAAAGCAACTTAACCATCTTATAGCCTAATTTTCCTTAATATCCCCCTTTTCGTAGTTTCAACTGTGTTCTCCAACAGTCAGTTATTACACTAATTTATACATTGAAGATATTTTATTTAGCCTACAAACATGGTCGCCCTAATAATAATTTTGTCCTATATTCCGACGCACGTATACAAAAACTGTTTCCGTTTATTTGTCAAAGATTCTTATCAAAATCATTTGAAAGCTTGACAAGGATTCTTATTAGTATACAGTATGATTTGTTCCCACCATTTTCTAAATAAAAATAACATATATCGATCATAGGACATAGGATAGCACTTACTCGTATGCACGTTAAGCCGTTGGCCCGGCTGTCATTTGAAGATCTTTGACAGTCACAGTTAGTCAGTGGCCCGAAAGTCTGACAACCAGTCTTACCAAGGGGTATGGGTATGGTATTAACCAGTACTAACTGGGTTGTGGAGGTCAGATAGGCAGTCGCTCTATGTAAAGTACTGGTATTCAGCTGCATCCGGTTAGACTGGAAGCCGACCCCAACTTAGTTGAGGAAAGGCAGGCAAATGATGAGATACTTACTTTAAAAACTATTATCATTCATCAATAACATTATGGATATTCAGAATACCAAAAGCCTAAAAACAAACGAAAACGAAGAAGAAGAAGACGTTGCGTTGAAAGGCCTCCCACTAGGTGGACCGGTGACCTGGAGAAGGTTGCGGGTATCCGCTAGATGCGAGACGCACGGGACCGGTCAGTGTGGCGACACTTGGGGGAGGCCTATAACTAGGCCTATAACTCTTGGTAAGAGCATTCGCTCCTCCACAGCCTTGACTTCCACAGCCCAGTTAGTCAGTGGCACAGTAACTGGGCAGGTCAGATAAGCAGCCGCTCCATGTAAAATACTGGTATCCAGCTGCATCCGTTTAGGCTGGAAGCCGGCCTTACATAATCTGGAAAAGGTTAGTCTTGATGATGAACTACTAATGACTTCCACGGACCATTTTACAAAGAGTTCTACTGCGAGCACTGCTGAGCATGAGGTCCTGGGTTTGAATCGGGAGTTGAGCAAATTGGTATTTTTTCCAACAGGAATTTCTCAATAACAGCCGCGGTGTTTGGATTTGTGCCCGGTTTATAGCAATAGGCTCGCCTCCTTCAACTGTCAAAATGTGGGTGTACTATTAGGTACACCTCTGCCTATCCCTTCGGGGAGTACAAGCGTAGTGTTGTGTTATGTTAACCTATATTCTTTATATTATACTGAAAATAGATTAAAACATTCTCGGTAGTACTCACTCGTATGTACATAAAGGAACACATTATACGAGCGATGACGTACAAACGTTTGACATTTGACATTACATGAATTGAAATTTAAATACGTTCTATCTACCTACTTTTTACAAACGTTCCAAACACGGTTTGAAATTAAATTCTGTGGTTTTGGTATTATTATTAGGCCTATAGATTTGATTAAACGCGCTGAAAGGAATTGCAATTTATAATGACGTTAGAAAGTTGATTTACCAATCACCAGGAATTAACAAAAAAATAAAATAACCATAACGTAGTTTCTTTCGATAAGCTAATAAAACATAAAAGTACCCTTAACTTAGCCGAAAGGCACTTGTTGTCCCCACCATAGCGATATTTTTTTTGTTCTAGACCAGCCCTGGGAACCTTCTAGTTACGGAGATATTGGGGGTCAAAGTTCCAATTTTTTCACAAGTGTTTTGTATACAAGTTTTAATGTTATAAATTTACTTTAAACACCTCCTCGACCCCCGTACTATTCAATGCATCCATCAGCACAATGTTTTGAGTGCGTTACATTGAGTCCTACCGTAAAACGTGATTTACACCCCAAAATTAAAAGTCGTTTCCCAGCAATCATTTTTGCGTATAGTTACTTATTTTGATGTACAGAATGCTTGGTTGACGGCTTCGTGAAGGGTTTGTATACTTACATATTCTTCTAAAAACTGTTTACTCATGAAAGTATTTTCTTTTTTTACAGATCTTTGCCAGCTTCGACATTTTGAAGATATCCAGTTTCAAAAATGGTTTCAGCATTTGTGAGTATTCAAACAATATTTCTATTATATTCAGAACAAAAATCCCTCGTGGTTGTGTTAAAAGAGAAGCCAAGGTGTACCTATCGTATTACCCAATAGCTAGGTGATGGAGGTCAGATAGGCAGTCGCTCCATGTATCGTAGGTACTGGTATTCAGCTGCATTCGGTTAGACTGGAAGCCGACCCCAAAATAGTTTGGGAAAACGTTGACAGATGATGAGGCCGACAAAAATTTGCAATAACATCTTGTTGACTCCTAATAACAATATACCAATCCGTCTGACAATCGCGATGATTCGTTTTTTAAAAGTCCTCTGTCTGTCAGTAAATGTTTAAAAGACAAGTTTTGACAAAAATTACATTTACTAACATTTTGACATTAGAACGTCGCAATGACAGATGTCATTACGCTCCAAGAATGTCATTGAATCAATAAAGTACGAATGTCGTATAAGCTCCCTGAAAAATATAGCAAGCTATAGGTACTTCATAAGCAAACAAAATTGCTATTTCCTGTATTCTACCTTTTATTTGTACCATCCATTTAGTCAAAGATGTAGAAATACTAGAAATGGCACTATTCCAAATGACTTGACCATTAAAGTTAGGTACAGAAAAAGTATAAGTATTTCAAATTCAGAACGCTCTTGAAGTTATAATATGTATTATTTTACTATGTTACACATTGAAAAGCAGCAAAATCTCTTAAATGTCATCAGTTTAGGTCTCTTGAAGATACTAGCGTAAATATCAAGAAAATCGCGACCATATAGATTGAAATTACACACATTATAATCCAATCCTATGAATATTAGTTAAGTAAATGTAGACCAATATATTTATCGTCAATCTTTCTAGTACTTCTGCGCCACACAACGCCGTACGGTTGTGGGTATTGTCTCTTTTGTTGTGTTGCTCTCTTTCATGTATTTTACCCGAAACTGTAAAATTTTCCCGATCAACCTTGAACTTAATGCTATAACGATAAAGTTGAAAATCTATTAAAGACATTTGAAAGATTGTAGCCAGATTTTTGGAGGTTGTCCACGGCCTCTTTTTCCATCTTATTAATATTATGACATGGGCTCATAAAGCATGAAAGATAACTCATCACTTGATAATTATTATTTTGATTGTAGGGATCTTCCATTCTTGCTACATCCACAATTGCCGCGCCTGTCAGAGGGACGACCTATAGCGTTGTGTCAATTTTAGGTCAATGTCCACTTTCATACTTCTACATAACGACAGTATTATGTTTGTGCTACTTTAGGGTGGGCAGAGATGTTTCATTTTTAACTTTAGGCATCAGACTGGGGCTTAGGAGAGGTAGAAAAACAGATTTTATCAATCTTAATAATGTCCTCGTTGTATTTGATAGATATATTACATTATACTAAAAATTATTCATATTTATGAGTACTTCACTCCTTTAGAGTAGGTATTGTGCACTTTTAACCAATCAAATAATCTCTTTGACGAGTTTCAAAGCAATCAAGCTGCCTTTTATTGGCTTTTATCACACTACAACGTGTTTTACCTATAAAATGTGTGGTGTACTGTATACCTATAGTTAGGTAGGTACCAATTATTTGTAGCTCCCCTGATATTTGGTTTGTTTTCACAAATATTGGATGTTGCTCTGTAGCAAATAATGCAGTAATTGTTTTGATGAAAATGGGGGCATTGTATGTTTGTTTTGTACTATTGAAGGATTCAGGATTGACTATAGTTTCACTATAGGATAAAATTCACTGAAAAACGGGCAAAATATTCAATGGTATCAAACTAAAATATTACCTATGCATTAAAATACAGGACCTTTAATAGAAAATCAATGTAGGAATGACAAAAAAGGTTTTAATGTCATTTTCAAACATATTAATGACGACTTTTTACGTTTTAAAATGAAACTCACAACATTTTGTATGATGAATAACAACAATGTTGTGTCTATCAAAAACATCTTTATACATTATTCACATAAATACTGCGAGCCCTACCCTCTCTGCCTACCCCCCTCGGGCCGAGACGCAGCGTAATGAATTAATTAAACACTTCCACTCGGCTGAGAAGTCTGATGGGAAATTAACGCGCCGCTAACGCCATCTAGTAGGGAGTAGCAGAAACTTTTTTGCTTAGCGCTTCGTAATTTTTGATGAAACTAGTGATTGGTTGGCTTTTTGTTAAACCATTTTAATTGTGTTATTGATTTAATAGATTAAATTCCCACAAGAACGGAATCCACTGATTTAGTTTCTTTTAAATTAGTTTAGGAACACGAAGCGCCATCTATCGGTGGGTAGCGCCAACGTTGACCCTTATAGAAAACAATTTTTTTACTAATCACAACTGCCCCTATGTATGACTTCATCATGAACTCAACGTTACTAACGCGATCAAACACCCCAAGCACTTCAAAATGCGGGCGGGACCCCGCCTATTTGAAGCTATTACTTCATTTTTCTCGACCCTCAAGCTTGTAGTCGAATGATTAAAATCAGAGGGTTAACATTGTTCAGCCTGTATTAAAATTTACTAACGATTTTAATCTTCGATTTTGATAACCACGTAAGAGTGGTGAATTTTGGCAGTCACCACACTATTTAGTTTCAACTTCTGTCACTAGATGGCGATAGTAGTCGCTTCTTTTCTGACATTGCCTTCGGTCATCCCTCACCTACAAACCATCAAAATTCATACAGAGGTTGTACAATCTAAACCAGGTTTACGTAGTTTGATGTTATTCATTAATAATTCTGCTGTCTATCCACTCGGTGTAATCCCTAGTTCATACCTAACGACACCCAGGGGGCAGGTTGGTAACACGGTATTTTCATATTTAGAAGCAAACTAGAAGCAATGTTGGTGTAAATAAATTGAGGCTGTTAAAGATTATTTTACTTACGGAAAGATGAGAAATTGCTTTAACTTGGTGCCGTTTCAATATTTAACAAGTTTTCTCAATTTCATTTTATGTTTAATTTTATTCAACACTCAAAACTAACTACGAACTTACTTTTTTCATACTATTTTGACTACTCCTGAAATTTAATATAATTATCGAACATTCCTAGTTAAATGTAGATGATATGATGATGACCCTCCAACTAGATTTCTTTATGGTAACAGACTGACTGTTCTGTGCAGGACGTAAAATTGTTACTGCCTAACAACTAGAAGTCATCATAATAAGAATATTCAGCTCACCAGCGTCCCAATCATACAATAACTCCCAAGCGAAGATGACAATCAATTATTCCCTGCTAACCCCTATTTAACCTTAGGCGTGAATGTACACACTCAATTATAACGGTTTCACCCTAAACGCTATGCCCGAGGCATTTTGAAATCAACACGAAATGAGGGCCAACCTTAATGGGGGATTCACACAATAAAATTGTGAAGTTGGAAAACATTTTTGTGGGAAACAGTATTTTTTGCAGACCGCGACTGTGTTAATTTGAATTGGTTTTCATATTTGTGTAGGTGTCGTCTTTCAAAGACGAAATTGCGTATTTTTCAGAAGACCTTACGAAAAGATTGTTTGCAGCGGGGGATTAGGGACTCGCTTCTGAATCTTAGCAGTCTATAATCTACCTTGAACCGAAAGAAAAGATACAAATCATCCTGACCTCAGAACCTAAATCAATATTCCATGAAACAGAAGACGCGAATGCATTTACGCTTATGAGCAGAATTCTTAGTAAGCTACCAACCTTATTAATTTACAAGTAAGTACCTTAAATCAGTCTATTACAGACCACAGTTCTGACATATCCGTCACCCAAGTTACATCAAAGCATCACACACAATTTCCTCCATTTGCTCCCCCCAAAATGACCAACAAATTCCAGCATTGTCAAGTAACCAGACCCCAAGCTTACATTGTAAGTGACACGGCTACCTGTACCCCCTATTGTCACCCCTGTCCACCCCTCGCTATCCCAAGTTTTGTTTGTCCACGCCTTCGACCGTAATCATGTTGTCCTGTGTAAATAACATAAAATTTAATACACTCGCCTGCTGTGGAGTCGTTATCATCTGTTCCAGAGGAAGTAGGTTAGTCGTGTTTGGATTTGGGCTTTTTTTCTGGTGCGGAGATAATTTTTGAGGATACCTAGTTTACTGTAGATTTTTTGTGTCGTACCTAACTCTGATAAAACTTACATTAATATAGACCTCAATTACACTTTTCTGTCACAATGTGTGTTTTGAGAGCAAATCATTAGCTATACTTTCTTCATAAATGTTTGAAAAATCCGTCTGCTCGATGTATGTACATGTTGAATTGTCAAAATGTTACGATTATGAATTTATGAGTGATACTTTCTTAATCTTCTCCCTTAACAACCTTTCTCTGCAACCATTTTCATCGACAAATATTTGCGACTAAAGGCACTTTTGATAAACCAGCTCATGATGTAATCTGTTAACTTCCTCATTTTCGCAAAAACAGTTAACTAAGACACTCCAAAAATACACAAAAAAGCAACAATACATCGTCCTAAGTCCTAGCTACGTATTTAAATCACTTACTAAACACCTTAAGCTTCAAAATACATAGTATAAGCCTCTCGTAATTCCCGTGGTCGGCTTAATCAGTTGGGCTCAGGTGCCAACACATTACTGCGGTAACGATACACCCCTGCTAATTACGACAAACACAGTACACAAAGACCCTTATGTTGGGAGCTTATTTGTGTTTAGATTTTTTTTGGAGGTTCGGTTTTAAAGTTTCCTTGGGATGTGATTGTCACTTGTTTTGGTGGGCAAAGTGAAACTTGTCAAACTTGGGAGTTTTGTCATTTTGCTTTTATGCTTCCCTGAGACACGGAGACACGTTACATTGCTTCTGACAGCTTCTTTAAAGTATCTTTAATCTTTTTGCTTGAATTCGCCTGTTTTCCTGCGAAGTATAACTTAATTCAAAACTCAATTTATTTGTACTAAAATAAAACTAATGATTATTCACAGTCATTCAAATTTCAAATAATTTATTTCACATTAACCTACAGGGAACAGAAGCTACTTGGTTCCTATTGGTCGTTTCGTAAAGAGACAACCTGAAAACATCTGTGGTTGCGTAACACTTTTACATGGAAGGATAATGCATCCTTCCATGTAAAAGTGTTACACAACCACAGATGTTTTTACTTACCTAACTAATAGGCCAGTTAAATTAATATTCACGTGTGCAAGCTTTACATAGGTAACGCAATCATGCAGGTAGCAATCTCAAGCCCGTAATAAAATTTCTGCACTATAATCTAAAAATCTACGCGAAACACGCTCTCAAAATATCAGCGAGTGAGTGAACTCAAAAAAACAATGAAAAACAGATAACAAGGGAGTCTTTTGTTTCAAAAACCATTCCGACGTTTTAAAAAAATTCGTAAAATTTTTCTTCTAACAATCGACGATGGGAGCAGAGATGCCTTTCATGTTTCAGTATCGAGTTTTTTTTTATCACGGCACTGATTTTTAGCGAATGAAATGCTTTTTCAGCGACCCTCCATCCGTTTTAGTTCTTTCATCCGTCTGCATCGGTTGTGTAATATCTGTCTCCTCCGTAATGAGATTACGTGGCGCTCGCAGCGGGGAGTAACGGAACTAAAATTTTATTATTGATGACGCGATGATGTAATTGGATGGAATTGTGTGTTTAAACGTTAATGAGGTTGGCTGAGCGCAATGTTATACAATGGGGACGTGATTGATAGTCAGTGCGTGTGTGCGCTTCGCTTTTATTAATTTTTGTGCGGCCTCGGTTAATAAAATGTATCAAAATGTTTTATTACGTACAAAATTTAACACATAGCGTTTATATTCTGAAAGCCATACCTATATTTCTCCGAATTTCCCTGTATATTCTCTAATAAAATCCAATCAGACTCGTAGCACCCCAATTTATCAACAAAACAACAAATCAAAAGCTCAATTTCGCAACTACTAAAACATTAACACTAACACCATCTAACGTCGAGTAGCAAAACAGCAGCTTCCCCGACGCCCCACCAGATGCCGCTGTACACAATCGACAAGACGTCAATACTAACCCCATGCATATTTTAGTACATAGAACGCATCATATCATGCTCCCTTAGCGGGATATATCATCAAAATTACTAACGTTCCGTCCGGAATGACTTGTAAAATATTCAGCAACAAGGTAACGGGCTTTTGTGCCCGCCTTAATGAAGTATAGACAGAGTTAGGTTAACTTTTTCTCGTGGGCTTTTATTTATTTTATCTGTGCTAGTGTTGTTAGGTTGGTAGTTTGGTGGAAATATTATTTTTATTTTTGGAATTGAGTGTGTATGAATGTTTAAGTGGTTCATACTGTTGGCAGTTGAGTTCAGTAATGGATTTTGTTAGTTAGCTAGTTTTAGTGAGAGTGTTATTAAAAATTTATACAGAAGTGATAGGTCTCACTCATGATAGGTATTTTAAGCTTTATAAAAATGACTTTATTCATTCACTAGTTTAAATACTCACTTAGTAGGGTAATAGTTAAATAATTATAATATCTAATTCATGGCACAAGTTCTTGTTATTTTTACTACAATTTCAAAAACAAATCGTCAATTACTAAACGTATGAATCGACTTAATAGGTTGTAATCATAATAACTTCTGAAAATTCCCACAATCATTAAAAAAAAAGTAAATAAAAATACGATAACACCATTGCTCCTCGAATCATACATAACTTAACTCATACTTTAATTTAAAAGAAAATGTCTTAATAATTATCGTAACTACATAAATCAAATTTTATTTGCTAAATGATATTTATTGCGCCGTTTATCCAAGTTGAAACATCATTAGGAGTGCTTTATGACACTTATAATTAAATTTTATCGCTTTTCGTGTAATCATTTGAAGATTTTTATGACATCATTAATGGTAAGAATCAGGAATCATTAAATGGTGTTATTTATTTATAGATCTTGGAGATTGCACCGATTGAGATAACATTAATTTTTATGTCTTTTTAAATGACTTATAATAATATGAGGTTGATGACATAACATATAATACGGAAAAAAAAGATGAGGGATTTATTGACGTTAGACTACAGCTGTTTCAAGACATTATGTAGTCCAAAAATCCATGACTTATTAGTTCAAAAAGTACAATTTTATGCATTGGGGAAAAAATTAACTTAGACATTTTGGTAACCGCATCATCTAAAATACCATAGACATGTAGAGTAATGGGACCTAGTTTTAAGGACTTACATTCACGCCCAACCTTTTTGACTCACTTCGCTTTCTTCTTCAAACACCATTATTCTGTATTATAATTATACTGTATTTTTATTAATTTTGTCATAATATCCATCGAAAATTCTTATCCTTCTCTGAACCAGGACCTCTCCTAAGCCAACCACATTTACGGATACTAGATTACATACCACTCAATAATCATAACAACCACCCCATAACCAATGACAAACTACGCCATCACCTTCAAAATTACAACCGCATCATATCTACACAATACCAACAACCTCATAACAATTGTGCCGGCAGTTCTGGAGATGTAAACTCACATAAATACCACACAACCCCACACCAGAAATTAATCCCTATCTCACAAGTCATAGGGTTCAAATTCGTACCGCTAATTTTCACAAAAGGGTTTGGACACATCAATTGGTATCTGCCTTGTGCAGTACGGAGTGGCGCGGACATGTTTGTTTATGGCTATGTACGGTCAGCAGAACAAGCTGGACGTCGTTATAGTGTGATAAGGGGGTAGGTAGAGATAGAAGGTCTAGGGTTTCGGCTTGCTATTTGATTTGGATGTGGAGGTGCAGTTTGCAGAGAATCGGTGGTTGAATTCAATTGAGATTGTAATCAAAAGGTTTATGCAGGGTTTTTTGTTGTAAATGTTAGCAACTTACATAGAGGGCCGTATTACAAGGAACTTAAACATAAATGGCGAAATATGGGTGTACTACCGATACCCCACTGGCCCGTCTGGTGAAATTCAAATTGTAAGAACGAGATCTAGAATAGATAGTTAACATATTCATAGTAATAAGATAGTTTGTCTGTGAATGCTATGACTGTGAATAATGCTATTCTATGTCATATAAATAATTATGATATATAATGATATAAATGATAGATAAATAATAATATTTAAACTTCATGAACAATAGTGGTACATAGGCGGACTTAATGCCATTTGGCATCATATAGCTTAGTATGAGTTCAATGATAAAAATAAGGACAAATATTTTGTTATTAGAGAACATTTTCAATAAGTTAATAGTTATTCGATTTATAATAAGTAAACACGTTAAAAAATCTAAAGATAAATATTGCTCTACAGTATTCTGTTGTCCTTACCAAACATTGTGGACAGTGCGTAATGGGTATTTATTGAGTTCAGCACCATCTGTCGGTGAGTGGACTAGCTAATGTTGTGTGCTACTCGACAATAGATGGCTCTAGTTTGTATACGATTAAATATTTTATACGATTATGGCGTTTACTTTAGAAGCTGACCTAAGTGGGTTAGATATGAATTATGACCACGTATATTTATGATGTTTTGCAAACATTAGTCAGGTTTTTATTGTCGTTTCTTCCTTTTCACTTGCGGTAGCTGAATTACATGCAATTATTATGTACAGATAAGAATATCTGTAATTTTTTTATGCGTCTTGGATGTGTGTTTTCCACTTGGAAATTAACTATTTTCGCTTCTAGAACATAGAATTTAACAAATATCAGCCAATTGAAAAGCAAACAAAGTGCCACACAGTACTACAAAAACCAATAACTGTATTGCATAACTCGTTCGCTATCGAAATAGCTTTTATACTGACAGTTCAAAAATATATAAATTCCGTTGATATATTTGTCTAAAACAGAGACGAATGTACGCAATACAAATGGCTGAACAATTTTTAGATTGGTCAAAATGCTGTTAAAATTATGACTGCAAAGAGGCTGCTAATTAATATTACAATAGCGAAGTTAAAAGGGAAGAAGTTCTTTTTATACCACCTACTCATTGTCACTGCGTCGCTTAGAGAAGAAATAATGAAATACCAAGTACCTATTATTTCTGTACGTATAAATTATGATGGTTTGTCTAACATTCAGAACCTATCCTTGGTAGAAGTAAAAATGTTAAAAGAAAACTCACAGTCAGCGTCACCACGACATCATTATCGGAATTGTAATTTACAATTGAATAACAACATGTGAAAATATTCTCTAAGTTAGCAAGCTTACTCTCTTAGGGAATGACAAAAATACGGGAAAATAAACGATAGGTAGCTTCCTAGCCGTCTTCGGATGTGCCAGTCCAAATATCGATACGACAATTGTTCACAAAATTATAGAGTACCTCCATTAAGTTTAAAAGAGTTACTAAATTAATAATAAGTGTACAAACTGGGGGTCGAATTAAAAATTAATTTAGTGCTGTTTCGCCCCAATAATGTCTGTAACGACCCCCGTTTGGGTCATTCAGGGGCTTAATAACGACCTCTTATGAGTTTTCTGTCACTGTTAACTACCTTATGTTATTAATTGTCGTGATAATATTATATTTTTTTTAGTGAAAAAGTACGGTAGAGATTTTTGTTAAATGATTTCGGTGTTCAAGGAAAAAATGGCAGTGATATTTGGAAAATGGTTTCAAAGTCTGATTAATATTAGTAATTTAATGTGTTATCATAACATGATTACGGTAGTCTAGTCTGGTCAGATGCTCACAGGCAGAATATAGCTATCAGGTAACACAGACACAGGCTGCAGACAACTTCTAAAATTACATGTTTAAATTGACTTACCTATCAGATGGAGCATTCATTTTCAAATGTAAATAATTATCCTTTTGTTACTAATGTAAATGCTTTAACCAAGGTTCAACAAATACTAGACCTCTGCTTATCTGTGGTTCTCACACACTAACCTAATATCGCAGACCACCTTCTCAAATCCAAATATCCTCGAATCATAGTCAGACAGGCGAGGTCTCAAACTAATTTGGCGCTTTTCACTTTAGCTTGTAAACGTTGTCTAAATTCATTAATCGTTCTGAGCGTTCATAACCGAACTATAGTAATTTTGAACGGCGCCGTGAGTGATGGGAAGGGGCGCGAGAGGTTCAGAATTCAATTCCCAGTCAGTAACTGACAAGGGTTTAGTTATCTATCAACTTTTGTTAATGGCGCCCAATTGGGACCGTTAAATATTTTGCTCTTAGTGAAGAAGGAAAGTGTCTTTGGGTGTTTTGTTAACGTTTTCAGTAATTTTTAAGATTGTTTTTTAGTAATTAAAAAAAAATGCCAATGATATTTAGGAACTTCGCTCTTAAAAAATTTAGCTGTAGCTTAACTGCGTGCTCTTAATTAAAATCTAGGCTTAGGCAATTCAATCTTAAGATTTTAATTTCGCTACTTGAGTGGTAATCATCACGCAAGACTGTAAATAATACTGAAGTCTTTAAGTACCCTTATACCTCACTTTCCAAAAATATAATCCTAGCACTTCTGAATGAGCTGGTTACGTGCCTGTTATTTAGCAGTAAATGGTTTAAGCTGCATCTGTTAGATCGTTGGAAGCCGACTGGAAAGGTCAAGCTGAGTAACTTTACCACTGTCATTATGAATTCCAAACAAAAAAATTACAGTTTTTTTCTCACCAAAATCATAACAAGTCAATCCATCGCGTCCACAAACCGCCTCCAATTCTTTAGCCCTCAAAAACCAAGTTAAAATTGGCGTGAGGCTCGGACGGTTGGTCAAATGGACCACGCTTAGATTTACGACCAGTAGCCGGTGACCACTCCGGTGGAGCGTTAATCTGGGGTCTAATCGACCGCTCGTGGCATGTTACGCGAATGTTCCAATTGATTTTTTTCTGGTTAGGCGAAGGTTAGATGTTTCTTATAAAAAAAAAAAATGGTGGGAAAAAAATTGTGTATTGGAAATTTGATTTAAACAGTTATGGCTGAAACTGGTAACAGTAATTTCTAACTGCTCCTTCTTGGCATGTAACCAATATTTGCCTATAAATCAATGTATCTGCTTTAAAGATATCAAATCACCAAATGGATGTAATCATATAGCTTTGAACCAAATGGCATTAAAGGTATCTCAATTCAATATTCATGAATTTACAAAAAGTCGTTTTTTTTGTAGTCTTAGTCGTACTGACTAAAATTATAATAACATTGGCAATTGAATCTCTACAAGTCAACATAGACACTTTCAGTCTTTTCCAATTCTCAAATACTAAAACCGGAAAAATACATTTGGAACTAGCCTATTACATCCACAATAAAAACCCTCAACTAACTATCCTATCAATTAACAAGATCAACCCAAGAACCGACATCCTAATCTTGATTCCCATCGTCTGCAACATGCCAGGAACAGACCCCCAAGGGGTCTCCAATGACACGGAACATGAAAAATTTCACCCCCCTCTACACCCCCTTTGCTAAACATAGTCGAGTGATTTTATTTTTATAAATTGTGCCGGCTGTGTCCCCGACGTTAAGGCTAAACGATTCTGTTCTAAATTGGAATGTAGTAAAAATGTTATTTGTGGCTTTAAGTTTAGTTTATGAGGTCTGGTTAAGACTTTGTTGAGTTGCGTTTAGGTATATTTTCGATAAACTGTTGATAGGATGTGTTGTGTGTCGATTGACTAACGTCTTCCAACTTATCATCATCTGCCTAGCCTTTTTTCAATAATGATGAGGTCGGCTACAAATGACGCCGGATGCAGTTTAATACCTACAGTATTTTAAATGGACTGTCAACTTTCAACTACCCTAGTCTACACGAGTAACAACCGCTTTCATACGTTTTGTATTCATATACAGGGTGTAACAGGACCCTTCACGAAGCCGTCAACCATGCATTATGTACATCAAACTAAGTAACTTTACGCAAAAATATTTATTAACGACTTTTTTTTTGGGGTCAAACATCACGTTTTTCCGTAAATCTCTATGTAACGCACTGAATAGATACATTGAATAGTACGGGGGTCGTGGAGGTGTTTTAAGTAAAAATCTTACATTAAAAACTTGTATTTAAAATAAAACTTGTGAAAAAGTTGGAGCTTTGACCCCCAATATCTCCGTATTCCGTAACTAGAAGGTTCACAGGTATGGTCTGAAAGAAAAAAATGATCGCAGTGACGGGGAGAACAAGTACCTTTCGGCTTCGTTATGGGTCTTGTTACACCCTTTAATGACTTCAATAGAATGACATGAGCTTATGTCAATCAAATACATATTTGACAGTTCCATCATCATTGTCGCTGATAGAATGTCCCAGTACAAGAGAATGAACAAACATGCCAGCAAATCAAGATACCTGAAACTGTCATATTTTCCCAATCAATCTTGAACCTAACACTTAAGCGGTAAAGTTGAAAATCTATTAATTAAATTTGACAGATTGCAGTAGCTTGCTGTGCTGACGTCTGTACAGTTCGCATAGTATACGAGTATCTGTGAACAAAAACTAGCTGAAAAATGGAGAGCGAAATGCAAAACAATATACAAGGCTCTTAGTCCAGAGTAAACTCACAATTGACCTACCAAGATATCTTAAAGAACAACACACAATACCTTTATAATACGCATAATGATGCCTATTAAAATACTAAAAAGAAAGCGAGAAAAACACAGCGTTTTTTTGACAAATTTAATTAAAAGATGGTTGTTAGTACAATAGGTGCCACGTTTTGGCGCTACTTTAGATGGCAGCCATTTTCTTTTTATTATAATTAATCGTCTGTTCTTTTGTTGCAGGTACTCAGCCGTTTAGGCGTAGTCAATAATTCAGATTTAGAGTGAATTTTGATCTGTGTAGAATCTCAATTTTAGCATAACTTTATATTTATGATTGTATTAAAGAAAATGTTTAGAAGTAGCATACATAATATTGTGACGTTTTTATGGTCGTATTTAATAACTTGTGAATGTTTTCTTTAGGCCTCCGGTCACTCTAGGGCAAGAATCAAGAACTCGGAGAGAACTCAATTCCTGCATTTTACTCTGTGACAAATTCACACCTTGTTCACACTTGGGATGCAGGAATTTGAAAACACGCCATCATGCGTCATTTTACTAAACTAAAAGTCGTTTGCTACTCGCCAAGAGATGGCGGTACATGTAGCATCGTTTTGTTTTATCTTTTTTTTCTATGAAGACAGAAGAACACGGAAGAACTAGAAGTGAAAAGTAAAGTGTACCGTGTCGTGCCCTTGTCATTCTTCTTGCCCGTGTGCGTTATACTACTGGACGGAGAACTGATAAGGGCATGTCCTTTACCTATATCGGCGGCATGAGATGGCGCTTTGAAGAACGGAAGAAAACTTTTCCTGCGTACTATATTTTGTTTTTTTGTTGTCTTTTTCAGATTATGTAAATGTTTCTCTTTTAATGTTTCCGCCTTTTATCTTGTCGTAAAGCTCAACCATTCCTGCATTGCTGCTGTAGGTATTGTTACCGAGAATCTTTTCTATTGATACCAACTTAGTTTATGTATACATTATATGCTGTAGAATTGGACTACAAAATATGATTTGTTTTTTTTTTCAAATCTTGCTGGTACGTTCAGAGATTAGCGCCTTTATACAAACAAACTCTTCAGTATAATTGGTCTAACAGTATTCTTAATATTGCTCAATGTTTTAATTATGAAGACTGAAAAAGCATTTTGATTTTCAAAATATATAATAATATAAAATATTTAACAGATTCAAAGAGCATATCTTTCCTCTCAATAGTGAATATTTAAATATCATATTTACATATTTCTTTATATATTTTAGCGTTATGTATTTTAACAGGTTAAAATATATTTATTGTGTAGTTATATTTAATACTAGCTGTTGCCCGCGGCTTCGCTCGCGTTTTGGTCGGAAATTATTCCACGGGCACGTTGTAAATATAGCCTATGGTACTCGGGGATAATGTACCTTCCTATTAGTGAAGGAATTTTCAAAATCGGTTCAGTAGATCCAGAGATTACTCCCTACAACCTCACCAACGCATAAACTTTACCTCTTTATAATATTATTTAACAAGCGCCCCTCCCCGACTTCGCACGGGTGCAATGTTCAACATATAAAACTTCCACTTGAATCACTCTCTCTATTAAAAAAACGCATCAAGCGTAGTTTTAAAGATCTAAGCATACATAGGGCAGACAGCGGGAAGCGACTTTGTTTTATACTATGTAGTGATTTTATATTGAGTTTAAGATACTAGAAGTGTGGCAGAAAAAAGGGCTATACCCAGCTGTGGATGCTTCTGGGCTGATATGATGATGATGATTCATACCATTCATGTTTAGACATATTATTCTCATCCTGTACTCACACATGTCTGTCTACATCTACTTTTCCATTTTTACTCTTGTCGGCCTACCTTTGGAAATAAGCTGTGCCTTTGTACTCGTCATGTTATGTTATGGTGTTTCCTTATGTTCTCTCTTGTGTACATAGTATACATGATAAATATATAAATAAACGTTAGTCTGTATAAATTTCTGAAATGATTTTGAAATTCTAACTGCGTATCTTGTGTTAATTTGTAAGATTTTTTTGTTTATAATTTGTATATCCCCATTGTAAATCTGTACCATGTTGTTTTATTAAAAATAAAGACTTCATATACTTAAATGTTGTTTTTAATTTCAAATACACAATACCTATGCACTGAAACACACCTACCTCCAGTGGCGAAGGTTCAATACAACTCGATTCCTACCGGCTTCCCTTTGAAAAATGGCACAGTCAGTATTTTATAGACAAATAATTTACTCACATTACAGATATGTACTCCGGCTTACATCTTACAAAAATTGACTCTTCGCTACTGGTCTACACATAGCCCGACTTTCTGCAAATAAACTTGTTCGTTACAACGAATCGTCGTCACATCTTGCCGAATAAACTTGTGATCACAGATAGGACGTCTGCGGCGATCCTATAGAAATACTGAAAACTGAGAAATAGATCATATATTCAAAGATAACATAACATAACGCCTGTAATCCCATAAGGGGCAGAGGCAGAGGTGTACCTAATAGTACACCCACTTGTCGCCAGTTGTGGTTAAGTTCCATGTAATGTGGGTGAGCCTAGAGCCACCAACTAAGCACAAATCAGGACTCCGTGGCTGCTACTAAAAAATCTTGATACAAACTGGGTTGGTACCCAGTATCTAACACTTTTACCCGAGTTGGAAACAGAACCTAGGATCTTATGCTCTGTAGTCGCGCTTGCGACCATTAGACCAACGAATAAGAAACACAAAAAATATCAAGTCCCGCAGTAAACATTGCAAAGAAATATTCAACACTGAGATGTAATTGATAATCTCATACCTATCAATTACATAAAATCAGACAATATTGCGTGCAAGGAAGAAGTCTTGAGTTCGTACCTCACCACCTCCATAAACTATTGACTTGAACCCACTCCTACAAACAAGAATTATTCGTCTTATTGCAAAGAGTAAACTGAGGAATACATTTACCTTTCAGTAACTAGTACGAACTTATCTAATTGCAGTAAAATAAAATACTTGGAGATATTAGCTGCAAAACTATGTAATTCACTAATATACAAAGTGTAAACCTACCCTTCACGAAGCTGTCAACCAAGCATTCTGAAAAATACCACTGAATAATAAGTACTAGACAATACATCAAACTAAGTAACTCTACGCAAAGATTAGTGCTGGGAAACGACTTTTTTTGGGGTGTTAAATCACGGTTTGCAGGACTCAATAAAAGGCACTCAAAATATTTTGCTGATAGATGCGTTGAATAGACAGGGGTCATGGAGGTACTCTTTCTTCTTCTTCTTTATTTATCTTGTGGTTAGAGCCTAATCTTGTGTCAGAGTTAGCTCTCAGGCATGCTAGTTATATAATATATACAAAACTGCTAAATATAGGAACCTAAAGTCTTACTAATAAGTTACACGTTGCCCAGTAACTGAATTGTGGAGGTCCAATGTCGCTCTATTTTCAATAATGGTGTTCAGCTGCACTCAGTTAGACTGGCAGCCGAGCAAAACATAGTTGGTGGGTAGGCAAATGATAACGTAGGAAGGGACCAATGGAAAAACCCAAAATTTGTTATGGTTTCCGTTACCATGGCAACCAGAAACCAAACCCCATGGGTCTTGATTCAATCCAATTACAGTTAAGTAGGTGTGGTTATTTAATAAGTTCATGATTTTATTCCGTAGGGATTGGTTGAATAGGTACATACAGCTCCATTAAGTGGTTACCCCCCAAAAGACATGTGCATTCCGTGCAAATCCGTGATAGGTCAATCAAACGTTGTAGTTATAACTTGAAGGCTTGGATTAATATTTTAAAGAAATGTAAGTAAGTAAAATTAATGGATACCCTCAAATTATAACATCTATCGATTAGACAGAAACCTAAAGATAAAGTGACTCGGACGATATTAGATAACAATTTGATCGCAATTCATATGGGCTCTGGGTAGGTCGTCAAACTACCAGTATGAATATAACGACGTTCGGTGATGCGATGGTTCGAATCCAAGTCGAAACAATGAACTCTTTTTCATGTATTCTTTAGATTTTTCGTAAGGAACTCAATGTTGTACCTGTGTAATATTATAACAACTTGATACCGCGGCCCTGGAACACAAAGGGCAAAAGAAGGAACATGGATGGGTTTTAGTCAGTAAAAGTCTGACACTCCCTCCTGTTAAGCCCAGAGCGGGAGGAGTTATTTGACGACTTCACATCCGAAAAAAAAAGGGGTTAGCACAGACCGACGCTGTGTGTACTACCAATCAATAAGTCTTGATTTTAGAAACGACGGATCAAGTCTTTTTTAGATTACCAACGCACTGACAGGTGGCTTGCTTAGCACCTAGAAGCTAGCTACTTCAATACATGCTAGGTGACTAACGAGCACTAAGAGCGCCAAACTCGCAGTTTGAACAGTTTCGAAAATTTTAAAACGTTCGTTTCGCTTCGCCACTCGCTAGCTTCTACGCGCTAAGCAAGCCATCTTATAGATATAATGAAGAGGGTGGAGATTTCTTTAACCTCCGAAGAAACAGGAGGTGTTGTGCCTGGTGGTCTACTCCCTGATGCCAAACAACCAAGGATGACAACAGACTAGATTGATGTAGTAAGAAGGGTTTATTATTAGCTCATCACAGAGGCTGTCTAGAACTATACGTGGAGATCATCACTTAATTGGCGGCCAGTTAGCTTCAGGTACTAACCAAAGCAATCATCACGCGAGCAAACGGCCGAAGCGTCGTCACAATACAGCTTTGGCATCTTTTCGTTTTCCAAACAGATTATAAGTGTGTAGCGACATGCGAATATTATTTTAGTAAGGACTCGGGGTTGAGCTATATCGCACAAATGCTAAAATATATACTAATGCTGTGCCAGTGGCAAAGAGGAGCTCGTGGCAAAGTTATAACAGCCACTTGGGTCGATCTTTAGATAAAGACGTGCTTGCCTAGGTTGGTCTGTGAATGGGTGACCGCCCATAACATACCGAGTTTCCTTCGTGCCTCGGAATGCACGTTAAGCCGTTGGTCCCGGCTGTCATCTGTAGATCTTTGACAGTCGTTACAGGTAGTCAGTGGCCCGTAAGTCTAACAACCAGTCTTACCAAGGGGTATCGTATTACCCAGTACTAACTGGGTTGTGGAGGTCAGATAGGCAGTCACTCCATGTAAAATAATTCAGCTGAATCCGGTTAGACTGGAAGCCGACCCCAACATAGCTGGGAAAAGGCTAGGCAGATGCTGTGCTAGCGACATACGTTGAAATGTATCTTTTTTTACCCTATCTACCTACCCCCTAATCACCTAGGGGTGTGAAATATACTTAACGACCTATACTTATACCTACCAAATATACATAAAAAAATTCACAAAAATCGGTCGAGCCGTTTCGGAGGATTGCGCCCACAAACACTGTGGCACGAGATTTTTAAATACATATTATAAAGCTGAAGAGTTTGTTTGGTTGAATGCGCTAATCTCCGGAACTGAAAAAATTTTTTAGCAACACCAAAAGATTTTTTTTTATTAGATAGCCCATTTATCGAGGAAGCCTAAAAGCAATATAACATCACGCTACGAGCAATAAGAACGGAGGATCAATGAAAAATGTTGCAAAAACGGGGAAAATTTTATTTTTATAATTATTTCACGCGAACGAAGGTTGCGGGCAACAGCTTGCAAGTATAAACGGTAAGATTTATAATAAAAAAAAAAAAAAAATCGCTGGAAATTACACACAGCGCCATCTAGGTGCCACACTAAGCAACGAGGCTTGTGTCGTGGATACCAGATAGTTGGTAATACCACATAGATAGTTTTTGTTTGTAAATACATACTTATTATACATACAAACATCCATGACTCGGAAACAAATGTCCATGCTCATCACACAAACATTTGCTCCGACCGGGATTCGAACCCGGGACCCTAAGAACGTAAGGCAGCCTCACTACCGCTGCGCCATTCGGGTCGTCAAAATAAAAATCGGTCGTAAAAATAATGTCTGTCTACCTGTTTGTTCCGGTTAATCTCCGAAACGGCTAGACCGATTCTGACGGGACTTTTTACGAGCAGATAGCTGATGTTATAACGAGTGACTTAGGAAAAGCAGTAGCGTTCCGTGCAAGAAAACTAAACCCATGAAATTGTAAAAAAAAAAATGCAATTCAAATAGAGTCATATTTTTGTAATTATTTCTCGAGGACGAAGGTTGCGGGGCACAGCTACTTAATAAATAAATGATTAGTAAAGAATCATTGTTTTTATTTTCTCTTAAAGTTTTCCTACCTAGAACCAAGGACGGCGACATGGCTCATGGGATAATCAAGCTGAAAGAGCAATGGGCAGATCATTTTGCATGCAACAATAAATATCCTACAAAATATTAGGCACAGTGAATTCTCGTGTAGCTGACGACAGATTTACCTGCCTGCAGAAGTTACTGTTGAGAGCAATGATGGCCTGGTGGTAATGGCCCCAATTTCGACGGACTGTCGAAGGTTCGAACTCAGTCAAGGACTTTACTTTTTGTCACATAAGAGGAAGTCTGAAAGTGGCGCCGGTGTCTGAAAAGTTGTGTGGTAATCGGTTGTCGTGGTATGGACATGTGATGCAGAGGAATGAGGAAAATGTCGTGAGGAAAGTTTTGAGTATGAATGTGGATGGGTATAAGAGTAGAGGAAGACCAAAGAAACGATGGATGGACTGTGTGAAGGATGATATGGCTAGAAAGGAGGTGCCTGATGAAATGAAGAGTAATAGAGAAGTATGGAAGAAGAAGACATGTTGGCCGACCCCAAATGAATTGGGGTCGGCCAAAAAGGGCAGGAGAATGATGATGACGACATAATTGAATCATAAGTACTTTCCAAAAGGAGAAAAACCTCGTGAGGAAACAGACATGAATGAATTCCTTAGAAGCAGCGAAATCTGCAGATTTGTGCCCGGCTGATGGCAGTAGGCTCGACCCTTATTAAATGAAACTTAAAATATAATGTGCGAAATGTGGGTGGACTATTAGGTCCCCCTTTAGTAAATAATCTTCAATAGAAGCTAAAGTGCAATCAATAAAAAGAAACCGGTCAAGTGCGAGTTGGACTGGCGCATGAAGGGTTCCGTACCATCGTAGTAGACGAGCCCCTTTAATTTTAATTTATTCTTATTATTTGTAGGTATATCAGCAACAGAAATACACATTCTGTGAAAATTTCAACTGTCTGCCTATTACGGATCATGAGATACAGACCGCTGACAGACAGAGGACGGACGGACAGTAGAGGCTTAGTGGGTCCCGTTGGTTACGTGTTGGCTATGGAACCCTAAAAAGGATCACAATAGTTGACCAATCTCCACCAAAAATGATTACCTCCAAAACAGCACTATAAATTATTAAATTTCGCATCACACGACACATTCATTACGTGTTAAGCCTGAGGGCAAACCAATGATAGTATCAATTAAATTAAATTACATGGGTTCACACTTTAATTGGTTGTCAGTTTAATGGGTTTCGGTCAGAGGGGACGAGTTATTGCAGTCCTGTAGTGGACAAACCTTTTGGAGTAAACTAGTGGTTTCTCGTGGTTTTGGTCGAAAGCCTTCTTATGTCAGACATTTACTGACTAAAACCCATCCATGTTCCTTCCTTTGCCCTTTGTGTTCCAGGGCCGCGGTATCTCTTTCGAATAGTCCCGCAACCCTGGTAGGCATCGGTCCTTTCGGACCCCATAGCATTCGAGCCTTACTTAAACATTTATTTTATTCTGTTTTTATATAATTGTTATATTATGTTTATATATTTCTGTTACCGTTATAACATAGCGGTAACAGAAATACTCTCGAAATCGAAATCTGTGAAAATTTCAACTGTCTAGCTATCACGGTACATGAGATACAGCCTGGTGACAGACAGCCAGACAGACAGACGGACTGTGGAGTCTTATTGATAGAGTCAGTTTTTACCCCTTGGGTACGGGACCCTACAAAATTAAAATCTTACTGCCTCGTTGGTCTAATGGTCGCAATCACGCCAGCTGAGCATACACAAGAGTTAAAAAAAGGCGAACAGTGAGCAAAGATTTTTGAAAGTTCATCCTTTAAAGGGGCAGAAGTTTGTACACAGGGTGTAACAAGACCCTTCACGAAGCCGTCAACCAAGCATTCTGTACATCAAAATAAGTAACTTTAAAAAATCGGTGAAAGTCACGTTTTACGGTAGGACTCAATGTAACGCACTCAAAAAATTGTGCTGATGGATGGATTGAATAGTAGAGAGAACAAGTGCCTTTCGGCTTCTTTAAGGGTCTTGTTACACCCTTTACATTAAGGTGGAATCGTAGCCTGCCAGGGTTGCGGGACTGTTCGAAAGAGATACCGCGGCCCTGGAACACAAAGGGCAAAGGAAGGAACATGGATGGGTTTTAGTCAGTAAAAGTCTGACGCTCCCTCCTGCTCAGCCCAGAGCGGGAGGGGTTATTTGATGAAATCCCATCAGTAAAAAAAAAAAAGGTGGAATCGTATTCATTGATTGGCAGTTTCCAACCTAAATAACCACACCCACATAATCATAATTGGATTCATTCTTAACCTATGACAGTTGTTTTGCTGTTGTCATGGTAACACAAACCATAACAGTAGGTACTCAGGGTTTTCCATTGGTTCCCTCCAAAGCCATAGAAATAGAAGTACACGTACGATTGACGGGTTGAACCAAATAACGTCATAGAATTGCCACTTGGTGGCCCCCGGCCACCGTAGGCGCGGGCCTGTGGACGGCGAGCTATGGACTAGCTCGCCGTCCGTCCGTCTTATGACGACAGGCCGTGTCGACGGCGCGCGAGTTTTCCACGCGCGCCTCAAAGAGATGTCAGCAAACAGGAAGGGGTCCGAAAGGACCGATGCCTGCCAGGTTTGCGGGACTGTTCGAAAGAGATACCGCGGCCCTGGAACACAAAGGGCAAAGGAAGGAACATGGATGGGTTTTAGTCAGTAAAAGTCTGACACTCCCTCCTGCTCCACCCAGAGCGGGAGGGGTTATTTGATGATTTCCCATCCGAAAAAAAAAAAAGCGTTAAAACTTGGCTTACCCTTCTTCATGATATTAGGGTTGTTGAACATTCTGCAAGCCTAATGTGCTTGCAGGACGTGAGAGGGAGAGAGCCTCACGTCCCAATCGCTGCGGGAGACGCCCTGGGCGTCGGGGGCCACGTGGTGGCTAAAAAAGCTAGATGGGCTTGTCCTAAATAAAAAAATATCATGATGATGATGCCGTCTAGCCGATTTCAGCGACAGCGACTGCATTTGATGGATTTCTAGGGTGGTTGTCGAGAGCTTTGGTGTGCTGCTCTTTCATGTGCTCGCAAGTGGCTAGCATATCCAACTTTAGCCGTGAAAACTCCGAGCACAAAGACATGTCAGAACACCATTGACAACATTGTAGGAGCTGTAGGTGATCTAGCTTTTTATTGTCATACAAAATCTATGGGGCAATCGCGTTTGGACGGCTCATTAAAACATTTGATTGGTGTGTTCGCTACTTGAGTAATTTGGCTATATCGATGCCTTAGTTCACAATTGCACTAACTACAAAATTGACTATTTTCAGGAGAGAGCTTTAAAGATTTTGAAAGTTTAGACAAGAACAGTAGAAAAACAAAGCAAAATAACAAAACAAATATGCATCTATTCATAAGACTATTCCTTTAACTCCATCATATCTCAATATTGTAATATTAGTATATACGTAACCTTTTCAAAATGTCTAAATAAACATACAACCCCCCCATTTAATACGTTTGTGCACTTTAAAAATTGCCAAACCCAATTCAAGCAAGTTCAAATAAACGTACTTAATATACTTGTTACAGGAAATCCAATAGCGATCGATTAAAAACCGTGATGCGTGAGCAGATATTGTAAATGTATATAATACGTTTGTGTTTTGAAATTTTCTGCAGTTGAGGAACTTAAAATCAGTTAAAGTGTATCTTGATTGGATTTACAAAAATAAAGGTCATTAGTTTAGTACAACATTCATGGAACATTATTGGAGCTTATTTAATACAACTGTGATCTCTGTTTTTTGTAGAAAGAGACGGAATAACGGTATTACGATACGGGCAAATGAAAGAGCATAAAATTTAGTGTGTTTGGCACTAAAAAAGTGAAAATTGATAATTTTGTAGTTAGTGCAATTGTGAACTAAGGCATCGATATGACCTTACTTCGCCTTTTCGAGTCAGAAGTTGTGCACAAAAGTTCGTGCACGACTAATATGACATTTCTTTTTCTATGATATTTCTTCACATGACCTTTCTATCTAAAATCTCTTAGCTTGAAATTAAACTTTCTAGATTTTTGTAAAATATTTTTTAACCGACTTTCTTCACAAAGGAGGAGGTTCTCAATTCGTTCATTATTTTTTGTGTTTGTTACCTCAGAACTCCGTCATTTGTGAACCGATTTGAAAAATTCTTTTTTCATCTGAAAGGATATGCTTCCCGATTGGCCCTATAGAAATTTTATCAAAATCTGTTTAGGAATTTGGTGGTTTTCCTCACGTTAATTGTAACATCACGCGACGTCGCGTGCTGGCGCTCTGATGTACATCACGCGTCGTCGCGTGATACTTGCTAGTTAAATTTGACAAACTTCCCAATTTCTGATTGAGCTGAAATTTTGCACGCATGTGTATATCGCGAGACAATGCAATATTATGATGACATGGAGCTGATCTGATGATGGAGCTGGAAGGTGGCCATACGAACTCTGTAATAAAACGCCGTCGAGTTTGGACTCGTTTGATTTGTCTTGACAAGTACTGTAGTCCTAAATGGTAACCAGGGTCTGATGATGGAACTGGAAAGTGGCCATAGGAACTCCAAACTCAAACTCAAAGCGTTTATATCAATTAGACCTTAGCAGGCACTTTTGAAAGTCAGAAAAACAAAGGCGAAGCACAGTCACAGACACAAGGCATAATAACTTGTGAAAGTACTGTAGTTGCCCATTCCAAAGCGTAGATCTCTATGGAGAAGAATGGGCAATAAACTCCATGGACACTCTTTTCAATCTAAATATTGTTACAAGATCTTGGTTACATCATTCATGTTGAGATTATACATATATGTGAGAACGATGTAGAAAGACGTGCACATTAAGAGCGTCCAGAGTAAAAGATTATAACTATCAGCAATTTAAAAACAAAGTAGTTAAAATAAACCGTGGCAGCTAAGAGATGACCAGTCCCAACTGACAGCACCCGTTCACGAACATGACGCATGCATCAGCCCCATTCAGCTCAACCATATTTAAGGGAACTAAACGACCCAATACACCCGCCACTATCAGCGAGACATTTGAGTGAGCCTGACATTCTCTCAGCCACCAGGGCACATTCGAGTCAATAAAGATAACTAAATGTAAATGGTAGCTTTACAGTACATAGTACTCACACATGTGCTATGCAGTTATATAATACTAAGAGATTGAATCTATACAATGCAAAGATATTTTTACAATCTTCTGCAGCTTCCACAATAATTTCACATGAGCTTCTGATTAGTTTGCCCCTATGGTTGTGGAGCAGGACCAGCATTGAGCCAAGCATTTTTATCATCGATGTAATCCCCTAACTTATAATATGCTTGCCTACATAGTGTGCGTTTTATACAAGATTTAAATTTTGTCTCATTCAGTTGTTGAATGTGGGGAGGTATTTTATTATAACATTTTAAACAGTACCCCATGAAAGATGAGTCTACTTTAGCTAGCCTGAAACCTGGCTGTACTAGTTGGTCCCTGTTTCTAGTATTATAGTGGTGTCTGTCACCTCTTTTACTAAATAAATGCAGATTTTTCCTAACGTACATGATGTTTTCATAGATGTATTGACAAGGTACTGTCATGATGTTAATTTCCTTAAACAATCCCCTTAGAGAATCGCGCCTACGTAGATCATATATGGCTCTGATGGCTCTTTTCTGCAGAATAAATATAGACTCAATGTCTGCAGCTCGTCCCCATAGTAAAATACCGTATGACATAATACTATGAAAATAACTAAAATAGACTAGCCTCGCGGTATCTGCATCAGTAAATTGGCGGATTTTTCTAACAGCATATGCTGCTGAACTCAGCCGTCCTGCAAGAGATGTTATATGCGGACCCCATTGTAGCCTTGAGTCGAGCGTGATCCCCAGGAAAACAGTATTTTCGACGAATTGCAGTTTCTCTTGATTCAATACTATGTCACTACCACTACTTTTAACATTCGGTAGAGCAAATCTTATGCACTTCGTTTTTTTCCCATTTAATACTAAATTTATTAGCGGTGAACCAATTATGGACCTGCATTAAGGCGTTATTTACGTCGTCGAGATTTGTGGCACGTCTGTTTATTTTAAATATTAAAAAAGTATCGTCAGCAAACAATACCATTTGTGGTTGTTTTTTAAATAAATAGGGTAGATCATTAATATATACCAAGAAGAGGAAAGGCCCTAGTATCGAACCTTGTGGTACACCCTTATTTACTTTTAAACCCATTGAATTGACACTAAACGACGTAAATAATATTAACAGCCAGTCCGGGTATTCTTGCCGTCTCCGCGGATTGGTGACCACCCATAACATAAAACGAGTTTCCTCCGTGCTTCGGAAAACACGTTAAGCCCATTGGTTCCGGCTGTCAATTGTAGATCTTTGACAGTCGTTATAGTGGCCCGAAAGTCTGACAACCAGTCTTACCAAGGGGTACCATATTACCCAGTACACCCATACTTACTTTTAAACCCATTGAATTGACACCATTTATTTATACTTGCTGATGCAGTCTATCGTTTAAATACGATTTCACTAAACTGAGCGCAAGTTTTTTTAACCCGTAATGTTCAAGTTTTAAGAGTAGGGTTTCATGGTTTACGCAATCAAATGCTTTCGAGAGGTCACAGAAAATTCCTGTGGCATCTTGTGCCTCTTCCCACGCAGTAAATATGTGTTTTAATAAGATGACACCGGCGTCAGTCGTACAACGTCCTTTGGTGAAACCAAACTGTTTCTCATGCAAGATTTTATTGGTGTTAAAGTGGTTGAGCATTTGATTAAGCATTACCTTTTCAAACACCTTGCTGAAAACCGGCAATACGGATACGGGTCTATAGTTATTGGTGTCTTTACTGTCCCCAGACTTGAAAAGTGGTATTACCTTGCTGTATTTCATAAGGTCCGGGAAGACTCCTTGGTCCACACACAAATTAAATATTAAGTCCAAGTACGGTGCTATAGTCTCAATAATGGCTTGACAAACTTTAATTGACATACCCCATAGATCCTCGGTTAATTTGACTTTGATTTCTTTAAAAGCTCTAATGACTGCTATGGGGTTTATATGTTTATATTGAAACTCAACCGGACAGGCTGAAACGTTCGCTCTTAATAAATCAATAGAAAACAAGGGTGAGGAATTTAAGGTTTCAGTAGTTTTAAGTGGGATACTAGTGAAGAAATCTACAAATTCTTGAGCAACTTCATTTTTAGAGCTAAGAAGACCACGTGAAGTCTCTAGAGTGATATCATTATTATATTTTTTATTTCTGTTAGTTTCACTATTGATGATTTTCCAAACCGTCTTTATTTTATTATCGGCGGATTTAATCTTGTTGCTAACGAATAAGGCTTTAGCTACCTTACAGGAGTTTTAAAAAATGTTTGAATAAGTTGTAACATATTTATTAAAAGTTTCTGAGTTGATGTAAGGCTTAAGGCCGTACAGCTCAAACAATCGTTCCCTACTTTTCCTAATACCCTTAGTTGCCCAGTCACTGAACATAAACTTTGGGCAAATAGATTTGGTTTTCATTTTTAATGTATTATTGAACTCTGTGTAAACTACCGAAAAGAATTCCTCATAAAATTGATTAACATTTTCAATAATATGGCTCGGAATGCCTAAATTACTAATTAAGTTATTTTTAAATTTATTCAAATTACTGGGTGTTATTAGTCTAGATTTTACCTGGATTCTTTGTAATGGTGTGTAGGACTCGAAAGCAACGGTTTGCCCGCTGTGATCAGAAGGAAGGTAATTTACAATGGATTTATCTAAGTAATCGCAGCAACAAAAAACATTATCAATACATGTAGCAGTATTTGTAGTAATTCGAGTTGATTCCGAAAACACGTTTGACAAATTAAATGATTTAAAAAGATGTAAGAATCTACTGCTATTCGAATTAAAACGACATAACCCCATCGAGTTTGGGTTCGTATAATTCATCTTGTCGAGTACTTTGTCTCTAGATGGTACTCAGGGTCTGGTGATGGAGCTGGAAGCTGGTCACAGGTAGTCCGAAATAAAATGACACAATCCTATCGAGTTTGGGCTCGTATGATTCGTCTCGACGAGTACTTTGGTCCTAAATGGTATCCAGTGTCTGATGATGGAGCTGGACGGTGGCCATAGAAACACCGTTATAAAACGAGAAAACCTCATCGAGTTTGGGTTCGTATGATTCGTCTTGACGAGTACTTTAACTAACTTCTAGTTACAATGTAAAAACTAATTCATGACAAGAATTTGTGTTGTATACTACAACTAAAAAGAGTAAAATAAAAAAACTTTCTGCGAAAACCAAACCGACTTCTAAAAAAACACTAAAAAAGTCCAAAATAACTTGACTTTCGGAAGTCGGTGGCAAAAAAGATGCAAACAAAGACACCGAAAAGTTATTTTAGACTTTTTTAGTGTTTTTTTAGAAGTCGGTTTTTTAATCTATACTCAATATTATAAAGCTGAAGAGTTTGTTTGGTTGAACGCGCTAAGCTCAGGAACTACCAGTTCGAGTTGAAAAAATCTTGTAGTGTTGGATAGCCCATTTATCGAGGAAGACTGTAGGCTATATAACATCACGCTGCAACCAAAAGGCGCGGAGCATCAATGAAAAATGGTGCAAAAGCTTTAACAACAGCTAGTATACAATATTTACAAACAAAACGTAGTGTATTTCTTATGTAGGCATCTATAAAATGTAGATATAACTAAAAGAATTTTTAAAAAAATTGAGACGGTAAAACATACGCAACACTTTGACAGACAGAACATAAAATGGCGAAGAGCAGCATTTGAATGAAACAAAGTTAGACATCCTATCATCATATGCCTAGCCTTTTCCTTACTTTGTTAGGGAAAGTCCAGTCTAACCGAATGCATCAGAATACCAGTATTTTAATGATTATTAATGAGTATTTTAATAAATACCTATCTGACCTCCACAATCCAGTTAGCACTGGGTAATACGATACCCCTTGGTAAGACTGGTTGTAATACTTTCAGGCCACTGACTACCTGTAACGACTGTAAAAGATCTGCCAAATGACAGCCGGGACCAACGGTCTAACGTGCTTTCCGAGGTACGGAGGACACTCGGTATGTAATGGGTGGTCACCCATCCGAGGACCAACTTTGGCAAACGCTGCTTAACCTGAAGATCAGAGTTATTATTTAGTACCTAATGAGCTCCTCAACAACAACACAATAATATGTTCTTAAAATATTTTCTTAACTGAAAAGCCATTAAATTAAAGACATATTGTAGACCCAGACTTCAAACATCGAAGTAACCAACTTAAAAGAAAAAGGAACATATTTTTCTTTAAAATATTTCTCGCAAACTAAAATCATTATAAGTTATAACATCGCAATGTATTCGTTATTCTGCGCCTCCCATCCGACCTCCAAACGCTGGGGGCTGTACCAATTAGAGCCTTCCGTTCAGTCGGGCATTGTCAAGCAAGACAGGAGCATCCCTGCCGTAATATTGTGTAGTGACATAACTATTGATATATACTTAGACATATCTGTTAAAAATTTTCAAGTTTTTGAAAAGAAATCAGACATTATGTTTGCTATAATCTGGTATTTTTATAGGGTTCCGTAACTCCGTACCTCAGTCGACAAAAACGGAACTCTTGGATCACTTTGTTGTCGGCTTGTCCGTCTATCTGTCTATCAAAAACCTTTTTTTTAGGAACGCGTTAAGTCAACGCGATCAAAAGATATGACCATTTATAACAACAACATACATTTATTTTCAGGCTACTTTGGCCCATAGATATATACCTTAAGACTAACATACATATGATAAAATACAAATTTTGTTAGTAAATAGAACCTTAAAACTATGTTAGTAACACTTCACTTGTGCACTATGTCACCGTGCGTTCATGTGGCACTTGCCCGCGACGGAACACCACTCCAAAAGCCAAAAGTTCTCCTCCAAGATCCACCCTTGCTTTGACCCGTTGCCTTTTGAAGCCACTCATTGAGTTCGCTGCGTAATTCGGTGACGGTATTTTGGGATGCATCTAACTTCTTCTCAGCACATCCACTAGACCTGCCTTAAGTAGAACAATGTCCTTCAACAGGCTAGTTACATCGACGTGGTCTAATGTGACCGGAGGGAGCTTGTGTCGTTCCTTCGCCACGAACGTCGGCACGTCGTCAGGGTCGGTTTCCTTTAGCAGCGTGATGATGTCCTGTACGCTTTTCTTAGTCTCGTCACGCCGGCGGGACACCATCTGGTCACTCTTGTTGAGCAACCGGTACAGCAGCAGCTTGGCAGCGGCGATGTCGTCTTCACTGAAGTTCGTAGTGCGAGGTTCGAGCTTATGATGTACCTATATTTTGCGATTCCACAAGGGAATCAAAACTTACTACTCTGGTACCTCTACTAGTCTCCTAGAGTCATGAACTTTGGCAAGAAACAATGTCTTACAACACATGTTAAGGAAAAACCGTAAATATGTTGGTACTTAAATAGCAAAATACTTACAAGTTTATACGGAACCTTCGGTGCGCGAATCCAACTCACACTAGGCCGGTTTTTTCTTAAACACAGCAACGCTTCTTGGCGGCATAAATAATAGAACATAAACACCACGCCAACTGTGATACCCGAAGCGTTAGGCAGAGGTGTACACCCACATTTTCGCCAGTTAGTGTTTGTTCCAAAAATTAAATTCTTTTTAGGTATGACTGTTGACATTATTGGTGGGGTTCTTCAGAAAGGTCAGGTGCGTAGTACTCGCAACCGGCGTGCGCGTGTCACCAGATGTATGAACGTGGACGAGCCGCAAGGAGTATGTAAGGATCGTAGCAGGTGGCGTTCTTTGGTTTCTGCCTACCCTCATGGGAAAAGCCGCGAGTTCATGTATGTATGGTCAATGGTGACATTTTTAAAAGATCTTTACCCTATTATAATAAAAATTCAGCCAGATTTGTAATCGCCCTGCATACAGGGTGTAACAATAAGACCCTTAACGAAGCCGTCAACCAAGCATTCTTTACATCAAACTATGTAACTTTACGCAAAAATTATTGCTGGGAAACGACATTTATTTTTTTTGGGGTGAAAAATCTCGTTTTACGGTAGGACTCAATGTAACGCACTCAAAACATTGTGCTGATGGGGATTGAATAGTACGGAGGTCGTGGAGATGTTTATTTATAGTAAAAATCTTACATTAACAAAAATGAATTTAAAAAAAAAAACGTGAAAATGTTGGAACTTAGACCCCCAATATCTCCGTAACTAGAAGGTTCCCAGGTATGGTCTACAACAAAAATGATCGCAATGACGGGGAGAACAAGTACCTTTCAGATTCGTTAAGGGTCTTGTTACACCCTTTGTTTGACCAGTTGGCATCTTTAAGCAAATAAAAAAATCATATTACACAGTTCTTTGTAATCTTTTGAGGGAAACAGACGTTATATTATGTTTCCATATGACTTACTGCACCAAAATGCAAATGAAACGCTGGAGTACTACTCAGTACTCACCGTGTATACGAAACAGCGCGGCTATTTCAGTTACTATGAAGATGAAGTATTTTACAGTAACAGTAATAGTATAAAAGGTTTCCGCTGGAAAATATACAAATATGCAAACTTTCGGCATTCACTCCATATTAGAGGGTAGTGGTGAGGACTTGTCGATATTAAAATTAAAAAAAAAACATAAAGGTACAATAATGTAAGGTGAAAAGACCCCTAACGAAACTGAAACGTATTTGTTTTTTGTTCAGGACATACGATATATTATATACACATTAGATATTGGAGATAAAATTTCAACATTTTACATCCATCAGCACAATGTTTCGAGTGCGTAACACTAAGTCCTACCGTAAACCGTGAATTTCACCTAAAAAAAAATGTTTCCTTGCAATATTTTTTTCGTAGAGTAACTTAGTTTAATGTACAGCAGTGTGATTCTGTAAGATCTCATTCTAAACTTCGATTGTGAATCCACTGTGAGTTTCTTGATTGGCATTCTAAAAACTCGGTTGATCATTCGAATTTATACTAGCGCCACCCTTGCGAGCGTGTCAGCGAGTTGAACTAAATTGACGGTGAGATTTTGACAGATAAAGTATGAGATGACGTAAGAAGTGGCATTCTCTAAGGTAATTCCACCATCACATCGACGCTCACCTCGCACTCGAACCCGATTCAAAGTGTCAAATAAAAAGCATCTATTTTACGAGTGAAAATAAAAGAAATCATCAAAAAATTGAGTTAAAATAATATTTTTATGTCAGTGTTAATTTGTACAATAACTATAAAATTTGTGGTTAAAAACTTATTTTTGGGCGTTTGTGTAAAGTGAATACGATCGCGATGGCAAGAATAGAAGAGGCTCATGCTTTGAATAAACTAGAAAAGCGTCGACAATGTAACCAAATTCGAAGTTTATCTTTATTAACCGGAGATGACGACTATGTGAGCGTATAAAGATTTCCAAAGGAACTAATTGACTAACTAGATTATGTGAGTTACTGCCTCTGATAAAGCCCACAAAACGTCGAGGCAAAGGACTTTCAACTCTTGTAAAAGTAAGTGCTTCATTTTAGTAAGTATAAAGTTACTTTAAAAGTATTTACACAGTTTATAACTGATAGATTTGTAACCAAGCACCAACATAATTTATCGCTTGAAACTCATGAAAACACTTCATAATAAAGAGTATTCGCTTTAGGTTGTTTCTCTGCTAGCTATGTTTTCATGTTAGCCTAAGGACTTTAAATTAATATAGTTATAATATTGGTACTTGGTATAATTATTATGCATACATAACCCCCTATTTTGTTTTGACTAGATCTAGATTACTTACTTAATTTTTTATTGATTTATTGTTTCACAGATATTATGCACCTTGTCATTCTTGGCTAATGGAACTACCATAAGAAAATATAAGGACATATAAATCGCAACCATCAGCATCTCGTTGCATAAATGAAGTAGTGGAAACTCATAATAATCCGGCAATAGTAAAAAATATATAAGGTTCCCTCAAAATATACAAGAAAGACAAGTGTTAAAGGAAAGGTTAGTAGGTATATTATAATTAAAGTGACTCTTCTTTGATTTTTACTTTTTTGTGAGAATTGATAATGATAGTGGTTACTTTAAATTGCAGGTTCTACAAAAAGTTTGGGTTTCCAGCAGCTCTTGGATGTGTCGCTGGCACTCTGGTGGCATTGAAAAAACCAGTAGAGAATGAAGAACATTTCTACTGCCGCAAAGGTTACCATGCAAGAAATGTGCAATTGGTAAAATTGAATCAAACTAATCACCAATGGGCAAAATAATAAATTCAATAAAACCACTAGTATCCGTTTAAATGTTTTATTTATTATATTAACTTAAATTACTACACCCTATCTCTATTGTTAGCGTCTGCCAATGCTTGCAGCCCTTTCCCTACTGCAGCCACAGCTTCAGCCAAAATCCTGTCTCTCTCTGCATTCCTTTCATCCATGGCCCTTTCTCTTTCTGCACTCCTCCTTAGTTGTTGTATCTCCAGCTGCTGTTCTTCCACCCTCAAGAATCTCTCAGTAGAGGTCGAGAATTCCATTCGCCGTTGAGATGGTAGAGGAGCAGCAACTGAAGACATGTGACATGATGCTGAAAAAAGAACACCAATTACTAAGATGCGTAAATGGAAAATCTTAAATAGTAGCTGTTCATTGTCATTCATTTGAAAAATGATGTTTTAATAGTTATTTTTATTTTGTGGCATTTTTTTCTCACAAATAGAGAACCTCGTCACTTCTAATTTCTGAGAATTAAAATATTCATTAATTGCTTGATATTATATCGAATAATGACCATCATAGACAACTACCAATAGTAAAAAAACCTTATTACTTATAGTTTTCAAAACAAAAAAAATACCTTGAACTCCTCTTTTTATTAGAAAAAATTACCACTATTTGTTTTAAGTTGGCCAAAACTTATTTTTGTTGCTTATACTAAGTGGCATACGTTATCTTAGTTTTTAAACATTACTGCATAAAAGTTTTAAAACAGTAGTGTTCATAGTTGTTAAATAAATTAAAAAAATGTTAGTATGAAAAATGCAACTTCTTTAAAATCCTCCATACAAAACGCTGATTTCATAGGTGGGAACCTAATAGTCGTGAAAGTTGTTTAACATTATTGGTCGACGAATCACTGGAGAGGCTACTTGGGTGGCACCGCGGCGTGAAGGAGGTGTGGGTGTGTGTGAAAGTGTTATTGATGGAGGGGACATGCTAGGATGATATGTATGAGGATCTGGAGGAGGAGTGTGTTCTATCTGGATATTCTGAAACAGAAACAATCGTAAAAGGAAACCCACTTACCCATATAATAATTAAATATTGACAATTCCAAGGAAAGTTGCCGCAGTAAATAATATTAAAGCACTTAAAATTTCAAAAAGAAATTGAAAAAAAATCTTGGGTAATGTTATTAAATAGTAATCAACAAAAATAAGAAACTAAATTAGTTCAGCAAAACTAATAGCTCGGGTCAGAGTGTAGCGGATCTGTTCTCAAAATATGTTACATGATTTGAGTTATCACGGTAACGTGATAACTCAAATCCGTCTACCCAGACACATACCCGCAAAATACTTTAGCTTGTTCCAACAGTTGAGCTGGATGAGGAAGTACACAGTCTTCTTCTTGAAATTCCAGGATTTGATAGTCTGTAACTTAGAGTATCCTCAGTTGGTGCGGAACCCTGAAAAGTAAATTGGATATATAGCTAAGTACTACATTTAGATCTAATAGAATAGAATCTAGACACATCAGCGGATTTATAATAGTAGGTATGTACCTACCTAGTAGTTAGTAATTTATTATTAACTTATATAAATCACAATAGCTGGTGGTTCCTCTGTAGGTGCCAGACTCTGTTGTTGTGGCACATAAACCTATTACAAGTAAATTTGCTTTCAGGAATGCTAGGTGGTTCTAACTAACATGTACTTGTGAAAAAAGCGATGCTTACCTTGGTCCACTTTTTGTAATTTTTAACTGTGTTACACTATTTAGGCGCACAGCTAGTTCCTCCCACTGGCGTCGACTTCGCTCTCTGGCATTTTGAGTTCTCAAGAAACCCTTCGCTATGCCAGGGTTTCTTTCCATAAACTCTAACAGAGTTTCAACCTGAGCCGACGATGGACGAGAGGAAAGTGTCTCATTTAGACTGGAACATTATTGTTGGATTAGAAAACAAAATAAATACTATTTTAATTAATATCATTTTTAAACTTCACAACCACAACTATAAACTTACTTCATGATTATTTCAAATTATTTTCGGCACTGAACGATCAAAACAAACAACGCGCACTATCAAAACACTGACACTGACATATTGTTTTTTTTTTCGTAAGGGAAGCATACATATTCATGGCACAAATTTAGAGTTTTCTGTTTTTTTACATAATAGCTGCCTCAAATTCCATAAAATAAGAAATTTTAATTTAAACATCATATTGTCTAAGATTCTGTGCCCAAAACTCAACAATTGTGTCAAAAAACATGAATCGATAAAACTAGATTAACATTTTGTTGAGTGTGGTAATCACTAGTACAATATTGGTCGCTTGAGAGCTCACTTCACTTCGCAAGTGCCTAGGTGATGCTTACAGAATGCAAAATCAAGGTCATTTTGAACCTTATGCGAAGTGAGAGTGAATAGCGAGGTGAGATGCGAGTTGTTGTTTGAATTTTACAGAATCGACATACAGAATGCTTGGTTGTCGGCTTCGTGAAGGATTCGTTTACACCTTGAATGAGATCAGATTCATCATCATCATTTCAGCCGAAAGACGTCCACTGCTGGACATAGGCCTCCTCCAAGTGTCGCCACACTGGCCGGTCCCGTGCGACTCGCATCCAGCGGATCCCCGCAACCTTCACCCGGTCATCGGCCCACCTAGTGGGAGGCCTTCCAACGCAACGACTTCCGGTTCGCGGTCGCCACTCCAGAACTTATCGGCCCCATCGGCCATCCGTTCTGCGAGCAATGTGCCCTGCCCACTGCCACTTATGTTTGGCAAGGTTTTTCAGAGTAAAACCATGATATAAAAATATTTTTATCGACACCGTGTCCCAACACTGCCCCTCGACCTCTTAACTACGGGGCGCGTTCGCAAAATATTTTCATTCACTATTTCAAAATAAAAAAGTAATATTTTTTTCCATATTTTTACACTTTAGCCTGTCTACAAACACTTGTTCCGGAGCTAAAATTAAAAGTAAAAATATATTTTTTATCAAAGAGTCCGAAGTATCTTTATTTATACTTGATATTTTTTAGTTCATACATTGGAATTGGAACTACCTTTGATTTCTGTTAGCCTGGTACTTTTACACTATATTAATGAACTATTTATTTAGTCTGGTTTATGTTCGCCCTGGAATAGTCCAATCAATGGAAATAAAGCTAATTGCAAATGGCGTTGCATTGTTACGAGTATAATGATCGCGATGACTCCGTGTTTACTGGACCGATTACCATGGTTCTTGGTGACAATAAAGCCAATGTAACAAACAAAGTCACCGACTTCCAAAAGTAAAGTTATTTTTACCTTTTAGACTTTAGTGTTTCTTTTTGGAAGCCAGTATTTTTGTAATGTTTGTTAATGTACTTATTTAGAGTAGTTCTAATTATACTGAGAAAACTAGAAACTTGGCTCGTAATAGTGATCAATATTCAAACCTTCTATAATAGACCATACTGCAATGGGGTAGTATATCATCACCCATCATCATGATAATTGGGAAGCCTTTACCCAGGATAGACTTCTAGTCTAACCAGATGCAGCTGAATACCAGTATTACTAATATTATAAAATAGCTGTTGCCCGCGGCTTCACTCGCGTTTTGGTAGAAAATTATCCAACCGCGGACACGTTGTAAATGTAGCCTATGGTACTCAGGGATAATGTAGCTTCCTATTAGTGAAAGAATTTTCAAAATCGGTTCTGTAGATCCGGAGATTACCCCCTACAAGCTCACAAACTCACAAACTTTACTTCTTTATAATATTAGTATAGGCTAGCAGTGCCCAGCATGACTTGCAATGCCCCTTTTCCTACCGGATGGATAGATGATGGTTTGTTACTCTGTCACGCGAAAACTAAAGAAAGGATTTGGATGAAATTTGGCACATAGATTGTATAAAACTTGGATTAACAGGACTTTTATCCCGGTAGTATGATGCCGTGGGACAGTTCCGAACTTCACGCGGGCGAAGCCGCGGGCATAAGCTGGTATATTTAGAACTACTGCGTCTGACCTTCCTTGTTACAAGATACTTCTTGGTAACACGCAAATAGGGCAGTTATACGCTGATTATACAACTAACTACGTATCTTCCTTATAAACATAAACCTGTATAATTATAAGGAAAGTGTATATAAATATGTATAAACTGTAAAAGCGGCGTTTACCAGAGAAAGGACAAGTCACTCAAAGTGTATTAACCAACACCTGAGCCGGCCGGTGGCACCATGCTGACGGCAGTTAGACGGCCGTTAGTTGCTACAGTCAATTCGTGGTTAACTCTAGTTAACAAGGGTTTAGGTAAGGTGAGATTTGATTGTGTACGGTATGTGTTTCTGTGTTTGATAAGGACTTAAAACAAAGACGTATTGAATGCAAATTGATATTTATTTGTCTAATGATAAGTACTTAGGTTGTATTTTAAAAGCAATTGCAAATTGACTTAAATAAGTATTCTAGTTTACTGAAGTAAGCTTCTAATCAAATAATAATTTAGACTGCTAATTAACTTGTAATGAACTCTAGGAAAAGCAGTTTTAAGCCCGCCCTTCGACAGATTTTCTGGAGCAAATATAAGAAAAATCTATAAGTAAATTTAGTTACGTGGCGCATAAAAATAAATACAAGTTTTCCTTCAGGTTTGATAATTACGATTATAAGTACCTACTAACTAGGAATACATAATTATCTTTCTCAAATCAAATCAAATAATTTATTCGGGTAATAATAACACTATTCCACACTTGTGTTTAAACCGTTGATTAAATAAATGTCACCAAGTTTTTATGTAACCGACCCCCTGAAATGTAGCTACGCGGGTAAGATGGAAAAAGTTCAGCAAACGTTTTTGTTACGATATTTATTTAGACCATTAATTAAACATAAACGAAGTAACTATGTAAGTAGACAACCAGTCTTACCAAGGGGTATCGTATTACTATTAACCAACGACTCGGTTGTGGAGGTCAGGGGGCCTAAAATGGCCACTTTATCAGAATCATATTACGAATCACGTTAAAAATTTAAAACTCTTAAAATGGACTTTGTGTTTAAAGAATCGAAGAGAAGACCATTTTAATAATTTTAAATTTTTAACGTGATTCATATTATGATTCTGGTAAAGCTTCCATTTTAGATCCCCAGATAGGTAGGCGATTCATTTAGGTCCGTATTACAGAACGTTCCTCAAGCCCAGTTTGATCTTCAATCAGTTGATCACTGTTTAAGTATAGAATCAGTACTTGAGCATTGGTCTTATTCCAGAAAGGTAATCAATTTGAACTCAGCTGAATCGAGACTCAAATCGAGCCTCAAGCAGAGATGTGTATTGTCTATGCATCAGCATGTTTCCGTTTACGATTTATTCTATTTACCAATTTATAATTGGATCGTCACTGGATTAGAAGTATTAAAATATACCTTATGAGCTCAATTATTTAGGAAATCAGTGTAATTATTTCGGTCCCGAATAGTACAATCCCCCATTTATTGAAGTAAAGCGCTTTGAACTACAATAAAGTAATTTTGTAAGCAAATTGTCAAGCTTAAAAGACTTGTATCTATGGCCGTAAATAGGTATTAGCATACCTATTTACGGCCATAGATACAAGTCTTTAAAATGTCAGTCAATTTGTCAAATTGTTAAGTCAATTATGTGCAAACATCGACATTTTAAAAATGATGCTCTGTGATCGACATCAGTTTGTTGTTTTGCTGATTAATTTACTCTTATCATTTTATAAATGGCAGGACGAAAGAAAAATTTTAGTACATTAGAAAAAAACTTGCTAATAGAAATTTTATAGAATTCAAACATGATATTGAGAATAAAAAACTGATAGTGTCAGCACTGGGACAAACTCGACAATGCAGCTATACTTGAACAGCAAAAATTGACAATTGTAGTATTGGACATGACAATCTACCTATGCTCAAGCGTGGTCTCGACCACACTTGGGTGATTATAGATCAAATCACTGCTTAGGTTCGATTCGCGAACTGAGTAACGATCTAAAATAAAGCCAAACTCAGCTGAACTATGATCAATGAATCTATGCTTGAGGAACGTTCTGAAATTAAAACCAGACTTAAAACTAGTTTTAAACAGAGATCAATACTTGAGTTTCCTTCTGTAATACGGACCTTAGAATGCTAGTTTTCAGCTGCATCCGGTTAGACTGGATGCCGAATTGCCGTCCCCAAAACAGTTATGAAAAGGCTCGGCTGATGAACGACTGAACTATTACGAAACACTTGTATGCGGTTTACAATAAACTAAGCCAGCATTCTGGGCGCTTTTACTGTTGACAGCGATTTGAACGATTTTTTTGACGCCCTGTAACCCTTTTGATACTTGTACATATTTTTATTACTAATAAAGATTATAGATTTGTAGTTTGTAAATAATGTAATGAACCAGATCTTAAATACATTTACCCATAATTTTATTTATTTTTGATTTACATCAGGTAGATTACCCATAGATTTTGTTAGTATTCCTTAACCTATGTTAGTATAATTTACACACACACAACAAATAACAACACAATAAATATTATCAATACAACTTAATTTAAACAATTAATTGCGCCACCTCCTGGAGATACCTGGCAACAGTACATGCACTGCGCATAGGTGCCCCATTAGGTGGCCTTCAGTTTTACTAACAACAATGCTCAGAAGACTGCTGTCGCTACCCCGCATCCGACGCAGTAGTGACGCGGATCTTTTGCGTATGATCGCAAAGAAGTCATCTGTACGCGCTGCAGCGAACATCCCTGACGCGCTACAGAAACGAGGCAGCGACAGCAGTATCCTAAAAGCATTGTTGTATTGCACACGCAAGGCATTAAGGCCTGGTCAGACCAGATGCGTGGCGTGACGTACACGTGTACACGCGCGTGGTGACGCGCGTGAACCCCTGACAGACCGGGTTACGCATATGCGTACGCTTACGCTTACGCATACGTGGTACGCACGCAACGCACCGGTCCTTTGCGTACCCAGCAATTCTTGTGCACGATGTCTGAAGAAGATTGGGTAAATGGACCAAATAGTTCATCTGATGAAGAAGAAGCAATATTACTGTTATTGTGACAGAATATTCCTGGGTGTGCCAAAAAACAATGGGTTCAAGTTTTATATGACATATTTTTTACTCTTTGTTTATTGTGTTGTACAAACAATTAGTTTTTCTTTAAATTCATGATTCATCATTAAAACCGAAACAAAACATCACTTACTATCGGTAAAACTTGAAAACAAATACAACTGAATGCGTAAGTCACGCGCGTAGTCACGCGCAGCAAAGATACGTGCGTGTTCAAACTTGTTCGGTGTGACGTCCAATACGGAATGCCATTGACTACAACGTCATCACTGCACGCATCAATGTGACGTTGCTGTTCCGCTCTGCGTAGGTACGCAGCAAGTTTGACACATGGCAGCTGCAATGCGTAGCGTTACGCATGTAGTCTACGCACACGTGTATGTCACGCAAGTGGTGTGCCATGTCTCTATAAAGTTCCATATATTACAACGTCATGGTACGTGCACGTGCACGTGCACGTCTACGTGTACGGATCCGGTGTGTTTCGGCCTTTAAACGCTTTCTGCGTGTATCTGGTCCACAGACTGCAGGTATATAAAGCCTGGCAATATGCTCTAAACAGAGTTATCTTGACATTAATGTCACAGTTTGCAAATCTGCGGGCCAGCATGTTGCATCGTACGGCCAATGCCCTGCGCTCCCTCTCCATGTCACAGTTATCAGTGCCATCCTCTGAAACCCAATGACCAAGGTACTTAAACTGCTTTACTCTGTTTAGATTGGCACCACATAGTGAGACTGGTGGTACCACTTCATATGTCTTGTTCAGTGCCATAAAAACTAACAGCTCGCTCTTCTTGGCATTATACCTTAGTCCATGGGCCTCAGCATAGCACTCACATATATTAACTAGCTTCCTGAGAGCACTGATCGAAGGACTCAGCAGCACCATATCGTCAGCATAACTGATATTATTAAAAGACACACCATCTATCGAGCATCCGATGCCAGTGCTGCTGAGTTCCTCGATCAGCTTATTTATATAAATAACTTGGGCGATGTCAGGCCCCCCTGCCTCACCCCGCACTCCAACCTGTACACATCAGAGTATGCGCCTGCCCACCTCACAGCGTTTTGTTGGTTACCGTACCAGAACTTAAACATATGTATTATTTCAGGTGGCATTTTAGCTTCATTCGACAATTTCTTCCATAGGATGTCATATGAGACAAGGTCAAAAGCGCTGGATAAATCCAGGAAGCATGCATACACAGGCGTCCTCCTCTCAGTGTAATATCGCACTGTACTCTTTAGGGTCACAATTGCAGTCTCTGTTGATAACCCATTCCTAAAACCAAACTGTCTGTCATTAATTTCTAATTTACCTAAATACCGGTCCAGCAAACTATCCAAAATTTTAGCAGTAACGGTTGCTAAGGAAATCGGTCTGTAGTTACTTATTTCCGACATATTACCAGTCTTATTCTTAGGAACGGGCACCACAACCGTTTTCACCAAATCAGCCGGGAAATAAGAATGACTTACACATAGGTTGAACAGCAAGGCAAGAACCCTTGTGAGGTGAACAATGTGAGTGAATAATGTATTTAAAAAAAAAACTAAACAAAAAAAAAAACAAAAAAAAAAAATAGAAATATCGGGAGCTCAAAATAATAAACAATCACGGAAGATATCCCGTGAGTGACAGGACAGTATACGTTTTGAACTATTATGTGTAGCAGTTGCGGTTTATATTAATCAGTTGACGGCCTTGTTGGCTTGGTTACCAGAAAGCATAGATACGAGTAAGTTGAGATTCTATCAGCGAAAGCGGAAACCGAAGCTAAAATGGTCACCACGTATTTAGCACATCATTCTGATACCCCCCACTTAGAAATTTTCATCGATAATTTAAAAAAAAAACAGCTGTCGGAGTTGTATCTATGATCTACTGGGGTACTCGTTGGTGTTTAATGTAAACTAGCGACCCGCCCCAGCTTCGCACGGCTGCAATGTTTTACATATAAACCTTCCTCTTGAATCACTCTATCTCATATACATATATATTAAAATAAACCGCATCAAAATCCGTTGCGAAGTTTTAAAGATCTAAGCATACATAGGGACAGACAACGGGAAGCGATTTTGTTTTATACTATGTAGTGAAGTGAAAATAATGTCATTGTTTACAGATTATTTGTAGATCTTTGACAGTCGTTACAGGTAGTCAGTGGTCCGAAAGTCTGACAGCCAGTCTTACCAAGGGGTATCGTATTGCCCAGTTACTGAGTTGCGGAGGTCAGTTAGGCAGTGCAAAATACTGGTACTCAACTGCATCCGGTTAGACTGGAAGCCGACCCCGAGGCCAGGTATATGATGAATGCTAGTTCCTTTCTCTGCACAGAAGAGGCTTTTTGCACTGAACTGGGTTAGATTAACTTAGTAAGTACTTAATAATGACTTTAGGTTAAGTTATATTGGCAATTTGCCAGGATTAAAAGCTGTAACGTAGTGCCAAGCATAATCAGCCTATAATGTTCCCACAGCTGAGATAAAGACCTCCTCTCTAGAGGGAAAGAGGAAAGGGCCGTAGTTCATCGCGAGGGTCCAGTGCGGGTCGTGATAGCCTCGATGATAGGTCGGTCGGTGACAGATAGGTCTCGAGTTCGAAACCTAGACACGCAGCTCTGATTTTTCGGATTCATGTGCGTATTGTGTAATTATCACTTGCTTCGGTGAAGGCAAACATAGTGAGGAAACCAGCATGCCTGAGAGATATTTCTCGACGGCATGTAAAGCCAAGTTAGCGGCCCATGGGCGGCATAAAAACTCTGACACCAGGTTAGGCACTAACCACACAATTAACAAGAAGTGCGGGTTGGTAGAAGTCACATGTCTTCGATTTTTTGTTCTAGGACATGCCGGTTTCCTCACGATGTTTTCCTTCACAGTTTTGAAAGCAGTGGTGATGATATATAAACTACATATACATTTACTAAAACACGCAATCTTTTTAACTACTTTAAAGCGTATTCTACATGAACTGAAAGTCGAAAGAGTTTTTTTGTCACCTGTGTGTGTATCATCTAATTTGGCACGTTTGTATGCGTCGGCACGGTGTAAGGCAGGTATGTTAGTGGTGAGAGTAGCGAGTTTGATTTCCAGGTGTGTAGAAGACGAGTAAAGACGGAAGATTGGAGTGTCCTAATACAGGCATTTACATGCTTAAAAGGGCACTTCTATCACTAGCTATAGTATGTAGTATTTTTGATTTTAGCCATATTATTTACATAAATGGCATAAATGGTTGGGCAGCTCTCACAGTCGTAACTTTCGAGCTTCCAAGAATCTACTTCTCCAAATTCCTTCGCACCGCACCCGTTCTTACGCTATCTCTACTATTCAGCTCTGGAACGCGCTAAAGTTGAAAGCAAATTCACTTTTAAAAGAAAAGTTCGTAACCACTATTTAAGTCAGAAAAAATAACTCTCAATTCAAATTGAGAGTTATTTTTTCGAGTCACGGTAATTATTATTAGGTTTTTCGTTTTTTATTTTGGTATTTTTTAAAATATTTATTAGTTTATTTTATATGTATTATGGGAAATAAAGAAGGTATAACGCGCTTTTATGTATCAGAATTCAATTATTTTAAGTTTTTAGTTCTTTTTTAATAAACTGTGTTTATTGACAAGGAAATTTCACTATTATATGTAGAATAAAATACTATGTACATTAAATACATATTATATGTATTATTAAGTGTATTAGTATCAGTATAAGTACTAGTGTTTATATAAATTATTATTTTAGATATTTATTTTGTACCCTACCACAGCGTTTTCTTATTTGACCCAAAGGTTGACTGGTAGAAAATGCCTAATGGCATTAAGTCCGCCTATGTACCACTATTGTACATGAAGTTTAAATAAATAAATGGAGTGCTGCGTTCAGAGAAATAAATTTTACATTGAAATAAAGGAACAGTAACTGAAAAAAAAGACCGGAGAAAAATTCCGGTGGAATATGATTCAAAATAAGGAGCTGAATGCACCCTGTCAGTTTGTGGAGGGCTGTCCCTCACACCCTGTATTGTTACCCGGGAAATGATGTCACTGTGGCAGCTCCCTTTGATGTCAATACCTAAATACAGATGTGGCTTTAACTACAACATATCACATAGAGCAATAGAGATAACATTACTGCTATGATGCTGTGCTATAACATCAAGATCAAGCCCATTAGTACACCCACCTTTTGCCAGTTATGTTTTAGTCCCATGTGATAGGGGGCGAGCCTATTGCCATCAATCGGGCACAAATCCAGGCTCCGTGGCTGCTACTGAGAAACTAATGAAAAAACTCAATAACACTTTGCCCGACCCGGGAATCGAACCCAGGACCTCATGCTCAGTAGCCGCGCTGGCGACCATTAAACCAGCGAGGCAGTTTAATCTGATGTCAAATCTTTTAACTTAATATACGATAACACGCCTGTAATCCATTCAGGGTTAGGCTGAAGTGTTTCACATAAAGGATGTAACAAGACCCTTAACGAAGCCGAAAGCCACTTGTTCTCCCCGTCATTGCGATAATTTTTTTGTTCTAGACCATACCTGGGAACCTTCTAGTTACGGAGATATAGGGGGTCAAAGTTCCAACTTTTTCACAAGTTTTTTCTTAAATAAGTACATGTTTTTAATGTAAGATTTTACGTTAAACACCTCCACGACCCCCGTACTATTCAATCCATCCATCAGCACAATGTTTTGAGTGCGTTACATTGAGTCCTACCGTAAAACGTGATTTTTCGCCCCAAAAAAAAAAGTCGTTTCCCAGCAATAATTATTGCGTAAAGTTACTTAGTTTGATGTACATAATGCTTGGTTGACGGCTCCGTGAAGGCTCTTGTTACACCCTTTTGTTTTTCGGATGGAAAATCATCAAATAACCCCTCCCGCTCTGGACTGAGCAGGAGGGAGTGTCAGACTTTTACTGACTAAAACCCATCCATGTTCCTTCCTTTGCCCTTTGTGTTCCAGGGCCGCGGTATCTCTTTCGAACAGTCCCGCAACCCTGGAAGGGTCTTGTTACACCCTGTATCTGTAGTCACAAACATTTCGCTTTTTAAGTCCCATTCAATCAAAATCTGCTTATCTCTCTCTCCAAACTGAAGTGTGTTGCAAGATAGAGGATGCACAGCATATGTTGGTGGAATGTGCCCGATATACTAATAAGAGAAACGCAGTTATCAACGCGATGAAATTGTCAGTAATGGATGTGTTCCATGGTATTGTAACTAAGCCAACCACTGAAGCAGCAAAAATATTATATTATTTTTTATTAGATAAGAAATTAGATTAAGTTCATTCATTTGTGTTATTTTGATAAGCTAAATTAATTGAGGAAGTGAGTTAATATTGTTAAAGTACAATGGGATTGACATCGTCGCATTTGTGAACAAAAATCCCGATAAAAAAAAAACAAAATCGAAACATTTATTTCTATTAAACCATATAAGGGGTTGCTGAGTTACAAGTTGAAGCTACAGGCGCATCGTATCATTATAATACCAGTATTTTACATGGAGCGACTGCCTATCTGACGTCCACATCCCAGTTAGTACTAGGTAATACGATACCCCTTGGTAAGACTGTTTGTCAAACTTTCGGGCCACTGACTACCTGTAACGACTGTCAAAGATCTACAAATGACAGCCGGGACCAACGGCTTAACGTGCTTTCGGCTAAACGCGGTATGTAATGTGTACCCATTCACAGACCAGGCAAGCGTAGCTTTATCTTCGAACTACCCTGCGGCTGTTATTTAGCCACAGGCCAAGATTATACCCTAGATGTAGATCCTGTTGTAAAATTATGCTTTTCGAAATAAGGAAGTCATTCCGCCATCTCCCGTCTTCCATCGGGAGTCCAGACGTACCGCAGGCCACCCATACCTTGTCGATGTTCCACACATTCGCACGAAGCGCTTTGCTACATCGTTTCTTATGCGCACAGCCTAGGAGCGGAATTCTCTGTCTGCGTCGGTGTTCCCAAGTTCATATGACCCCAATCTATTTAATTCGCAAGCTATTATGCTTCTTTTGGGTTGGCTCATTCCATCTTCGACCTCCTCTCTGTCCTCAGGACTAGATTGAGGTCAAAAGTAAGCCCATTAAAAAATCTGGTCAAGTGCGAGTTGGAGTCGCGCATGAAGGGTTCCGTAGCATCGTATTAAGGGAACACCCTTTAATTTTTAATTTATTTTTAATATTTTTTATTATAGCGGTAACAGAAATACACATTCTATGAAAATTTCAACTGTCTAGCTATTACGGCTCATGAGATACAGCCTGCTGACAGACGGACGGACAGCGGAGCTGTACGGAAAAAAGTGGGTTATGTCGAAAACTACAAAACAAGCCATAATTATTATGACTTCTCATGTTTAATCTAGATTCATATTTACGTAGATTTCTAGCAATCTAACGAAAACCCAACTCTCATTCAAATCTTGAGTAAATAACTTCAGCAACCCGATGCGTTTCGTTTACATTCACTCTCATACAGTCATTCATTCATATCAGGCCATTGTGGTATTGAATGGGAGCCGGCTATCAAATTGTACGGCAACTCGTGCATTCTCAATAATGGGGGATCATGAGCGGTAATACTGGATATGTGGCGGGGGAGGTTGGGAATTGGGGGATTTTGAGAGTGGCGGGGATTGGTGGTGAACAAAACTTTGGTATCTTTAGTTTTTAGGCCATATTGCTTATAGTGAGTTTCGTAATCTTTTAGTTAATGTCTAATCTGTTTAAATAATTACTACATTCAAATAATAAATGAACATTTGTCATTAGTCTAGTACTGCCATTAGCTAACAGATGGCGTTGTGCCGCGATGTCACTTTTGTAGATCGCGATGTTAAGATTTTCCTGAAAAGCATGACCTCCGCTGTACATTATGTAATAAATCGTCTTATTCTGGACAACCTTTTTTTATTTCTAAGCGAGATATTTTTGGGACGTTGTACAGTGGAGTTTAATAACATTTTTTAACCGACTTCATAAAGGAGGAGGTTCTCAATTCGTCGGAATCTTTTTAATTTTTATGTATGTTCCCCGATTACTCGAAGATGGCTGGACCGACTTGGATTTTTTTTTTTAGTTTGGAAGGGTATACTTCCCAGGTTCCAGGTCCCAGGATCTGATAATGGGATCTTGGAGAAATAGAGAGGACTCTTCAAATTTGATAGGCACACGGTACTTTCTCGGAGTGGTCCCATTTCAATTTGGTGAAGATCTGATGAAGAACTTCGGAGATAGGCAACGGAACTCCTCAATAAATGATAGCAAATGGACTGGGATAGCTGAAATCTCATGTTTGTCTATTGTTTACACCAGTTCATAACATAACATCACGCCGGCACGCTGTGAAGGGGTAAGCACATGTGAACCACTAAAAAGTGAAAAATAAAAAACTTTTTTGCAAAAAATTAAACCGACTATAAAAACACAAAAAGTAAAAAATAACTGTAGCTTCAGAAGTCGGTGACAAAAAAAAAAAACAAACTAGCGAAAGTCACCGACTTCTGAAGCTAAAGTTATTTTTTACTTTTTTGTGTTTTTGAAGTAGGTTTAATTTTTTGTTAAATCAAGCTAAACAGTCAAGTTTCCAAGATGCAAGCCCGTCTAATATGTGGACAGTAATTTTACTGTTAAACTTCATCATTATTTCTTTGCTTTTTCCAAGTATGTTAGGGTCGGCTTCCAGTCTAACCAGATGCAGCTGAATACCAGTATTTTACATGGAGCGGCTGCCTAACAGACCTCAAAAAAATGTTTCACTGTAAAACTTAGCGTAATAAGCCCATAACGTCCCCACTGCTGGGAATTCCGGGAAGACATCAGATGTACCTACCTACTAAACACTAACACAATGACTGTAAATTTGACTTACAACATGAATCCGACAGGTCTGGTTATATTTACTGTGGTATATATTAAACTGAAAAAACTTTCTCCATGTGAACAACAGAAAAAAAATGTTGTTTATTAGCTGTCCCATACAAAATTGTCACACACCATTCTGATTCAAGCTGTATGTATAACTGGCGGTGGCGACCTCTCGCGTCCGGCCTTGGTTCAATCCGTGGGGGCCACGTGGTGGCCCCGGCCACCGTAGGCGCGGGCCTGTGGACGGTGAGCTATGGGCTAGCTCGCCGTCCGTCCGTCTTATGACGACAGGCCGTGTCGAGCGCGCGTTCGTGTTCCACGAGCGCCTCAAAGAGATGTCAGCAAACGGGAAGGGATCCGAAAGGACCGATGCCTGCCAGAGTTGCAGGGCTGTTCGAAAGAGATACCGCGGCCCTGAAACACAAAGGGCAAAAGAAGGAACATGGATGAGTTTTAGTCAGTACAAGTCTGACACTCCCTGCCGCTTCGCCCAGAGTGGGATTTGATGATTAGATGACCCGTAAAAAAAAAAAAAAAAAAAACATTCTTTATTTGCCAAATCAAAACAACAACCTTGCACAGTTCAGTAAGTTACAAATAAGCAGTAGGTGGAGTTACAATTTCTGTTTGTGTTACGTGTCGGTACTTACTATGGTTGTTAACACAGAACTGATTCACTCTGCTCCCCGTACTAGTATATACTGTAGCATAAAAAGTTTTAAGAAATAAAAACAAAATGCAAAATAACTTAAACTAGGGGTAGGCAGAACATAGAATAGTGAACTTTTGTTAAATAGCAGGTACATGTAAAAGTTTACATAGTATACGCAAAATATTTAGATGCTTAGTTTGTTTACATTGTCTTTGGTTATATGTATTTTATAATGTTTGCCTGTTAAAAACCAGAGACAAAGTATATATTTACAGTTAAAATTAATTAAAATAAAAGTAGGTCATGATTATTAGTGATTATCTAGTGTAAAAAGTATAATTATGTTATACGTAAAGTGACTTTGTAAATGTATGTATGTGTATATGTAGGTATGTGTATTGTGTATGATGCAATTTTTGGTGATTTATTTCACTAACTAGTTATTTTAAGTATTTTTTCAGTATCATCATAGTTTAGAAAAAAAAAATACTGTATGTATAACTAGCTTACGGCGGCGGCTACGCCCGCGTGGAGGTCGAAAACTGTCCCAAAGGATCATATTACCAAGATAAAAAGTATCCTACTCTACATTCTTTATCGTGTGGCTAGTGCCTAACCTGGAGTCAGAATTGTTATGCCACCCATGGGCCTTGCGACTTGGCTTTACATGCCGTCAAGAAATATTTCTAAGTATGTTAGAATTTCATCCAAATCCGATTGATAAGGTATCGCGTGAAAGAGTACCTAACTAACATAGGATCCAGTACCTTATTTTCACTTCGTTTGATCCCAAGGGAAATTCTGGGAACAGGTGTGGTGGGTAATCCTATTAACACCTAATAAAAAATACTTTTGCATTGATCTCCTGATTTTTCCTTTATTTAGGTACCCATGATGGCATGGTAATCGTGTATCTCTAAACCAAATTCTTCCACACAATATCACCTAATCCCAGACATTTACAACATCCTCTTACGTTCTGACTTTGCCTGCGACAGGTACATACAAATCCAGTGTTATTGCGCACCGAGTGGCAAGTAGCTGTGGCACTGAGTACAGGCGCGGGATTGAGCGGAGTGCATGATACCGCCTTGAAATATAAAACTTTGGATGTATTTGCTGCATTTATCTGCTAGCTGGTTTCTGATTCAAATATTTTAAGTAGGTTATTGATGGATGGAAGGTGGGAAGGAAGTAGTAGCAGTACTTTCATACAAGTCTGTAGGGCCAGACTCAAACGAAGCCAGAGACTAGACTAAGGAGAGGAGAAGTGTTGTAAACCACCAATAAAATTTCGTAATTTACACTTTTCGTCTCCGTTTAGCTCAAACTCCCATGAGACATTAAGAAGGAGCAATGGAAAGGACTGACAGATTGACTCGCTTATTATAAAGGCTTTTAACTTACGCAGAAGGATTTTTTTCGATGTCTCATTGGTTCTAAATTAGTTAGCTTGGCTATGAAAGAAATTGGTTTAAATTATCTGAAACTTGGTTTTTTAGCACCTCTTCTTACTGTAGAATGGATTCTATCATTGTTACAGTTCTCTTCATCTGCTACTACGACAAACTTAGCAGGTGAAATCTCTAGTTTTATTTGCAAACGTTGATGATTGGCTGGATTTCTGATTTTGCCATAGACTAATATAGCTAATTACACACTTACGTAAAGTACATCTCCTTATATGGATGTTAAGTAGGTAGTCTAGACAAGTTCATCGCTTTCAAAGCATTTCCTATTTCTTCAACTATTTTCTCAGTATACATTCATAAGATAGCAGATACATAAGATATCCAATCAAACTCAAACTCAAAGCATTTATTTCAATTAGACCTTAGCAGGCACTTTTGAATGTCAGAAAAACAAAGGCGAAGCTACAGTCACAGACACAAGGCATAATAACTTGTGAAAGTACTTTAGTTGCCCATTCCAAAGCGTAGATCTCTATGGAGAAGAATGGGCAAGCTTTAGTGGAAACGGTGGAGCAGAGAGAGAGTTATTTACGCTTTTCGTCTTCTTTAGCCTTTGTGGAAACGTAGAGCTCGTCATAGTTTGGGCCAGCCTCCGCAATCGACCTGCCAGGGTTGCGGGACTGTTCGAAAGAGATACGCGGCCCTGGAACACAAAGGGCAAAGGAAGGAACATAGATGGGTTTTAGTCAGTAAAAGTCTGGCACTCCCTCCTGCTCAGCCCAGAGCGGGAGGGGTTATTTGATCATTCCCATGCGGAAAAAAAAAAGCCTCCGCAATCGGCAGCCAAGCGCACAACGGAGACGAAAAGGGACGAGAGAATACGGTGAGCGGTAAACTGTGAGCGGTGCACGATTTGGAGTGAGCTATGTGCTGCGTTTGGTGAGCTGTGCACATATACTCTCCTCTCGTTGCACATCTCCGCGCATCTCCGCTTAGGTGAGGTCCGGGCCTAAAAACCTGGCGTGCCATTAACCTGTTTCTCTTCGGAATTCAAAAGTTTCTGAACAGTCTGCTTGCTGCGTGGACTTAACCTTGTCGTCATAATGCCCCGTTTTTTTTTTGACCGCAAATCGTGTCGTGACCCCTCCCCCTCTGGGCGGAGCGGAAGGAAGTGTCGGACTTGTACTGACTAAAACCCATCCATGTTCCTTCTTTTGCCCTTTGTGTACCAGGGCCGAGGTATCTCTTTCGAACAGTCCCGAAACGCTGGCAGGGTCATATTGACCCTTACAGAATTAACTACAAAGAAGTCGGTGATACGCCTGATGCTAAGTAGTCAGCAACGACCGCCATGCTAGAAGCATTGCAAGAACGTTGCCATCCCAAAGACAAAGATGAAATGTCTCAAATCGCTGCTCGACTTCAGAAATAGCAACCTTGAATGAATTAAACGAATTCAATGCTTAAAAGAGAGCCGCTGAAGAGCAGCGATGGCCCAGTGGTGGCGGCCCCGACTTACGGAAGTCGTGGTTCGAACCCAAGCAGGCGCATTACTTTGTGTAATTTATTTCATCACCACTGCTCTTAAAATGGTGAAGCAAATCATCATGAGGATCCTAGAACCAAAAAAATCGAAGACATGTGACATCTACCATCCCGCACTGGGCCCATTTCCTCACATAGAGAGGAGGTCGTGTGTCCCAGCAGTGGGAACATTATAGACTGATTATACAATTGCTGTGTTGGTTTTTTAATGAGAAAGCGCCAGGGTAGCCTGCGTCATTACAATTTTCTTAAGTTTTTTGCAATTTGCAGGTCAGTGTCAGGTTGTATGTTGATTAAAATAAGATTCGCGACCGTAACACGTATGTATTTACAGAATTATGATCATTAAAATCATCATTACAACCCTCTAAGTTCATTTAATTCCATTGAATGAGTTTTTCATCAAATAGCCATTCAATGGGATTGAATGAAGGTGGTATTTACAATCCCCAGTTCTTTTCCTGTAGGCCATATTTCTGAGAAATTACTAAAGGAGAAACTAATGATACTTTTTCCGATCTGGGTTCCATTCCCAGAACCCCAGGTCTCGCATTATACCAACGGCAGTCAGTAGAGAAGGACTAAAACCATACTTATTTTTGCCACCAAGCAGCGTTACTGTCATCCATCATTCCGGTAGCAGTGATAAGCCTAGTGTTATGACCGTCGGACTACCAAGTTATAGGTCTCTAGTTCGAACCCACGATACACCTCTGAATTTCTGATTAATGAGCCTATTGTGTAATTATCACATGCTTTGGTGAAGGAAAACATCGTTAGGAAACCAAACCAGCATGCCTAAGAGATATTTCTCGACGGCCAAATCAGAGGCCCATGGGCGGCATAAAAACTCGGACACCAGGTTAGGCACGAACCAAACGATAAAGAAAGAGATCACTCCTGTCTTATTGCAGAATCAGGAGTGGTGATAAAGCACATGTAAAAATAAAGTATCTAGTAATTTAAAAATGTCTGGTAACATCATCTCTGTAGATATATCCCAAGCAGTAATAATTTGGGATTAAAATATGCATTTCTAGATTTAATGTTTCTTTTCAATCCTAGTGCTTAAGAGTGGCCACAGACTTGTATTAGTGCTAGCTCGCCTTCTTCACGCTTGTTCGCGCTTTGAGGGTCGGTAGATAGGTTGGTATTGTGCTTTGAGGTACGATGACGGGTTTTGGTTGAAGATGGGAATGTTAAGACTTTCAAATTGGTCTAGTGATCGCTTTCGCGACTACTGAGCATGCGTTCCCAGTATCGATACCTAGTTCAGGCAAAGTAGTATTGAGTTTTTCCAACAAGGATCTTTCAGTAGCAGCTACGGATTTTGGAACCTGCCCAGTAGACGGCAATAGGCTCATAAAACTTATTAGAAACAAAACTGGTGATAAGTGGGTACACCTCCGCCTAACCCTTCGTGGATTTCAGGCGTGAAGTTATGATATATTCTTCTTCACCATAAAATGATAAAATTGTCTTTACCGTCAGCCAGTGACATCCAAGACATAGGTGTACAAGGATCTGTTGGTATGCGGCCAGAATCGAAACAGTTGCCTCCTGAATACTATATAATTTACTTAATGTAGGTATTTGGATAATCATCTGCCAAACTTTTAAAATAACGCCATCTGTGATTGTTTTCCAGAACTTTCTCCAAAGTTAGCTAGCCAATTTATGTGTATCCATTATTTTGCTATTGCCTCATAGATGACGCTTTCGTTGTTGTTTTGGTATTCTCCCATAGATGGCGTAACATTTGTATAAATCATTTGCAATTTCCTATGAAATCTGGGAAAGATCAACAGAATTGACTCAGATCCACCCTGGCTTTGCTGCCCTCCCCAATGATATGTGTTAATGTGTGCTTATCTATATCACAATGTTTTCAACATGATCTGCTTTATAACCCAAGTATCCTACCCTAGTAAGTTTTATCTTCGACAAAATACAGGAATTCCAACATTTCCAATCTCTCACACAATCTCGTCACAATGGTATGAATTTTAGTGCTATGGTTTGAGACAACTCTCTGTTGGATTTAAGCCTATTTTGACCAGAGCCCCTTCTTATTGATAGGAGTTAACCAGACTTGTTAGACTATAAAAGTCCGAAGAAACAAGACATTTCTTAAAACAAGTAATTTCGACAGGTTTAAAAAAAATACGATTTGTTTCAAACATTTATTAAACATTAAAATGCAAATTAAATGCCCTCGATTAATAAATTAAATTTATAAATGCATTTTTTCGCTTAAAATTAAATAATTATAATAGTTTAAAGTAAAAGCACCAAGTTTTCTCACGAAAATTAATGAAAAAGTTAACACATTCACTGCTTAAGATGAACATCAGCGCCTCTAGTGACTAGTTATGGAACTAGATACATTTTCAGTCATCTTGAATTATTTGACAGCTGTCAAAATTGTTACAGCAGTGAATTTATTAACACAAAGATCTCTCAAGTTGTTTTAAAACAACTAGAAGATGTTTGAAAACATTATTTTCTTACAATCGAGTATTAAAAGCCTTTACTTAAAATACTGTTTAAAAAAAAATACTATTGAGAGAACAACAAAAAGAAACAAACAAAAATCTCGAAAAATCTAATCTGACGTTTTTCAACCAAGAGTAAAAATAACATTTTGAAATTTACTAACAAAATATAAATTCTTACTGGCAATCATGAAACAGATAAAAAATAATAATATCCCTATTTTTTTCCTAGTGTACTGCTACTTTTAACGAATCATTTCTTTTAATAACAGTTATTCAGTACGTTATAGTTGAATCTGTAACCTTCTTCAGGAATACCGTCTGTTATTAAATTGTCAGTACGGGAGATTACGTACATGGGTCCCGGTGTCGTTGCTGTAAAAGAAAAGACAAAATTAGTATCATCATCATAATATTATAACAGTTCACTCATCAGTCCATAACAGTCCATTGCTGGATATAAAAGTATCCACTTATGCCATTTAAACCGCGATTTTAGGTATGAAACGGAACTGTAAAGACTATTAAAGATCTATGAATAACTGCCGGGCCCAACGGCTTATCGTACTGTCGGAGGCACGGAGAAACTTACACCGGTATTCTTAGTCGTGGATTGAACTTAAGTCGGACTTGACACGCCTACATTCCAGCTACAGCTTGTTTATAATTTGACATAAACGCCCGTATAAACCCGATTTAAACGGCGTTTATGTCCAATTATAAACAAACTGTAGCTGTCAATATGTCTAATGGGGTGGAATGCAGGCGTGTCAAGTCCGACTTAAGTTCAATCCACGACTAAGAATACCGGTGTTAGTGTAACAAGATGTAACATCGTAAGACCTCTCTTGTGGTCTCTCGTACCATGAAACTGAACAACTTTAGTTTTACGGGTTCTTGATAGTCCCAAATAAAAGGATTTTCTGTAGGAACTGACGCGATCAGCTGATCAACATGTACTGTGTATGTATTAGACTCACACAGAACAATACAAAAAATGGTTGAGAAAACATTAAAACAAAATTATATAAAAAGAAAACATTGGTAAAAGAAAAAACAAGTGAAATAGGTCCTGTGCGAGGCCAAAAGGCTCCTATCTCAGCATGGAGCTGTAACTTTTAAAAAAAAAGTCACAGCGCTGGTATTCTAATAGGGCCCAAAGTGAAGAAGTAGGTATGATTTTCCAAAATTTGCAGAACAAAAGTGGTTTAGTTTCATGGTCTGAGACACGGGAGGTCTTGCATTTATTATGTTACCCTGTTATTGATGCCGGATGGTCATCCAACCACTGACGACAAGTGATGCTTAACCTTGAAGACCCCGTGCGGCCAGTTTGAGAGTTGGGTTGTAAGCAGTAATACATAAACATGTGTAAGTGTAAACCGTAAAAGTTTAAAACAGTGTTTGTAGGCAGTAATCTTCGAAAAGACTCATTCAATTAAAAAAAAAAAATCACTGATGTAAAGCTACACTTTTTTTTATTAATGAATGCAATAGGGCAAGTTTCTTCGACGCGAATGAAACCGCGAGCAGAAGCTACTCCACAACAACCTCGCCAAAGATTTTTGAAATACTCACAAGCAATAATCTGATTCGCAGCACTTCCCCCACAGAACTTGGATCCCCTCAACCCGTCAGCGGTCTCCGCTTCAGGGATGAATAAGTAGTCCTGAGACTGTTCAGCTCCTCGGGTGACCGGGTTCACTGTGCAGTCCGTGTCAACGTATAGGTTATCTTCACTGCGGTAGGCTAGGTTGAAACTCGCTGCGGTGAGCCTGGGAAAGGAAATGATTTACTTTTAGTCTTATAAAAGGTAGTTTCACAGCTAAAAACATAATAAAAATTGGCCGTCGCGGGACGCCCATAGATGTTCATAATTAATTAAAAAAACTTTAACGAAATATGGAGTAAAATAAAGAATGCAGAATAAATGTTACATATTTTTTTCTTTTATCGATATTTAACAATCAAATTTACATACGACATAACTACATCACTAATTGAGTAGCGTGGAACTTCGAAAACGGAATATCAACAATCGTTCCAAAACAAACTTTATTTTAATGGGAATGGGTTGATTTTACGTGGCATAGAGGCATCGCGTCTGTCAGCGTCATGCCATCTTCCGTCACGGCATACTACTAGTCAGTTTTACTGCCTAGGCGCGCATATCGATGTTTCACATCAAAAATTTTGATATACTATGACACTGAAGATAAAGAGCTGATGGACGTTCTTTTTCTAAGTTGTTTTATTGGAACCTCAGGCCAACAAAAAAAGGAAGACAGCGCTCCGCAAACATTAAAAGTGAAGCCACCAAAACCGTGTTCCTGCAAGTAAATACACACGCTCACGCACACACCTACACTAAAACCATGCTCATCGCTCTTAGTACACCACGAGTCGTCGTCTAGATAACATTCATAAAAAAAATAGAATTATGCCTTCGTGTGTAGTTTCAAGTTTCAAGTTTTCACAACTTGCAAAAACAATAGCAAATTGCATAAATAGTCTCACGGAATCACTTTTTACTTGAACTCGTTTATTTAATTGAATAACTATGAATTTTGTAACTTGGAACACAAAACCTCTACGAACGAAAGCAATTACATAAAGTGCCAGGTTCCATGATTTCAAATTTCCCCATTCGATTAAACATAATTATGATTTCTTACTTCGAGTATATCTTCGATATTCCTGTTTCATTTTTTTATAAATTTATGATATCCGATAGTCGTAAATAAAACTCAATTGCTTTTCTTCTATAAATAAAGAAACAACATTCAAATATTTTAATCTCCCGAACGTCGTCTCCTCAGGTATTTTATTTAATATTCTAGGTTTTTCATAACTTCTCACCATGACTGTGTGCCACTGTAATGAGCGCGGATACATAAAATTACCTAATTTAAAGAAATGATATGGTATGGAAATAGTAAGTACTATATCTTTACATGTATTTAATATTTTGGATTTTCAATTTATACTGAATCAAAAAGTAAATGCATAGTAGCTTTAGGAAATTGTTGGAATGATCCCGAATGGCTGCCTCACCTCACACTAGCGCACTGTCACCCATATTCACACACATCACACAATTACGCGCATTTTTGCCCTTTTTTCTGTTTAACACTCGTTCATTTTAAAGTTTGCTTTTTGTTTAATTTAAAAATAAACTTATTTGTTATTTATTTATTTATTTAACACTTCAAGCACAAAGTACAGACGCTTACTTAATGCCATAGGCATTTTCTACCAGTCAACCTTTGGGTGATGCAGAGACAAACATTGGTAGGTGTACCTATGAATAAATTACAAGGATATATAAAATATATCAAAATACTATACATATATGTGTATAAAAAAATACATACATGTGTAAATAGACATTTACACAAATAAACTAAAATAAAAAGACAAACAATGGAGAAAACATTAACGTTGTGACGAAACTGCCAGCTTTTTCCGAATGTACTCACGAACTTTAATTTTAAAAGATAGACGATTGGTTGCCATCCTGATTTCCTGGGGAAGCGCATTCCACAGAGAAATAGACTGCAAGCCAGACCAGCAAATCTTGCTTGAAAGATGATCTCATTTAAGTAAATGCACTTTGTACTTTTTTTTTTAAATTTCGTGATTAATAAAAAAAATTGTTTCAGAAGTCCTTAAAAATTTCGGTTCTATAACATACACAACAATATCTTACTCGTACAATATTATCTTACCTATACAATATTATTTCCCAAATGATAGGGAAAAACTTTAACAAATAGCAACACTTCGTCACACACATAGATAAAAAGGTTCTTCAAAAGGGCTTCACTTTTAATGTTTGCGGCTCCCTTTTTTTGTTGGACTGAGATTGGAACAAAGAATGAAACAAAAATTCGAGTGAATATGCACTCAGGTAGAAGGAAAAGACACAAAAAAAGAAAACAAAGCAGTTAGCTAACTTTTAGGTACTTACTTGATACCACAAACATCAGGGCTCTTCTTGAAGCACGTGGCATATTTCAGGTTAGCTATATACGGGCCTGATCCTCTATTGTAGTTGAACGATTCGAAGGAACCACTGCGGTCAGGGAAGTATTGGAGACAACCGGGTGGTGCTGAAGGGAATACAATATATGAATAGTTTAGTCTGTTAGAACTAGTGATGATGATCTGCCTAGTCTTTTCCCGACTATGTTAGGGTCGGCTTCCAGTCTAACCAGATGCAGTTGAATAACAATCCTACTATATTATTATAAATTTTAATGCGAAAGTTTGTGAGGATAGATGGATGAATCTTTCGCGCAAAAACTACCGAACGGATTTGTATAAATTTGGAACTTAAATAGTTTAATTTAACACATAGAATACTTTTTATCCCAGTTGTAGGTTCCCGTGGGACAGTTACCGAAACCACGGACATAAGCTAGTATTTTACATAAAGCGACTATCTGACCTCCAGTTGGAGACAGCAGCTCGATATACAATACAACAGGGCACTTAGGCAAACTCTGTCATTGCTATTGGTACAATTCCGAAGACGAATGCAATTACAAAAGTCAGCAGCAATGCTTCTCAATCGTCACGATAGCCAGACTGATTTCTACGTAAGTAAATATATGAAAACGCTCCTACAGATGACGCCACATAGCCGCTTTTTTTTAGGAGATGGCATCTCGCAGTTCAGCCTCTGAGGCTGGCTACTGCTTAACCGGTCTATCCCTGTGGATGTGGATGCCTAGAATTTAAGGCCTCCAGCCAGGGGCAAAATTAACTTATAAGCTAAGTGACCACTAGCTAAGGGCACCCCCTGTGGGGTACGAGCCTCGGCTTAGGGCGTCGCTGGGGACAGGCTGGATCTGATTTAGGGGCTGTTTTATTGCTACTGGCTCAGCATCGCGGGCTGGCTCATGCAAGGGTCGAGGGGTTTGAAACGGGACGTCGCGACGGACCACGGTGGCAGGGTCGGAATGACATTGCCGCTTGCACAGATTACCTCCTTTATATACAACATAGAAGGCAAATTGTGCGTTCCGCACATCCGTGAGTTAGCACAAATATAACTCGCACAATATGCTCGTATTTATTATCTTCAGTGGCCTCTTGTTGCCGTTTTCATAGAGTGAGATAGAAACCGGTTATGTCATTGCGGTTTGGCAACTTTGCCGCTGCGGTTTGGTTAAAATTTTGTTCTACAATAATAATTACACAGACAGAAGCAGTCAGCTACAAAAATACATACAAAACCACAGCACACTATGAAAGGTCACGTTGAAAGTATTAAACAAAGGTTACTTACCTATGAGGTACTCATCCCTGTCGGCTGAGGAAGAGAACGGTGTCGATGGCAGAGAGACCGTGAGAGCTTCGAGAAAACCGTCACGGAATTTACTGAGGACAAAAAATACAAAGTAAGTAAGCGACAAGCTTAAACCAGATCAGATAGGTCTTTGACTTAAGAATAATGCTCCCACACAGTTATACAGGACTCCTTTCTGCTAAAAGAAGTAGGCTGCAATCCACCAACGTAGGTAACCAGTATGATCGTAGCAACAGGTTGGCACGTTTGGGCCATTTGAACAAGCACCTCATTCATACGTAGTTTCGGGGGATTTACATATCGATGGTGGAACACTGAAATGCCGTAAGGAAAATTAGTGCGCTATTGGATTTGCAACGTTCGACTAAGCGCCGAAACTTGACAATATCCCTCACGTTAGTTCAGTACCTACTTCATATTTCCAAATACTGATAGATCACGGTAACTTACCCAAGAGTATTGAAGCACTCCAACTGCGTGACCTTAATCTTCCACGTCGCCTGGGGCAGATTCGGTTGCGAGCTGCGGTCAGCGATCTTGAAGTTGATGCGAATGGAGCGGCTGTTCGTTGAGGCGTTCACGCGGATGTACACTGCGGAGGTGAGAAAACAACAAAAATCGATGAAAGGAATATTGTGGAGCTTGAGATTTGTGGGAAATAAAATTAGCTCAAACGTCTCTGGCAGCAGCCACCGCAGTGTCTCCGTACTATATGGTGCAGTCAACCATTCTGTATCTGTGGTAACAATCGTCATCGTCTGCTTGGCCTTTCCTCAACACACTCCTACAAGCAGGCACAGTTTTTTAAAAACCGCAGCGTCCCTTTCAGGACATCCGGCTGACGCCCGATGTAAGCTACGGGAAAACAGCTGTCCCTCTCCCACTCACTACTTACCACCAAGTGAGCATCTTCCTGCAGGGTCTAACCTTCCGTGGTCCATCTGGAAGTCCTTGAACCGTCTTCGGACTCAAGTAGGAAGATGTAATTCCAACATCGTTTAGTGGGGCTACCGCAATGAAACAGCAGCGGGGTGTGGCTGTGGAGCTGTGTCACAAACAATGCTCCACCTCCTATCCTGCCCTCTTAGCCCAAAAACATGTAGCCCAAGTGACCTCTGTGCTGCCACCGACGACGCGGTGGAAGTGGCGAAGTTCTGGGCTAACAAAATATAAAAATTGTCGTGCCAGCGACACGAAGAAGAAGAAGAACACATTCCTTATTGTGGTCAGTTTCCGCTCTTTATCAGTGAAAACAATGCCATTATGAAAATCAGTCTTACTGCTACGAGTAAAAATTGGTTCCACTGCAATACGTTTGACTGTATTAAGGCCTTGGTCACACCCTCTGACTTTGTAATTTGCGTCAAGTAACCTCTCGTTGTGGTCAAGTAGGAATTAAAGATAGGTTACTCACAATGCTGCCCATTGTTGTCTCCACAGAGAGGCGGCAAGAAGTCGGAGTTGGCTTGCAGGTTGGTCACTTGGAAAATGTCATTCCTGCAGGAGTAGCCTGGACGCTGGGTCACGTTCTCTACAGGATCCACCTGGAAGCGCCACTAATTTTAGTAAAGAATTATGGACCAGTTGTACCTCAAGACGTACTCAGGGCAATCAAATCATTGAAAAATAAAAATAGCGTAGGATATGATGAAATAGCAACGAAAGTTATGAAATTTGTGGCAAATAACATAACCGTACATATTAGCCACATTATTAACTTAGCCATCAGCACCGGTGTATTTCCTGACGGTTTAAAAACAGTCATAGTCAAACCGCTTCACAAAAATAATTGCAAGGAGGATATGGCTAACTATAGACCGATTGCTTTAATTCCTGTGTTTTCCAAGGTGATAGAAAAAATTATATGTGAATTAATTAATAACTTTCTGACAAAATACAATATATTATGTACTGAACAAGCAGGCTTTAGAAAAAATAAAAATATTAATACAGCAATATATGATTTTTTACACGAAATAATGATATATGTAGATAATAAAACACCTATTTGTGCCATTTTCATAGATATGACTAAAGCTTTTGACTGTGTCAATCACGATATTTTATTAAACAAGCTTAATATGTACGGTCTAAGAGGAAATGTGCTGAATCTCTTAAAATCCTACCTCAATAACCGCACACAATATACGGAGATTTCCAGATTTTGTCACAAATCGAAATGTGAACAAAAATATAAATCTAAAGGTAAAATTGTTAAATTCGGTGTGCCGCAAGGTAGTGTCTTGGGTCCCCCGCTATTTATGCTGTACATAAATGATCTGCCCCGTCATATACCAAATCCAATGGTTCTATTTGCCGATGATAGCACAGCACTGATAAAATGTAAAAATATTACCAATTATGAACAGGATATTAACATGAACCTTAAAAATATTATTGACTGGCTTGACAATAACAACCTGGTAATAAACTTACCAAAGACTAATGTGATGCATTTTCACCAACGTACAATTCCACCGAACGTCAATGTACAGTACAATGGACAAGCAGTTAGTCAAACCAAGGTCGCAAAATTTTTAGGAATTCATATCGACGATCAACTAACTTGGAAACCGCAAGCAGAAGAGGTTTGCAAAAAGTTAAGCACTGCAGCTTAAGTTCTTTTTAATCTTAGAAAAAAAGTTGATATAAATACTGCTTTAGTTGCATACCATGGCTTAGTCGCATCGGTCTTGAGGTTTGGAATAATTTTTTAGGGTAATTGTAGCCTAAGAGATAACATATTTAAAGCCCAGAAACGTTGTGTTAGAGCTATGTGTGGTCTTAAACCTAGAGATAGCTGTGAACCTTTGTTTAAGTCTTTGAAAATTCTTACTTTTCCATCCTTGTATATTTTAGAAATGGCAATTTTTGTAAAAAGAAATAAAACATTGTTTGCTAAGGTCTCGGACGCCAAGAAAGGTCCTGCACTACTGAGGAAGAGTGTTTTTTGCATGGGTCCAATAATATTTAATAAACTACCAGACCGCATAAAAATTTATACTCTTCAGCAATTTAAAAATAAACTCAAGGCTTTTTTGATACAGAAATGTTATTATTCATTAAGTGATTTTTTGAATGACCCTATGTGTGACATTTGAATAGTTTTGTAGTATTGACATTATTTACTCATAATCTTATTTGTACTTTTTTTGTTGATGCAGAAATGTTGTTATTCTATATGTGTTTTTTTTTTTTTTTGACCCTGTTTGTGATATTCCAGCAATTTAATATTATTGACATACTTATTTGATATCGACTTTTGTGCTTAATCTAGACTTGTTAAAATAATTTATTAGTATTGTAGTAATTTTCTATAATATTGCACAATTAAATACTGACATTATTTGTTAAATTTTGCATGCTAAAACTCAGGCAGAATGTACCCGGCTCATTATATTTTATAACAACTTGATTGTACAATTACCTACATTCTATGCAAATAAATGATTTGATTTGATTTGATGGAAAAGTGATATATTAAAAAAAAAACGTCGGTGACTTTGCTGTGTTTGAAGTTTTAAAGAGGAGGGTAGGGCTTATACCTTTAATTTAGTCGAATCGCAGTTTTTGCAATCTTTAGTAGGCTTATGAGGTGATAGGGGAGACAGTGGCACAGAGATAAGTATTACTTTACAATGAGATTTATAGGAGCCGGGTAACTCCTTTTCGACACAAAAGAGGTGCCCTAGTCCACCAACTCCCAGGACAAAAGCTTCGTCAAAACTACAACTACGCACATGTGTTTTCAGATACACACTTGTGCATTATAATAAATTCTACGTCAATGGCTTGTCCCCACTGAAATTGGTCACCAAGACCGAAAACGATCAGGAGACAAACACCGATAATATTCTTCTTGGTGATAAAGCTGGGAGGAAGATGTCGCAATGTATAACATTTGACATCTCACCTTGGTAATAAACAAATGAGAGTAATTTGGTTACAGCGCCCTCTAGCGTTGAGTAGATGAACTCGTCGTTGTTTGCTCGGAAAAATCTCTGTAGTGATTTTGACATGCAAAATAATAACAACATTCAAGAGTTGCAATAAGACTTACTTTTGAACAACAATAAATAAAGCTTTTCGCCAAAGTTGCATTTATAATTTGTAGCCATTACTACAAGGTGTAAATGGACCCTTTACGAAACCATCAAACTAAGTAACTTTAAGCAAAATTTATGGGATCCTGCCGTTTTGCCGAAAAGATTTTGCCAAATTTTTATTACCCAAACAAATTTTAGCAACCTTTTTTTATACCAATGTAATATTTGGAATAATTTTAGTACGCACATTTTCATTTGGTCAAATTTTTACTTGGAAAAATATTACCAAGTATAATGTCCTTATGGCATTTGGTCTTTAATCAAATGAATTATTACAGCAAACAATCTTCAGACAATAAACTTTTGGTGAATTGATTTGTTTAGGCAAAAATAATTAAGGCAAAAATAAGATTTTTTGGGAATTATATAATAAAAAAAAATAAAAAATAAAGAACTAAAATATATTGTTTTTAGTAGGATACCCGGAACTCAACTATTTAGATTAGGTTAATTTCTTCTTTAAACAAAATGGGTAGGTTAGGTTAGGTTAAAACTGTGACCTCCTACGCACGAGCCGAGCGAGCGAAGCGAGAGGTGCCGCGGCAGCGGCCGGCGAGTGCCAGAATCGACTAGCATTAATAGAGAAAAGAGATTGTTTTAGTAGGTTACCCGGAACTGAACTATTTAGATTAGGATGATCACTTATTTAAAAAAAAAATCGTTAGGTTAAAACTGTGACCTCCTACGCACGAAACGTTCACATTTTTGTCATTGAAGCATTTGAATAGGAAAGGGTGAATTGAAAAACTGACGACACTAAATATTTGGCTTATTTGATTTTGCGTAAAAACTGTTATTCCAACTGAAATATTTGACTAAATAAAAAATGGTAAAAGTACTAGTTGGTGAACAAGTTATTGTTCAAACGTTCACTTGCCAAACATAGGTTTTCGTAACAATTATTTGTAAAGAGATTTTTTGGTAAGTAATAATTTGGCAAATGAAATTATGTGAAATTTGTTTGGGAAGTGATAATTTGGCAATTTCTTTTCGGTAAAACAAGGGAGACCCAAAATTTATTACTGGGAAACGACGTTTTTGGTGTAAAAATTTACGTTTTACGGTAGGCCTCAATGTAACGCACTCAAAAGATTGTGCAGATGGATGCATTGAGGTCATGGAAGTATTTAAAGTTAAGTTACAATATTAAAAACTTATAGGTACATAAGTAATTTAAAAAAAAATGTGCAAAAGCCGAATCATTGACTTACAATATTTCCGTAACTAAAAGGTGTCCAGAACACAATGATGACGAGAACCAACAAATGCTTCCTGTGTATGGAAATGTAAGTACATTTTCATTTGCAAATGTGTGAGTTTGGCGACACTGGTTAAGGGCATTTCCACAGTTTTTATTATTCCGTGAACTACCAAGTTTTCGGAAAATGTTTACCCGGCTTATAAAGCTACACACTGCCGTCCCTTTTCACGAGATCACTCCCACATTTGCACATTGCAGCAAAGCGAGAGCAAAGATGCCATCAAAAAGAAGAAGAAGATTACACTTACAGTACTTGGAGGAGCTAGGTTGAAGGTCTCGAAATCAATCCTCATCTGGCAAACGTTGTTGTTGTTGATCTCCACGTTGTAGGAGCACTCCAGGCCGGAAGACTCCTTATTCAGGGGTGGGTTGATGAAGACAGCTACCTTCGTGTTGGTGCGGACGTCGCAGGCGTTTACTGGAAGAGTAAATAATTTCTAGTATTCTTCTTTCTCTTTTTTATCGTGTGGTTATAGTGCTTAACCTGGTGTCAGAGTTCTTATGCCACCCATAGGCTTCTGACTTGGCTTTACATGCCGTCGAGAAATATCTTTCAGGCAATCTGGTTTCGTCACAATGTTTTCCTTCACCGAAGAAAGTGATAGTTACACAATTTGCACATGAATCCTCCAGAAGAATATCTTACTGCTGCTCAGGCTTATAGACTGTACTTCTAGATTATTGTCCGTGTTTCTCCTTTGGGGGAATAGAGAACAGGGTGTAAAGTGCTTCATCCCCCATAGAAAAGAGAGGAGCCTCCGACCAGACGAGTGTTATGTCTGGTGGACTACTGCCGGACAGTTGTTGTCGGGTTCTTTTATACAGTGTGTAACAGAAAGGGTATATTCATAAGACTGTAGCACGGACCATCAAACTGAATAACTTTCTCTATGGGACCACCACAAAAAAATAATCAACTGCCCCGTACAAAATTTATAAAAATACCTACTCGACTCAAATGTATGGGACAGTTGATTATATTTATATACGATTACGATGGTGGTATGACTATACCCTGATACAGTTAATCTGTTACACGCTGTATACTTTTAAGTCGCGATAATTTTACTTGCGCGATGTAGGATTTTAGAATAGATGTATTTCGATGTTTTAGTTCATCGTCTGTGTCATAGATGGCGCTGTTGTACGTTTTTTTTTTATCTTGCTGTAGTATTTTTTATTGTAGTGCTACTAAAATCCCTAATACTTTCGTAATTTAAATACCGATAACCTTTAACCCAACTCGAGAATCTAACCTAGGTCCGTAAGCACTGTTGAGCTTACGGACCTACCTTAGATTCTCGTTATTGCAAAAAGGGTAATTTTTTTTTTACTTCATGTTTTGTATACCTAGTGATCGCAAGCGCGACTGCTGAGCATGAGGTCCTGGGTTCGATTCCCAGGTCGGGCAGTCTTATTGATTTTCCATCATGAATTTCTCAGTAGCAGCCATGGAGTCTGGAATTGCGCCCGGTTGATGGCAATAGGCTCGCCCTATTACATGGGATTTTTTCACATAACTGGCGAAATGTGGGTGTACTATTAGGTACACTTTTACCTAACTCTTCAGGAATTACAACCGTGATACTATGATATGTGATCAATTTTAACGTTAAGACTAATTTAAATGAAATAGGTAGTGTCTCAAACCGTAGACATTTTGGCATTTCAAGTTATTTTCAGTAGAGCTTCGCCTTTCGTTATCTCTGTCCCTCATTACCGTGTGATAGTCGACCGTCTCTTTCTAACACTCACTGTGTCATACTTATTTAGATACTTACGGGAACAGCAAGTAGCGAAGACCCCACAGAAGCCGATAGCCTTGCCCCCCTGAGTGTTACACTGGTTCCTGGACAGGCACACACCGCCGGTAGACCTGTCGTTGCCCAGACATTGCTCGCCGTTGCCGACCGTGAAGATACTGGCTGGGGACTGGCGGCCGGCTGTTGAGATACAAACATAACATTAATATAGGTAACTCCACTGCTATGCCAAGCAGTTTTTTTTTTTGAGAAAACCATGTAGAATATTAAAGACAAATCCAATCAATGCACAGTTAAAACAAACATATCTTTATCCTTACATAGTTTAAACAAAGTCGCTCCCGCTGTTTGTACACTTCGATCTTTGAAACTGCGCAACGGATTTTAATGCAGTTTTGAGCAATAGATAGAGTGGTTCAAGATTTTATGTATAATGTGTATCTACATTGCACCCTTGTGAAGTTGGGGCGGATCGCTAGTTTACAATAAAGAATGATAAACACATTATTAATAAAATACTTAAAAAAACAAGCAAAGGTCATCATTCGTTCACCCTCTCACAAAAACTCAAACATCCACGACGACCACGATATACGTCTACCCATATCGAGACAAATAAATTAATCTCTGGTGCCGATGTCAGTAGAGCATTCAGCATTGCCAGAGCGCGAACCAAGGGGGAGTAAACGATGATTTCCACCAAACGGCTCGCATCGCATCAGATCGGAACGGATTTTACAATCTTCAAACGATATTAAATTATGTACACAGTTTTTAAAATCTATATTACCAAGCCGCGCACAGCAGCTTGACTACGGGCGTCTTCCGCGACGCGCGGTCGTAGCAGAAAGTATGCTGCGACACGCGAATTGCTCCGTTCACCTGTCACCGTATCCGATCGGATCCTTTCGACTGACAACACGGTAGTAATGAAACTATTTGACTAGGCGAAGAAACGAATACGTTCGCAAGCGACGGTACGGTGCCGATCGTCATCCGATCGTCTGCCGGACGCCATCGGCTGATCACCATATCCGTTCGTATCCTTTCCGACCGAAGCGATGCAAGCCGTTTGGTAAAAATCATCCTTTAGAATGAGACACTGTGCGTGCAGAACTGCAGACGGAACATCAACGGTATGTACACATTGACAGAATACGTCGATTTGCCTTGTTGTAGCCACTTCTTGCAACTGTCAAATGACATAAGTGTAGTTTGTATTCCATTTCATAATAAAATAATTTCTCTGCCTTTACATTGAAAGGTTTTTTTTATTCCACTCTAGGATGTTTTCCTGTATCGTGGGTGCGTTAACAAACATTTAACACTCACATACACAAACAGCCAGACCCGGAACAACTACCTGTAGATCATACAAATATTTGTTCCGTGCGGGGATCGAACCCGCCACACGCAGCGCAGCAGCCAATCGCTCAGCCACTACGCTAACCGTGCCGTCAAAGTGTTGTCACGTCAGCTGAGCAGGGGCCTTAGTCTGCTATTGCAATAGTGTCAGAATGGTCTATAATTGATTTAATAAGGCCCCTAGCCCACGGCGTATTGAAGCGCGTTCGAAACTCGTTTGACGTGCGTACAAAGGGTAATTCGTCTGCGCGGGGCCTTATTAAATCAATGATAGACCATTCTGACACTATTGCAATAGCAGACTAAGGCCCCAGTTCATTTGTTTGCCAGTTTTGCCACCCACGAATCACACTTATCGACGGTAATCGGCTAGATCCGGTTTAAAAAGGTTTATGTCTGTCATTGAACGATATGACTCGACACCGCGTAGGAATAGTCCATGGATATAAAGCTTAATCTGACCAGCTCAAGCCGATTGCACGTCGACAAAGACAAAGACGATGACGATGATTCGTACGACACGGTAGGCACAATGTTTTTTAAATAAAAATAGCATGGTTCAGGACATATCCGCCATTAGACGGCACGCGGCATACGAATATTTACATTAGTTACACTTGGTAACACAAATATTAGATGTACCTAATATCTTAATTTTAACTTTTTACGCACATATATCTAACCCAACTTACTTACGTTCTAATAAAACAAAACAACAAAAAACAGAACTAAATATGCAAACTCTTTAATCTAATACTTATATTAAAAACAAACATTATCATTAACCTTGGGTATAATAAAAAAAAATTACCTACTTACTTATATTTAATATCTTCAAAAAAATCTTAGCCAAGATTACAACTTGTTTTTGAAAAAATATAGTGGTGACTCATTGGAATGTTTTAAGGTTGTAATTTTGTAAATTGTAATGGACATAGGTAAGTTTTTTATAAGTTTTTTTATAAGTTTTTTATATTAAGAGTAAAATTGCAGTGGTTTTTTTAGTTTAGGGGAATATTGTTTTACATACATTAACTTTTATGTTGTTTTCAATGAGCCAATTTATTATATCGATAATGGTTTGTTTTACTTCTTGTTGGTGTAGTGTTTTGTCACTCTCAGGTATACCACAGCTCTTACTGACACATCATCGGCAAATAGTACGCATTTATGTTTTGTAATATTTGGTAAGTCGTTGATGTATAAAAGGAAGAGAAGAGTAATCTCCTAATCACTTTCATTTCAATTCCTGCATTCAAATTATTTTTGACTGGGTCAAATCGCCATCTTCAGTCCAATCAAAGAAACTCCTCAACAGTCAGATAGTGAGACGTTAAAACAACTTACTTCTATAATTTTGTCCGTCGTCTACTATTGAAGCGCTGCAGTAACTGACAGCGCATATAAGTAGCACGCGGAGCAGCCTGTGTAACGCCATCTTGGATTTACTGGAACAAAGATAAAATAGAAATAAGTCATCGCCTGTCTAGCATTTTCCCAACTACGAGTATGTTGGGGTCGGCTTCCAGTCTAACCGGTTGTATAATACCAGTATTTTTAACCGACTTCAAAAAAGGAGGAGGTTATATGTTCGTGAGTACGTATTTTTTTTTTATGTATGTTGTCTGATTTCTCCCCAATTTGTGGACCGATTCTCAAAATTCTTTTTTTATTTGAAATATTATACTTCTGAGGTGGTCCCATTTAAATTTGGTGAAGATCTGATGCTGATCTTCGGAGATATACTATGGAACTCTTCAAGAATATGTTTATGTTCTGTGATTCAAGAGGACGGTCTATGTATAACACTGCACCCGTGCTTAGCCGGGGCGGGTCGCTAGTAGGTGATAATAAAGCTCACAACGGGCGAACACTATGAAATCTGACATTTCGGTGATCTTGCGCTACACTAGCGCCTCTAGCGGCGAATTCATACGCGATAGCCCCCATTGCGCTAGCAAAGCTGGTTCTAAGCATCGTCATTGGTTAAAAATTTGGTAGTGGCATTTTATTTTTCAGAATAGATTGATCTCATTGGTCGGTTTGAGACCTAGCTATGGTCGCGCCCTCTATGAGGTCCTATTAGATACACGTCTGTCTAACCCTTCGAGGACTACAGACTTGGTGTTATGTTATGTTATAATAATATTACCAGCCTGTTACTGTCCCACTGCTGGGCAAAGGCCTCTTCTCAACAGAGAAGGTACGAGCATTGATCACCACTTGCTTGCTCAAGACGGGTTGACGATTTCAGACTTTTATAAGTCCAGGTTTCCTCTCGATGCTTTCCTTCACCGATGTCTGTGATGTCCAAGATACTTAAACTTAGAAAGTACATATGAATCGAAAAAGTCACATTGGCACTTGCCCGGATTTGAACCCACAACCTCATGCATGAGAGGCGAGGCCTTAACCACTGGGCCATCACGACTGTCAAAAAAAAATGACTGACTGAGAGTCAAAAAAATTAATGTAATAAAAAAAAATTACTGACTTTAAAAAAAAAATGAATGTCAAAAAAAAAAAAATGCCTGACTGTTAAAAAAAAATGCGAATGGTATAAAATAATGTTATGGCAAAAAATAACTGTAACAAATTCAGGTCCTACAAAATACCTCACCGTCATTTGGTCACAATTAAAACAGTATTTGAGATGTACGAAATGAACCTAAACTGCATAAAAAACAAGATCATTCAAAAGTACCGTAATCTTTACAAGCATTACCTACATTTCGGGCATTTTATGTGATAAAAGTGGATTTTATTTTACGTAATTAAAACTTTATTATTACTGAATGAAAGTTTGTATTTTAATTTTTAGCCGATGTTGAATCAGAATTACCTACTAAGTTATGCCCACGGCTTTGCCCGCGTGGATTCGGTAACTGTCCCACGGGGCAGTACTATCGAGTAAAAAGTATCCTCTGTGAGGTTATAAACTATCTGTGTCGCTAATTTCATTCAAATCCGTTCAGTATTTACATCCGTCTTCGGTCCTCGCAAACTTTCGCATTTATATTACTTAGTAGTCAAATTAGCCAGGTTGCACACGTGGTACGCAAAAGTTCTATACGATACAGAAAAACAAATTCTATCAACGTTTTTAAAGACCCATGGAGGACCGACACACGATTGCCAAAGGGCCTTTAAAACCAATTCATAGACTACAGTTAGAAAACCAATAACTAATAAGTTCAACAACCTACCAACCGGTTGGCTCTAAGATTCTAATCACACACCACATGGTGGTTATTTGATGTCAACTGGAAATAGCATCCATCTATACTTTAATAACGTACTATTTGCAATGCTAGCGTGCTTCTTATGACCATGGAAATTTTTACTGTGACAGTTTTGAAGATGGCCATCTTGGCAAAAGGATTGAGGAAATTATTTTGACAGGAAAAATGTAACAGATGGCTGTGGATGGCATCTTGCGCTGACCAAATTGAAAGATTTGAAAAACATTTTGATTTAAAAGAGGAGATGGAGTTTCTTGACCATTCTTCTCCATAGAGATCTACGATTTGGAATGTGCAACTACAGTACTATTTATTATGCCTTGTGACTGGGACTGTAAGTTCATCCTTTTGTTTTTTACGTGACAAAAGTGACGGACTATCTCACCTCCACAACCCAGTTAGTACTGGATAATACGATACCGCTTGGTAAGACTGGTTGTCAGACTTTCGGGCCACTGACTACCAAAGATCTACAAATGACAGCCGGTATCAACGGCTTAACGTGCTCTCCGATGCACGGAGGAAACTCGGTATGTAGTGGGTGGTCACCCATCCACGGATCAACCTAGTCAAAAGCGGCTTAACCTGAAGAATGATCCTAGTGGCTGTTATTATGTGACCACGAGCTCCATTTGCATAGCACGAGAACGAGATCCATAGCACGAGCTTTTCATCTCGACTATCTGTCTGAAATCACCAACAAAGTAATCGTGATGATCAGCTCGTTGCATTTCTATATGACAAGAGATATTTGCCCTACTTTCAATACCAACCCGAAAACTTCAATATTCATACATAACATTACGCCTGACATTACCGAAGGGTTAGGCACAGCCATACAACGTGGCAACGCCGCCGGTCGCTTGGGTACATTACCAGTTGACAACGTTGAGGAGGAGCTTTTTGACGCTATTTTTTAAGTTTGTTGTTAAGTTAGTTATTTACTTTAGGTTAGGTTTATAATATTATAAATACATAAAGTTACATAGTACACCCACATTTCGCCAATTATGTTCAACTCCCATGTAATCTAAATATTTTTATTTCCCATAGGCCTAGATGGGCACTTATAAAACGTCGACAAAAAGGTGCACGGTTCGGGTTGGTCGTTTCCTATGGAGAAGAACCGGCAAGAAACTCCATGGTTACTCTTTTCAAATCATTTGGTGTTACAATATTATCATGTTACAGCATTAGTACTTAAGTATGGGGGGGCAGCGTAGGCCCGACAATAAGTCGTTGCTTACTACACAAAAAATGTAAAACAAGATAAAATTTAACAAACATCTGGGAATCTTCAAAGCCAACAATGCTCACACATTCACAAACAATCGGTAAAAAAGAATATATACAAAGGTAAGAAAATATTGTTAAATAGTATATTAAACAAGTGACACAAATATTGTCATCAGTGCTGTAACCATTCTGAGCAAAAGATGTAAAGATGATTTGAAAACTATCGTAACAAATCTGGTTATAAAAATGAGAAAAAATGAGATTGAGAATAGTTAGAGACATCCACATATTTATGCCGTTTATGAGCTACCAGGGAAGCCGCATGCGCAGAAGGAACTAAAGGAACTAATAGGGGGAGAACCTCTTGCTATCCAGACTCCGTGGCTACTACTGAGAAATTCCTGATGGAAAAATTTAATAACACTTTCACCGACCTAGTTATCAGTTATCGAACCCAAGCCCTCATGCTCGACAGTCGAAATTGCGACCCCTGAGGCAGTCCATCAATTTTAATTTCCTCAATTTCGTAGTTCGAGAAAGAAATTTAAAAAATACATTTTAAACGTAACGGTCACCCGTTTAGTGTAGCGTCAGATTAACAGTATATTGATTATAGTGTGTTGAGCAACCTCGTCGCCTATAACTTTACCGTTTCGAGAACCGGCTCGGGTTAGTTGGTACGAGTATGGAGGCAAAAAATGTTTCCACTTGGAGATTAGATTGGACGTCATTCATAGAAGATTAACTAATGGTAGGTTGTATGTCAATATAACTAACTGTTATTGGTTGATAAGACTCGTAGGTATCTATCTATACAAGGTGTAAACTGACCCTCCACGAAGCCGTCAAACAAGCATTCTGTATATCAAACTAAGTAACTTTACGCAAAAAATATTGCAGAGAAACGTCTTTTTTTGGGGTGAAAAATCACAGTTTACGGTATCACTCAATGTAACTCAAAACATTGTGCTGATGCATTGAATAGTATTATGGTCACTATAAAGGATGTAACAAGACTCTTCACGAAGCCGAAAGGCACTTGTTCTATCCGGTCATTGTGATATTTTTTTTGTTCTAGACCATACCTAAGAACCTTCTAGTTACGGAAATATTGGGGGTCAAAGTTCCAACTTTTTCACCAGTTTTTTTTTTAATAAGTACGTCTTTTTAATGTATTTTATTTTTTATTTTAAACACCACCACGACCCCCGTACTGTTCTATCCATCCATCAGCACAATGTTTTGAGTGCGTTACATTGAGTCCTACCTTAAAACGTGATTTTTCACCCCAAAAAAAAGTCTTGTCCCAGCAATAATTTTTGCGTAAAGTTACTTAGTTCGATGTACAGAATGCTTGGTTGACGGCTTCGTGAAGGGTCCTGTTACACCCTGTATAGTAAACTAATAACAATAAAAAATTGTAATAAAAAGAAAATTGTGAAAAAGTTGAAACGTTGACCTCCATCATCTCCGTAACTAGAAGGTTCCCTAGTATACTCCAGAACAAATTAATGACAGATAAAATAAGTGCATTTAAAGCCCTGCTGCCCTGGTGCCTTCAGCGTGTTTTAGTGGAGTTTTCCATTTTGTTTTCCGCGTGAAATTATTATTAAGATATTACTTTCCAATTTGAATCAGATTTTGTTAACGATGTCAAAGGTTTTTTTTTTTTGTTTTTAAAGTAGCCTAAGTTAGTCCTTATAACATCAGCTATCTGCCAGTAAAGTCGGTCCAGCAGTTTCGGGGAATCAGACGAAACAAACCGACAGACAGACAAAAATGAAACAAATGTTTTTTTTTTTATATAATAAGTACCGAATATACTTTTAAATGCATTCAGTAAAAACCTGATATTTTGACATTACAAACAGACATTTCAGTTTTATTTATTTGTATAGATTTATGCTAATCTAATGCAGTTAGGTCACTATATTAATGTCTTGAGGAAACTCCTAGATTAAACTCGTTTTCGTTCGTTTACTACAAAATGGACATACCGGACGCTAATTTACATAAGCTAAATTATAAATAGCCAAATTAGATAATAATATCGCCAATATAAACATGATTTTACGTTTGTAGCTTCAAATTAAATCGAGAAATAGAAATAACCATGAACTAGTCTAACTACTAAAGAAAAGTAGGTCTATGGATAATAATATGTCTGCCTTATTTGTGTGTGGGTTCTCCATCAAGAATTTCTCAGACATAAGTATGTGTCCGGTACATGTCTGGTTGGTGGCAGTAGACTACGCCCCCTATTACATAGATTTAAATATACACCTCTGATTTAGGGGAAAATAACATAATAATATAATTGGTATATGTTGTAAAAAGTGAAATTTCGACTTTTTTTAATCTAATAAAATTTTGTCTTTATCAAAAAAAAAAATTTTTTTTTTTTTTTCACGTTTCAGTGGATATAATAATAAATAATAATAAAATAAAGTACAGCCTTGTGGAATTGGAAGTGCCGTAGTATAAGTATGTGCCCGACCCAGTTCTCGAAAATGGCAATATCACATTGTACTGGGATCAATCCATCATCACCGATAGGACTATTGTAGCCAATAAGCCTGATATAGTGGTGGTGGATCGATCAGAGCGGCGCGCAATGATTATTGATATTACGGTCCCGCATGACGGGAACCTCGTGAAAGCCGAGAAAGATAAGCAAATCAAGTATCTTGACTTGGCTCGCGAGGTTGTCGACATGATAAAAATATGGCAAAAAACAGTCCAGACAATAATTATTGACTTATACAGTTACTGAGTTTGATACGCAGAATGCTTGGCAGCTTCGTGAAGGATCTGTTTACATCCTGTATAATCGCATGACATAAAAATATCTTTAAGCTCGACCCAACCTATGCCTAGAATTCAACCTAGGCTGAAAGTTTACAAGCATAGTGTCATGTAACAGTTCTCCAGACTCACAGTTAGGCACGTTTCCAGACAATAGCACATACAATTACGAAATCTATAAAGTTTTATATGTTTTGAACTAAAGCCTAGCGGGATATGTAATTGAAGATGTTAGTAGAGGTTAGATTTGAACTCGCTTTTAAAGCTTCAGTTATGCTTTGAACGAACAAAATTAGTTATTTCCGATCTATACATTTAAACAAATAAATAAAATTTAAGTGTCTGTACCAAAATAACAGCTTTTTACTGAATGCTTAAGAAAGTTTATACGGTCATTTAAACAAAAAAAAAACATTTATTTTAATTTTTGTCTGTTTGTTTGTTCCGGCTAATCTCCCAAACGGCTTGACCGATTTTGACAGGACGTTTACTGGCAGATTGCTGATGTTATAAGAAGTAATTTATGCTACTTTTATTTTAGAAAAGAATTAGGATACCATGCAAAAAATGCAAACAATTTAAACATTTTAAATAATTGTTAGTAAAATCCGGTTTAAAAAGGGAAGTAATATTTTTATAATACATAATGTCACGCGGACGAAAGTCGCAGGGTGAGCAGTGGTGGCCCAGTGGTGGCGGCCCCGATTTACGCACAGTAAGTCGTGGGTTCGAACCCAAGCAGGCGCATTACTTTGTGCAATTTATTTCATCACCACTGATCTCAAAACGGTGAAGGAAAACATCGAGAGAAAACCAGCATGTCCTAGAACCATAAATTCGAAGACATGTGACATCTACCAACCCGCACTGGGCCCGCGTGGTGGATAACAGCCCATTCCCTCTCATAGAGAGGAGGCCGTGTGTCCCAGCAATGGCAACATTATAGGCTGATTATGCAAAGTCGCAGGACACAGCTAGTTCTGAATAAAGAGACTATTATTTTTGTAACTTTAGTCAGCTAAGTGTTCTTTTGAAAGACACTATCTTCGGAAATCATGAGAGAAAATTACTTGAGAAATGACGAACATCGTCATCCGTCGGCCTTTTCCCAACTGTTGGGGTCGGCTTCCAGTCTAACCGAATTCAGCTGAATACCAGTATGTTACATGGAGCGACTGCCTATCTGACCTCTACAACCCAGTTAGAACAGGCTAATACGATAACGGTTTATTATTTACTAGCGACCCGCCCCCGCTTCGCACGGGTGCAATGTTATACATATAAACCTTCCTCTTGAATCATTCTATCTATTAAAAAAAACCGCATCAAAATCCGTTGCGTAGTTTTAAAGATCTAAGCATACATAGGGACAGACAGCGGGAAGCGACTTTGTTTTATACTATGTAGTGGTTAATTTAATTTGTTTGGAATTAAAAAAAAACTTATTAATTAGTTCATTCATTCAATACGATACCGCTTGGTAAGACTGGTTGTCAGACTTTCGGGTCACTGACTACCTGTAACGACTGTCAAAGTTCTACAAATGACAGTCGGGACTTATATCTGTGGCCGGGACCAACGCAACGGCGGAATTATGAACATATTAGAGAAAAACGGAAAATGGCACCGGTAACTGAAAAGTGTTGTGGAAATTAACTCGCATGCAATGTGCGGAGAAATGAGGAAAATGAAGAGGGGAAAGTTTTGAGGATGAATATGGATAGCTAATGGCTATAAGAGTAGAGGAAGACCAACGAAACTATAGGTGGACTGTGTGAAAGAACATATTTATGGCCATAAATGGTGTCTTCTTTTTTTATCGTGTGATTAGTGCCTAACCTGGTGTCAGAGTATTTACGCCGTCTATGGGCCTCTGACTTGGCTTAACATGCCGTCCAGAAATATCTCTCAGGCATGCTGATTTCCTCACGATGTTTTCCTTCACCAAAGCAAGTGACAATTAAACAATACGCACATTAATCCGAAAAATCAAAGGTGCGTGTCTTGGGTTCGAACTTGAAACCTATGACTTTGCTGTCCGAAGGTCACATTACTAGGCTTACACTGTTTAAAAATGGGGTGACTACAGAAAAGACGACCAAACACAATTTATTAAAGGAAAAGACATGCTGCGCCGACCCCAAATAAATAGAGATAGGTAAGTGCAAGATAATGATTATGATTAGAAGGCAATCATTTCAGTCAAGACAATGAACTTACAATTTGATGAATGTACAGTAAAATCATACTTCCTACTATAATATTAAAAAATGCGAAAGTTTCTGAGGATGGATAGATGTTTGTTACACTATTACGCAAAAACTACTGACCGCATTTGGATGAAATTTGGCACACTGATAGTTTATAACCTTGATTAACACATAGGATGCTTTTTATCTCGGTAGTATGACCCTGTGGGACAATTACCGAAATCCACATGGGCAAAGCCGTGTGAATAAGCTAGTCATTAATAAATAAAAAACAAATGAAAGAAATCTGTAAATCCCTGAACTTGACCACACAACTATGCTTCTAAAAATATGCAAAATTTAAAAAAAAAAATACTAAATAGGTACGTACGTGTTAGGTCCAGCGGCGTATTTGCGGAAGTGTGGAGATTATGCAACGCAGCGGCTTATATAGAGGACTGAGATGACCGCTACCCGGAGAGATTGCGACACGACGGGCTGCAGTGTACAGAAAGATATGCCGTTTTATAGCTTTAAGTTAGTAGGATGAAAACCTAACAAATATATATTTGCAATCTACAGATTGCAGTAGTTTTCTTATTACTGATGCACTCAGCAAGCAGAGTAAGCTATAAATATTGGTTGGTATCGACCTTTTCTCAAGGTTTGAGAGGTACCTAATACTTTTCTGGACGAGCCTAACACAGGGCGGTCTCCTAGTGACTTATGCGCGTGCTCTTGAAGTCATCTTTTGTGTATTTTTTTTTGAGGCCCTTTGCCTATGTCAACATGCACAGGGTCACGGCCCTACAAAAATAAACGGCATATGTGGGCTTTACCCTTCTCCTTGAAGAGAAATGGCCTTTATCCCAGTTATAGTTCAATTCAAATCAATTTATTTTATTTCAGACTAATGTGTCCAAATAGTGTTAGTCAATACATAAAAAACTTAAGAAAAAATTCAAGTAACATATGAGGATCTGTTTAACATGGAAGGTCTTCTATAGAGGCAATGGATACACCATTGCCTCTATAGAAGACCTTCTATTTTTCCAGCAATTACCTTCAGGTAGCTGTTGGAACTGTCCCTCGCCGTGCGCATCAGCGATGCCGCTCGCTTAAGGATTATGGCATGGAAGTCATTCACTGCGTCAGCAAACAACGCTGAGGCGCTGCAATAGCGAGCTAGTCCCATCAGCTACCTAAAGGCATTGTTGTATTCATAGAAATATAAAAAACAGCAGGGCAGTTGTCAACATCATTATCATTTCAGCCGAAAGACGACTGCTGGACATAGGCCTCCCCCAAGTGTCGCTACATTGACCGGCCCCGTGCGACTCGCATCCAGCGGATCCCCGCAACCTTCACAAGGTCATCGGTCCACCTAGTGGAAGGCCTTCCAACGCAACGTCTTCCTATTCGCGGTCTGCACTCCAAAACTTTTCGACCCCATCGGCCATCCATTCTGCGAGCTATGTGCCCTGCCCACTGCCACTTAAGTTTCGCAATTCTTCGGGCTACCTCGGTAACCTTGGTTCTCTTCTTTTCTGATTCGATCACGCAAGGAAACCTCGAGCATATAGCCCTTTCCATTGCCCTTTGGGTGACTTTAAGCCTTCTAATGAGTCCCATTGTGAGCGACCACGTTTCGGTCCCGTATGTAATCACTGGCAACACACACAGGGCACACGCAGGGCAGTTGTGGGAAGATAATATTTTGCTTATAATGCATGCATGCATGCACATATTAGAGCAGCTTGTAATGTCTTGCTGGACGTACATGAGCTCGCTCATACAGCTTAGGCAACTTCTCGTAGCTTAGCTCGCACTGGTCGCTCAGCCTAAACTATCTCCAATACTTACCTATGCATATACGTTTATACACAAGTGCATAATCTAACATTGAAAGAAAAACAAAATGCCTTCGTTCAGCCCACACAAGAAGATGTCTGTAAGACTCTCAACTTTATGAGAAGCTGTTTTCTTCGATTCTTGTGATGCTGATTGTATCAGGTCTGTAGTCTCCGAAGCGTTGAGCAGAGGTGTACCTAATAGTACACCCACATTTCGCCAGCTATGTTTAAGTCCCATGTATTGCCATCAACCGGGCACAAATCCAAACTCCGTGGCAGCTACTGAGATATTCCTGACGGAGAAACCCAATAACACAACGCACTGGGCATTGCGCGTGGTGCATTACAGCCCACTCCCTCTCATAGAGAGGAGGCCTGCGTCCCAGCTGTGGGAGCATTACATTATTATTATTCTTAAAATATACAAATAAATTGCAGTAGGTAATATAGCTTATGTACAATGGCGAGCTCAACCCAGAATTGGGTTTTCATACACCAAACTTAATTTCGATGGCGACATTTGCAGAAGGCGATATAATTATGTGCATTAGGAGGGCCCTTCCCGGTCCGTCTATCGTCAACGCGAGCATGGTCGAAAAGCTTGTTGTTTCATCCAGAGCCTCAGCGGCGCATTTTCTTTCAATTCCCCCGTCTTACCCCGCCCCGACCCCACACATCTCGTCTCCCGCGCACCTCATACCGCCTAAGTTAAGAAAGAAGTGAGTTCTTCTTTCTTATCAACGGGGTTGTGGAGGTCAGATAGACAGTCTGAAGCCTCTCCATATAATATACTGGCATTGTTATAATAATAATACTTTATAGATACAAGTCCTTAAAATATGCTTAATATCTAGCTAAAGTTCTCAATAATTAAAGGCGCACAGAAGTTGAAACCCTGACTCCTAAACTAGGAATACCTGTGACTTAGGAGTCAGTGTTCTACTGCCATTTAGACACTCTATACCCTTAGGAAAATTAAGAGCTTATGAGAGATTAAGGTGAAAATTATACAAAAGAATATATTATTATGTAGTGATTTAAAGAAAACATTGAAAAACAAATAATAGGAAAAGTAAAAAAAAATAAAAAATGAAAATAAAAACTAAAATTAAAAAGTATAATGACTGCCTGGTTGATTCTGTATGTGTGGGGTGTCGTCGTCATCGTCGTGTTTCGTTCTGTCTCCTGCTGATATGGAGGGATGTGGAAATTATGGTTTTCCTACTCCTCCGCTATACTTTTCTGATCAATTTCGTTGCGGGATCCAAGACAGTTAAGTTGTTTCTCTGGGACTTCGTCAAGCTTCATTCTCTCGGCGCTTTTCTGGTGGTCGCCACTGTTGATTCTGGCGCACAGGAGTTGCAGTAGTTTGGGAATAGTGAGGCTAGCTGCAGACCTGGTTAAAGTGAAAGCCGACCCGAACATAGTTGGGAAAAGGCTCGGCAGATGATGAATGGATATCCTTCCAAAGTTTATCTAAGACAACAGTCAGTGGTAGGTACTGAAGACAGAAGACATATTTTTTTATTCTTATTCTTTATTGCACACAAAATATAAAAGTAGGACACAGGTAAGTAGGTTTTAATTTAAAATCATGCCCATACTCGTTTTTTTTAATTAATACGAATTTATTCATCAGGGACCGCCTCCTTGGTCGAGTGGTCGCAAGCGCGACTGCCGACCATGAGGTCCTGGGTTTGATTCCCGGGTCGGGCAAAGTAGATATTATTAAGGATTTCACAGTATCAGCCACGGAGTCTGGACTTGTGCCCGGTTGATGGCTATAGGCTCGCCTCCTAATACATAGGACTTAACATAACTGGCAAAATGTGGATGTATACTATTAGCGACCCCTCTGCCTAATCCTTCGGAGATTACAGGCGTAAATCATAAAACCAACTAGCTAATAATACATACAGGATTATTAGCTAGTTTCATACAGGGCTCAATTACACTTGAATTGATGAAAGCTTAAGTTCAATTGTATTTCAAGGTTAAGTAGCACTACTGCGGTCAAAATTAGATGGGTAACCGCTGTTTCAATAATAAGAGGTCAAGACACCTTTTAAGCGCCAGTTTCTATTTACATAATGAGCGCTATGTATGAAAATACAACTCGTTTCTCCGCCCCGTGCGTCTGGTGGTCACTAGCGTGACTAATGAGCTTGAGGCCCTTGGGTTCTGCCAGGGTTGCGGGGCTGTTCGAAAGAGATACTGTGGCCCCGGAACACAAAGGGCAAAAGAAGGAACATGGATGGGTTTTAGTCAGTACAAGTCTGACACTCCCTTCCGCTCCGCTAAGAGTGGGATGGGTCAATTGATGATTTGCCAACCGCAAAAAAAATGGCGTTTGGATTCCTTCTCCAGGTCGATCAAAGTGTTATTAGGTTTATCCAGCTGGAACTTTTCAGTCGGGAACCAGCATGGAGTCTGCATTACTGCGCCATTGACGACAATAGATCACCCCCTTTTTTATAAATGAGATCCTTATGGCTAAATAATAACCAGCCGCTCGGATCGATCTTCCAGTTAAGCCGCGCTTGCCTAGGTTGGTCCGTGGATGGGTGACCGCCCATTACATACCGAACTTCCTCCGTGCCTCGGTAAGCACGTTAGGCCGTTGGTCCCGGCCGTCATTTGTAGATCTTTGACTGTCATTACAGGTAGTCAGTGGCCCGAAAGTCTGACAACCAATCTTACCAAAGGCTATCGTATTACCTAGTACTAACTGGGTTGTAGAGCTCAGATAGGCAGTTGCTCCATGTAAAATACTGGTATTCAGCTACATCCGGTTAGACTGACCCCAAGATAATTGGGTAAAGGCGCCGCAGATGATAGTACTTAAACGTAATTTCTGTCGAAATATATTTAAGTTTCATGTAATTGTGGGCGAGATTATTGCCATAAACCGGGGAACAAATCCTCAGTCCATACTCTTCTGAGAAACTCGTGTTACAAAAACCCGATAACACATTATACCCGACTTTAACTCCCAAAATCACCAAGCACTTATACAGGGTGTAACAAGACCCTTAACGAAGCCGTCAACCAAGCATTCTGTACATCAAACTAAGTAACTTTACGCAAAAAATATTGCTGGGAAACGACTTTTTTTTTCGAGGTTAAAAATCACATTTTACAGTAGGACTCAAAGTAACGCACTCAAAAGATTGTGCTTATGGATGGATTGAATAGTACGGGGGGTCGCGGAGGTGTTTACACTAAAAATCTTAACAAAACATGTAAAAACATGTATTTAAAAAAAACTTATGAAAAAGTTGGAATTTTGACCCCCAATATCTCCGTAACTAGAAGGTCCCCAGGTATGGTCTAGAACAAAAAAATGATCGCAATGACGGGGAGAACAAGTCCCTTTCGGCTTGGTTAAGAGTCTTGTTACACCCTTTAGAACTTACGTAAATGTGTGCTGTTACACCTCTGCCTAACTCTTCACTAATAACAGGCTTGAAGTTAAGTTGCAACAAGTTATCGACATTGAACTTGAACTCAACTACTTAGCGGAGGTTCAAATCGTCTAGTCACGATCAACAAACATTTTTTATCAAATTAATTGATATCGGAAGACTTAATATTAATCGGACTGGTTTGGGTTAACGGTTTCACGTAAACATGATTGTTACGTCATTAGAGTTTGAAATAAAGTTAATTGGTTGAGCCGCTTTTTGTGGTTCGTCTATCTCTCTGCTACTTAATACCATTTTTTTTTTCTTCTTGCGTGGGAATATCTTCATGGATACCCTCCGTCTGGAGCAAGCGGAGGGTTATGTCGGATTCTAACCAACTGAAGCTCCGTTTCCACTAGAGATGAGCGAGGTTGCGTAGCGAGGGATGTGTGTGATACTAACCAATAATATCGCTTCTTATTCACAGCTTGAGCTGTTCTAGTTATAAAGGGTGTAACAAGACCCTTAACGAAGCCGAAAGGCACTTGTTCTCCCCGTCATTGCGATAATTTTTTTGTTCGTGCATACCTGGGAACCTTCTAGTTATTGGGGGTCAAAGTTCCAACTTTTTCACAAGTATTTTTTTAAATACGTGTTTTCATGTAATATTTTTACTTTAAACAACACCACGACCCCCGTACTATTCAATCCATCCATTAGTACAATGTTTTGAGTCCGTAACATTGAGTCTTACCGTAAAACGTGATTTTTCACCCCAAAAAAAAGTCGTTTCCCAGCAATAATTTTTGCGTAAAGTTACTTGGTTTGATGTACATAATGCTTGGTTGACGGCTTCGTGAAGGGACTTATTACACCCTGTATGTATGTGATTAGTTAGTTCCAAACACCGGGTTTTCCTCATCTTCCTATATGGAGTAGAAACGTGGACAATCTTGGCCCGAGAAAGGCAAAGGATCGATGCATTCGAGATGTGGTTTTGGAGACGACTGCTGAGAATATCTTGGACAGCGAAATGCACCAATGCATCGATCCTGACCCAGCTCCGAATAAAAACTCGTATGCCGCCGACAACTTATTCTTTCGTACTTCGGCCACACAGTGCGCAAAGGCGACGAAAGTTTGGAAAAACTTATTGTGGGTGGGAATACGGAAGGCGTTAGAAAAAGATCACGCGATCGTTCACTAACAAGATGGACCGACCAAATTAAAGACTCGGCATCCAAATCCTACACGGTTGTAAGAGATGCGCTGGACAGAAACCGGTGGAGGCAGATCATCCGCTCCAGGTGCAACTCTAATGCTGACCACGATCCTCAGACATGAAGGATCCACACACATATTATCTATCCCTCGCTTCGCATCCTCGCTCATCTCTGGTTTAAACCAGCCTAAAAACCCATTGTTCATACTATTACCATGTGCCGGGGGCGTACTACATTTGCGCGCACCACCGACTGGTATCAGCCCGCCATTTTCGGCTGCCCCCATCCCAAAGTACAGCCTATCCAGCGACCGCATATTCTCCATGAAGCGATCTCATTCAGCTCAGCACACTTTGGTCTTTGGTCTGGTCAGGCGATGACTCAAGGGCACGCCACAATAGTGGCGGTAAGTCCCCTCTTTGAGGAGTGGCTGGAGAGGCGCCACGGCGCCCTCACCTTCCGCCTTACGCAGGTCCTCACCGGACATGGTTGTTTCGGAAGGTTCCTGCACCTAATCGGGCGGGAGGAAACGCCCGGGTGTCAGCACTGCGAGGATCGACCGGAGGACACGGTGGAGCACACTGTGCAGGTCTGCCCCGCTTGGGCAGAGCACCGCCGTGTCCTCGTAGCGGCAATCGGCGGCGGCGACCTCTCGCGTCCGGCCCTGGTTCAATCCATGGTCCGGAGAGAGAGAATGGGACGCCGTCACCTCCATCTGCGAAGCAGTCATGCTAGCGAAGGAGGTGGCGGGACGTGAGAGGGAAAGAGCCTCACGTCTCAGCCGCCGCGGGAGACGCACCGGGCGTCGGGGGCCACGTGGTGGAGGCCCCCGGCCACCGTAGGCGCGGGCCTGTGGACGGTGAGCTATGGGCTAGCTCGCCGTCCGTCCGTCTTATGACGACAGGCCGTGTCGACGGCGCGTTCGTGTTCGCCTCAAAGAGAGTCAGCAAACAGGAAACAGGACGCCTGCCAGGGTTGCGGGACTGTTCGAAAGAGATACCGCGGCCCTGGAACACAAAGGGCAAAGGAAGGAACATGGATGGGTTTTAGTCAGTAAAAGTCTGACACTCCCTCCTGCTCAGCCCAGAGCGGGAGGGGTTATTTGATGATTTCCCATCGATAAAAAAAAAAAAAAAAAAAGGCGATGACTCAGCCCTAAGTTCGCCGCCCGGCTGCTCTTCTGATGCGGGTAGAGTGAGAGGCATGCTCTTTTTCCCTCTCCGCCGCCTCCTTTGCATGCATCACCTCCTCGCAATAAGAAGAACCTATCTATACCAAAACGGCTTTGGCAAATCTGGCAGACCATGCCTTGTGATCCACTCGTACGAAGCCGCGAATAAAAGCGAATATACCTAAGTGTACACGTACTCAAACTCAAACCATTTATTTCAATACATAACTTCTTCAAGAAACTCCAGGAGACTCTTTTCAATTAAAACATTTTTACAAGATCTTGGTTACATCATTCATATTGAGATTATACATAATTATATCTGAGACTGTATTAAGGTCCTCGAAACCAAAAACTCCTTCAATGATGGATGACCAATAAGTACATTTAAATAAACTATTTACCTCCTCAGGGCTCTGACCCCTGATAATATTTACTGTTATATAAAAAAGGCAGCCATTAGTATCGCAGATTACAACAAACAGACATACCACCATAGAAAAAATATGAGAGGTGTAATTTATCATAAATACATAGAAACTTGTTTGTGACGAATATTATTAAAAGTTGTTTAAATCTTAAAAGCTTTTAGACGCTGACCAAAATATTATTAAAGCTATTTCCGCCGCCAGGTAGTGTACGGGGGGAAATACTTCACGGTTGGTGCAGTGGCTGAGCGAATGGTTGCTGCGCTGCGTGTCGCGGGTTCGATTCTCTCACGGAACAAATAATTGTACGGCCTACGTGCCTATGTGATGTTTATAAACGCACCCACGATACAGGAGAAATTCTGTGTAAATTTTATGAACCTAATGTCCCCTTGTTTCGCAGACAGAAATTTCATAGAATTTCGTTTCGCAGAAAATTTTCGTTTATTATTTGGTCCTTGTATTTTTATTACGAATATTATTGTAGTAACGACTATTTACTTGAATGAAACATACCTGGATGGTCTGAAAAGTTTCCGGCCTCAACGTGAAGATTGCAGCACTCGTCAATAAAAGCTAGTGAATGTAGATGTGAATTCTTTGACAGTTACTCACCAAAATTTCAGCCATTTTGGACGGGTAGTTGTTATTTAACAGTCGTTTGAGTAAGTCAATGCGAGTGTTTTTGTGAAAATGGAAAAATTCAGTATCGAGCTGTCATTAATTTTTTGTTTTTGAAAGGCAATACGCCTACGCAAATCAGAGATGAGTTGAACTCTGTGTATGGGGACTCTGCACCATCATTTACCACGATGAAATTTTGGACAGCTGAATTTAAACGTGGCCGTGAGAGCTTGGGAGGCGATGAACGTTCGGGACGTCCAAAAACTGCAACTACTGACGATAACATCGCTAAAGTTCACCAAATGGTGCTAGACGACCGCCGAATTAAAGTGAGAGAGATAGCAGACGCTATAACAATGTCCAAAGAACGTGTTTGTCACATATTAAATCAAGATTTAAGCATGAGAAAGCTGTCCGCACGTTGGTTGCCGCGTTTTGCTCACGTTAGACCAAAAAAGTGTTCGAATGAACATTTCCAACCCTGTGTTAGCGCAATTTAGGCGCAATAAATCCGAGTTTTGGCGCCGATTAATAACTGTAGATGAAATTTATAAATAAATGTAAATTTTAAGAAAAAAAATCTTGTATCTCTGTTAGGCCGGACACTTTTCAGACCACCCACGTACTTCACAGAAATACAATTCAATGAATTTTATAATCACATTTTTTATTTAACAAACTTATCAAATAGTAGAATTATTTTTAAAGTATATTGTTTGTTCGGTATATTTTTCCATGGTATTTTATTTAACGAAAATGTAAAAGTAGACATTATGCTTAGGTTAGGTTCCTAAGGTTAGCTAAGAGCCCGTAATCCCGTTCGTGTTAGGTTAGACAGAAAGGAGCCCCGCGTAGCGGTGGTACGTCAACTACGCCTTACTATATTTACCTTGACGTTGAAACTCACTCGTGCAAAGCGATGGCAAAATAGATCTTAGTGTAAAGCACAGAATAAACAAGGGATGGATGGAATGACGGCAGGTCTCGGGAACAATCTGCGACTTCCGCATTCCCCTTAAACTGAAGGGGAAGATTTATAAAGCAATGGTTAGACCTGCTGTCTTGTATGTTGGGTCACAAAATAAATGAATGAAGGTCATTTGCTTGTGGCTGAGATGAGAATGCTAAGGGGGTGTGTGGTGTTACGCGAATGGATAAAATAAGGAATGAGTACATAAGAGGAAGGCTGAAAGTGGCGCCGGTGACTGAAAATTTGTGTGCTAATTGCTTGTCGTGGTCCATACCATGCCCATGCATGTGATGCGGAGGAACGAGGAAAATGTGGTGAGGAAAGTTTTGAGTATGATTGTGGATGGGTATAAGAGTAGAGAAAGACCAAAGAAACGATGGATGGACTGTGTGAAGCTGGCACGAATACTGCAAACTGAATATGGCACGTAAGGAGGTGTCTGATGAGATGTCGAGTAATAGAGAAGTATGGAAGAAGAAGACATGCTGCGCCGACCACAAAGGTTAGGTTAGGTTAGAACTGTGACCAATTACGCGCGAGCCGTTGCCTCGGCAGCGGCCGGCGAGCACTACGTCGAAATTGATCGCAGTAATAAAATTAGGGCACTCCGACAATTATGAACCCCAAAATAAACACATTACGTACGTGCATATGAAGTCACTATTAATGAGAATAACAAGATTACCCGCAATGTTTTTGTGAACGCGGTGTATAGTTGTAATTTTATAGGAGGGTATGCCATTTGTCAAAGTTATGAATTGAATGAAACATTTAGAAACTGTCACTCGATAAAATGTCTTTCTTGGTAATACGTTTTATATTAACTAAACAATATGAGTATTAAGAATATTTGATTTGTTATTCTATGATAAGAATATCGAAACATTAAATATTTGTAACAAAAATCTATGATTTTATTTCTTTCGAAGGAAGTGTTCCGCGTATTGATTATTCTATGAAATGATAATCTAAGAAAAAATGTGTATGAGACGAAATTCTTTAGAATTTTTTCCTTTACAACAGTGTACAACCACTTAACAACATATACTAGCTTTCTGGAGAGCACCACTGATAAGATCAACATCATATTAGTGATGTTCTTCAGAAAGGTACATGACCAGAGGCTCCAGCACGAGTGCGCGGTGTAAACGTAACGAAAATACGTCGATTTTATAATTCATAAAAACTGTTTCACATTCAATATTTTCATAATTTGAAGAATGTATTCATATAGGTGAAAATGTATGATGTACTAGTGAAATTTCGTTTGTCAACAGCACACAACACATCACGAAAATACGACTTGGAATGGTTTAAAGGCTATATGTTACTGATCGTGCTTGTTGCAAACAATTTAACTAAAATGCTTTTTACGATAATTGTATTTTCCATTCAAAAATCGACGTAAATAGGTTCATCATTCTCCTGCCCTTATCCCAACTTACTTGGGGTCGGCGCAGCATGTCTTCTTCTTCCATACTTCTCTATTACTCGTCATCTCAGCAGTCACTTCAGTACGTAAATAGGTATTTACAGAATTCCCTGCCTGCGTCGGTGTTCCCGAGTTCATTTGACCCCAATCTATTGAAGTCGCGAGTTAATAGGTTTCTTTTAGGTTAGCTGGTTCCATCGTCGACCTCATCTCTGTCCTCAGGACTAGATTGAGGTCAAGAGCTTCATTATCCCTAGCAAGCGGTTCAAACAGCTCAGCTATCCCACATACCATGACTTGTACTATCCAATCATAGAAGTCAACGAATCTTCAAGCATCTCCAAACATTTCCTCAATGTTGGTTAAACACAAATATTACGCAAAAGGGCAATGGACTGCGCTGCCGAATATTAATAACCGGCTAAGCGCGAGTCTACCGAACAATATTTAAAAAACATTTCTTGTATGGGACCTAACTTTAATTTTAATAACCGACTTCAAAAAATTAGGAGGTTATGTATATGGATAAATAACCAAAAAAAAAAAAAAAAAATGCTGGTCGAATAGTCGACCAGCATTTTTTTCATGTGTGTACATCGATTTCTCCGTGATCACTGGTTCGATTTAAGCGATTCTTTCTGATTCTTCCTTTCATTTGGTAGAAAAAGCTCGCGCGGTGGTTCCATATAAATTTTATTAACTTCCTTTGGTACTTTACGAGTTATTTTCTATAATATGCATTTTTTCTTCGTCGTATCTGTGGGTGATGTGCTCATATTTTCTGGTGAGAATGTCAAATTGCTACTACCCACCCGCTTCGGGACTCTTCCCTTTAGTCAGAGGGCTGTCCTATTTCTCGGCCAAGGAATTAGCATTGCCAGCCAATGCTGCCAGCCTTCAAGGCACTTTCGCCGTTGACAGGGATGCGGACGAACTTTTTGGCGCTATTTCTGCTTTTGATAGATACATCATTAATATTTTTATTATTATTTTAGGTCTATACTATAGTCTAAAAAAATAATGTTTTTATAGGATCACACACTGTGTAAAAATTTTAAATGCCTATTGCCTACTTATTACTGTTCAAAAGCGAAGCCTTGGTAACGCAAGCCCTACTCGTCACTGTTCAGATTGGTCACCAAATATTTTTCCATACATGAAGTCCCGATTCGTCATCGTAAGAAAACAAATGAATTTTTATTTTATTTTGATGTTCCCGATACGTCATCAGTATAAATTTGCGTGTCAAAATTATAATAATAATACATAATCATCATAATTTCATAGGGTCCAATTGGCACCCTTTGTCTACGGAACCTTAAAACCTAACGAATAACGTTTTATTTGTGTGTAAGTGTGTTTGTGTATTATAATTACTAGATATGTAGGTTTTTTCTTGTAATATCGGTTTTTTCTTGTAATATCATCGATCGGTCAGTGGAAAATGGTTGACGACGGCCAGCAAAGGCATTGACATTTTTATTAGAGACTACGCTGAAAGTCCCAAGTCCAAGGAGCTCTTGACTAAATAATAATAGTCGATCTTTAGGTTAAGCCGCGCGTGTCTCGGTTGACCCGTGGATGGGTGACCACCCATTACATACAGAATTCCTCCGTGCCTCGGAAAGCACGTTAAACCATTGGTCCCGGCTGTCATTTGTAGATCTTTGACAGTCGTTAAAGGTAGTCAGTGGCCCGAAAGTCTGGCAGCCAGTCTTACCAAAGGGCACCGTATTATCTAGTACTAACTGAGTTATGGAGGTTAGAAATGCAGTGTTTTATCAATGCATATTTCTGGCACGTGTTCGAAAATGCGTAGACGTTAAGTACAGTTAGTCTCATCATTGCACCGTGCTTTTAACGGTAGTAAATACAACTCATAGTTGACCATAAAAAGTGTCAATATACTCGTGTACCAATAGAAGTGGTAATTGGGATAAAAACATTCTTTATTAACCTGTTTTGACACTTTCTTGTAATAAAATTCTATTTTTAGTTTTATTTTAAACGTGTGGGTTTTTGTATTGACTTGTCGATTATGATTATAATTCACCACCGGGATAAAAAGTATTCTATGTGTTAATCCAGGTTATAAACTATCTGAGTGCCAAATTTCATCCAAATCCCTTCTGTAGTTTTTGCGTGGATGAGTATAACAAACATCATATCATACATCCCTCCTCATAAACTTTCGCGTTTTTAATATTTAGTCGTTTGCAATTAGACAATATGGTGGAACGAAGTATAGTGGTCGGATTTTCATGGGAGTTTTTTATTGAGTTCCTAGAAAAGTGGAGAAGAACGTTAAAAAAAAAATTTCGCCGCTCGCGACTTTTTTTTTTAATTTCCTATGGTTTTTTTTTTTATTTCGGTTATGAATAACTTCAAAAATCGACGAATTCATATTCTGGCGTAATAGTGTGACCTGTGTGCATCCATTAAATGCCAATTTGGTCTGTTTCTTTGTTCATTAGCCATGTAATGCATATTTCAAGTATTTTTTGGAGAAATTCTTATTTTTTTTCAATAATTTTTAATAAACCGGGTTCTAAGTCTAAGACTTATTTTGTAATTGGTAACTGGTACTTGTTCACGGATAACTGGACATAACATTTTTCAAGAAAACCACATTCATGAGTGTAGTGACTAAAAATTATTTACAAATAACAGACAATCGTCTATATGTTATGAAGGCAATTTTTTTTCGAAATTGTTATCCTAAACTCAGTGTACAAATTATTATAAAATTAATATAGCTATCTAATGAGGGATATAACATTAATCACTATCTCGAAGATAAAAAGTCTTCGGATTATGCTGCTCCAATTAAATTTACTCTGTGAATGTCGAAATCTCGGACTTCGCTTGTTTATTATTGATTCCTTTCTCATATACCTACACTGTCACATTTAATTTATTTGACATGAATACTTTTAGTAAGTTTTTTTATATATTTTTCTTATTGTTATATTTAATGATTTGACATGAATACTTACTTTGTTAAGTATTTTATTTTTTTATTTTTAATGGTCAAATTTGACATTTATTTTGTAGAGTATTGTGCATTAATTTTATTTGATTATTGTGAATATGAGGACCATGCGGGTAATTTTTTTCTTTTTTGTTTTTCGTTTTTTTTATAGTTTTCCACGTTTGTCAGGCAGTTTGAGTACTATAAGCTACCAACCCAAATGTCCTTTCTTTGGTATTGTTCGTCGTGTCGTTGAGCTCCTTGAGTTATAAGTCGAGCTACACGATAACTGACAAATGCTTGCACTGACTGGACAGGTCCACTCAAATCTGTGTGGTTCTTTCTTCAAGAGACCTTCTCAGACACTAATCTGCATAGTCCTCATGTGAGTTAACCAAGATTATGTCTGGACTTTAAAAGAGACTGACCTCTGAGTTTGTTTCGGCAGTTTCTTCTCAGAGTAGTCAGGTACGAAACAACGGCCCCATCTAGTTTAAAAAAAGAGACGTGTAAAAGTGTTTTTAAAAACCTATTTGCTAAATAAACATCATTTATCATTTAACTAGAAAAATATTTAAGGATAAGTACTTGTTAAACATTTGTTACTGCTGAAAAGGTAAAATATGACAAAAGGCCTTTATCACTAAAAATTGGGAGCGGTATCGGTATCAGTATTGATATTAAGTTGCGCACAGAAATCCAAGCGTGCAACTAATCTTAGATAGAAATCGTGAGAAATGGTTACTGTATAATTACGATAATTTTTATAAGAGGACCAGCGGCCCCTTTCCACCTTCTTCAGCAATAATCAACGTTGATCGAGTACCTCCAAATATTGTTATTACTTTTTGTTATCTGTGGATAGCAGATATAATAAGGATATTTTTAGGATAATATTTTCGTTGACCGTCCTAGAAATATTTTGAGAAAAATGGCCTTCTTTAAGTTTTACATAGACGATTTCCTGATAATTGTGAATTCATTTTAAGTCACTTCACTCGTAAAAGTGGTTTTCTTTAATATTTTTATGTCCAGTTATTTGTGAAAAAGAATCAGTTACCAATTTCAAAAAAATCTAAGTCTTAAAAGTCGATATTTTGGAAATTATTGAAGAACATAGGAAATTTAAAAAAAATACTTGAAATATGCATTAGGTATGTATATCGACAATAATGAACAAAGAAACTGACCAACTGGTCAATTTTACGCCAATTTGGTCTATTCGACGAATTTGAAGTTATTCCTAAACGAAAAAATATTCCAAAGGAAATAAAAAAAAAAGAAGTTGCGAGCGGCCATTGTTTTTTTTTTAACTTTCTGCTCCACTCCTCTAGGAACTGAATAAAAAAAGTCCAATGAAAATCCGAACTTCACTATAAACTTCGTTCCACCTTTTGAGTATTTCTTGTCTAATTGCACTTGGCTTAGTAAGAAGTAAGATTTAGTAAGCTACGATGTTAGCGAAAAAAACAAAAAAGAAAGTATTTATTAGCCCGCACAGGACAAAATACACAACAAACAAACCGACCAACTGCGACTCGGACTCGCGCACTAAGTGAGGTAAGGTTCCGTACCATTATCTAAAAAAAAAAACTTAATTTGCGTCAACTATGTATGTACGGGGACACCCTTTAATTTTCATCCATTTTTATTTTTTTTGCATTTTTCCTTTATTTGGCCTTGCTTTTTGCCAAATTTCATGATTCTAGGTCAAAAGTACCCTATACGTTTTGATTCTCTTGTGAAATCGCATAATAAGCGACATAAATGTAAATATTCGTATGCCGCGTCTAGCGGCGGATATGTCCTGAACCATGCTTTGTGCCTACCGTATCCTACGAATAAATGTCTTTGTCATAAACAGTCAAATCTTTTGATCGCGATGACTTACAAGTTTGATTTTTTCATTGCTCCAAAGGATAGCAGATCTGAGTATTTGGTATTCATTTCAGCTTGATACCGCTACGCATTCCTGAAAAAAAGGGTCTTGACAGACAGACAGACGGACAACAAAGTGAACCATGAAGGTTCTGTTTTGCCGATTGAGGTACTGAACCCTAATAATGGTTACATTAACAGTAGGTACAACAAAATAGTATAAAAATTGTAGTGAATAGTAGTATAGTGTATAGTACTGTAATATAGTGCTGAATAGGAAAGTTCTTCCAGTCTTATTTTTCGAAAGCGTTTGTTTTTCCTTCTCACATGGTTTTGAAGGATGAAGTCTTTGGAGTCGCTCGTCACTAAATAATAACAGCCGCACAGATCCATCTTCAAAGTTAAGCAGCGTTTGCCAAGGTCGATCCATGGATGGGAGATCATGCATTACCTACATACCAGTTCCAGAAAGCACGCTAAGCCGTTGGTCCCGGGTGTCGTTTGTAGATGTTTGACAGTCGTTACAGGTAGTCAGTGGCTCCGAAAATCTGACAAACAGTCTTACCGAGGGGTATCGTATTACCCAGTACTAACTGGGTTGTGGAGGTCAGATAGACAGTCGCTCCATGTAAAATACTGGTATTAACTGCGTCCGGTTAGACAGGAAGTCGACCCCAACATATTTGGGAAAAGGCTAGGCCAGATGATGGGGTATGTATGGCCCCTGTACCATCCATCCATCAGCACAGTGTTTTGAGTGCGTTACAATAAACGTGACTACGAGTAGTCACCCAAAAAAAAAAATCGCGGCCCAGCATTAATTTTAGCGTAGAGTTACCTAGTTTGATGTACTGAATGCTTGGTGCCGGCTTCGTCAAGGGTCCGTCGTCCTAGTTGTACTTCTTCATGTTGATTATAATATGGGAGAGAGATAGGAAATGGATATCGCAGGTATTCTTTTCACGGCGATCGGCGGCGGCGACCTCTTGCTCCCGGCCTTGGTTCAATCCATGGTCAAGAGCGAGACGGAATGGGACGCCGTCACCTCCTTCTGCGAAGCAGTCATGCTAGCGAAGGAGGTGGCGGAACGTGAGAGGGAGAGAACCTCACGTCCCAGCCGCCGCGGGAGACGCACCGGGCGTCGGCGCCGGCCACCGTAGGCGCGGGCCTGTGGACGGTGAGCTATGGGCTAGCTCGCCGTCCGTCCGTCTTATGACGACAGGCCGTGTCGACGGCGCGTTCGTGTTCCACGCGCGCCTCAAAGAGAGTCAGCAAACAGGGAGGGGTCCGTAAGGACCGACGCCTGCCAGGGTTGCGGGACTGTTCGAAAGAGATACCGCGGCCCTGGAACACAAAGGGCAAAGGAAGGAACATGGATGGGTTTTAGTCAGTAAAACTCCCTCCTGCTCAGCCCAGAGCGGGAGGGGTTATTTGATGATTTCCCATCCGAAAAAAAAAAAAAAGGAATTCTTCTCAAAATGAAAACAAAAAGATCGTTGTTTAAGTTACTATAATTTAAATAATAATATATAAAATGTTCAGTACAAAAATATAACAGGATTTCTTCAATACATTACATTACAAAAATATTTGGACATGTGATTATTAACTTTAACCAGCCATTTACTTTGCCCGGCTGATTTTAGTTTGCCCATAAGGGCTTAACGTCGTACGGCATTTCATACAAGCTTTCAAGTCATTGTTTTCCGAAATGACTGAACCGATTTTAATAAAACTTCATACGCATAAGCAGGATACATATGTCTAAAAATTTGAGGCAGAACTATACAGAAAAAAAAAATGTATTTTAGATTTTCCATAGAAAAAAAAATTTAAACAAAAAAATGACTTGATAGTTTGTATGAAATGCCGTATGACGTTAACGGTCTTAAAAATGTTACATAAAAATAGGTAGACTTATATTTTATTAATATTAAATATACTAAAAATATGACTATTCTTTAATTAATTTTAAATACAATAAAACTATATTTTTTTAAAGTAAATCGCGGCTTTTCTTGAATTATTACTATTTTAAAATAATTTTAAATTATAAAGCGTGTATCTCAATGTTGTGGTCATCGTCACTCACGTCAACTCATGGATAGCCCGCAAAATTCAAATTTTCTTTCATTTTTTGCAATTTGCAGCTCAGTGTCAGGTTGTTTGTTGAACAAAATATGATTCGCGACCGTAACACGTATGTAGTTACAGAATTATAATCATTAAATTCGTCAATACAACCCTCTAAGTTCATTTAAACCCATTAAATGACCTTTTCATAATAAAATTAGAATTCCGCGGGCTACTTTCCACCTTCGGGCGTTTCCACCTTAATAGGGAACCAGAGACAATTTGCTTAATTATTTTCGTTGTATTTTTGAAAATTTCTTCATTATTTAATACAAAAAAAAAGATGATTTCCGATTATAAACAATAAGTTTGACAGTTTTAAATTATTTACAATAATTGTATCGATGGCCTGTAAAAAATAGAAAAGAGTGTAATCCAGGTGTATACTATTTTCACGGATATAAAGCAAAATATTGACTAATATGTTAAAATATATTTTATTATAAAAACTCTCTTATTATTTACCTAACACAATTATTTACAATGAAAAGGACATCCTGTAGACTTGAATCAATTTGACCATAATATTCTTTATTACCCAACATGGTCAGATTGGTTCATAATTTACAAGATCTTATGTATTATCTCCATTATTTCAATACCTAATAATAGTTTCTAGCGTCTTATATAAGCAGATATCTCAATTAAGATTTGTGTACACGTATTGCCAGTTGCATCTCTTTACTGAACACATTTCGTTTTTTTTTTTTTTTATAAGTACCTACTCTGTTTCGTTTTTATAAAAGAAACCTCAATTATATTTTTTTAAGTTCAGTTTTATCTCGAGAATTGCTAGACAAAATGTGATGTGATAATGTGTGATTAGTGATTTTAAAATTCATTATAATTTCGTGCGTTTAGAAGTCGTACTGAAACTACAATTTAATTAAAAATTGTACTAGTCGAGATTTAGTAAATAATGCAATCAGGAAACAATATTTTTGACTCTGCTTATAGATTGACAAGATTTGAAAAAAGGTACTAAAGTGGAGATAATTGAATATAATAATTTTTCTCTTAAACTAAAATTAAAATTAATAAAAATCACAATAATTAATTGAGACATAATTATGGAATAATATATTCGTTGAAGCAGTCTTATGTACAATTCGAAGTTTATTTTAACATTTTTAGTATTTTTTTCATTTAAAATAATTAAAAATATACTTTTTTGTAAATGCTGCGGCTTTTACTTTTTTTTAAACATATTATATAAATAAATCACATTACAGTGCTATAAATGCAATGATTTGTTGTTTTTTTAACCTTATAATAGCATTAGGTGATAATTAATTTAATTAAGATAGAATATTAATCTCAGACATTAAAATCCAAATTATAATTTAGTCAAAAACCACCATTTCTCCAAATTAAATAATTTTCCAAATCCATATCAAAATAAACGTTTTCATAATTCCAAATAATATACAGTATTTTTAGAACTTCACCTTATTTTTAAAGCCACATTTTTGCAACTTTTCAAGCACTTTACTTTTCAAGTCACAGTTAATCGTTCAAGCTACATTTAAATGAGCAATTTTTTTGATCTCTTAATCTTGTTCCTTATTTTTCTAAACACTATTTTTTGCAGCTTTTTACCTTTCCACTTTATTCACAAAATATTAAAAATGTTGTATATTTTCAAAGCCACATTTTTTACAAGTTTTCAAGCCACATTTTGCTCAAAGTTCAAGCACCATTTTTCACAGTATATTTGAAGTTAGGCCAACGATACTTACAAATACTATGTTCTATAGAAGGGGGGTCCCCTGCTCACTGTGTAGGTCGAAAGGGGGATCCCCTTTGTGCCGTAGATCGCGTCGGGGGTGTTTTCGTATTCAACGTCGTAGTATATTCCATTTTGGTTCTGAAATATAAATTACGTTTAAAGGAAATGGTAAGTATTTCTGTGTTACAGTAGATAATATCTTGACTTAACCAAATCTTAGTATACCCTACTAGTCGGTCGTACGTCCATACAAAACAAACAAACGTAGGATGGGGATTACTACACTGTTTGATGGTGTACGTTCAAAATAAAATATTACATCGATTTGTCTCATTATTATCTAGCTCTGAACAAAAATTTTTTTTTAATTTTCAACAGTTTGTTTTTTTTTTTTACTTAGAACGTACACCATCAAACAGGGAGTAATCCCCATACTACGTTTGTATGGAAGTATGACCGACTAGTGTACCCTTAAATACTAATAAGTGGTCAGACTCGAAACACATTATGTTTAGGTAGAGTTGCCATCATGTCTGACTTTTCGACAGGAGGGATTATTTTTTCAGAAAATACACATAACGAAATACCAGTCTATATAGTTAATACTGCCAAATGAAAGATTAAAGAGTTCGAGATTTTTTTGTAAAAAAACTTACTGTCACCTACGTTATCTTCTGTGATTATTAAATAATGAACAATCACGGAAGATATTCCGCAAGTGTCATTATAAGTTTAGTTATGAACTTTGAAAGCTGAAAACAGTGTTTCTTTGTAAATGTCCCAAAGACCTGGCGAAAAGTCAAGACTTCTTTGATTCCAAAATTATATTAGGCTTGTGATTGGGACGTATTTTATTTATTAGACCCGGGATTCGAACCCGCCACCAGTATCGCATAAAGCAATCCTATCAATACTTCATGTCACATAAATGGTGTAACAAGACCCTTCACGAAGCCGATTGGCACTTGTTCTCTTCGTCATTGCGAGCATTTTTTTGTTCTAGACCATACCTGGGAACCTTCTAGAAGTTACGGAGATATTGGGGGTCACAGTCCCAACATTTTCACAGGCTTTTTTTTTTTTACATACGTGTTTTCATGGAAGATTTTTACTTTAAACACCTCCACGACCCCTGTACTGTTCAATACATCCACCAGCACGGTGTTATGAGTGCGTTACATTGAGTCCCACCGTAAAACTTGATTTTTTACCCCAAAAAAAAAGTCGTTCCCCAGCAATAATTTTTGCGTAAAGTTACTTAGTTTGATGTGCAGAATGCTTGGTTGACGGCTTCCGTGCCTTTTTTTTTTTTTTTTTTTTACCTATGGGAAATCATCAAATAACCCCTCCCGCTCTGGGCTGAGCAGGAGGGAGTGTCAGACTTTTACTGACTAAAACCCATCCATGTTCCTTCCTTTGCCCTTTGCGTTCCAGGGCCGCGGTATCTCTTTCGAACAGTCCCGCAACCCTGGCAGGCGTCGGCCCTTACGGACCCCTCCCTGTTTGCTGACTCTCTTTGAGGCGCGCGTGGAACACGAACGCGCCGTCGACACGGCCTGTCGTCATAAGACGGACGGACGGGCTTCCGTGCCTTTCGGCTTCGTTAAGGATCTTGTTACACCCTTTATATTACATTTTATTTATCACTGAGTCTACTTACAGGTACGTTTGAATAGAATACTTACATGCATGCTCCTAGCTCTAGATTTCGGTCGCGGCACCAGCAGATCTGCCCTCTCTTGTACGTGAGATGATGCTTCCGAACTGGTGGATTCTGTTGCCATGTGGTTTGTGTAGCCTGCACAAAGAGATGGAGCATATCTTTTACTAAGTTGCTCTTCATAATCATCCAGTGTTGATGCTGTTGTTGTCGTGTGGACGGTCATAGGTCTCAAGTTCGAACCCAAGACACGCTCCTCTGATTTTTCGGACTCATGTGCGTATTGTATAATTATCACTTGCTTCGGTGAAGGTAAACATCGTGAGGAAACCAGCATGCCTGAGAGATATTTCTCGACGGCATGTAAAGCAAAAGGAGAGCAGCGGTGGCAGCCCCAACTTACGAACAGTGTAGTGGGTTCGAACCCAGGCAGGCGCATTACTATGTGTAATTTATTTCATCACCACTGCTCTCAAAAACGGTGAAGGAAAACATCGTGAGGAAACCGGCATGTCCTAGAACCAAAAATCGAAGATATGTGACATCTACCAACCCGCACTGGGCACGCGTGGTGGATTATAGCACATTCCCTCTCATAGACAGGAGGCCGTGTGTCCCAGCAGTGGGAACATTATACGCTGATTATGATGTAAGTAATGCAAATGTACAGTTACAGATGAAAAATTGAAATTTGAATTTTTTTTAAAGAAAACAATTAGCAGTTCGGTAGGTACTACCGCGAATCAGCAAGCGTAAGGTGGGACGCCCTTAGGCTCGGTGGAGCGAAGATCTTCGCAGGGTGGGTGGTAGCAACTGGATGAGGGTTGCTGGGAATCGAGTTGAGTGGCGTGCGATTGTGGAGACCTATGTCCAGCAGTGGACTACTGTAGCCTGATGATGAGTGTGATGACCACTTTTATAGAAAGAGCTTTTTTTTTTCAATATTGAATTTTTGGCAGTTTTTTTTAAATATAAAACGGTGCCCGCCATTAGGAATTTCTCCTGTATCGTGGCCGCGTTCGTTTACAAAAGGAGATGCAGTCCAAACGTACATATCACTGTCGCGAGACGGGTGACGACCGTCTCGCGACAGTATTCTTTATGGGCGGCATGGGCACCGGGCCCTAGGCCGACGAAGGAGGCCGGCGGAAGCCCGGAACTTCGGGACAGAAGTCAAAGAGTTAAACTCACATACACAAACAGCCAGATCCGGAACAACTACCTTTGGATCATACAAATATTTGTTCCGTACGGGGACAAAACCCGCAACACGCAGCCCAGCAGTCAATCGCTCAGCCACTGCCCCAACCGTGTCGGTTCAGAACGATGTACTGAACGCTTGGTAATCTTTGGTCCGCCGGTGTACCTTCAACCCTGTATTAAGCGTGAATGCAACCTAAATAAAAATCTTCAGTACCGTATAAGTTGTGGTGTGATGCCGCAGTATTTGCTCTGGACGCTACAGTGTTCATGGTGCCGTTGTGATGGCCGCCGTGCATGCCCATCCTGTTGGACATAAAATATTACATTTCTTTCTATCTCTACGTGGGTAAACGACACACCGAGGCTGGAGTCTGACATAACAGTTTGATTTTTCCTTTGGCATCATAACATCACGCGTATAATCTACGAAGTGTTGGGGAGAGGTGTACCTAATAGTACACCCATATTTCGCCAGTTATGTGTAAGTAAGGGCGCGCCTATTACCATCAACCGGATTTAAATCCAGACTCCGTGGCTTCTATTGAAAAAAATCTGATGGAAACACCCAATAACACTTTGCCCGGCCTGGTAATCAAACCCAGGATCTCATGCTCAATACACCACTAGACCAACGAGGAAGTCCACGTGGTATATTATTTAAAGTAATGTAGTTGACTACCTACTGCGGTTCAATACAAATCTTCAGTCACCTTGAATTCCTCGCCTTAAAGATTTTCGATCAGAGTGCTTTTCCACACAAAAGGCATCGCTTTTCATGCTTTTCGTATTTCTACAAGACTTTCAAGAGTACTCTGTGGTTTTCAACAATACATCTGTGACTTTCAACGATAAATCTGTGACTTTCAACAGTTTCAACAATACATCAGTAACTTTCCACAATACATTTGTGGCTTTTAACAATACATTTGTGGCTTTCATCAACATGTATCTGTGAGTTTCAACAATACATCTGTGGCTTTAAACAAGATGTATATGTGACTTTCAACAATACATCTGTGACTTTAAACAATACATCTGTGACTTTAAACAATACGTCTGTGAATTTCAAAAGTACATCTGTGAGTTTCAACAATACATCTGTGAGTTTCAACAATACATCTGTGGCTTTAAACAAGATGTATATGTGACTTTCAACAATACATCTGTGACTTTAAACAATACATCTGTGACTTTAAACAATACGTCTGTGAATTTCAAAAGTACATCTGTGAGTTTCAACAATACATCTGTGACTTTGAACAATACATACGTGACTTTCAAAAATACCTACATTGTATCAGAAAATACAGTCAGGCATTGAGTAAATTCAATTTTTTACTGGTACTCGATGGTGCCAGGGGGACTTAGCAGTGATTATAATAATTACCTGGGTAACGGCACCGGCGGCAGGGTGGGGTATGCACCGAACATGGCTGAGGATGGACGAGTCGCCATTTGTGCTCCGTCCGGCTAGATAAAAAACAAACATTGTAAATAAATGAAGAAATCAACTATTTATTTCTTTATGTACACACAAAATACTTAACAGGACATTACATTAAGATAGAAGAGCACAAAGGTACTGCTTATTTCATAAGAAATTTCTTCCAGTAGACGACGTTTCTTTGATGATGTTTCTTTCGTTTAGAAACATCACTACATAGTATAAAACAAATAAAATAAATATCTGGGTCATTTATTGACCACTGGCCTCAAAGACGATGAGGATATTGATAGGGAGCGGAGGGCGCTGTGTGTGAGAGCAAACATGATTGCCTGTAGATTCAGGCGTGCCTCTAAAGAGGTCAAGCGCACTATATTTAGTGCCTACTGCACGTCATTCTACACTTGCAGTCTGTGGAGTCATTATACTCAAAAGTCATACAGCGCCCTTCGCGTCCAATACAATAACGCATTCAGGGTGCTGATGGGGTTGCCCCGATACTGCAGCGCATCGGGGATGTTTGCCGAAGCTCACGTGGATTGTTTCTACACAGTGATGCGGAAACGGTGCGCATCCCTGGTCCGTAGGGTGCGGGGCAGCGCCAACAGCATCCTGTCTATGATAGCAAGTAGGCTAGATTGTGTGTTTGTGAACCACTGCTGCAAGGTTTCAGCTGGGCCTGTTACCTTGCAGCAATGATGTCACAATCTGTAATCTATTTTGTTTGTAAGTGTATTACTAACATAGTTTGTAAGTATATTGTTACTAACACTATGAGTCTTGTTGCTTGAAATAAATGTTTAATAATAATAAAACAAAGTCGCTTGCTTCCCGCTGTCTGTCCCTATGTATGCTTAGATCTTTAAAACTTCGCAACGGATTTTGATGCGGTTTTTTTTAATAGATAGTGATTCAGAGGAATGTTTATATGTGTAACATTGCACCCGTGCGAAGCCGGGGCGGGGCGCTAGTTAAAGTATAATTTTGCAATTTTACCTTTTAATCAATATTGATAAGGTTGCACAAATCACAAAGAAAAAAATGTTTAAAATGTACAGAGAGAAGCATTTTATATAACGACATAATGTCACTTCTGTACCTAATCCACATAGGGTTAGACAGAGGTGTACCTAATAGTACACCCACTTTTCGCCAGTTGTGTTAAACTCCCATGTAATAGGGTGCGAGCCTAATGTCATCAACCGGGCACAAATCCAGACGCCGTGGCTGCTACTGGGAAATTCCTGATGGAAACACCCAATACCAATATACCCGACCAGGGAATCGAACCTAGAACCTCATGGTCAGCAGTCACGATTGCGACCACTAGACTAACGAGGCAGGTAGGCTAGTTAGTGGTAAGAAGGATTTTAAGTTTTTGAAAATACAAAAACATCACTTATTTCTGAGCTCCCGATATTTCGACGCTGCGCGGTGTTGCTAGCGCCATGATCGCGGGTTGACTGGACAATGCGGGTGGTTGGAAAATAAATTGTTGCGGCCCAGTCCGGTAACTTTGACAGCCCGTCGAAATATTCGCGCAGACTTACAATGTTTTTTTGACTAAAGTTATTTAGGCAATTGCAATTATTGCAATTATTGCAATTAATTTTAGTGCGCTTTAATATTGGTTATATGCGTAATAACTATGTATTTTTTTAAAGTTCATAAAACTCGCTCTTGTTGCGTAAATCTGGCGTTGAAAAGAGGTCTTTCGCGCCCAACGCGAGTACGAGTTCTGTTTCCGCACTCCTTCCGAGGCAACAGAGGCTAAATCGCAAAATCTATCGAGCCAATAAATATCTTTATATCCTTGTCTTCAAAGTTGGCTCGTTACTTTTTGTAAAAAATCTATTATTTTCTTAATCTGATTACGATAATAACGTCAAATTTCACGGTTTTTGTTCCCAAAAAATACGTGGTTTCTGTCAATACAAAGTGTTATTACTCGATTTTATTGAAGGGCCACTGTTTAATGACACGACAAAACATTATTAGTATTCCAAAACACCCATAAAATTACAGTTTCTAAACAGAAACGTTTTCCGTATTTCCTCAGTGACTTATTATTACTTATTTTTGCTGTGAATTTCCGAGTTTTGCACAACCTGACTACAGCCGAGCAGTTATAATAGCAGTTATAGTTAGTATTTTACAACACGCACTACTGAAACTCGCAAAACACACTTACAGTATCACCATGTTTTCAAAAATAACGAACAATCACGGAAGATATCTCGTAAGTGACAGTATAAGTTTAATTATAAAGAGTGTTTTAGGAACTATTTGGACTCACCGCATAATGACTAGCTTGTGCCATGGCTTCAGCTATCTGAGCCCACCGCATCCGTTCTTCTAGCGTCACCTAGAAATAAAAGATTTTAAAAATTGGCAAAATATTTGGAAGAGGTAATCTTTCTTTATCGTGTGGTTAGTGCCTAACCTGGAGTTAGAGATTTTAGGTTAGGCACTAACCACACGATAAACAAGAAGAATATTCACGAAATGAATACTTCTGTTGCCGCCAATGTTGCCATTTTTGTCGCCTGAAGACATTTCACAAGAAAATCACTTTTGATTTTTTTCAAGTGTTGATAATAATATCGTTACTGGCAGTTGTAAATTAAAAAATCAAAATCAAAGCATTTATTTCAAGTAGGCCAGTTACAGGCACTTTTGAACTGTCGAAACAAGGATAACAATTAAATGTAGCTACAGTCCCAGTCACAAGGCATAAAAACTGTGAAAGTACTGTAGTTGCCCATTCCCTATCGTAGATCTCTATGGAGAAGAACGGGCAAGAAACTCAATGGACTTTTAAATCAGCATATTGTTACAAAACCTTGGTTACATGATTCATGTTGAGATGGTACATTATGTGAGAACGATGTAGCAAGATGTGCACGTTAACAGTGTCCATAGTAGAAACAAAAAAGACAATTAAAAAAAGAAAAATATTCAAATAAGCCGTGGCAGCTAAGAGATGACCAGTCACACTGACAGCGCCCGTTCAAGAACATGACGCATGGATCAGCACCATTCAACTCAACCATTTTGAAGGGAACTAAATATTCCGACACACGCGCCACCATCAGCGAGACATTTGAGTGAGCATGACATACTCTCAACGCCAGGACACATTCATGTCAAGAAAGGACATAGGTTTCCAGTGAATGGTAGCTTTCTAGTACTTAGAATAATAGTAGATTGTACAACAAGTGAAAAAAAAGGGAATTTAATTCGAGGGACTAAGTTGTATCCCGAGAGCAGCGAAGTGTTCTAGAGTAGAATCCCGAGCGTAGCAAGGGATTCTAGAGTTGAATCCTGAGCGGAGCGAGGGATACAATAACCGAGATGATATTTTTTTTCACGAGTTGTGTACTCTACTTTTCATCATTGACTGCGAGAAAATAAATAGAAGTATAGTATTTATATTTCTCATGAGTTAATAATAACAGCCACTCGGGTCGATCTTCAAGGTTAAGCCAGGCTTGCCAAGGTCGGTCTGTGGATCCGTCAGTCCGTCCGTGCCACGGAAAGTACGTAAAGTCATTGAGTCGGCTGTCATTTGTAGTTCTTTGACAGTCGTTACAGGTAATCAGTGGCCCGAAAGTCTGACAACCAATCTTACCAAGGGGTACCGTATTATCCACCCAGTACTAGCTGGGTTGTGTTCTGGGTCAGATAGGCAGTCGCTCCATGTAAAATACTGATATTCAGCTGCATCCGATGAGACTGGAAGCCGTCCCCAATAAAGTTGGGACTAAAACTTATCCCAATAAAGTTGGGATAAGTTTTATAATCGGTAATATAATAAGAGAAAAAAAGGATTAAATATAAACATTAAAAATGTATAGTAATTAGAACAGTTTTCGAAATTCGAAATTCAGTAGTTCTTGTCCGGCACGTTTTATTTATTTTTTGTTTATAATTTTTGCTTGTTCCAAATTCAAAAAGTTTTTGTTCACTGAGTGAGTAAAAGAGTTTTTATTCACTGTTATCGATGAATAAAATTACCTTTTTCGAGTGGCAATGGTAAAAAGGGTATTTACCTGATAAGGTGGTTGTCCGACAGGCGGCGTCTTGATAGTGTTGGCCGCCATGTAGTTGAAGATAGGCGAGCCCATACCCGCCGCCTTCTGCTCGCGAGACCACTTGCGACTGGGGAGGGGGATGTGAGGTATAATACATGGCGTAAAGAACATTGACGGGGAAACTGTTAGCACGAATGTAGTACTTGATTCTGGACTCCACTTAGAAAATTTAGTCGTTTTTTTTTTGACCTGCCTAGTTTTGTTTGTTCCGTATAAACTGGTACTTAGGTATAGTGTTATTAAACTACGTAATTACAGTTTTCAGATTATTCCTTTACATGTGCTGTAAGACATGATTGAGAGCAGCGGTGGCCCAGTGGTGGCGGACCCGACTTACGAACAGTAAGTCGTGGGTTCGAACCCAGGCTTACGAACAATAAGTCGTGGGTTCGAACCCAGGCAGGCGCATTACTTTGTGTAATTTATGTCATCACCACTGCTCTCAAAAACGAAGGAAAACATCGTGAGGAAACCGGCATGTCTTAGAACCAAAAATTCGAAGACATGTGACATCTACCAACCCGCACTGGGCCCGCGGGGTGGATTATAGCCCATTCCCTCTCATAGAGAGGAGGCCGTGTGTCCCAGCAGTGGGTACATTATACGCTGATTATGCTATGCTAAGTCATGATTCTAGGTCAACGAGACGTACTCTATAGGTTTTGATTCCCTTGTGAAGTCGCATAATATCCGACATAAACAGTCATATCTTTTGATCGCGTTAACTTACAAGTTTGATTTTTTCATTGCTCCAAGAGGTAGCAGACTTGAGAATTTAATATTAATTTCGATTTGATACCTCCACGCGTTCCTGAGAAAAAGGTTCTTGACAGACGGACAGACAATCAGACGGACAACAAAGCGATCCTATAAGGAATCCGTTTTTGTGGACTGAGTACGGAACCCTAACACAGCTTTTTCATTCAAAATAAGTAAACGGTAAGCAACAACAGATTTTGTGTTTCAGTCTTTGGTAATTTAAAATGTATTTTGATCCAATTATGGTATGAGAAATGTAATAAGGATCCAACAGGTCTAGGGGAGAATCCTAGGTACCTTGGAAAGCACATACGGTAGACTGTAGCCTGAACTCAAACTCAAAGCATTTATTTCAATTAGATAAATTACAGGCACTTTTGAAAGTCAAACAAAAAAAAAAGCTAAGCTACAGTCACAGTCACAAGGCATAATAACTTGAGAAAGTACTGTAGTTGCCCATTCCAAAGCGTAGATCTCTATGGAGAAAAATGGGCAAGAAACTCCATGGACACTCTTTTCAATCAAAATATTGTTACAAGATCTTGGTTACATCATTCACGTTGAGATTATACATACAGCGTGTAACAGAAAGGGTATAATCATATGGAATACTGTGGTACGGACCATCAAACTGAACAACTTTCTCTATGGGACCACCATCGAAATCGTAAAAAAAATATCAGCTGTTCCATACATTTGGGTCGAGTAGGTATTGAAATTTTGTATAGGACAGCTGATTATTTTTTTACGTTTTCGATGGTGGTTCCATAGAGAAAGTTGTTCAGTTTGATGGTCCGTACCACAGTATTCAATATGATTATACCCTTTCTGTTACACGCTGTATATGTGAGAACGATGTAGAAAGACGTGCACATTAAGAGCGTCCAGAGTAAAAGATTATAATTATCAACACTTTCAAAATAAAGTAGTTAAAATAAACCGTGGCAGCTAAGAGATGACCAGTCCCAACTGACAGCGCCCGTTCACGAACATGACGCATGGCTCAGCGCCATTCAGCTCAACCATATTGAAGGGAACCAAGACAATAAGTAAAATTAGACCTTACCTCCAAGACATAAGAGCGGCTAGAGTGATGGCTATGACCAGCGCAGCCAGCAGGGATGCTCCTACAGCCACACCGACCACCTCACCGTCCACTTCGCACGTTGAGCCGTAGTAGCCTGAAGAACAACTATGGAGAAATAAATTAAGCATTAATATGAATGATTCCTGGTCTGGCAAAGTGTTATTGGGTTTTGACCGACTTCCAAAAGAAGGAGGTGTTCAGCTGTATCCGGTTAGGAAAAAGCAGACAGATATTTCTTCTTTATCGTGTGGTTAGAGCCTAACCTGGTGTCAGAGTTGTTATGCCGTACATGTGCCTCTGACTTGACTTCACATGCCGTCGAGAAATATCTCTCAGGCATGCTGGTTTCCTCACGATGTTCTCCTTCATCGAAGTAAGTGATAATTATACAATACGCACATGAATCTGAAATATCAGAGCAGAATCGGAGAGATGTATCACATACCTGCAGTAAGGCTGTCCATTCGCGTAGTTGCAGGCGCCTCTGTCGTTACAGTGGGATGATGCACAGGATTTGCATTCTCTGCCCGCCCTGAGGGGTAACGTGGATGTGTCCAGGGTCGAGTCGGGGCATTGACATCTGTAAGGAAAAATTAGGGCTAGTGATTTATGAACCTGTACCTACTTTCATAGCAAATAAAGCTCTGATTCTGATTCTGAGTGATTTTTGGTAGGGAACTCTATTTGAAGATTTTTTTCGCATTTGACGACTATCTCACGAAATGAAAATTTAATTTAAGAAGTACTGCTGGTGAAGCAGTCCCTCTTACTGCTTATTTATGACGTCTCCTATTTACTCAGGTATGGGTTCCTACTCTGGGGGAACTCCACAAATGTAAGTGAAGCATTTATTCTAAATGCGTAAGAGCAATTTGCGGTATCAGTCCAATAACATCATGTAAACCACTGTTCAAAAAATTAAAGCTATGATTAGTAGAATGTCACTGACCTGAATCCTCCCCAAGTATTAGTGCACGATGCCAGCTGGTGACAGTCATTCAGATCTGGTGATGAGCACTCGTCCACGTCTGTAATAAAAAAATAATCTTAAGGTGTAACAAGACCCTTCCCGAAGCCGTCAACCAAGCATTCTGTACATCAAACTAAGTAACTTTACGCAAAAAATTATTGCTGGGAAACGACTTTTTTTGGGGTCGAAATATCACGTTTAACGGTAGGACTCAATGTAACGCACTCAAAACATTGTGCTGGTGGATGGACTGAATAGTACGGGGGTCGTGGAGGTGCGACATTAAAAACTTAAATTGAAAAAAAAAAACTTGTGAAAAAGTTGAAACTTTGACCCGCAATATCTCCGCAACTAGAAGGTTCCCAGGTATGGTCTAGAACAAAAAAAAAAATCGCAGTGACGGGTAGAACAAGTGCCTTTGGGCTTCGTTAAGGGTCTTGTTACACCCTTTATTTAGTCTAATCGTCAAAAAATTCTGAAGAAGTTCCAAAGGTCTCAACTTCACAAACTTTAGACTTCAAGGGTTTAAGAGTAGTCCATCTCCACGAGGAGTATCAGTTACTTGTGGTAGTCGCTACATGTAAAATACTTTTAATCTTCACGAAACAGCCAACCAAGTACACCAAAGTAAGTAAACCCAACAAAAAAAAGTATTTAATAGTCATTGAATGGGGTTAAATGAACTTAGAGGTTTGAGGTTGTATTGATGATTTTAATGATTATAATTCTGTACTCCATACGTGTTACTGGCGCGATTCATATTTTCATCAACATACAACCTGACAATTGCAAAAACGTAAGAAAATTTGAATTTCGCGGGCTGCCCTGGCGATCGAGAGTAACTGTTCTTTAATAACGCGACTCAGACTAGACTGGAAGCCGAAGCCGACATAGTTGGCCAAGGCAGGCAGGTGATGAAGCCCTATATCTCACCATGTAGAGGCAGCACGCTGCCAGCCGGCGTGTCGACGAACAGCGCCGACGCTCCCACGTTGTTGGATCGTCGGCGGATGACTCCGAGCAGGTGCTTCTGTATGTCTGTGCCCACTTGTGGGCGGAGGGTCTCGGCCGTCTCTAGCATCTGAGGGAGAAGAGAGATGATGGTGTTAGTAGCCATAAAATAAAATACATATTTTGTTAATTGTTCGAAAATTATAACTAAGTACATTATACCAGCCCCCCTAGCAAGGCAATACTATCTCTAGTCTACCAAGACTCGACAAAGCTCTTTCTATACAACTTGACATGTTTTGACATTAATTTCTAACGTCGCCATGCTCGCGACGATAGAAATCTTTCCACAATCTGTCATAAAATGACAGTTCAATTCGACTCTTCGTCGACAAAACCCGTTTCTATGGTGGTCATGCTACGCAGGCTACGTAAACATAGGAAAAATCTCTGAAACGAAGATGAAGATTGTTAACGTCGTACGGCATTTTACACAAACTTACAGGTAATTTTTTTTCGAAATTACTAAACCGATTTTAGTGAAACTTCATATGCATAAACAGGATACCTACATATGTCTAAAATTTTGAGAGAGAACTTTTCGAAACGTCTTAAAAAAAAAGATAATTGGAAATTTCTGTTTGTATGGAAAATCTCAAATCCAATTATCTTTTATTAAAAAACATTTCGAAGGGTTCTCTCTAAATTTTTTAGACATTTGTATCCTGCTTAAGCGTACGAAGTTTCATTAAAATCGGTTCAGTCTTTCGAAAAAAAATAACTTGAATGTTTGTATGAAATTCCGTATTACGTTAACGCTCTGAAGCGCTGTATTTCTATGCACGGTCATATTTATCGTAAACGCGAAAAATAAATAGCTGTTGAGCTGTCGTATACAAATTTTTAATCGAGCGGCACCGGTGACTGAAAAATGGTGTGGAAATCGGCTGCCATGGTATGGGCATGTGATGAACGCCGCATGACATGCCCATACCATGGTTTTGAGTACGTTGATAAGGGCTAGAAAAGGGGGACTTCTAACTTTTGAGATGATGACTAAAAACAGAACGGAGGAAGACTCCGAAAAATTTTCGGGCTACTGACTGATCACCTCTAACGACTAAATAGATCTACAAATGACAGCCGGGACCAACGGCTTAATGTGCTTTCTGAGGCACGGAGGGAACTCGGTCCGAGTCTGCATTCCTGCCTGTGCAGGTACTTAATTTAATATTTAATTTAATCCTTAACTTTCTTAGTAGATATTAGTTTTTAGTTTGTACAACAATACTTTACTGCTCACTGTGAAGGCTAATTATGAAGGTGGCAGCCGGAGGACTTAAAAAAATCGAAATTAATTTAAAGAGGATTTGAATTACTTCCAAATTACAAAATAAGATCATATGTCTAGACTTGGACCATGCTTGTACCGAAGTACCGAAATAGTACATTTTGATATAAGTGGGGAAACTTATATCAAAATGTAGAGCTTCGAGCGCGGAATTAACACCCGAGCTGCAGGCGAGGGTGTTATGGAGCCGAGAACTGCAGTAACAAATCCCCACGCGTATCAAACGACATTTTTCAATACACTTTCGAAGGAATAAATTATTAAAACAGAAAGTATTTTTGGCGGAAATTATTATGAATCTATGATTAAATTTGCTTTTTTCCCGCGCTTTGCTTTCGCCAGGCTGAAGAAGAAGCAAAGGTATGATGCCGCTATACAGCATGATATGGAAAGAAAAAAAAATCAAATGTTTTTGCATTTAGAACACAAAGAAATGTTAATTTGTTCATAAAAGTAAATATTTGTTTTAAATAATCATGTATATCTATGATAATCTATTTATAAACACAATTTAAATACTAAAAAAATATTTACGCCTTATAGACGCATATCTCTTTGCAGAGATTAAAAAAAAACAATCACCACCGGTTAAAGCTATAGTCATTGAATTGAACCCATTTGGACTTATCTGTGAAATGTTTTATTTCCGCACGTGTGCGGAAAAATATTAAAAATCCACGCGTGTGAAATACATTGCATGTTGAACCAGTTTTCGAGAAAGTGTATTGAAAAATACAATTCTAAACGATTGCGATACGCGGATGGCCGGCATCAGCAGATTCGAAGTAGGTGGTCGGCGGCCACACGGAGCTTCGAGTCAGCAGCGTCCGTGTGGGCCAATTTGGTGTGGAAACACCCGTTGTACGTAAATCTCTATCATGTCGCTATTCAACCGATTTGGTGTAAGCAGGACACGTAACAGGCTTTTAAATTGCATGACATTGTTTACCTCACTAGAACTTTTATATTGTTAGCTGTGTGACACCCGAATACAAAAAAAAAAAAAAACAAATTGAAACAAGGGCGGAGAGAATGAAGATACTGATGTAATTTACCAAAACAGTGAGGTTAACATAAACCCCGCGGTTGTTCTCGTCGCCCTTGTGCACGGAGTTCACGGAGCCGCTCACGAAGTCATCCGAGAACGGCGTCATCGAGAATGCTGAGTCGATCTGAAAAATATAACACAGGCGTGATATTTATTATCTCCACTGTATTCACCAAAAGGGAAGGCAGACGCACACAGCTGATTTTTGAAGTGTGTGTAATAGCTGGCGCAGGCGTTCCTATTGCCATCAACCGAGCCCAAATCCAGATTCCGGACTACTACTGAGAAATTCCCAATAGAAAATCTCCACAACACTTTTTGCGATCAAGGTAATGAACACAGGGCATACTCAGTACACGTGCTCTCGACCACTCCATCAATCAATAGATCTTGAGACAGTTATTAAAAATGGTGTAACAAGACCCTTAACGAAGCCGAAAGGCACTTGTTCTCTCCGTCATTGCGATCATTTTTTTGTTCTAGACCATACCTGGGAACCTTCTAGTTACGGAGATATTGAGGGTCAAAGTTACAACTTTTTCACAAGTTTTTTTTTCAATACAAGTTTTTAATGTAACATTTTTACTTTAAACACCTCCACGACCCCTGTACTATTCAATCCATCTACCAGCACAATGTTTTGAGTACGCTACATTGAGTCCTACCGTAAAACGTGATTTTTCACCCAAAAAAAAGTCGTTTCCCAGCAATAATTTTTTCGTAAAGTTACTTAGTTTGATGTACATAATGCTTGGTTGACGGCTTCGTGAAGGTTCCTGTTACACCCTGTATTAACGCCGATCAGCAGGGCTATTGCGTATCTCTATTGACAGTTCACTGTGATCATCACTTGGCGAGTTTTAATATACAATGACCGTTCTTGTTGGTTTCAACTGACGCTACCCATGCAGAACTGTCAACAGAGATACGCAATGGCCCTGCTGATCGGCTGTCCTAGACGTTCGACCCTATTTAAACGGCTCAAATATGGTGGGAGTACTTCACAAGGCCCTGCCCAACTTATGTTATTCTGCCGCGCTCGAGTAAATCCCAAAATGGGTGGAGACCCAGTGAGGATTTACTATTACTAAAATGAAGATAACATGATACAGCTTAGTATACTTACAGCTCTAACGGCTTCGTAGCTCAGCTGTTGATAAGGATCGGATTCTTTATCAGCCAGTTTGGAGTCCCAAGCCACCTGAAAAGTAAACAGCATTCATGAGAAAAAAACATAGAATAGAATAGTTAGAACACAACGCATCTGAGACCTTTCTTATTCCGCTTATTTCATCATCAAAATCTTGTCTATTCTTAATTTACGACTTCGCGTCCCACCAATGCGATATCGGGCGAAACACAATTACTTTTTAATTGTGTCTAAAGGTTGTAACAAGACCCTTAACGAAACCGAAAGGCACTTGTTATCCCCGTCATTGCTATCATTTTTTTGTTCTAGACCATACCTGGGAACCTTCTAGTTACGGAGATAATGGGGTTCAAAGTTCCAACTATTTCACTTTTTTTTTTTTTTAATAAAAGTTTTTAATGTAAGATTCCACGACCCCCGCCAATGTATCCATCAGCACAGTGATTTAAGTGCGTTACATAGAGATTTACGGAAAAACGTAATTTTTGACCCCAAAAAAAAAAGTCGTTTCCCAGCAATATTTTTTGCGTATAGTTACTTAGTTGTACGTAATGCTTGGTTGACGGCTTCGTGAAGGATCCTGTTACACCCTGTATAATTGGCCTTTAAAGGCTGCCGCTTTACATCCTGGTCAAATTCAAGGAGGTATCTATACTAATGATTCTCGACCCGAATCGATAATAAAAAGGGTAGGTTTTTTTATTTTTTAAGGAAATCGTTAATCGTAAACCACCCGCTAGTTTCCATACTGTCCATAATTATACTGTGGAATAAACGTTTGCGTTTGTGTGTCTGACGGCGTGTTTATAAGGCTAGGAACAGACCGGCTGCGTTTTAATACGGGGGATTTACACTTACCGATTTCCGTAAGAAATGAAAAAAATAAAAAGCCTACCCGTTTTAGTATCCATTCGGGTCAAATCATTAGTATAGATACCTCCTTGAATTTGACCAGGATGCAAAGCGACAGCCTATAAACAACTGGAAGTCATGACGCAGGCTAACAGTATCAGTATCAGTCTATAATTACGGAATACGATAGGTTAAAACAAACTTTAAATAAAATAGGAGAGGTATCATCTGCAAACAGTACAGGGGGTTACTATGTCGTCTTAAATCAGGAGTAATTCCAGTGTGGGAAAGAGACATAGCTATACAGGTCGTCTAATGCCATCTCTTTCCCAAACTGGAATTACTACTGCTTGAAGACGTCATGATAGGCCACCAGGTCGGTGCATAATACATAAATACCCTTTTATGGTAAGTCATTAATATAAACTAAGAATAAGAACGGCCCCTATATTGAGCCTTGAGGTACACCTAGCTGAACAGTAAGCCCAGAAAATTTTACGCTATGAACACAATAAAACCTTTTGTGGTAATATGAAACAAATTAATGTATGGTTGTAGTACCTCTACGGACCGGCTCCTTCTCAATGAGATCTACATTCTACCTTGAAAACATGATGGTAGGTCTATCAAAGGCCATAGATCTTACCTTTCTCTCATAGAGTCTGTCGACCCTCAGGTTGAGGAGTAGGGACACCACTTTCCTGCATGGGTCCCGCTGGATACGACGAGCGTAGCCTGGCCGGCATTGACAGCTTGAGATACCTACCGATAAATGTGGGAACATTAAATTTTTTGTAAGAATGAATCCCGACAAAGTACCATTTTTTTGTCTATCTTAAAAGGTGTCTTATAAATTATATAAAAAACCATTCAAACATGTCGACTATTGTTAACCCTATACTTATTACCACACGGCATCACAACGGCCTCTTCTCATGTTTCTCTTTATCGTTAGGTGCCTTGGAACACCTTAGAAAGTTACTGGGATAGGTGCCAACTGTGAAAAGCATAGAATCAGCAACTTTAGAAGTGGGCCCTTTTTAAATGGATCATAGATCTTAAAATCAACTTACCCGCTTCAGTTCTACACTTCTCATTCTGCGCTTGATCACAAGTGGAATCATCACCCACGATACAGGTATCGATCCTGTAACAAATAGAAGATTATGATTATCCTTTTATTTAGCATTTCGCCGGTCAAGTCAAAAATCCTGACAACGGACTGCTGCTGAGTCCCTGATGGAATAACCCAATAATATTTTGCCGAGACCTCATAATCTGTCACAGGACCAAACAAAGCTCTGGATTCGCACTTACGGCAGCTAGAACAAAGAGTTAGTAACTAATTGATGATGATGCCAGTCCAGATGTATTTACTGTAAGTTTGTATCAGTAATTTCATTTAAGGCACTTAATTTTTTATCACCCCAAAATTAGATAGATCAAGTATTTCCCCTTACCTGACAGTAGGCTGAGGTCTTCTTAAGCCCTGCTGAGGCCGATGCAACTGAGGATGCGGAACATGGCCTGGATGTGTCGGATGCTGTGGATGAGCTGGCCTTCTCGGTGGAGGCTGAGGCAGTGCGATGTCATCTGCCGGGATCGCCTCCCCAGTCCCCAGTGTTGGGGCTAAAGGCGGTGGTGCGAGGGGTGGTACTGTAAGAATAGATTAAGTTACGGTAAGAGGTGGTTATGTAAGAGTTTTATTGAAAAAGTGCTGCTAGGTGCTTTCACGAAGCCGCGAACCAAGCATCTGTACATCAAATTGAATAACAGTACGCAAAAATTATTGCTTGGAAAAGATTTTTGTTTGGGGTGAAAAATCACGTTTTACGGTAGGACTCAGTGTAACGCACTCAAAACATTGTGCTGATGGATGCACTGAACAGTACCGGGGTCAAGAAGGTAACGTAAAAAACTTCATTAAAAAAATACTTGTGAAAAAGTTGGAAAGAGCCCTAATATCTCCGTAACTATACTCGGTTCCAAAAATTACGGGTCAGTCACAAAAATTGAAATATCTCCAGAACTGTAAAAGTTAGATCAATGAAATAAAAAACAGAATAAAGACTTTTTAGTTGCGCTTCTAATAGCATATTATTTAAACTGGTTGATGAAAAAAACTTCATTAGAAAAACAAAATTTAAAAAAATGACTATCTTTAAAAACAAAATTTTTGTTTCATGTGATTATGGATGCTTTCCATTTCTATTCTGTCACAAAAAAAAATATCGTGAACGTCTTCCACGTGCATAATTATTATTCTGTGAGGTGAAGCATGGCAGTCACGCTAGAGGAATGTACCAGAATCCTAACTTTTTTGGAACTTGGGCGGAGCCAGCGTGAAACAGCCAGAAACATTGGTTATCTTTGTCTTTGTTCAGCGGGTAGTCCAGCGGTACCAAGACACCGGATCACACCTTAGAAGACCAGGAAATGGCAGACCAAGATGCACAACGGCCAGGGAAGACAGACAACTGGTGGCTACAATGTTTCGAAATCGTTTTCAAACTGCTGTTGGTCTAAAAACTCACTTTATTCGCTTTGGAGGTGGCAATTTAAGCGCTCAAACAGTAAGAAGACGTCTTGCTGAAGCAATTTGAAACCATTGAGGCCCGCAAATGGCCCCAAACTGGAACGGGGACATCGAATTGCAAGACAGAGATACGTGCGCGAGCACCTCAACTGGACACTAGACGATTGGTCTAGGGTAATGTTCACGGACGAGTCTAAATTCATGCTTTATAAGCATGATGGTAGGCAGTTGGTGTACAGAAGACCAGGGGAGCGCTTCCATCAAGCATGTGTGGAGGAAAAAGTGGCGTACGGTGGAGGCTCCGTACAAGTTTGGGCTGGGATTTCTGCTGAGGCCCGCACCGAGCTGGTACTCATTCAAAATGGAACTCTAAATGCAGAGAGGTACGTGGAAGAGATCCTCAATGAACATGTTGGTCCTTTCATGGCCAGGATGGACCGGCATGGCATATTAATGCATGATAATGCGCGTCCCCATACCGCCAGAATTGTACATGACTACCTTGAAGAGGTCGGTATCGAACTCATGCAGTGGCCAGCGCGAAGCCCGCGGGGACTTAAACCCCATCGAGCACGCCTGGGACGAGCTTCAGAGATGCGTGAAAGGTCGAAACCCCCCACCAATCACGCTTCCCGAGCTCAAACAAGCTCTGGTGGAGGAATGGGAAGGTATTCCTCAGCACCGGCTCCGAAATTTGGTGTACAGCATGCCTAATCGCCTGGAAGCTGTCAGAAGAGCTCGTGGAGGCAATACAAAGTATTAATTGAAGAAAGTGATGAAAAACAGCAAAAAAACAATTACAAAAAAAAATGTAATCTTAAGAAAAATATGACTACTTTAGTTTTTTTTTAATTTAGAGATTAATATTGTGGGTGCAACTAAGTTTCATTTTATTTTTTATCTGTATAATTAAATTCTCAATTGAACAGTCTTCGTTTCATTAGGATGGCATACGTAGTTCGGGAGATATTCGGGTTTATGTGACTGACCCGTTATTTTTGGAACCGAGTATAGAAGGTTCCCAGGTTTCCAGAATAAAAACATAATCGCAAGAACGGGGAGAACATCATTATTTTGCTAAGTAGTCAGATTTTAGATTCATGCTTCTTGCCACACATTGTTTAGAAAGTTGATCTGCTGGCATGCAAAGAAGGTCTTCAAACCCCTCACCCGATTGCGGCAAACTCTGCACCCTCGTAGGCCTAATACTAGGGCCAGGAGTGGAGGTATCGAACAGGTTGAGGTACGTCCTCTTGCCATCGATGGACACGAACCCTTGCTCCCCTGAGGGAGAGACGATGATGTCGTCGTGCTCGTAGCCGTGGAGGTTCACGTTTTCGATGTGCACTGAAATGATTAAAAAAAACAATTGTTTCTAAATAATCTGAATTTTAGTACTGGTCACCAGTAACAGTAACGAACTAGAAAAAACGGAAACACAACAACATTGGCGTACTTCTCAAGTGACCAAAAGGGTCGGACAAAAATCCTTCATCAGCATTCCCGAGCAAAATCAGCAGTTTTGGCCCAATTGTGACGGCCTCAACTTGCAAAGGCATTACTCTAAAACGGTGAACGAAAACATCTGACAACCATAAAATCCGAAGACATTTTACATTTAACAGGAAGGGTCACTTAGTTCCAGCTGTACACACATTATGGGCTCCTCATCAACACCATCATGTTGCCTTTACCCCAATTTACCTTCTTCTTCCATACTTCTGTATTTAGTCACCACATCAACAGTCACTCATCCCATTCTATCCACATCACCGGATCCATCATGTGTTTCCTCGTCTAGCTTCTCCGAGTGATGCACCGGCCGACCTTCTCTCAGTTCTGGCGTACCCTGGGTAATCGACTCCGGTCGATTGGCTATTCCTTTCACCACCATTGCAAGGCTGACTATAAAATTGTATCTCACCTGAAGCCGCCCCACCCTTTTCCCCCAACCCCTGTATAGCAGACACGGTGACGTCAAAGATCTCTCCGTAGCCCGGCGGACGTGGTTCCGGCGCGGTGATCACGGACGCCTCCGCCACGGGCCGGTAGCGGGAGCCGTGCGGCTTGAAGTCTGTGTCATCGAGGACGATGCCGGGTCTAGGGCGGTAGGGATGGTAGGGGATTGTGCCTTCGGATGCTGAAAAGAGAGATGGTTGAATAAGTGATGGCTGTACTGGTACGAAGAGACCCTATACAAATATATAAAATGTAAGTGTTTGTTTGTTATTTCAAAATAACAGCTTTTTACTGAATGCATATGAAAGTATATACGCTTCTTAAAACAAAAAACATCCGGCTGATCTCCGCTGATATTTTAAGGAGTAACTTTTATTTTAGAAAAAAATATTAGAGTTCCATGCATTAAAATTAAAACCCATGAAATTGTAAACAAAATCCGATTCAAATAGAGAAGAAATATTATAATAATAATGTCACGCGAGCGAAGGTCGCGGGTAACAGCTAGTAATTAATATTAGAGATGTAACTAAAATGAAGACCAAGCTTTAGCCTATCAATTTGATCTATGTAACCAACAGAATGCAGGAGTCGCATGGTCAACTAACTTTCAATAGTTTTATTAGTCTCTGATTGTATAAATCTTACTGATGGTTAGTCAAGTAAGAATGAAGAATGAATCTTTACGATAGTTTTCAAATCATTTATACATCTTTTGCTCAGAATAGTTACAGCTGTGATGACAATATTTGTGTCACTTGTTTAATTTACTATTTTACAATATTTTCTTACCTTTGTACAGATTCTTTTTTACCGATTGTTTGTGAATGTGTGAACATTATAGGCTTTGTAGATTCCCAGATGCTCGTTAACTTTTGTTAACTTTTCATCTTGTTTTACTTTTTTGTGTAGTAAGCAACGACCTATTGTCGGGCCTATGCTGTTCCCCCATACTTAAGTACTAATGCTGTAACATGATAATATTGTAACACCAAATAATTTGAAAAGAGTAACCATGGAGTTTCTTGCCGGTGCTTCTCCACAGGAAACGACCAACCCGAACCGTGCACTATTTTGACGACGTTTTATAAGTGCCCATCTAGGCCTATGTGAAATAAAAATATTTTGATTTTGATTTTGAATGTCTTGTCGAAAAACCAATTATATTTTGACTGTTAAAAATCTTTGTGGAATTTCTTAAATGACAAGATATATTTCAGTATCTGGCTACAAATGGACATAAAATAAAAAAACCCGTTTAATCAATTCAGTATTCTATCTCTGAGTATACGTAAAGTTATTCTAACGATCAAATCTCAAATGAAATACAAATATTAGGTACAAATAAAATTAAAAACAAATTAAACTTACTTGGCAGCGGCTCCGTATTTATAGACGAAGTCTCTATAACTTCAACTGGAGGAGATGATGATGACGTAGGCGATTCCGTCACACTGATTGAAGGCGCATGATTGATCAATCCCTCAGTAGGAGTCGGACTATCAGTAGCCGTGGTGCTAGAAGATCTTATATCAAACAATGACGGCTCAATTATTTGTATGGCTTGGTCAAGGAAATCGTCTTTAGTCAAATTCGTTTTGTTATAAGGTTTGTCATCGATTTTGATTCTCTGATCTTTAGGTTTGTCTTTTTCGCCAAATACAGTGTCTTTTTTCTTGTCTTGCTTTGGTTTTTCGATCTTCTTCTCTGTTGTGGTTGTAGGTTTCTCTGTCGTTGTAGATTTTTCTGTTGTGGCTGGTTTTTCGGTTGTTGTCGGTTTTTCGGTTGTTGTCGGTTTTTCTGTTGTTGTGGGTTTTTCTGTTGTTGTTGTTGTGGTCGTCGTTGTAGTAGTGGTAGTAGTAGTTGTGGTAGATGAAGTTGTTGTATCAGGAACTGTTGTTGGCGTTTCTTCTTCCTTTTCATCATTTGTTGTATTAGGTTCTGTTGTGCTAACTTCTGCTGTTACTGCTGGGACTTCACCCTCCAGATGAAGATTATTCTCTGAATGAGTCGTCTCATTCTCACTCACAGTTTCCTCTGGTTTCGTTTCTACATCTGAAATTTCTGGTATATTTGGCAGTGGTGGGAGGTTAGGTTTATACATCGGTATATTCGGGTTAGGTCTCCTATTTGGAGGTCTAGGTCTCGGTCTCTGCCAGGGCGGCATTGGTCGATGAAAACCTGGTCTGTTCAGTGGAGGAACTATTTGTTCAGGCAGGTTGACGTACACAGGTGGCCTATCAAATGGATAAGGCGGAGGTGTCTTTGTGGGATGATAATGATGAGGAGGCGGTGTATTAGGCTTATCAAAATCTGGTAGCGGTGGAAGATCTGATATTTTTGGAGGTCCTCTGTTATTAATTCTTGAAGCCATTGGACGCCCTGGCCTTAAAAGCTGAGAATTGGCTTGTTGTACGTTAACGTTACCATTCAATAACTTGACGAGGCCTGTGATGATGTTCTGGATCTCAGTATTCTGTCGTCCTTCGTCTCTTCTAGGGGTAGCTGTCGCAAAGATCGGCTGCACTGCAGTAGGCCGTATTCTGGGTCCCATAGGCGCCAGTGCGCGCGCTTTTGGAACCCTCTTCCCTTCCCCCGGAAACTTGAACTCAAGCCTGTCTCCGAAACCTTCAGAAGACAGGATAACATCATCATCACTCCTCAAATAGCTTATTGTTTTCGTCGGATGTATGTCGTAGTACTTCCTCTTGTTATGCTGTTCTAAATGATTATCAATTTCGTTATTAGATGACGGGATTTCGTCTATGTTAATGGATCTTGATTCTCTGACAGGATCTGCTGATCTTGCTATGATTATATGCTCTTCTAAGTCTTCATGGGTGATCACAGGCGGTTCATCTTCTTCTTCATTCAGGCTAGGTTCTATCCTTAGTCCTACATTGTCTGGTAGACTAGTCTGCATCACCGCATCTTGGAGGAACTGGTCTGCGATCGCTGATTTTGGTGATAACTGGGATATTGTGAATGTTTCTTCGTAACCTGGAAAATAAGGAAAGATTTCTATTAGGTTTTGTCAGACAACGGATGATTAAACAAAACATACTGTGGCTGATGTGAAAACGATTCGGGATAAATGTTAATTGAGAATTTCTTACAAAAAGTTGTTGGGGTCGACTGTATTACTAGGTCATAAGAAGCAGAAAATGACAAACGTTTTAGCTAGACTCTTTCATTCCCAGCAGTGGGAACATTATAGGCTGATTATTCTTATTCAGCCTTATCCGTAAGTGGACAATCACCCCATAAAAAATGTCAATAGACAAAAGCCTCGATCAACATCTTTTTTTTTTTTTTTTTTTTTTTTTTCTTAATCTTGAATCTTGCAATCAGTCCTTCTGACTATGAGCAGATGTGTTGAACGGCAGTTATTTATGAGGAGATGTACCCCACTAGGAACATTCTCCATATTAATATATTGGCTTAGTCAACGCTGCCGAGATCCAAGGTTCTGCGCCGTTTCAGGCGATTTAGACAGTCAGGTAATGGGAGCTGGACAGCGAGCTGGTTAGGATGGTTGTCCAGTCTTGTTTTGTATTTGCCTGCGAATGTCTTTATCTCATCCTTCACTGTTGGCATGCTCAGGTATTTGTGTACTTCACTGTTTCTAATGAACCAGGGTGCATTGCTAATTTGCTTAAGGATGCAGTTCTGAACTCTTTGAATGATATTTATGTTGGAATCACAGCAGGCTCCCCATAACTGAATCCCATAGGTCCAGACTGGTTTTATGACAGCCTTGTATATTAGAAGCTTGTTGTCCAGTGACAGTTTTGAGTTTCTACCCAGGAGCCAGCAGTATTTGAGGTTGATCTGTTTACGTTTTGTTTCAATGTGTTTCCGCCAAGTCAACCTGCGGTCCAAGTGTAGTCCCAGGTATTTAGCTGTGTCACTCTGAGTCAACTCCCTTCTACTAAGGTTAGCAGGGGGACAAGTTTCTCTTCGCAGTGTGAAGGTGACCTGCACTGACTTATTAGCACTCACTTTTATACGCCACTTATCAAACCAGTTACTTATTTCATCAAGGCTTTGTTGAAGTTTCGTAGTGGCTTCTGCAGGGTCTTTACTAGAAGCTAATACCGCTGTATCATCTGCATAAGTAGCAATAGTAACTCCAGGTGTTAGTGGCAGATCTGATGTGAAAATAGTGTACAAAACCGGGCCGAGAACAGAGCCTTGTGGCACTCCAGCAAGTATCTCGTGAAACCCTGACGAGCAGTCATCTTCTTTTACTTGGAATATTCTATTGTTGAGATATGATTCTAGTATATGATAGAAACTGTGAGGCAGCAGTAACTTAATTTTATAGAGTAAACCCTTATGCCATACCCGGTCAAAGGCCTGTTGAACGTCAAGGAAGGCCGAAGAGCAATATTCCTTCTTCTCAAGACTGTCACTGATACGTCTGCACACTCTGGGTATTTGTTCAATGGTGCTGTGCTCTGGCCTGAACCCAAATTGGTGGTCTGGAGTTACGGAGTTTTCGTACATAGCACATGAGAGTCGTCGGAGTAGTATCTTCTCTAGAACCTTAGATATTATAGGCAATAAACTAATTGGCCTGTAAGATGACAATTCATGTGCTGGCTTTCCAGGTTTATAGACCATGATCACTTGTGAGACCTTCCATAGTGCAGGGAAATATGATGTTCTAAAGATACAATTGAATAACGTAGTCAGGTATACTATTGCATTTCGTGGCAATTCTGACAGGGTCTTTTTGTCAATGAGGTCAAATCCAGGGGCTTTTTTATTGTCTAGTTGACGGATGGTTCTTGTCACTTCTCCTGGTGTCACTACTTTTAGAGGCAAATCAAGTTGGTGGTCTTGTTGGAGAACGTCATCTATGTCAGCTTCATTAGAGCTAGGACTGGCATCGTTAGGAACAAATACTTTGGCAAGGTGATCAGCGAAAGCATTCAACTTTTCCTGTTTCGTTCTGGCCCACTTGTTTCTTTCTAGTCGTAGAGGTGGCTTTGGGTTTATTGGCTGGTTCATGCTTTTACATGCTTTCCAGAGGGAGTAGTCAGAGTTTGCAGTAGCAGTAAGTGATAACAGTTTTGCCTCAACTGTGGCATTTTCAGCTTCTTTTATAGTTTGTTTCAGATCGATCAACATCTGAGGAGGCTTCGCTTAGCAAATGGTTCAAGGGCTTAATTCAGAAGCACACAGACACAGCGCGTATTGTTAAGAGGTTCCTCTCTCAAGAGCCGACTACCGGTAGCTTAAATTGGTATCCGTTCCCGATGCTCTTGGGCCACTATTTTTTATATATTTTTTATTAAAAATATTTAAAAATGAAAATATATGAAAATAATATGAAAATAAATGTATATAAGAAAAACCGGCCAAAGTGCAAGTTGAACTCGCGCATGAAGTGTTCCTTACCAGATCCCCCTTAAATTTTTAATTTATTGTTATTATTTGTTGTTATAGCGGCAACAGAAATACACATTCTGCGAAAATTTCAACTGTCTAGCAACGTATCATGAGATACAGCCCGCTGACAGACAGAAGGACGGACGGACAGCGGAGGCTTAGTATTAGGGTCCCGTTGGTTACCCTTCGGATACGGAACCCTAAAAATGAACTATTCAAACAGAGAAGAAAGAACGAGCAACATCTATTCGGTTTCACGCTCAACAGACGAGGATTCTTAGAAGTGACAAAAACCTAACAACTTTAATATAATTTAAAGAGTCACTCCGTGTCATTGACTTGTGCAATGCGTGACATAACAATAGACCACACAATGGCAGAACTTGACGGACAGACGGAACTTTCACTGCAGACGTAGGTACATAGATGTAGCGTACCGTGAATTTATAAGTATGGTCTTATACTCGTAGCTGTGATTTAGTGGTAGTAATGATATCATCAGTACTAACATAATAACATTGTAAAACCTTTTCCATGGAAGATGGATGGGCCTTTATTGTGGGACGCAATATGTGTCGATACTCTTGTGCCCTCCCATCTTCCTAGCTCATCGTGCTGTGCTGGGGCTGCCGCTGCAGCTGCAGAAAACCTCAAGCGGCGTAAATATAGTAACCTTACTGGTAATTATATCACCGAGCCGTTTGGGGTTGAAACTCTATGACCGTTGGGTCCGAGTGCTCACAGCCTTTTTAAGGATATTTCAAAACGCTTAGCTGACGCTTCCCGTGACCCAAGGGCTGGCTTTTACCTTGGCCAAAGGCTTAGCGTTGCCATACAACGTGGTCGTGGTAGGGTTAAGTTAGTTACTTTAGGTTATTTTAATTTATAAATATAAGTATATAATATTTAGCTAATAATAAAGAAAATTCTAAGTAACCATGGAGTTTCTTGCCGGTCCTTCTCCATAAGAACATCCAACATGAACATGCACGACGTTTTATTTGTGTAGGGATTGTTTTATACACAAGTGTTTAATCTCATAACTTTACTCTCAATACCTCCATGACCCTTGTTCTAATCAATGCATCCATCTGCACAATGTTTTGAGTGTGTTACATTAATTCCTAATCTAAACCGTGTTTTTCACCCCGAAAAAAAAGTCATGACCCAGAAATAATTTTTGCGTAGAGTTACTTAGTTTGATGTACAGAATGCTTGGTTGACGGCTTCGTGAAGCGTCTGTTTACACCTTCTGTTTTGGCACTTTTCTTATACCCTTAGACTACTTCACCTAGGACGTATACAGGGTGTAACAAGACCCTTAACGAAGCCGTCAACCAAGCATTATGTACATCAAATTAAGTAACTTTACGCAAAAAATATTGCTGGGAAACGACTTTTTTTTTTGGGGGTGAAAAATCACGTTTTACGGTAGGACTCAATGTAACGGACTCAAAGCATTGGGCTGATGGATGGATTGAATAGTACGGGGGTCGTGGAGGTGTTTAAAGTAAAAATCTTACATTAAAAACATGCATTTAAAAAAAAAACTTGTGAAAAAGTTGAAACTTTGACCCCCAATATCTCCGTAACTAGACGGTTCCCAGGTATGATCTAGAACAGGGATCCCCAAACTATTTTGGACAAGTGACCCCTTTTCCAAAATGAACTGTTACCTCAGACCCCCATGGCCAAATTACCTACTTTTAAGATCAACCCCCTTATTCATAATGGTCCGCTAACTTAAAACAGCTGCTACAGTGTGTTATTTTTCATTCTGACTTAGGTCAATAGAAGAAGACAGAGTGAGAATTAGCAATGCTTTAAGTTAGCAGACTATTATGAATAAGGGGGCCTATCTTTAGTTTTTTCCTATTGACACAAAATACCTAGGTACTAAGGTACCAATTGGAAAACTTTGCACTTGGTTAAGTGAGTAAAATTGACTTCATTTTCGTATCAAAATTTAACAAAATAAAAAGACATACAATTCAGTAAATATCAAGTTTAATTTATAACGATTATTACAAATTAGGTACTTAAAGAATTTTAAGTAGGTAGGAAATTATATTTAAAAAAGTATTAATTCGCAAAGAGAAAATAAAACATTCAGTGTGATGGATGAACCTGGTGACTATCTACCAATCTAGCTACATCCGGTTCAATATTGGTGAGTTGCAGCCTTAAATCTCCACGTTCGTTGATTTTCAAACGGTTTCTTTGTTTCGTCAAAATGTTTGTTACCACACTGAAGCTTTTTTCAACTAGGTATGATGATGGAAAAGCGATAAGGTATTTTTCAGCAATGTTCCACAATGTAGGATACTGTGTTTCAATGTTGCGTTGCAACCAGAACTTCTGATAGCCTTGGTTGAACTTCTGCTTAAGCTCTTCGTCTGTGCTGATGGTAATCAACTCTTCTTGCATTATCACATTGGCTTCTTCTATGGCTGTGGTATTGTACGGATTTATTATCCATTGAGGAATTTGTAAATTTAAAAGATCCTCAAACCTCTCCGTAAAATCCTTGTGTAATGCGTCCAAGTGAGTGACATATAATAAAATGTCATCATCTTGAAGCGTTTCTGGTAATTTTGACAAATGCAGAAACTGCGAATATTCTTTTCTGCCTAAATTTTGTTTATAAAGGATTAGTTTACCCACGAAGGCCGATATTATTGATTTTGTTTTAATCAAGTTAAGATCGTCACCCTGCAGCTGCAAATTAACTTTGTTGAACATTCCAAAGATATCAGTCAAGTAATAAATATCTGTTTTACAATTGTTCAGATTTTCTTTCAAATTCGGATCTTTTTCTTGTAAAAACTCCAACACAGATTCAAAAACGGCTGAAAATCTTTCTAAGCAAGAGCCTCTTGATAGCCAGCGAACTTCAGTGTGAAGAAGTAATCGAGTAAAGACTTCGTCGTTTTCCTCACATAGCTGAGCAAATAACCGAGAGTTCAAAGAATTGCTTCGAATCTTGTTGATAGCATTTATTACATATTGTAAAGACTTATGCAATCTAGGACTCAGCTTTTTTGCTACTAAATGCTGCCTGTGAATCACGCAGTGAATGACCAGTACATCAGGCAGTTGTCGCTTTAAGTGAGCTATAAAACCACGATGACGACCAACCATAGACGGTGCACCATCAGTCGCAACAGAAACAATGTTCTTCCATGGAATAGCTTTGTCAGTAAAAAAATGTTCCACGGCCTGAAAAATTGATTCTCCTCTGGTATCAGTCTCTAAATATGTAGCAAAAAGCAGTTCTTGGCACATATTTTCATCTTTGATATATCGAACATATCCTAACAACAGAGCTTCATTGCCGGGTAATGTAGACTCGTCCAACTGGAGAGAGAATCTGTTGGTCTGTAAGAACTTGCATAAAATGTTTTCCACATCGCGTCCCATCTCGTCTATGCGTCTCTGAACGGTGTTATTGCTCAAAGGTATTCTCTTTAAAATATCATGTGCGGGTTTGTGCAATACATTGTTAAGGACCTCCGCAATGGCTGGTAAGATAACCTGCTCTCCAATTGTGTGGGGTTTCCCCGACTTCGCTATTAGTAAAGATATATTATAGGACGCTCGTAAACCATCATCGTCATTAATAGATGATGACGCAAACATCGATCTTATGGATGGCCTTTTGTCTAGTTTTTCTTTAAGTGCTTGAAAAAATGTCAAGGGCTTACTTTTTTTGTCAGCATGTACTCTCGATAAGTGGTCATCCATTTTTGAAGGCTTCATGGCATCGTTACTGAATACTTTTTCACATATGAGACACATCGGCAAGTGTTGATTTGATGGAGATGCAATAAATCCGAACTTCAAGTAGTCCAAACTGTATTGTCTGCATTTTTTTTTCGTGTCCGCCATCATAAAACTCTCAGTAATCCTGCAAATAAAAAAATAAGAAACTAAGTACCTAAATTAAAAACAATACCTAATAAACTGTTAAATTTACTGGTAAATTTTTACAATTGAAACAACTGAGGCAACTGCAAACTGTTGCAAACAATCTACAGATAGCTCAACTGATCACTATCACACAGTGTGCAGTGGGGCAATGCTGATGCGCTGTGCCGGATAAAAACTGTTTGGTACTTACCCTGTTAATTTTTCATAAACTGCAGATATTGTGTGGTTACGCTATTAACTCGCGTAGGGAGCTCAGCATTTTGTAAATTCTTTTTCAGTCACTTTACTTCACTTAATTTAGCTATGTAATAACTTTGTAATCTCTTGAAATAAATGAGTACTTATATGAGTTATTATCGTTCAAGCTCCAACGAATTTCAAAACGCAAATGAACTTTCAACCTAAGTGCAACCTCGTTAAATAGTAAAATATCAGGAACATGTTTGGACTTGCAACTTGATCATGAATTCGTTCGTGTTAAATCGCGCAAGCGTCAAATAGAGAGCAAGTCAAAACGCGCCTGAAAGACGTACGCTCGAACTCATTATCTTGCACAAACTTGTCCACACTGACTTGCCGAGTTTTTCATCTTGTACGAACTTGAGGCTTTATATTACTACAACAATGCTATTTCCTACATAAATATTAATTATTCTTAGTACACGTAACACAACATAAACAATACAGTACCTACCTACCTATCTTGAAAGTTTTAAATAAGAACTTGTGTTAATTTAATAGGGGTCGATTTTTAGACCTCGTCGACCCCCATAATCAGTTTTCGTTTATGTCGACCCCTAGGAAACCGATATCGACCCCAAGGGGTCGATATCGACCACTTTGGGAATCCCTGATCTAGAACAAAAAAATGCTCGCAATGACGGGGAGAACAAGTGCTTTTCGGCTTCGTTAAGGGTTTTGTTACACCCTTTATGTCGATAGCAAGATATTTCACAAACAGTGTTACATCTGTTCTCATTTGTCGCAAGTCGGTCACGCTACGTCATTACTCATACACCACAACACTGGCTTTTGCTTATAGGCGGAGATATGTCTCATATTATTATTAACACGTTGCCGGACAGTAACGGCCACAGGAATTAAAAGTGATACGTTGAGTTTTTACTTGCATAAAATCAGTACGCCACACGACGACCGATTTGCCATACTATCATAAAGAACGGCATGCTGTACTGGCACCACAGGTAAGACTTTACACCAATATTTTTTTGAGGGCACGGTCCGGTCACGTCTCGGGCACAGCCCTGATATGTGTGGATAGACCTTTGCCGTTGGTACTGGCTGTCATTTTTAGATCTTTGACAGTCGTTACAGGTAATCAGTGGTCCGAAAGTCTGACAACCAGTCATACCAAGGGATATCGTATTACCTAGTACTAAATGTGTTGTGGAGGTCAGATAGGCAGTGGCTCCATGTTAAATACTGGTTTTCAGCTGCATTCGGTTAGGCTCAGCTGACCCCAACATGGTTTCGAAAACGCAAGCAGATTATGAGGGATATAGTGTACCTAGTAATAGTGGAAACCTGAATGATCTTCTTTTCTGTTTTTCTTTTTTTTTCTGATGGGAAATCATCAAATGACCCCTCCCACTCTAAGCGGAGCGGAAGGGACTGTCAGACTTGTACTGAATAAAACCCATCCATGTCACTCATCCTTCTTTTGCCCTTTGTTTCAGGGCTGCGGTATCTCTTTCGAACAGTCCCGCAGCTCTGGCAGGCATAGGTCCTGTCGGACCCCTTCCCGTTTGCTGACATCTCTTTGAGGCGCGCGTGGAACACGAACGCGCCGTCGACACGGTCTGTCGTCATAAGACGGACGGACGGCGAGCTAGCCCATTAATCACCGTCCACAGGCCCGCGGTTCCTTTCCGGCTTAGTTATAATATACACTAGACTTTATACTTCCAGTACTTGCTTTGTGCTTGAAGTGTTAAATAAATAAGAGGCTGGGCAGATGATGATCTATAGGGGATGAAATCTTGCATGTCGTGATTTTTGCCGTAGCTGATGTGTTCATCGGGCACACGGCTTGTGACATAGTCAACACCGCCTTGAGCTTAAACAGATAAGAAGATATTTCTCAAGCAGTGTTGCATCTCGTCTCGTTAAGCGCGAGTCGGTCACGGTACAAGGAGGCGTCATGCTCCAACTGCCGCAGAAGTGGGTACGAAAATTACGGATGGAAAATAAATATTGATGGTTCTGGAGATGGGTGTTGGTTTAAGATAACGTCGTGCTGGGTAGAAGGGATATTGAAGCACAAACGGTAACCCCCCCAAATATATTATTTTTATGACTTTAAAAAAAATGCTCTTCCATACATTTTGACCGTGTAGATGATGGGGGTGAAACATTTCTATGTAATACGAGGGTCGTGGAGGCATTTAGAGTAGGTTAAGGCATAACATTAAAAACATACATTAAAAAGAAAACTCGAAACTCCAATATCTCCGTAACTAGAAGGTTCCTAGGCTCCCAGGAATCCGTTTCTGCGTCTAGAAACACACCCTTTAGCAATGGATGTGGGTGCTAAAAATCGTGATTTTTTAAACAATCTTCAGCTCATTCTACACAGTTTGATCCACCTCCTAACAGTACTATTGACCGCTTGATTCACTGAAGCGATACCTAACTGCATTGATAGCAGTTAACTTAGTATCGAGTGGGTATCTGCTGCAGCATAGCTTTTGTATGTGTGTAATTATCGTCATGGGGTTGAGTTCATTAATTGGAGGTTTAGATTTATTTAGATAGCGTGGTAATGTAGTTAGACAAGATATAATGGGTTAAGTACCCTTAACGAAGCTGAAAGGCACTTGTTCACACCGTCATTGCGATAATTTTTACCCGACTACGGCGAAGCCAAAAGGAAGGATTATGATTTTAGCAGTCTATGTATGTCGGGTAATTCCAGGATAGGTGCCTCAATGGGATAGGCCGCGGCTTTGAATACTATATGTTAGAAATGTCGTAGGCTAAAATCGTAAGTACTACGTAATAGGAAGCGCTCCCCCCGCAGACCCCGGTGTCACGCCAACCGTACACGAAAACGCACCCATTTTTCCCGTGAGTGTAAAAATCTTCCGCGGCGACACCATTACAAGCGTTGAAATTATAATAGTAAGTACTTACTGTCAAATATCTTTTGTGTTATAAATTCTATATTTTTAAAATGTATTTGCTGACATTACAGTTTAAAGTATGTACATACACGAAATAATAATATAAATTATAGTTTTCTTTTTAACTTTTTTTAAATTAAAAAAGCCATCTGTCCTGTGCTAAAAGTATAGTTGCCCCATCTGCTCTACAGTTTATACTTTTGCAGCTACCATCGTTTTACTGGTTGTATATTTAAACATACCTAATCTTGTTTTTGTTCCGAAATAACTATTATTATTAAAAAAAAAACTGCTGTTCAGGATATACAGAGTGTAACAGAAAGGGTATAATCATATGGAATACTGTGGTACGGACCATCACACTGAACAACTTTCTCTATGGGACCACCATCGAAATCGTAAAAAAATAATCAGCTGTCCTATACAAAATGTCAATACCTACTCGACCCAAATGTATGGGACAGCTGATTATTTTTTTACGATTTCGATGGTCGTCCCATACAGAAAGTTGTTCAGTTTGATGGTCCGTACCACAGTATTCCATATGATTATACCCTTTCTGTTACACCCTGTATGTGCTTAGGGGCATCTATCCATAACTATTTCTATTAATGTCAATTCATATTGCAAGAGGAAAAAATGCCTCGAAAAGTGTTAAGCATAAGATGATTGCGGTCTATAAATAAGGTAGGTACCTAAGAAGAATAAGACTGATAAAATTATCTTTTGTTAGTTCTGAAAACTATATTGATTACGTTAAATTCTACGTTAATGAGATGTATATGATGATAAATATTTCACCGATAAAAAATGCTTCTTTTCTTCACTAATAGGGTATATGCAAGACATACAAAACTTTTTTTATTTCTTAAAAATGCCTTGTATTGGACCATAAAAACATTGTGGTACTCTTGTTTAATTCTCTAATAAAACACTTATTTTACAATTTAAGGTGGATGCGCAAGGGTAGCCCGCGAAATTTAAATTTTCGTACGTTTATATTTTTGCGCGATTTATATTTTCATCAACATACAACCTGACACTGACTTGCAAATTGCAATAAACGTAAGTAAATTTAAATTTCGCGGGCTACCCTTGCGCATCCACCTTAATACTTTATGTAGCGTGTTTTTGGTGAAACGGAACGCAAACACAAAACGCATCGATTCCGGTAGTGACGTCTAATGATATGAAAAAAACACTTTTAGTTGAAAAGTACTTAAAGTTTCACTAAGATTTTACTATAGTATTGTTATTGCAATTTTTGCTTAAATAAAGCACTTACATTATAGTAAAACTATTCTACTAAGGGCAACAAATTAGATTTAAACAAGGCAGATAGAGGTAAGTGACATCAAATGCTATGATATGAATGGCCGCGATAGTAGATAGGACGTTTGAACTGTCGTAGAAAATTGTAGGAGTTTAATATTTTTTTTGTACGACAAGCAGTAGTTGAAATTAACTTTTAATTATTTTCTTGGGTTGACAGTACTGCATATTATTGATTTAAGTGAAAAAAAAGTCATGCATATTCCTTATTCTAGATAGACATATAAGTGTGTAAGATGTTACAAATTAATGATTAATATTGAGTACAAACTGATTATTGAAACTAGTATGTTTTATTTCAATTAGCATCTAATATTGAACAATTCTTATAGCGAGTCTTCTATCCCTCACGTTAGGCATCTATCCCTTCGAGCATTTTTACTACGAGTATTCTATCCCTCACGTTAGGCATCTATCCCTTCGAGCATTTTTACTACGAGTATTCTATCCCTCACGTTAGGCATTTATCCCTTCGAGCATTTTTACTACGAGTATTCTATCCCTCACGTTAGGCATTTATCCCTTCGAGCATTTTTACTACGAGTATTCTATCCCTCACGTTAGGCATTTATCCCTTCGAGCATTTTTACTACCAGTATTCTATCCCTCACGTTAGGCATCTATCCCTTCGAGCATTTTTACTTCGAGTATTCTATCCCTCACGTTAGGCATTTATCCCTTCGAGCATTTTTACTACGAGTATTCTATCCCTCACGTTAGGCATCTATCCCTTCGAGCATTTTTACTACGAGTATTCTATCTCTCACGATGGGCATCTATTCTACTTTTGAGAGGGTAAAAAAGACACGATTTCCTCAAAATCTATGAAACTTAATATTATGTAAAAACAAAAAGGGTACCATCATAGATTAAGATAAAAGTTACCATATCCAAAAGACGTATTGCCAATAGATTTTTAATTAATAAGTTATGGCTCCCTATCAAAAAGTGGGGCACCTATCCTGGAATTAAATTACCCTATGTTTGTATTTACGTATGCTCCTCCGTAGCGCCTAAACTATTCATCCGATTTTGATAGACCATATACCTAATTGAAAGTTTAACCCTCAATATCTCCGTAACTAGAAGGTTCCCAGGTATGGTCTAGAACAAAAAATGATCGCAATGATGGGGAGAACAAGTGCCTTTCGGCTTCGTTAAGGGTCTTGTTACATCCTTTAGATATTTCGTTAAGGTTAACCGAGTAGTCAGTAGCCTGAGAGCCTGAAAATAACCCGCTACGACTTTGTGTTAACAATGATCTAAATTAGACCTTACCTCTAAGACATAAGAGCGGCTAGAGTGATGGCTATGACCAGCGCAGCGAGTGTCGATACTACAAACAAATAAGAAGCAATAGTAGGAAATTAATAAACACACACGTATAAAGACGTTAAAGGCTTGGCAAGTATGTGGGTTACCTTACCGTTAGGACTACGCGTGTGTGATACCGGCAAGCGTGATGAATGTGATGATACTTACTAATGAATGAAACAACTCCGTCTATTAATAGTTGTTACTAAATATGAGGGCACGTATAAGTAAGTTTTGAGTGTGAACAGAATAGTTCTATTGTCCTCAAAACGGTGAAGGTTTGCGCAAAACGCACACAAGAAGCTCTGCAGGTCCCGGAGTAACGATTCACTGTCTTGGATCCCGCAACGAAATCTATCAGAATTTCAGAAATGGATAAAACACCGGAGGAGTAAGACTATTCAGAGGAGTAAAAATTGCCACATCCCACAGCTATCAGACAGTGGCGTGCAGTGGTTCCCCATGGAGGGTAGGCCACGCATACCGATACCCAAAAAATAAAATACGCGCAGTGTCACAGCGTCGCTCTACATAAGATGACCCTCAAAGGAGTCACATCTATTAATATATTATGCACTCACCCTTCCGCCCCCCCCCCGCACCTGCCCCTGGTAGCGGTAGCTTAAATATCAGGAATTTCAATAGTATTATGTCAATACAAGAACGAAGGATGTCGCTTCGTTAAAAAAAACTCTAAAAAATAAAACAGAGTGCGCTGTCTACAAAAATATAAAATTACCCAATATTGACCATGTATAGTTTACGAGTTTTTGTTCCGGGGCAATTTTGGGGCGTCTGACCGGAATATTTAAAGAAAAACTTTGAAAATAAGCCTGTATAAGCCAAAGTTATAAATACAAGACCTCACCACATTATTCAAGATTCAAATCACGATTTTCTGACAATGCAAACAGAAGACTCGTCATTTTAAATTAATCTTTACGAGATGAATTTTGGGTTAATTCTCGTAATTCGGGTACCTATACTTCTGCCTTTCAGACACAACTTTAATCTTATCATTAAACGATTGTGAATACGTACTGTTTTTAACTTTTAACAAACACACATTATCAGCACAAACTTCACAACAGAACACCATTTTTAAGTAAATAAACAAAAACAACAAATAATATTAACACTACTGTACGTTTCAAAACGAATTACAACCGTCAGATATTATAAAAAGCAAAACATTCAAGATCGCGAAATAAAATTTGCTTGTCACATTAAATCAAATATGGCTTCTAAGAAAAATATAATTGCTAAATTGTCGATAAAAAAACACTACCAAATATAATTGCATCACTACATACCGTTTTAGCCGGATAATACTTTGTGGGGCAGCCAATCAGTGGCCAGCTACACTCGCAGGAGTTATCCTAATCTATCTATGATCTATACATGTGTGCCGTTCATACACACGAAAATATGCATCAGTGTGCGTAAATTTATCAATGGAAATTAGGCCGGCCCTGTTCTTGCCTAGCATGTCGGGAGCGAGCGTCGTAGTATTATTATCACGTTGTTACGGCACACGGGCGCGACAAGTTGCTATAAGTATTATAACAGGAGTTTTTTTATTTTTCAAATATTTTGTTTTATTTTAGTTATAATAAATGCATTTGTTGCGTTGTTGGTAGGAATGGGTAGGCTAGGCCTAATTGCCTCTATAGACGGCACGCCCCTGCTATCAGACTATCTGGATGTAAGGGTGAGGGTGCAGCCCACACTGTGTCCCTTCACGAAGCCGAAAGCCACTTGATCTCCCCGTCATTGCGATCATTTCTTGTTCTAGTCCATACCTGGGAACCTTCTAGTTACGGAGATATTTTATTGGGGGTCAAAGTACTAACTTTGTCACAAGTTTTCAATGTTAAAACTTTACTTTAAACACCTCCACGACCCCCGTACTATCCAATACATCCATCAGCACAATTTGTTGAGTGCGTTACATTGAGTCCTACCGTAAAACGTGATTCTTCACCCCAAAACAAAAAAGTTTCTCAGCAATTTTTTTCGTAGAGTTACTTAGTTTGATGTACAGAATGCTTGGTTGACGGCTTCGCTTCATCCACGCTCATACATCAGACACGCACGTCATTTGCGAGTCCAACACACCTGACCTTTTTGAAGCCCTTAACTTTCTGACTATTGATTAAATATCGGATTAAACTCTTTCTGGGCATCAAAATAAAGTTTCTACTAACTAATTAATTTCATGGAAGTAACGTTAGATCGCATCTTAATTAGGAGAGATTTTACACGATTTTCCTTCTTGTATAATGCGTTACATAACAATCTTTAAGTGTAAGTATCATATAATATAATTCATGCGTAATAAAATCCACAGCAACGAACGGAATCCGGAAACAATTATTATGAGACCTTAATATTAACAAAGGACTGAGATTTCTATCTACTTAATAGCATAACGAGACAGTAGCCTCGTTAGTCTAGCGGTCGCATGCACGACTGCTGAGCATGAGGTTCTGGGTTATGGTCCTGATTCCCAGGTCGGGGCATTGGGTTTTGCATCAGGGATTTCTCAGTAGCAGCCACGGAATCTGAATTTGCGCCGGGTTGATGGCAATAGGCTCGTCCCCTATTACATGGGACTTAAGAGGGCCCATCCCGGCCCGTCTATCGTCAACGCGAGCATGGCCAAAAATCTTGTTGTTTTATCCAGAGCCACAGCGACGATTTTCTTTCAACTCCCCCGTCTTACCCCGTCCCGACCCCGCACAACTCGTCTCCCGCGCACCTCATACCGCCTAACGCAAAGACATTGAACGAAAAATAGTGTTTGAAAATTTCTTAAACTTGTTCCAGGAAATACGTGTTTTAACTCTTACAAGTGTGTGAACAAAGAATTTATCATTAAGAATCTCCATTACATGTGCAAGGTTTCTATCGAGATGTTTTCTTTATGTTTACAGTTTATGAGTACATTATGAACGGCCAAAGTTCAGTTAAAATTTGTGCAAAACAACAATTTTTGGAGGCTTATACTGACTTTATTTCTACAATTTTTTATTTTTTGCTACCATAGAAACCTAGATAAAGTGCACAAAATACCTATTAGTTCAAAAAAATCAAAGATAGATGTGTAACAACGGTATAATCACGTACGAGCGTTTGTATGAAAAGTCTGACGGGTTGGCCTCTCTTAAACATAACTGTCGAGATGTGGGTGTACTATTAGGTACACCTCTGCCTCACCCTTCGGGGATTACAGGCGTGATGGTATATTATCTTTATCCTAATAATAATGTAATGCTAGAATCAAGTATTTTGACTTGGCTCGCGAGGTTGTCGACATGTGGGATATGGACTCAGCGATCATTGCGCCCAATTGCCCATAGTCGTATCAGCCCATGGCTTAATTGCCAAGGTGTATTCCCGTTTGCCCCACTGCCATGGCCCCACTGGATAGGGCCAACGGGAAAAATCAAAACCGTTGACCGTCGTTTCGTCGGCCCCACTACCCTGGGGCCTACCTTAATTTTTCTGATCTCAAGGCAGGGGGACCTTGAGATCAGAAACGTGAAGGAATGAAATAAACCTTAATGATGTCAGTGGAATTTAATAGACATGCCGATCCATACTGTACCAAGAGCTTCGATCAACACCTGAGGAGGCTCTCGTTAGGCCAAGGGCTTGATTCAACGCGCGGTACTCCGGGACACGGCTCGTATTGTTAGGAGGTTCCTCTCTCTGGAGCCCTGACCGGTAGCTTGGACCCTGTTCCCGATACCGGTGGGCTCAATGTTATTATAAACTAAGTAAAATCATAGAGTGGGCTACAATTTTTTTTTAATCAGTTATTTAAAATGTAAATTTATATGATCAGATTGAATAAAGGAAATGAATTGTTAGTAAAGTACATAGCAACATTAATCGCACAAATATTGCGCGAATCTCATTAAAACTGAGCAATGGACGTAAAAAATGAAAGTGCTTCACTTTGGCAGAGAAAGTAAGATAAATTCCAATTTGTTAGTGCTGCTGCACTTATATGTAGTTGAGGCATTTCTTTGTTAGCATAACATCACGCTTAGTATACCCCGAAAGAGGTACAGAGACGTGTTTTCTACACACATTAACTTTTTATGTACATCACTTCTTTTTTCTAGCTATGGCTGATCTAGTCTGCATGATAATTTTCTTATGTAGAATTCCAATAAGAAGATCATGGCTACATATTAACAGCCGCACGGTTCGATCTTCAAGGTTAAGCCGCGCTTGCCAAGGTCTGTATCTGGATGGGTGACCATCATTACTTACAGTTTCCTCCGTGCCTCGGAAGCACGTTAAGCCGTTGGTCCCGGTTGTCATTTGTAGGTCAGTTGCCCGAAAGCCTGACAACCAGTCTTACCAAGGGTATTGTATTACCCAGGCAGGACTAAATGTGTTGTGGAGGTCAGGTAGGCAGTCACTCCATGCAAAATACTTGGCATTCAGCTGTATCCGGTTAGACTGGAAGCCGAGTTGATGCAGTTGATGAAAATCTCAACAACATTGTTCAATTTGGTAACGAACCCAGGATTTCATCCCCAGCAGTCGCGCTTAAGAACACCAGCACCAGCTAGACCAGAGTTCCCCAAACTTTATTGTCTGGTAGACCCCTTGCCATGTTTCACGATTTTGGATAGACTTAGCTAATATTACATTTTTTTAAATTCATCGACTTTAAAAATGTATTTTGACTGATTTCTAACGCAGAAGACGAAATAAACCATGAAAAACACATTAATTTTTATACAATTTTTATTTAATTTTAAACCCATCGTGGGTTTCGTGCTATGAAAAGACACTGAGAGTGGTACACTGTTTCCAGCAAAACTAACGAATTACTACTTATATATACATACTTATCTAGTTTTGGGTTAAATCTCCGACACAGACATAATGTTATTTGGTCTAGATTTATACCTAAAACATCGTCACGCCTGGCGCCTGCTCCCCGATAGTTTAACCAGAGCTCTACCCTATAGTACAGCCACATTATATATACCAGTAATTTGTTGGTCCCATGTCACAAGGGGCAATGGATTGTGTGAGGAATGATACGAAAGAGAAAGGAGTAAATGATGCCGTGACGTCTGACAGGGGAGAATGGAAGAAGAAAAAGTGTAGCGACGACCACGAGTAGAATTGGACAAGGGGAGGAATATGATAATGTAACAGGAGACAAGCCTATTGCCATCAACCGGCCACTAAATCAGACTGCTATCGAAAAAATCCTGAGTTTTTTCTTGTGTTCCTGGATTTGTACCCAGTTAATTTGAACTCAGACAACGTGGGTGCACAATACAGTTCTGACTACCTTAGCGCAGAATACAGGCGTCATCATCATCTCCTTGCCCTTGTCTCATTCTACTTGGGGTCGGCGCAATACGTTTTCTTCTTCTATTCTCCCCTGTCAGACGTCACGGCATCATTTACTGCATTCTCTTTCATATCAGTCCTCACACAATTCATCCATCTTTTCTTTGGCCTTCCTATCCCTCTCCGTCCATCAACATTTATGTCCATCACTCTTACAGAATACAGACGTCATACAATATCATAAATGTATTTAAAAACGGAAGGTTTTGTCGAGAGCAATCATCTAACACCGAAATAGAGGCGAATGACCTCAAGGCCTTGACTGTACGATGGAGTGAACAGCCTTGATCGCCTTGATCGCTTGATCGCCTTGAAGGTTTTATTAAAAGAGGTTGCATGACAAGGAAATTGTTATGTGCCTCGTGCATTAGAAACTACCTAATTCCGTACAAAATGACTTTCTAGTGGAGATGACTAGATTACTAGACTCGTAGATACATAGGAGACATGAAAAAATGCCCGACATTTGCAAGGAAGTCGTGCATTTTGATTTTTATTCACCTTCCTTTTTCTAAAATAAACGTCTTGATAATTGACAAGCCGGATTTAATTTTTTTATGGGGGCCTTAAGGCGCCTCCCCGAGCAAAACGCAGCGGTAGCCGTGTTTTGTGCAGTTTTTGGAAGCTATCTACTCTTTACCCAAAATAAATACCAACTTATAAAATAGACATGAAATTTCTACATATTCTTGACTCCAAAATGGTAGTTTTGCAATTTTTTTTAGTAGTAAAATGTAAAATTAATCTCCTCACAACGAAACCACAGAAATGAGGCAGCATTATTGATGGCTTGCATCTCCTCGTAAAGTAACCATCATTTTGATTTTCTTTTTACACTAAATGGTAGGCAATTTAATAATAAACATTATGCTAGTTTTATTTTTTTCAAAAGACCTAAATTTGATTTTATAAAGATTTTATTCCAAAATCTGAGCGTACTCGCTACGTATATTGCTATTTTCTATCTCACGATCTTATGCTGGGTGGCGTGCGGTGGAAAGGGACGAATGCTCAAGGTTTTTTGGTCAGGGTACCGCCTTAAAGCCTCGCATGTTCGGAATAATCTGGACAGATGGGCACCCTGCCTCGCTCCATGGGACTTGGCTTTCAACTAAGATCCCTTCTTCTTCTTTTGTGTCGATGGTACCATTTGATTAAATTTCTTGGGCACAGTATGTAGCCACGTTAATGGCAGCGACAGTCAGACTAAACTTAGACCCCTGTCAACCTAGTTTTCTAACTAGCAAAATGTTACTGCAAGAACTATGAAAGAAGAAGACATATGCTACGGCGGAACCAATTAAATAGAGATAAGGACAGGAGAATGCTGATCATGACGTCACATCCACATTATTATAAGCAATCTTTAGTCAATGACTCATTAACACATACAGCATCATCACTAGCTTACAGAGCAGTCCACTGTTGGCAAAGGCCTCCTCAATCGCCCGCCACTCAACTCGATTCTCGCCAACTCTCATCCAGTTGCTACCAGACACCCTGCGTAAATCGTCGCTCCACCGAGCCTGAGGGCGTCCCACCTTACGTTTGCCGATTCGCGGTCTCCATTCAAGAACACGTCTACCCCAACGGCCATTGGTTCTACGGCTAATATGGCCGGCCCGTTTCCACTTCAGCTTACTTATTCTGTGAGCTATGTCGACAACTCTGGATCTTTGTCACACAGCATGTAGCAATAATATTATGTTTGTTTACAAAAAAACATGATGCATACTGACATGACCTAATCCCATTGACGACTGGTCATTAGTTGTAGTCGTGACGAACGTGAAAGTGTGTCTGTAGCGTAGGCAATAACTCGGAAACGGCTGAAGTAGCGTCACTAAATTTACTAGTTAGTAGTTACTGCGTAACGAAGTGTGAGTCATAAACTCCGGTCTAGATTTTGACAATTATGAAGCTGTTATGAAAGAAACTGGTAGAACCGTGTCTTTTGTTCTAACATCATCTGTATTGGAGAAAAACAGCCTTGTCTTACGTAGTCCTTGTCTTGCGTAGGCTTGCAATTGGAGCAGACAAGTCGACGAGTCGTTATGTCACATTTAGAGTAGCTTTGGATGAACTGATCAATATTAATCTGCAGCTAATTCTCAAAATTATGTGATGATCTTGCATTATCTAAGTTTCTCCCGATACGAGATAAGAAAATCTAATAAAATCCACCTAATGATAATCTTAAATTGACTTCTTGTCAAAGAAAGTTCTTGTTAAAAGAAAGAGTTTCATATATTTCTACCGAGAGGGCGAGAGTGAACAACAATGAACGAATTTTCAAATAAGGGTTAAACAGGGGTTCGTCATTACGCCGATAAGAAATAAAAGTACACGACCTGTAAAAGTTAATAAATTAAACTTACCATTAACAACTTGTATACATATCAGAAGCATCATAGCACTGATGCTCCGCGTTCGCCATTTTATGACGGCAGCCATCTTGTTTTGGCGCGTAACTATGCGTTGTGCACTTCACATTATTGTTCACATCACTCACACTAAACTTGCACTTTGTTCCGTGGTTTTAGGGTTGATTTTCGGTTTTTGATCACATTTATTTGGTGTTGGACCTGTAACAAGGAAAATAATTGGGTTGATCTATGATATAATAATATCTTATTGCTAATGTTTACGTGTAACTGGGCTGGTCCAATCTGTCCTGTCAGAGTAGGAAAAAGTATTATGGATTCCAAATGGTATAAAACTACGACTCGACGCTTCCCAGAAAGAGATGATAGGCTATCTTCACTAACTAAGACCAAACAAGTAGATTACTGAATGTAGATTAAGTTTAGAAGGTCAAGTTCAAGTAGATTCTCATGGTGATAAGATCGTGTTCGGAATTTTGGAGCAACGTTGTTTTTTAACTTTCCACACTTTTAATCTTAGTTCTAAGATCGCAGGCATAGAGTCACAGGCAATGACTATAAAGTACTCATTGGTGGCTACTATAAAGTACTCCAACTATACAATGTCAGTATTATAAAGCCATACTGGTCTTCTCATTTCAGATTGATGTACGCTAGTGATAGCACAACATTCATAGCTGGGTTCTGGGCTGACTCCGTCTAATTTGGCATCAACTATGATGAAGAAGGAGCAGCGATAGCACAGGATAACGTTTCGATTGAAGGTCATCAACATCTGCCTAGCCTTTTCCCAACTATGTTAGGGTCGGCTTCCAGTCTAACCGGCTGCAGCTGAATACCAGTATTTTACATAGAGCGACTGCCTATCTGAAGACCTCCACAACCCAGTTAGTACTGGATAACAGTAGCGAAGGGTCAATTTTTGTAAGAGGTAAGCCGGAGTACATATATGTGAGCAAGCAATGTGAGCAAATTATCTATACTAATATTATAAAGCTGAAGAGTTTGTTTGTTTGAACGCGCTAATCTGAGGAACTACTGGTTCGAATTGAAAAATTCTTTTAGTGTTGGATAGGTTATATATCGAGGAAGGCTATAGGCTATATATCATCACGCTACAATCAATAATAATAGGAGCTGAGCATTGGTGAGACTGGTTGTTAGACTAACGGGTCACTGACTACCTGTAACGACTGTCAAAGATCTACAAATGACAGCCGGACTTAACGAGGCACGGAGCAAACTCGGTATGTAATGGGCCGTCACCAATCCATGGACCAACCTAGCAAGCGCGGCTTAACTAGGCTCGAAATCAGGCAGGCAGAAACTTTGTGTAATTTATTTCATCAACGCTGCTCTCAAAGTGGTGAAGGAAAACGTCGTAAAGAAACCGGCATTCCTTGCAACCGATAATTTAAAGACTTTAGATGTGTGTTACTACCCAGTGACCCGCACTATGCCCAGATGGTGGATAGCAGCAGCGAAGGGTCAATTTTTGTAAGAGGTAAGCCGGAGTACGTATCTTTGATGTGAGTAAATTAGTTGTTTATAGAATACTGACTGTGCCATTTTTCAAAGGGAAGCCGGTAGGAATCGAGTTGTATGGACCTTCCCCTCTGGTAGATAAGGACCCACGCCTTGTCACAGAGAGTCCCAGCAATGGAAACATTAGAATGCCCCAGGGTGCGAGTAACTCCACAAGCAAAAGCTAATATGATATAAATTAGGGTACACACAAAAAATCAACCGACAGGCAAACAATAGCTTACCTAATTAAACCAAACGCTATGCAGTATGTAGGACAAGCCGCCAATTGAATAATAAACACATAACCGCGCTATTTGCACGTGGTTAAGTGTAGGTGATCAGCTGTGGTCGCTGCTGTGGTTCAGAATGAGGATAGGTCAATGGGTCTATTAGAGTTTTTTTATACGTGTGGTCTGTATATTGTGCATGAGATTTTCCGTTTATGAAAGTCTAGGCCAGTAACTAAGTTGTGGGTTGTCTCAATTTATATTTCCGTCTTCATCATATAGGCGACGCGAATGGCGCAGCGGTTGTGAGGCTGCCTTACGTTCTTAGGGTCCCGGGTTCGAATTCCGGTAGGAGAAAATGTTTGTGTGACGAGCATGGACATTTGTTTCCGAGTCATGGATGTTTATATGTATAATAAGTATGTATTTACAATCAAAAAGTATCTATGTAGTATTATCAACTATCTGGTGTCCACGACACAAGCCTCGTTGCTTAGTATGGCACCTAGATGGCGCTGTGTGTGATGTCCAGCGATATTTATTAATTATTTATTATCATCATCATATCAGCCCGGAATCACCCACTGCTGGGTATAGGCCTCCCCTTTTTTCTGCCACACTTCCCGGTTCTGTGCGTCCCTTATCCAGGTGTTTCCCGCGACTTTGACGATGTCGTCGACCCAACGAGCTTTAGGACGGCCCTGGTTTCTATGGCCTAACCTTGGCCACCACTCGGTCAAAGCCTTGCTCCATCGGCCATCTCCGCGTCTAGCCAGATGTCCTGCTCAGGTCCACTTGAGGCGCACTGCCCGATCCTCGACGTCGTAGACTTTCGTCCGATGGCGGATTTCGGTGTGACGCACTCGATCTAAAAGGGTTATGCCTAGCATGGCTCGCTCCGTGGTCCTTCCCGTCGACTAGTTGAAAAAGAATATCGTCGTGAAGCAAAATTTTTGTTATTACCCGAATCAAAGATTTTTTTAGGATTCAGTTCCTCAAAAGGAAAAAAATGGAACCCCTTATAGGATCACTCGCTTGTATATCTGTCTGTCTGTCTGTAGCTCCGGTAGCCTAGCCACCCACGAATTATCACACTACGATGACAGTAGATGTAGAATGTAGAAAAAGATGACACACTGCGCTCACCCCAAGATGTATGGAATAGTAGACCTAGAAATATTGATCTTGAGCTGTCCTGGCATAGTAAAGAATTTCAATAGAATAAGAGGCCAGTTTATATTGATGTTGATAGCTCTGCCATGAGGCCTACCTTACAAGGACAAGATAGATGATATTTAATGATAGAAGCATGTCATCACCGAGACAAAATCTAGACTAGAATAGCTTAACTCTCCATCCACGTAAGACACTAGAATTCAGATTCAGGTGTTCCACCTAGGTCTAACACTAAAACCTGAATACTTGAATCGATATTCATCGCAACACACATGAAATTAATTGAGAATTCAACCGTCGGAGTATAGCGGATCGGCTTGCCAAACGTTGGTGTATGTAGGCCAATGTTTGATGGCATACTTTGCGAATTCTTTGAGTGGAAGAAAGGCATGATTAATAGTAGTAGCTTCGTGAAGGATCTCCACAATCCATCAGATACTGGGTGTCTTCTGAAACGGCAAATTGTAACAAATGGTACTTGGTTGCCGGAACAGCGAAACGGGGTTATCATGTTATCATATGAAATAATTGTTACCTTTTCTTTTTGTGTGGTTAGTGCCTCACCTGGTGTCAGTCTTTATGCCGCTTATGGGCCTCTGACTTGACTTACATGCCGTCGAGAAATATCTCTGGTTTGGTTTCCTCACGATGTTTTTCTTCACCGAAGAAAGTGATAATTATATAATATGCACTTTAAATTCGAAAAATCAGAGGTGCGTGTCTTGGGTTTGAACTCGAGACCTATGACTTGGCAGTCATACCACTAGACTATCACTACTGATGGTGGGATGGTTACCCATCCGCGGACAAACCCAACCAAACGTAACTAAGCCTTTTATCGACAGTGCGGCTGTTAAAGCTTGCTATGAGTCGCCAGTCCCACCTGTTTATTTGCCACGCAATAACTCATCAATCCATTTACAAAGCATAGCAAATATTACTTGGGGTTGGCGCCACGTTTTTCTCTTCCAATCAATACGTTTTCTGTCATATTCTCTCACGATTCATCCATCTTTTCTTTGGTCTTCTTCTCCCTCTCCATTCATCAACACTTCTCTCTTTTAGACACATGCATTTCATCCCTTGTCATAAACAGAAAGACGATTCCTCGACCACTTTTCTGTGTCTGATGCCACTTTCAAACTTCCTTATACTTATTACACAATTAAGGTATTTTCAATTAAATTCCTTAAACCGGATTTCTATGATCACCAGTAGACCTTAACAACCCGACACGAAGACCAAAATTCGGTATAAAGCATTGTTTTATACAATTCGCTACGAGTCAATGGGTAGACCCGAAAGGGGGTCAAGCGTCTGACATCAACTGTTACAGAAATATGACGTGTTCGTTACGCTTCAGTTCATGTAGGCATTTTGGTCTCTTTGATTGGTATAAAATGAAGAGTTTCGAGGACTGAGGGAACCGGAATGTCCCAGAACAAAAAATTCGAAAGTAATTGTGACATTAACCAACTCGCACTAAACCCACATGGTAGATTACAGCCCATGACCTCTCAGGGGATATGTAGTGTTACGCGAATGGATAAAATAAGAAGTCAGTACATAAGAGGAAGTCTTAAAGTGGCACCGGTAACTGAAAAGTTGAATGGTAATCGGTTGTCGTGGTATGGACATGTGATGCAGAGGAACGAGGAAAATGTCGTGAGGAAAGTTTTGAGTATGAATGTGGATGGGTATAAGAGTAGAGGAAGACCAAAGAAATGATAGATGGACTGTGTGAAGGATGACAAGGCAAGAAAAGAGGTGTCTGATGAGGTGGGTGACGAGTAATAGAATAGAATAGAATAGAATAAACATTTATTCGTTAATGGACAGCAGCAACACAATAGAGTAGCACATACATATACATATTACTATCAAACAGCTTAACAATGAATTAAAACAGCTCAACTGCGCTTAGCAGGGTATGGAAGAAGAAAACATGCACCGTCCCCAAATAAATTGGGAAAAATGCAGGAGAATGATGATGACCTCTCATGATGAGGAGGCGTGTGTCTCAGCTGTGGGAAACTTGTAGTCTGTTCAAGCATTGTCTTAAGTATACAATTCGCTACCTACGGGTCAATGGATAGACCCGAAACGGGGGCAAGCAGCTGACGTAGACTGTTACAGAAATATGACGTGTTCGTCGCGCAAGGGTAGCCCGCGAAATTTAAATTTTCTCAACTTTATTGCAATTTGCAGGTCAGTGTCAAGTTGTATGTTGATGAAAATATGAATCGCGCCATTAACACGTATGGAGTTACAGAATTATAATCATTCAAATCATCAATACAACCCTCCAAGTTCATATAATCTCAAAAAGTGACTTTTTCATGAAATATCTATTGAATGTAATCGCTTGCTTTGGTGTCCGAAACACTATTTAATCTAATGTGTTTGTGTTGTACTGCCTCGTTAGTCCAATGGTCAGCGCGACTGCTGTCGATTCCCGTGTCGGGCAAAGTGTTATTGGGCTTTTCCATTAGGAATTTCTCAGTAGCAGCCACGGAGTCTTGATTTGTGCCCGGTTAATCGCAATAGGCTCGCCCCTATTCATCACTCCAGCCCGGAATCATCCACTGTAGGTATAGGTAGGCCAATAGTAGGTGATTGATTACCCCTATTACATAAGGCTTAAATATTTATAACTGGCGAAATGTGGGTGTACTATTAGGTACACCTCTGCCTAAGTCTTCGGGAATTACAGGCGCGTGTTATGTTTTATAACAAAACTTTTAACTTGTCTTTGGTCAGACACACAGGCCGTAACATAAAAATACCTAAGCTAAACTCTGTAACGGTCCTCCATGATTCTTTATTTATATTTTTAATAGTATTTTCTGTTATGGCTAACGGCACTCAGTATAGCGCAGAAATAACTATCAACAAGTTTTAATATTTAAAAGCTTTTGGTTTGTTTGAGTTTGTCCAAACCGTTGTTTCGCAAAAAAAAACAACTTATGAAAAAGCATGTTTAAAACATTTAATAGTACTCGCGGCTACACCTCAAGCCTTACATTTCCAGTATAAGCTGACCCCGCATTGTACGGAAATCCTATACAATGCGAGATCACCATAAACTGGAAATGTATAGCTTGATGTGTAGCCGTGTGTACACTAGCTGACCCGCGCAACTTCGTCTGCATCACAGAGAAAGAGAGATAAAATAAACGTCACGATTCAATATGGCAGTATTCAATATTCTCCGCCAGTGTAGCCCGCGAAATTTTCTTACGTTTTTTGCAATTTGCAGGTCAGTCTCATTTTGAATGTTTTTCATGAAATAGTTCATGAATGGGGTTAAATGAACTTAGAGGGTTGTAATTCTGTAATTAAATACGTGTGGCGTGGCGCGACTCATTTTTAATCAACATATAACCTGACGCTGACCTACAAATTGCAATAAAGTAAGAAACGTAAGAAAATTTGAATTTCGCGGGCTACCCTACACCACCGGGATTTCACCTTAAACCAATAGGGAGCAAACTCAAAGTTAAGATCCTGAATTACGACGTCAAAACTGACCCAACCAACTTGACCTTAAAACAACCAAGTTTCATAAACAAAAATACCCAAACGGATGGACTATAAGTAGACCAAAGTGATTACTTAAACACCAACCATGTGACTCAGACGAGGATGTCGTGCAACCAAGCAGTGGTTGCGCAACCGACGACGTTAACAATGTGTCATGGCGGACGGTTGCGGAGTTGCAAAATATGGAATGGCCCGAAGACGTTCGTCGTTTGTCATTTTTATAGTTCTGTACCCAAGGGGTGAAAACTATTACTAATACTCCACTGTCTGTCTGGCTGTCTGTCACCAGGCTGTATCTTATGAACCGTGACAGCTAGACAGTTGAACTTTTCACAGATGATGTATTTCTGTTGCCGCTTTAACGACAAATACTAAAAACAGAATAAAATAAATATTTAGGGGGCACTCTCATACAACAAACATGTTTTTTTTTAGATAATGGTACGCAACCTTACGTGCGCGAGTCCGACTCCACTTGGCCAGCTTTAAAGTAGTTAGTGGCACTTCTATTACGAAGGTACATGGCTGAGGAAAATAAATTACACTTAAAAAAAATAGTTATGTTTATCTATCAACATTGAAAGCGTAAGTATACAAAGTTTCGTGTCCGTGCTATTAACCGTTGAGGAGTTCTCTCTTGAGGAGGCGTTCCTGGCTGCAGGATTATGACATGTCTGTAATAAAAATGTATTGTCACCAGAACCAAAGGTGTGTGCAAAATTTCAGCTCAATCGGTTGAGGGGAACTGGTTTGAAATTCAGTTGTAAGATTTGAATACATACTAACTAACAACGCAATTTAAATAAATGAATGAATCATCATCTGCCGAGCCTTTTCCGAACTATGTTGGGGTCGGCTTCCAGTCTAACCGGATGCAGCTGAACCCGTATGTTACATGGAGCGACTGCCTATCTGAACTCCCACACAACCGAGTTAGTACTGGGTAATACGACTGACTACCTGTAACGACTGTCAAAGATGTACAAATGACAGCCGGGACCAACGGCTTAACGTGCTTTCCGAGGTACGGAGGAAACTCGGTATGTAAAGCGTGGTCACCCATCCATGGACCAACCTAGGCAAGTGCGGCTTAACCTGAAGATTGACTCGAGCGGCTGTTATTTAGCCACTAGCTCCTCTCCTCATGAACTTTTATGTATGTTGGAAAAATTACAATACTTTTGATATTTTTCTTAGTCCAATCGCACCAAGGCGTCTGTCTACCCCCTTTTAGCACACATTGTATCCGTGTCTCGTCACATAACGGACGAACAGGTGTTGTGCTGACCCACATAACTGAGTTTACCGTACCTACCACCATTCAATGGTGTAGTCAAGAAAAACGTGTGAGGAACATTGATGTCGCCTTTGTTGCGATGCAGTAAGGTCGACTTTTGAAGGTCAATTGCTGCTGTCAAATGGTGTAACAAATCGAATTATCTATTAGATTTTTGACAGCGCCTTTTTTCCGTTGCGTTAAGGTCGGTATTTGAATGTCAAATGGTACTAACGTCTTTCAATGGTGTAAGCTCATGGGTGACAGTTTGTTTTGACAGCGCCTTTATTGCGTTGCAATAAGGTCGATTTTTGTATGTCAATTGGTAATACTCCAATTCTATATTATGTCTTTGTGTGAGTAATATACTTAAATATATAACTTTTGAATGTGTTATGTGTGTTGGTTGCGTAGTATAGTAAGATTGTTTTACGTTACGGAGGTTAGCAAGTCTTACTAGAGCTTCGATTGTTTACATTTTAGATAGGTACATAGGCAAATGGTTTAAAACCTAGTGTCTCAATCTGTGCCATCCTCCCCTATAATTATGCCGACACCGTTATCTCACCTTTTTTTTTAAGAAAAATAGTATCTTTCCGAAAAAAGATGCAAAGCTATAAGTAGTAGGTACTTTTGGGAAATTCAGGTGAAAAAAAGTACACATTTATTTTTAATCACTAAGTATTTTTCCATGTAAGTATTTATTTGTTATTGCTCTTCGCTTTGGCCATCAATGATCTGTTACTTTTAAAATAATTATAGGAATCTGGGCATTTTAGATTCATATTAAAACAAATTAAGAATTAATTTTTAATTTTGTTGCCACGAATGCGTTTTGTTCTGAAATCGTCCCCGTGCTGCGCTGCGGGTGCGTTCCAGACCTGTCACAGTTAGTATAAAAAGCGCGACAGTTACGTTAGGGATAAAAATTTAGTATTTTTCGTACTGTATTATTTTTCTATAATATATAGTACAATTGACTGAAATACAGTACGATAGGTACTACATATTATGGATGGTGGGTACTACTATTCCCAGCTGTCCCTATGTGGGTACAGGGGTATAGGAAACATAATATCACAATCCGAAGTATTTTGAAGAAAATTCCTAATCATCTGTTTGACAACATAGATAACCCAAGTATACCCTGCCTAAGGTATACCTTAGGGTATACTTGGGTTATACGCGTTGTCTGACACTCCCTTCCGCTTCGCACAGCGCAGAACCCCGGTCATTTGATGATTTCAAATCCAAAAAAAAAGGTAAGTATAGGTACCTAGCTTTTTTCTCATACACCTACCCTCCGCCTAGGGACAACGTAGGCCCATAGGGCTATGTCGGATTCTTGGCAAGTAAAACTCTACTGTTTACTGTATTTCAACATCTTCCGGGAGCCCGAAATCATGATAGTAGGCTATCGTGATTTCGGGCTCCCGGAAGATGTTACAAAATGGTACCTACCCACGTGGCCACGTCTAGATAGACGGCCAGCAGCCTTGTCCTGTCTGCCTTAAGTAAGTAGGTACCTACCTACTTTTTTGAGAATCGAACTTTGCGAGGTAGATCGAGTGAGGAACACTCGCGCGCCAAAGGTTGTTAGACCAAAGGGTCGCATTACTTACCAACATAAATTATTTGTATATTTTTTAAAGATGATAAGGCAAGAAAGGAAAGATGATGATAGGTGCAGTGATAGGTAGATGTATTTTTATTTGTTTATTTTTTTTACCTACATTAGGATCTAACGAATGCATCCAATTCAAATGCAACCTATAGATAAAAAGTTTTACATGACATATTGTGGTGAAACTCGAACCGAACAGTCTGAAATCTACTCTAAGCACACTTTTAGCAATGAGGCCTCATAATATAAAATATCGTCTCTCCTCTCTATGACAAGAGACATTTATTCTGCTCTGTAGGTAGGTATGTACATAATAGACAAGACACTGTGTTAGTGTTTTTGGTTTTAAAACTGGTTTATTCAAAACTTCGTGATTATATCCATTTATAACCGGCCTGATATATTATATTAGCATATTTTATGCATATTTCACTAAAAGAGCTAAAATATACCGTTTTGTTTCGAGTCATTGAACTACACACAAGTTTTCTATGATGTCAGTCGTCGTAAAAGTGAACATTTAACAGAACTTTCTTGTGGCAGTAATAGTTAACTATTTGATTTCTCATTTTCACTAAGAGCCCAGCAGTGTTTATTTAATCATTGATTTAGATAAATTGATTTTCAAGAAGGTCTGAGCGAGTACCTACACATGTATTTTATACTATGAAAAATGAAGATGCATTGAGGATTGTAGAAAAAACATCAAAGGCATAGTCTAAGTTTTTATTTTTAAGAAGATGATTTCATTTTGAGTAAGATTTATTACGGACTGTTTTTATTTTTACAAATTCCATCAAGCGATCGTTTCATCGAATAAATTATTTGACTGATAATTCTTGTAAAAGTTTACAATTTTAATTCTGGATTTCGTTTTTTCACTAGGCTGAGATCATGCCTATCACTATCGACTATGTCAAGTAACGGATTCTGTGATGAAGATGGACAGTGGAATCCTTATTCTACACTACAAGTAACAGTTAGGTACTGACCTACCGATATTAGTTTCTGTTAATTGTCACCTAACAACAGTTTGTTCCTGATTTTCATAATTTTGTAGCCGTATTTCTTAATATTCTAAGAGGTGTACCAATACATTTTCTTTACCTTCATAAAGCTGATTCCTTTTCTGTAAGAGAAGTCTTAAAGTGTGACAACAAGCTGAATTGATGTGAGTATTGTTTGTTATGTAAGGGTAAAAGTATCTGCAGTATTCAATTCTTTATCACTCCCGCATACAAACGGACTGTTATATGAGTTAGTTTAAAAGTGAAAACGGTCATATTATGCCATGTTTCAAAATGTGTCATTTAGCGTGTAGATAAGGTGTTATCAGTAGTACAGTAGTACTAAACGATGCTGAAATGCAGTGGGTTTAACGTTGCGGTAGGCTTGGGTGTGAAAATTAAAAAGCATTTGATGTACCTAGCAGGGGGGGTTTTCCAAAAGGGAAAACTTGAACTGAATAACATTTCCGGAGAAAATTCTGAGAAGTTTCGTAAAATTTGTTTTTCTTGAGATTAATCTCTCCAGGCTTAGAATTTTAACGACTTACTTTTAATTAAATATGTAAATATATTATATAAATATATTAAAATATCATTTGGTAACTTAATTTAATTCGTATCAAATTTCGATTTCCCTTTGTAAACACGCCTTTTTCTCACGGAGATAGACAGAAACCACAGAACGACACCTGCTACGATCCTTACATACTATTTTGACTTTATAATCTTAAACATCATACACCAAAGCTAAAAAAAATCCCCACCAAACTGACCCACAACCACATTCCCAATAAAAAAGAACCTCAAACTCTAATCTCCACATCTACACATTCCCCGTACTCGCGGTCAGGCGGTCAGGAACCGGTTCCAAGCTATGCAGGTCACTGGAGCCCTTGCCCAGTTGTAAGGCTTGTTTACGTGTAGCGACTGGCGGTGTGGCAGGTCTGTCGCGGTTAGGATTTTTTTATCAGTACCTATAAATATTGTAGACTTGTAGTGATGGTTTTAGGAGTAATAAGCGCATATTTTGGACCTAAGGAGTAATCTGTATAAGTGACAAAGTGACTAGGTAATATCCTACTTCTGATGACTGATCTGCTGATAGGGAAAAGTGGCACTACTTTAAAGGCACAGGTAGTTTTATCGTATAACTCGATTTTAGCTTGGCTTTAGGCTTACAATAAAGAAAACATGTAGTGCCAATCTCACATAGGCCAAGAAAATATGAATGTAGGTATCTGTTTTTGGGTTATACAACACGTGATTTAGTAACACATGTGTGTATAAATGGGTCAATAGCAATGCAAAATAGAGCGGTATCGTTGAAGGACAGGGAGCAAATTGATGCGTTTTGGTCATACAGTAAGGTTAGCTTGGGTTATAAGCTAGTAGCTACATAGCCGAGACTAAAACTAAAAATACCTGATTTTGGTTACTGTACTACAAGCCACACTTTTGGTTTTATCATAATCAGCAAACTAGAACCCATCTTATCATGTTCCACGTAGCCAAGTTTTTTTATAAAATTTATATGGTAAATCTACTTTAACAAACTCGATTCAAATATGCTGTCAAGCGACCGTTTATTTTCTTACTTTATAGATTATTAATGTAGATATATTCCATAGGCTTTGACTGGAAACCTGTCTCATAAAGTCTAGTCCTGGTTATGTCGGCTGTGTCGACTTTATAGGCAACGACATCTTAAAATGGCTCAAGCGTGATGATTATGACTCAGAGGTTTGGTGAGGTGAGATAGTTTTAGTGACTTGTTAATATTAATACAATTACTACTTGTCCTAATTACAGAAAATTCAATACCAACATCATCAAGACAAAGATAGCCGAAAGATTCTTAAGAAAAAATATGATGATATCCCTGGATAACAATGAGGAGCTTATAAAAAGATAAGGTCAAAAATCTAAAACAGACAGTCCTCAAAACGCCCGCCCTTCGCCAGTTCATAGTGTTTAGCTGAGGAGATGTGGCAGAACTAACTCCCCAGCAGTTAACACGTAACAAGTAGTCACAACAGTCTCTACCCCTAGATGACACTAGAAAGCTTTGAAGAAACTGCCTTTGCTTGTCCAGGATAAATAAAACTGAAGAACTTTATAGTTTTAGTGAGTCGTCAATACCTTATTGATTAATTATGTAATTAACAAACAATGATTCAGCTATCATAGAAAGTGTAAGCGCCATTAAAACTGAGTTTATATTTTATATCTAGCTAGGTATTCTTCAAGAAAATGAAATCGTTTTCCGCAGCTTAAGTTTACATAATGCTAAAACCGATTCTCTAGTGACTAAGCAGACTCTAGCTTTCTTCTTGTGGGTATATAAACTATACCTAGATGTAAACAGTGCGAGCAACGAGGCTTTCGATTTGATAAGCTTACAGCTTGGTAATTGCCATTCATTTTGGCAAGACCACAATACCCATTGCGTAATAAACGTTGTTGAACAGACGTTTTCATTCAGAATCCTTCTGATTAGAATGAAGATTGTGTTTAAATTCAAATTTTTATTTCAGACCTATTGATCCATATATTGCAATATATTGCAATATATTGCAATTTATTGTATTATTTTTATTCATATATTGTATTTTTATTTTATGTTTAGCAATTAGGGTGCAGATTATAGAAACATATCAATTAGATTAAGCTGTTGATGTTACAGTGTTCAGTGACTCTTTCTTTCTTTCTTTTGTGACTGTTAGATTAGGGGGAAACGGACGTTGGTGCAAAAATAAATTTAGTTCTTGATTTTCGTAATGGCAATTTGAATTTTTTGACGGCACACAGTTGACGGCACGGAGTTAGCGCAGTGGCTGAGCGATTGACTGCTACGTTGTGTGTCGCGGGTTCGATCCCCGCACGGAACAAATATTTGTATGGCCTACAGATAGTTGTTCCGGGTCTGGCTGTTTGTGTACGTGAGTTTAAATGTTTGTAAGCGCACCCACGATACAGGAGAAATTCCTAGTGTGGGGCAAAGTAAAAAAAAAAAAATAGCCGTTCAGAAGACTACTTACTATCTTTGTAAAATATCTGTAGCGCTTTTTACCAACCAAAATTGGCGACATAGAATAGAACAATGAAGTAACACTGAATAAAAATCACGAATTACGACGACACAAAGTATAGAACAGGTACAGACTACAGACCTACCCACAATGCCTAGACTTTTTGTGCTCCGTATCCTAATCAATAAAAAATTCGTCGTTTCTTCACGATCTTAAGCTAGCAGAAAGTTATAAAACCAACGATCTCCTGCGTCGCAGCATGTTTCTTCTACACTTCTCACTTAGTCGTCATCCCAGCAGTTACCACCTTTCTGGTCATATCGTCGCTCACGTCTCACACAGTTCATCCACCGTTTCAGATTCGACAAGTCGTCATTCTCCTGCCTCTATCCCAATTTATTTGGGGGCAACGCAGCATGTTTCCTTCTTAATAATCAACAAATACGTTTGTCAAAAGAATTCGTGGCTTTCCGTTTCCCAGCATACGTTTACCTGCTCACCCACATACTACGCTAGCGTGAAGCTACAGCTACTAGCAATTAATGACGAGAAGTCGACCGTTACAGGCATTCTGCGGGTTTTTATCTCCGGTATAATTCTTTCATTTGTTTTTAAAATTCTTGTTTGTTTAATAAAGGCATAGAGCTGAAGGAATCTCAAAGAAAAACCGTGCATATATCAAAATGACATATTATACCGACAATAACCAGTTGGTTATTGCTGAGCGAGCTGTTGGTTATTGCTGAGAGGTCCTGGGTTCGATTTCCAGGTCGGGGTCTAAGTGTTTCTGGGTTTTTAAACCAAAAAAAAATCCGTACGGAGGCCGAATGGATTTGTGGGTCACCCCTATCACAACAATAACTGGTGAAATGTGGGTATTCTATGAATAAATAAATATCGCTGGACATTACACACAGCGCCATCTAGGTGCCACACTAAGCAACGAGGCTTGTGTCGTGGACACCAGATAGTTGATAATACTACATAGATACTTTTTGTTTGTAAATACATACTTATTATACATATAAACATCCATGACTCGGAAACAAATGTCCATGCTCATCACACAAACATTTTTATCTCATTCTATAATCCTATTAAGTACCTACACCTCTACCTGTAAAGCCATCGGAGCTTAAAGGTGTAATATTATAAAATTACGTTTAGTTAGAGACGGGCAATCATCGCTGAGTGGTGACAGGTGCTGTCCAAAAAGGGCATTTGAGTAGGTACTGTGACGCATGGGTATTGCCATCGTCATATTTGGGACAATGCGAAGTCTGATATAGCTTTTTAATTTATGAATTTAGCTTTCTTACTGGCCAATTTTCTTTGGCTAGATTTTCGTCAAATGAACGTCATCTTTTTTATGTCGGATTGTGGAGTTTTGTAAAAAATATACGCGTCGACTTGAGAACCTCCTTTTTTCCTTCAAAGAAAAAGGAGACCCTTGTTTAATTTTGTAGTCAAGTCGTACTGTCCATCATAGCAGGAGTTGAATAAGAATGTTGGAGTTAATGACTCAATCCAAAGAGGATCTAGAAATGAGGACGACTAAGAATCATGTTCTTAAATGAGCATTTCTATTCAATCTATTGTAGAATTTCACCAGATAGTGCTTAAGATACATTTTAATAGGGCAATAGATACCCAAAGTGGTATTAGGTGTCTAACAGAACATAAAAGTAGTTTTTGAGTTTAGAACTGTGACAAACTAACTCTAACATAAGTTAAACTTATGAAGGTACCTAGTACCTACCTAGTTAAAGTAATGATAAAAAAAAATATTAAAATCAGAAAGTAGGTAAATATTCTTTGCCTTTGCCGCCCCTTACTAAAAATGATTGGGTATCCTTGCAAAAGTGTAAACAAACACTTGCATTCAGCCTATTTCATTCATTGATCCTTCCAATCAAATCAGGAACAACTTTCATTGATTCATTCACGCTTTTGTGATATCCGTTATGAACTTTTAAGTAAACGTAGTAAAAAACTATTTGAACTTAATTAATAACTTTGCTAATAGACTTACCGATTTTTAGAGAGCAAAACAGCTGTAGAAACAAGAATTATGTAGGATACCACGTAAAAAAACTATCCACTGTTTTCTTGTAAGAAGGAACTTTCACATTTTGCCACACACATCCACACGCTATTTCCGTGTCCACTCTTTTTAATACACAACAGAAATATTCCTATAATATTTAAAACACTATTTTGAATTCAAGAAAAATCGAAAAGAGACGTTTTTGCGTTAAAAAGTTACTGTAATGTATTTTATTTACTCGAAAAATGCCGCCATCTTATTCGAACATGCGCGCGCAATACTGTCTAAAGTCAACTGACGCGGCGACTCGAAATTTACTCCGATTCATAAGTGAGAACGACACAGCAAATACGTTTTCCGAGAGAACGAGCGAGACAGCTAGAGGGTGTCATGTAGCGGTAATTTTTTTTCTCCTTTCGCGCGTCAACTTTCTAAAACGCCTTGAGGTGTTCGGTCATTTTGTTTTGGTGCTAAAAATTGTTATGATTTATAAATTAAAAGTTATTTTATACTTATTATTTTAAAGATTCAGAGCTATTAGTACAAACAAAAAAAAAGTTAATTCCCAAATAAAATTAATGAGAAGAAATCGTGTACGTGACCATTAATCCAAGTTGTAGGATTAGCTGTCGTCCATCAAGCTGCAAGATTTTCCTAAAATCCAGCATATTTTTCAAAACATGCAGATTTTAAATCTACATCTTGCCATGTGACGTCATTGCTAAGAAAATACGAACATTAAATTCGCTCTCCTCTAACACGGCTCGTTGGTCTAGGGGTATGATTCTCGCTTCGGGTGCGAGAGGTCCCGGGTTCAAATCCCGGACGAGCCCGTAGAAGATATTAAAATTCTTCTTTTTTGTTTTAGCACTGCTTTTTTTCCACATGGAATTATTTTTCCAAAAAGAATATTGAGAATATGTTAATAAAATCACACAATGATCTAAACTTATTGTTTTCACGCGTCATTTTTAGAGAGATTTACCTAACCTTAAACCTAAAATACATAAATAAAGGTACATTATTTAATTTCTCGTTTTGTTTTATTTGTACTGATGACAAGGTATAATTTTCTCTGTCTACGGACACGACAATATTTTAAAGAATTTAACGCCATCTATCGACAACATTATACACTATCATTAATATTACTTATCATAACCGAAAGATGTCGCTGTACTCACCAACAAAACAACAAAAACTCGACGTATTAAAGTAGGCACGGAATGTAAACAACCGTTTTGTTTATATCGGTACTTTTTAAATTGGCCGCATTACCGGCAGGTGGCTGGATTTGGTCAATGACTTTTTCCATTCCCCTCTCTCCCTTTAAAAGTTTACATACAAAACGCGAAGTTTTAAACACGTGTTTTGCGATAAAATAATGTAAAAAATCTATAATTAAGGACTCAAAAGTGTTATAAAGTGAATGAAAAGTAAATAAAAGTTGTTTTATAGTAAGAAATAGTGTTATTTTTGAGGTAAAATGTCGGGAGCCAGTACATCGCATAGTCCACCTCCAATGGCTTCAATCAGTGATGTTAGTGCTTTATTTCAAAATGCCAAGAAATATGAAGAGTTAAATGTAATTGGGACAGGTAAGAGTTCAATTAACTTTGTAAATAACCTAATTTCACGTGTGATAAGGTTTTCGCGCAATTTTATGTCCGAAAACGAAACTTTTTTGTTTGTTTATTTTTTTGTATTTTATGTTTTCTGGAAATGTAGTAAGATAAACAAGCTTCTTTTTTCGTATTTTTTAATTAAGTAATGAACATTGTTCCCAAAGCCTTCTTTTCATTCTTGAAATTGGAACATGTTCCAGTTTTTTTAATGCTTCGACTTGTAATGGCTTTGTCTGCATGCTATTTCCGAAACCTGCTTTATCCTCTACCCTGATTTTATTTCTAAGTAGGCCATTCAGATAGAAATACAGTTTACTAAAATAACTAAGGAACAGTAAAAGGCCAGACACTGATTTGATACTGAGAAAAATTCAATTATAATTATTCTATTTATCCAACTTGAGTATTGTATGATTTATTGTGTAATATCCCAGGAACTTCAGCGCATCCTGTTAACCGTGAGTCTTTTGACAACTAAGCCAGTTCATATACTTTCAGTTAACTTAATTATTCAGGTACACTACTTTAATAAGGTTAGTCCCAACTGCATTTTGTCTTTGTCGATTCATCTTTTGACAAAATCCTTTTCTACGGTAGTCATGCTACGCAAGCTGAAATACACAATCTTTGATAATTTGAGTTTGTTTTCCTAAAACTTGATAATAAACTGACTATTCCTAATTAAGTTAATTCATATTTTTATTATTGGCGTTTGAAAGCGCTACTGTTAAACATGAGGTCCTGGGTTCGATTCTTAGGTCAGGCAAAGTGTTATTGGGTTATTCCTTCAGTAACTTTCCTAGCCACAGACTGAAGTTACACCTGGTTGATGGCAATAAGGGATTTGAATATTATTATAAGACCATTGTGGTGATAGGTATGGTCACCTATACCAACAAAAACACAGGTTTCAAAAGGTTCAAACTCCATATATTAAAGCAGCGATAGCAAGCTAGCGTAGCAGGAAGGCATACACTTTCGAAGAAATAAAATATTAGAATGGAAAAAGTATTTTTGTCAGGAATTAATTAGGAAACTATGATTTAATTAGATTTTTTCTGCCTTTTGCTTTCGCCAGATTGAAGAAGCAAAGGTATGATGCCGCCATAAAGCCTAATATGAAAAAATGAAAATACAAATATTTTTAAATCTAGAACACAAATAAATGTTAATTTGTTTAATAAAGTAAATTAAAATTAAGTAGTTTGTTTTAAATAATCATGTTTATTTATATTCTATTTATAAACACAATTTAAATACTCAAAAAATATTTACGCCGTTGCCGAAATTAAAAAACAATCACCGCCTACTATAGTTAGTCATTGAACCCATTTGGACTTATATGTGGAAATTTTTATTTCCGCACATGTGCGGAAAAATATTAAAAATCGCACGCGTGTGAAATACATTGCATGTTGAACCTAATCGTAGTGCGTTATGAACCAGTTTTCGAGAAAGTGTGTTGAAAATTAAATTACTTCAGGTTCTCCCATATTACAGTCACAAGTTACGAAACACGAAATATTTATACAAATCTACTACCACTATGTATAGTATAAAACAAAGTCGCTTCCCGCTGTCTGTCCCTATGTATGCTTAGATCTTTAAAACTACGCAACGGATTTTGATGCGGTTTTTTTTAATAGTTATAGTGATTCAAGCGGAAAGTTAATATGTAAAACATTGCACCCGCGCAAAGCCGGGGCGGGTCGCTAGTCACATTATAAACATAAGTACAATGTCATCAAATCAGAAATACAATGTCAAGAATATCAAATCAACGTTAATTTGTATTTTAATGAGCTTTTATTCTATCCAAAAATTTCAAAATTTCAGGAGCATATGGCACAGTATACAAAGCACGGGACCTACACAATGGAGGGAACATCGTAGCTATGAAGAAAGTGAAGGTGGCCCTCACTGAGGATGGTATCCCTCTGTCTACATTGAGGGAAATAGCGCTACTTAGACAGCTGGAGGCTTATAGACATCCTAATATTGTCAGGTGATTAATTTACTTATTTTTAGGGTTCCGTAACTCAATCGGCAAAATGGAAAGCTTATAAAAAAAAATGAAAAAGCGTTTATTCGTCATTCTAGGCATTACAAAAAAATGGTACTTCAGCCAAACTGTAAAGCAGTTTGTTGTGTTGTTTGTTGTTGTATAGGATCACTTTGTTGTTCGTCTGTCTGTGTGTCAAGACCCTTTTTCTCAAGAATGCGCGATGGTATCAAGCTGAAATTAATACCAAATACTCAAGTCTGCTACCCCTTGGAGCAATGAAAAAATCAAACTTGTAAGTCAACGCGATCAAAAGATACGACTGTTTATGTCGCAAGGGAATCAAAACCTATAGGGTACTTCCCTTTGACCTAGAATCATGAAATTTGGCAAAAAGCAAGGCCTTAAAGCATAAATAAAGGAAAAATTCCAAAAAATAAAAATGTTGAAAATTAAAGGGTGTCCCCTTAAATACATAGTTGACGCCAATTAAGATATTTTTTTGTTTTAGATAATGATACGGAACCCTTCGTGCACGAGTCCGACTCACACTTGGCCGGTGTTTTTGTATATAAAATTTGAATGTTGGATGTTAAAGATCTACTTGTCAAAGATCTTTGACCGTCGTCACAGGTAGTCAGTGGCCCGAGAGGCTGGCAACCAGTATTACCAAGTATCGTATTACCCAGTACTAACTGGGTTGTGGAGGTCAGATAGGCAGTCGTTCCATGTAAAATACTGTTACTCAGCAGCATCCGGTTAGACTGGAAGCTGACCCCAACATAGTTAGGAAAAAGCTGGCAGATAAAACATTTAATAAAACACTGCTGTATTCAATTTAGTGTCCCATAGTGTTAGTGAGTACTAGAGTTAAGAGCTCGTAGCTAAATAACAACAGCTGCTTGGGTCGATCTTCAGGTTAAGAGCGGCCAACCCGTCATACTTTTCATACAAACGCTCGTACGTGATTATGCCGTTGTTACACATCTATCTTTGATTTTTTTGAACTAATAGGTATTTTGTGCAATATAGAATAGAATAGAAAGTTTTTATTTCAGACCGGAGTCCATAGGGTTAGTAACAATTTTACTTAAGTAAAACAACACAACAACTATATCAAGGTTTTTGTGGTTGTAAAAAATAAAAAAAATCAGTATAAGCCTCCAAAAAATGCTGTTTTGCACAAATTTTACCTAAACTTTGGCCGTTCATAATGTACTCATAAACTGAAAAACTAAAGAAAACATCTCGATAGAAACCTTGCACATGTAATGCAGATTCTTAATGACAAATATTTATTTCATACACTTGTAAGACTTATTCAAAAACACGTATTTGCTGGAACAAGTGTAAGAAATTTTCGAACACTATTTTTCGTCCAATGTCATCGCGTTAGGCGGTATGAGGTGCGTGTGCGTGGGAGACGAGTTGTGCGGGGTGAGACGAGGGAGTTGAAAGAAAACGCCGCTGTGGCTCTGGATGAAACAACAACCTTTATAACCATGCTCGCGTTGACGATAGACGGGCCGGGAAGGGCCCTCTTAAGCCGCGCTTGCCTAGGTTGGTCCGTGGATGGGTAACCAGCCATTACACACCGAGTTTCCTCCGTGCATCGGAAAGCACTTTAAGCCGTTGGTCCCGGCTATCATTTATAGGTCTTTGACAGTCGTTACGGGTAGTCAGTGGGTCGGACGTCCGACAACCAGTCTTACCAAGGGGTACCACATATCGTATTACCCAGCAGTGGCGAAGGTTCCAATCGGTTCCATACAAATCGATTCCTACCGGCTTCCCTTTGAAAAATGGCAGTCAGTATTTTATAGACAAATAATTTGCTCACATTCAAGATATGTACTCCGGCTTACCTCTTACAAAAATTGACCCTTCGCTACTGTTACCCAGTACTAACTGGGTTGTGGAGGTCAGATAGGCAGTCGCTCCATGTAAAATACTAGTATTCGGCTGAATCTGAGGCAGAAAAGGCTAGGCATATGATGAGTGTTAGTCGAGTACTGACACTAACTTAATAACCTTTTATATTACCACCTTCTCCATCCAGACTCCTAGACGTCTGCCACGGCGGGCAATCCATGGAGAGGGATCAGCAACTAGTACTGTTCCTAGTATTCGAGCATGTGGACCAAGATCTGGAGTCCTTTCTCAAGAGATCGCTGTCGCCGTTGTCTCAGAACACAATAAGGGTGAGTTTAATTCAATTTCTCATCTATACAAACAATTATAATTTAAGTGTCTATGATTTCAAAATAACAGCGTTTTACTGAATGCATGAGAAAGACCAAGAGAACCAAAGTTACCGACGTAGCCCGAAGAATTACCGAACTTAAGTGGGAGTGGGCAGGGCACATTGATCGCAGAACGGATGGCCGATGGGGCCGAAAAGTTGTGGAGTGGCGACCGCGAACCATTGCGGCATTGCGTTGGAAGGCCTCCCGCTAGGTGGAGCGATGACCTGGGGGCCTAAAATGGCTGCTCTATCAGAATAATAACATGAATCACGTTAAAAATTTAAAATGCTTAAAATGGTCTTTATGGTTATGACCACAAAGTCCATTTTAAGAGTTTTAATTTTTCTCTGGTGAAGGTTGCGGGGATCCGCTGGATGCGAGTCGCACGGGACCGGGCAATGTGGCGACACTAGGTTGAGGCCTATGTCCAGCTGTGAACGTCTTTGGTTGTTACCCGCGACCTTCGTTCGCTTGAAATTTTTATAAACATGACTTTCCTATTTGAATCAGATTTTATTAACAGTTTCAAGGGTTTTTCTTTTTTTTTGTACGGAACCCTAATTATTTTCTACACAAACTCAAACTCAAAGCGTTTATTTCAATTAGACCTTAGCAGGCACTTTTGAAAGTCAGAAAAACAAAGGCGAAGCTACAGTCACAGACAAGAGGCATAATAACTTGTGAAAGTACTGTAGTTGCCCATTCCAAAGCGTAGATCTCTATGGAGAAGAATGGGCGAATCATGGGCACATCTACACCAATCAATAAAATTGCAGTGTCTGTTTTGTAATATCAAAATAACAGCTATTTACTTGAATGCATAATTATGTAAGTGTTCCTAAACGGTAGGTACTTATAACAAAAACACATTTTTTAAAATTTTTGTCTGTGTGTCTGCCTGTTTGTTTGTTTCGGCTAATCTCTGAAACGGCTGAACCAATTTTGACAGGATTTGACAGGTTTTTACTGGCAGATAGATGATGTTATAAGGTCTAACATAGGCTACAAATATTAGGTTTCCTCGCAAAAAAATTAAAACGAAACTCGATTAAAAAGGATAGTATTTTTTTTTTTTAATAATTTCCCGCGGACGTTGGTCGCGGGCCTCAGCTAGTTCTAAAATAAAAGTAGGTGAAGTTACTCTTTATAACATCAGTTAAGTATCTGAATCATTGCTCGTGACTGTACAGTGAGTTTTAGCAATTACCTTTGCCCAATTTTTTTTTTAAATAAAATTCTATCGATTTGTATTCTAAAAAATCTCAACCATTTATGCAAAGGTGAGTCAGCTAATGCTATTTTTACATGATTGAAATACCAAAATGGCGCCGTTAGTTCTGATTTTGGCAACGCGCCAAAAAATCTATGTAGGTACTCGCAAGTAACTATAATATAGCTCTATGAAGTAATTCTCTCTTTTCCAGAGCATGTCCTTCGACATCCTCTCTGGCATAGACTTCCTCCATTCACACCGCATCGTGCACCGGGACCTGAAGCCTCACAACCTGCTGGTGACGTGCAGCGGCCGCGTGAAGCTAGCCGACTTCGGCCTCGCTAAGACCTACGATACGGACATGAAGCTGACCAGCGTGGTAAGACAGCTTCTTTTGAAAATCAAGACAAAAAATAGACTTACAAATTGGGTAACAAGACCGTTTTTTTTTTTTTTTTTACCGATGGGAAATCATCAAATAATCCCTCCCGCTCTGGGCTGAGCAGGAGGGAGTGTCAGACTTTTACTGACTAAAACCCATCCATGTTCCTTCCTTTGCTCTTTGTGTTCCAGGGCCGCGGTATCTCTTTCGAACAGTCCCGCAACCCTGGCAGGCGTCGGCCCTTACGGACCCCTTCCTGTTTGCTGACTCTCTTTGAGGCGCGCGTGGAACACGAACGCGCCGTCGACACGGCCTGTCGTCATAAGACGGACGGACGGCGAGCTAGCCCATAGCTCACCGTCCACAGGCCCGCGTCACCACGTGGCCCCCGACGCCCGGTGCGTCTCCCGCGCGGCTGGGACGTGAGGTTCTCTCCCTCTCACGTCCCGCCACCTCCTTCGCTAGCATGACTGCTTCGCAGAAGGAGGTGACGGCGTCCCATTCCGTCTCGCTCCGGACCATGGATTGAACCAGGGCCGGACGCGAGAGGTCGCCGCCGCCGATCGCCGCTACGAGGACACGGCGTTGCTCCGCCCAAGCGGAGCAGACCTGCACAGTGTGCTCCACCGTGTCCTCCGGTCGATCCTCGCAGTGGTGACACCCGGGCGTTTCCTCCCGCCCGATTAGGTGCAGGGACCTCCCGAAACAACCATGTCCGGTGAGGACCTGCGTCAGGCGGAAGGTGAGGGCGCCGTGGCGCCTCTCCAGCCACTCCTCAAAGAGGGGACTTACCGCCACTATTGTGGCGTGCCCTGCACGGGGTTGCGACAGTCGCTCTCTCCATGTCGCCATGAGATCACGCCGGAAGTCTGTCCGCTGAGCGACAATTTGCCGCGGCAGCGGAGTTTCCCCCCGGCGTAGTGCCTCCACGCGCCACTCGTGCAGGCGCGCGAGGACTATCGCCTCCAGCCCATGGCGGCAATCCGGCAAGGAGGCTCGCCGCCTCGCCGGAGATCGTGCGGTCCCCCCGGATCAGCCTTACGGCTATCACCCTTTGGGGCGCGTTCAGGTAGTGGGCGGCTCGCCGCCTCAAAGAACGCGCCCACACCGGGGCCCCGTAAAGGGCCATGGACCGCACGACCCCCGCGTAGAGCCTCCGGCAGGAGGCGTTTGGACCCCCCAGGTTGGGCAAGAGCCGCTTGAAGGCAGCCCCGGCCCGTTCCAGTTTGGGGGCCAAACGTCGGAAATGCTCCACGAAGTTCCACCGGCTGTCGAGGACGAGACCTAGGTACTTCAACGTCGGCTCGACGCCGATGGGAACCCCTCCCACCGTGAGCATGGATCCCGACGGTGGCGCATTCCGAGGCCCATGAAAGCACATGGCCTCGGACTTGTGCAATGCCACCTCGAGACCCAATTGCCGGATCAATGCCGGATCGCCGTCAGGGAGGTTGGCGCGCAGCACCCAGTCGTAACCGATGTTCCACAAGGGCGGCCCCAGAACCGATCCCTGTGGAACACCGCACGACATCTCTCGCCGGTTCCACTCTCCGCTGCAACCAGGGTAGATGACGTACCTGTCCGTCAGGTAGTCCCCGACCACACGACGAAGGTAGGTCGGCACCCGGTGATACCGGAGTGCCTCCCTGATGCAGCTCCAGGGCATGGAGTTGAAGGCGTTGGCGATGTCGAGAGACATCGCCAAGACCACCCCACCCCGGGACACCGCATCCCCCGTCGTGAGTAACAAGACCCTTAACGAAGCTGAAAGGCACTTGTTCTCCCCGTCATTGCGACCATTTGTTTGTTCTTTTCATTTCATTTATTCAATAACAATTACATTGTGTCTGAATGTGTTACAAAAAAAAGTTACACAAAGAAAAAAATAACTCGAATAAAAGTAAATAGAAAAATACACCATCACTATCACAAATTAAATTAATAAAAATCACAATAGTAAACCAATGTTAGCATAATAGGGAAAATATCCATTAACTAATTATTTAAAACCAACAATAACTTATAACAACGTTCAATGAAAATTAATTTGAAAAAGAGAAAGAGAGTTCTAACTAGATCATACCTGGGAACCCAGCAGGTTACGGAGATGTTGGGGGTCTAAGGACCACCTTTTTTCGGTGTCCGTACAAACGTAACGTAACGGTATCTTATATGTCGGGGGACAAATTAAGAAATTAAAAAAAGTTTAGCATACCGTACTGTGTCATATATCAAATAAAAGGGTTCGTTATGAGGATGTCAAATTTTTTTTTTTTAGTATTGTAAAATAAATAATTTTGATTTTATTCATGAATGAAGACGAAAATTGACCATTCCCCCCCCCCTGATCTCCGAAACTAATGAGCCTAAAATTTTGAAAAATATACACAATGTAGTTCATTGTTTGTAGATAAGAGAAAAACCTATAAGAATTCTATCAATTGAAAATAAAGTGGTAAACTCAATATAATTGTACGGAACCCTCTCCACGCGAGTTCAAGTCGCACTTGGCCTTTTTTTTTACATACATGCTTTTAATGGAAGAGTTTTACTTTAAACACCTCCACGACCCCCGTACTATGCAATCCATCCACCAGCCCAATGTTTTGAGTGCGTTACATAGATTTTTACCGTAAGACGTAATATACTACCCAAAAAAAAAGTCGTTTCCCAGCAATAATTTTTGCGTAGTGTTACTTAGATTACTTACTTACATTACGTACGGTCATCAAAGGAGATAAGTAACCAGGGTCGTCGGATATAGTTGAAGTTTAGTAAGAAACCGATGGATGTTTTCAAATAAAATTAGTAATAAAATTTATTTAGTTAATAGAACACAAACAGTTCATTTATCAAATTAAATTTCATTCGAAAACATCCATCGGTTTCTTGTTAAACTTCAACTATATCCGACGACCCTGGTTACTTATCTCCTTTGGTGACTGTACATAATGCTTGCTTGACGGCTTCGTGGAGGGCTTGTTTACACCTTGTAAAGCGTCAGCTGTGCCAACACTGTACGGAAGTTAATATTGGGTGTGGCAAATGAGCCATGAAAGTAGAATTAATGCTGTGGAAAAGCGTTCCTTGCGAGGCATGTGTGGTGTAACTCTGAATGGTAGATTCAGGAATGAGGTTATACAAGAACGTTTTGCTTTAAAAGTTGTAGTGACAAAAAATTTAAAGAGTATGCTTAGATGGTTTGGTCAAATGGAGAGGATGAGTGAAAGACGAATAACAAAAGGTATTTACAAGGCAGATGTGAGTGGCAACTCCGGGAGGGGACGCCCTAGAAGGACATACACTGACCTTATTGGTGAGGTTCTTCAGATAGGTCAGGCACGTAGTACTCGCAACCGGCGTGCGTGTAGAGCATGTAGTAAGGAGTATGTAAGGACCGTAGCAGGTGGCGTTCTTTGATTGCTGCTTACCCCCATGGTAAAAAGGCGTGAATTTATATATGTATAAAATGAAACGACATTTATTTATTTGCCAGAATATAGGTACTTAATAACATGGTAAAATAATGTTAGTCTCACTATAATCGACTTATCAGTCGTGCAAATAATTCTAGTACATGCATAATCAAGAAAACAATCATTTATAACCATCATGAAATTACTTCAATGTGCACACACATCGTGCATACACATCGTAGTCATAATAAAATTTACAGTTTTGCTTTGTTAATATTAATTAGGCACATTATATTATAAAATATATTAAATCAGTTTATTATATTATAACTCACAGTCAAGACAGCTCATCAATATATTAATGAGATTTATAAATAATATAAATATAAATAATTATAATTTGAATAAGAGTTCTTAAATTTTTATAGGTACATCATAAAATAAATAAAAAATAAATAAATAAATATCGCTGGACATTACACACAGCGCCATCTAGGTGCCACACTAAGCAACGAGGCTTGTGTCGTGGACACCAGATAGTTGATAATACTACATAGATACTTTTTGTTTGTAAATACATACTTATTATACATATAAACATCCATGACTCGGAAACAAATGTCCATGCTCATCACACAAACATTTGCTCCTACCGGGATTCGAACCCGGGACCCTAAGAACATCATCATGATGAACATGAACATGAACATGATCATGTCTGTTTAAAATTTAAATAATCGTCTATTGGATAAAAAACATCTGCCATCTGTCTGTATGTATGAATTATCAACGGCAGGCATTGTTTGTATGCTGTGATAGGCTTCAGGCTGCAAATAGTGTTACGCCAGCAATCATAGTTATTTTCTTTTTCTATTTTCCAGGTAGTTACTCTCTGGTACCGTCCCCCAGAAGTGTTACTAGGCACATCGTACAACACCGCGGTGGACGTGTGGTCAGCAGGGTGCGTGCTAGCACAACTACACACGAGGTAACCTAAATCTATTTAATTCATCATCTGCCAAGCATTTTATATGTTGGGTTTGTCTTAAATCGAAATCAAGCTAAATTCATACTATTATCACGCGGTGGCTTATTGTTTTTGTGGCTTATACGAGTATTTCCAGTTTTTAATTTATCTTCCAAAAATATTTATTTTCATTTCCAACTCTCCCAATTGATTATTTTGCGTGAGAATCACAGATAAATCCTTATAGGGGTCAATAATTGAGTGTTTTTTGAGTTTATGATTTTTTTTTTTTCAATATCACAGCCGAGAAGGATTCTTTTAATATTTTGCTGTGCCCTGTAAGGTCCAAACATGTGCCATATAGTGAATATTATGGAACAGAAATATATGTTAAACTAGCTGTTGCCCGCGGCGTCGTTCGCGTTTTGGTCGGAAATTATCCCACTGGCACGTTGTAAATGTAGCCATTGGCACTCGGGGATAATGTAGCTTCCTATTAGTGAAAGAATTTTCAAAATCGGTTCAGTAGATCCAGAGATTACCCCCTTCAACCTCACAAACTTTACCTCTTTGTAATATTAGTAAAGATGTAAACTATAACCGATTATCGCCTATAATATTTCCAGTCATTTTATCGTAGAGTTATTTTAGCCATTTCTTGATGATTTTTAATTTATAATAAAACTGTTTTAGGAAACCTCTGCTGCCGGGAGCCTCCGATTCAGACCAGCTGCACGAAATATTCAGGTAAGGAGAATTATCATTATCAACAAGACCAGGGTATCACTACATAGTATAAAACAAAGTCGCTTCCCGCTGTCTGTCCCTATGTGTGCTTAGATCTTTAAAACTACGCAACGGATTTTAAATTAAAAAAAAAAAAGCATAGAACACACAGTCGGGTTTCTTAATTTTTTAAATTACCGTTTTTTTTTTGTTTTATTATTGAATAATTTTTATTCTGATATACCCAGTGTCACTCTCACAGTAAATACAAATCTAACGACACCTCTCAAGCTAAAATCCATCGAGCCGTTCAGGCCACAGAGCGTGCCAAACAATTATACATACATACATACATACTCTCGAAAAACATAACCCTCCTTCTGGCGCAGTCGGGTAAAAAGCAGCTTGTTTTGTAGAAATTACCAAAAAAATAAAATATATATAGCAAGTGCTAGTCGGACTCGCGCACGAAGGGTTCTGGGTACGATTATCTAAAAAATAAATAATTGGCGTCAACTATGTATGTATGGAGACACACTTTAATCTTCAACTTTTTTTTATTTTTTGGAACGTTTCCTTTATTTGTGTAAGGCCTTGCTTTTTGCCAAATTTCATGATTCTAGGTCAAAGGGAAGTACGCTATAGGTTTTGATTCCCTTGTGAAATCGCATAATATGCGATATAAACAGTCATATCTTTTGATCGCGTTGACTTACAAGTTTGATTTTTTCATTGCTCCATGGGATAGCAGTCCTGAGTATTTGGTATTCATTTCAGCTTGATACCGCTACGCATTCCTGAAAAAAAGGGTCTTGACAGAACAGACAGACAGACGGACAACAAAGTGATCCTTTATGGGTTCCGTATTGCCGATTGACGTACGGAACTCTAAAAACAAGTAGAATGACACCTAGTAAAAATATAAATACCCATATAATATTAATCAAACATGATAATGTTTATAATTGCACACCTCTGTAAGTGAAGTGAAGTAAGTATTAAAGAAATTTTTTCTATCTTTTTCAGACTAATAGGCAGACCGTCACGAGAAGACTGGCCTGAAAACGTCTCCATAATGCTGGACAGCTTCCCAGCGTACCAGGCCCAAGACCTGGCAGAAATCATACCTAGGATACACCCACACGCATTAGAACTTATTAAGGTACTATAAAACTGGCAAAATTATTACAGCCGCTCGGGTCGATCTTTAGGTCAAGCCGTGCTTGCCGAGTTTGGTCCGTGGATGGGTGACCACCCATAACATACCTAGTTTCCCTCGTGCCTCGGAAAGCATGTTAAGCCGTTGGTCCCGGCTGTCATCTGTAGATCTTTGACAGTCGTTACAGGTAGTCAGTGGCCCAAAAAGTCTGACAACCAGTCTTACCAAGGGGTATCGTATTACCCAGTACTAACTGGGCAGTCGCTCCATGTAAAATACTGGTATTCAGCTGCATTCGGTTAGACTGGACGCCGACCCTAACATAGTAGAAAAGGTAAGCAGATAGGCGCTGGGGAGGGCAGCAGCCAGGATTAATTCCGTTAGGCTCGTACATCATGTGGGCAGAAGATGGGTTTCTAGCAATGAAAACACACTGGGTGAGATACACTGTTTCTATTGAACTAGCAAATTACTTGAAATTTAACACAATAACACGGGGCACAATGAATCGGGTACAGTTCCAAGACGTCTCAACTCCGCCGCGATCAGACACTGAATGTCCTCCTCGCTACGAGCTCAAAACATCAGGGCTCTGTAGAAGCACGCTGTGGTGTGAGTAGACTTGTAATTTGGTCGCGTGTTGTCAACACTGGCGCGCTTGCGATTAATTTTATGTCCTTACCAATGACCGGTTCCGACATTATGTATAACGTAACTGTTGCTAGGAGATGTAGTATGAAGTAAGGATGAGCCGACTGACCGACTAGTCGGCTTTAAAAAAGGCTGACGGCCGAAGCTAAGCCGATCATTGCTTTTGGTAGAATTCAGGGGGCATCGGCAATTATCACTACATAGTACATTTCCGCTGTCTGTCTCTATGTATGCTTAGATCTTTAAAACTACGCTACGGATTTTGATGCGGTTTTTTAATAGATAGTGATTCAAGAGGAAGGTTTATATGTATAACATTGCACCCGTACAAAGCCGGGGCGGTCGTTAATAATAGTTCATTTATTTTTATTTAAGTTACAAGGACTCAATAATATACACAGAATTAACTAAATAACATAAATGATACATCTTCTGTATCGTGTGGTTAGTGCCTAAGAGAGTTCTTACGCCACCCATGTGCCTCTGACTTGGCTTTACATGCCGTCAAGAAATATCTGTCAGGCATGCTGGTTTCCTCACGATGTTCTCCTTCACCGAAGCAAGTGATAATTATACAATACGCACATAAATCTGAAATATCAGAGGTGTGTGTCTTGGGTTCGAACTCGAGACCTATGGCTTGGCAGTCCGACGGTCACACCACTAGGTTATCACTGCTTACATGAGCCTATTGCCATCAACCAGGCACAACTCCAGACTCAGTGGCTGACCTGACCGTACTCAGAAATTCCTGATGGAAGACCCGATAATGCTTTGTCCGATACGGGAATCGAACTCGGGACCTGGTGCTCAGAAGTCGCACTTGCGACCACTAGACCAACGAGGCAGTATGGGAGAATGAAAGATAATGTGTTTTATGTGAATATCTCGCCAATGGGAACAACGCTTGCCCATGATGACATACCAAAGCAATGTTTCTACGAAGCCTCTGATATTGCAGATATCCATTGACCGGTGGCCATCATCTACCTAGCCTTTTCCCAACTATGTTAGGGTCGGCTTCCAGTCTAACCAGATGCAACTGAATACCAGTATTCTACATGGAGCGACTGCCTATCTGACCTCCACAACCCAGTTAGTACTGGGTAATACGATACCCCTTGGTAATACTGGTTGTCAGACTTTCGGGCCATTGACTACCTGAAACGACTGTCAAAGATCTACAGATGACAGCCGGGACCAACGGCTTAACGTGCTTTCCGAGGCATGGAGGAAACTCGCTATGAGGGTGGTCACCCATCCATAGACCAACCTAAACAAGCGCGGCTTAACCTGAAGATTGAACGGAGTGGCTGTTATTTTCACGAGCTCCTCACATAGAACGGTGAACTTACCATTAACTTAGGTTCAGCATATTTGCCAAAAACATTAATCGTTTTTTTTTTCTTCATTTCCAGGGTATGCTGATCTTCGATCCAGCAAAACGCCTGACTGCCTTAGACTGCCTAGAACACCCATACTTTACTGACGAACCCCTAACATAAGCTGAAAGCCCACTGCTGGGCTAAACTAGGCTAAACCCACCAATTTTACTATAGTAACAGTACTGGTCGTGAATATGGCACATCGACTTAGGAGTAGGTAATACATTTTTGTTCGAGTGCGTACACAAACCGGGCGGCAAAATCGAATATTCTTCTTCTGGTCTTCTTTGCGTGTCGATGGACTAAAATAATACCCAACCAGTATAATTATGTTTAGCCACCGGCACGGCACTTTCATTGGCGAATTATTTCTGGGAAACGACTTATTTTTTTTGTGGTGAAAAATCACGTTTTACGGTAGGATTCAATGTAACGCACTCAAAACATTGTGCTGATGGATGGATTGAATAGTACCGGGGTCGTGGAGGTGTTTAAAGTGAAAATCTTACATTAAAAACATGTATTTCAAAAAAAGTTGGAAGTTTGACCCCCAATATCTCCGTAACTAGAAGGTTCCCAGGTATGGTCTAGAACAAAAAAATGATCGCAATGACGGGGAGAACAAGTGCCTTTCGGCTTCGTTAAGGGTCTTGTTACACCCTTTATTTCAATTGTGTTAGTCTTACGCCCAGAGTTCATAGAAAAATGCTCGTGGTCCTTTAAGATTTGTAGAGCGTTGGCTCTCTCGCACATACCTGTGTGACTGTCTCTATCTAAGACCCGATGTGCCATATTCAAGCCCGGTTACTGTACTTTAGGTCGCTATTCCTATAAGATGTATGTGAATTTAAATAAACTAGGAGATGAAATTAGAATGGACTAGCTAAAATCTTGTTTGGACGGGAGTTTAACCCGCTAAGTAAAGTACGCACGACGGTCAATGTAGCAATACAAAACCAGTTTATGCGGATCTCTCATTGTATAGGAAATCTATACAAAGCGAGGCCAAGTTATACTGGAAATGTGTCGCCGTGTGTACAATCAATCGAGTGCAATTGTTACGTTTTTGCATGGCAATAGCGGTTATTGACCCACCTGCATTTATCAATGTTTTTCTTATCAAAAAGAGCAATATAGCCTTTTAGAGTCCTGAATCTATATTCAAGGTGGAAGGTACCGACGCTTTAACGGTTGGCGTATACCCAGTACATTATTCTGAACCCTCCCCCCACGCATATACATTTTTGGTAGGTTATTAAAAAACCGGTCAAGTACTATTTGGAATCGCGCACGAAGGGTTCCGTTCCATTATCTAAAAAAAAAAAAAAAAAAAAAACACTTTTCTTGTATGTTCCCCTTAAATATTTATTTTATTCTGTTTTTAGAAATGCATCATCTGCGAAAATTTCAAGTGTCTAGCTATCACGATTCATGAGATATAGCCTGGTGACAGACAGCCAGACAGACGGACGGACAGTGGGATCTTAGTAATGGGGTCCCGTTTTTACCCCTTGCGTACGGAACCTTGAATAAACAGCAGTCTCCTTCAAAACTGCAATACCTACAGGGTCAAAATGTGTAGAACAGCAGTTTTTTTTATTTTAATACCTATAAAAAACCTATGTGGGGTGGTTCAGAATGATGTACTGAATATATGGTGACTGTTTTCTATTGATCGCCGATAAAAACGAAACATTGTGTTTTAGTTCGTGCAAAGAGATATCAAGGAAAGAGCAATGTCCTCTATTGCCATGCTGAAACGAAGCATCTATAGAAAGAAAAGGTTAGCTCCGAATGCGTTTAAAATGAAGTTATTAGATAGCTTCGGGCCGTATGAAACGTACAGGTGGCCTACCATGACGTCAGCCAGTCGCCAGGGTAACCCGCGAAATTTAAATTTTCTTACGTTTATTGCAATTTGCAGGTCAGTGTCAAATTGTATGTTGATGAAAATATGAATCGCGCCAGTAACACGTATAGAGTTACAGAATTATAATCATTCAAATTATCAATAAAACCCTCCGAGTTCATTTAACCCCATTCAATAGCTATTTCATGAAAAAGTCACTCAATAGGGTTAAATGAACTTGGAGGGTTGTATTGATGATTTGAATGATTATAATTCTGTAACTCCATACGTGTTACTGGCGCGATTCATATTTTCCCTTGCGCTTCCTCCTTAAACCAGGAGTAATTCCAGTGTGGGAAAGAGATGGCGCTAGACGACCTGTATAGCTCTGTCTCTTTCCCGCACTGGAATGACTCCTGCTTTATGACGTCATAGTAACCCCCCAGTTCCATTGCTAGGGCACAGTATAAATTACATATTTAGTCCAAGTCATCAATAGTAATTAATATTATATGGCTTTTTATACAAAATGATTCAAAATGGCTTTTAAAGGTCAAATGTTCCTAACGCAGATACTATATATTATGCCCGTTTTTATACTCTAGGTGACAGCTAAATATAAAAAACAAAAACGGGCCAAGTGGGAGTTAGACTCGCGCGTGAAGGGTTGCTTACCAGTAGTAGGGAGGCCACTTTTTTATTTTTTATTATTTGTTGTTAAAGCGGCTACACACATCACATTCTGTGAAAATTTCAACTGTGTACTATTACGGGTCATGAAATACAGGGTATATAAGGTCCCATTAAAATAGATGGACAAGAGATGTTCCAGAAATGTATGGAGCCTGGGCACATACACATAGTGTATACATATAGTGTACATAGTGCTGACTATATACACTATATGTAAATATCGCTATGTATTACAGTAACCGTTTTTTTTTTGTTAATTTTCATTAATGTCACTTCGTTTCAAAGTATATTCAAATTAACTTGGGCAAGGAGAGGAACACAAAATGAAATTAAAAATGGTGATCAGATCAGCAGCAAGCGAAAAATGACATTTTAAAAATAACATTTGATTGACGTGTATCGTAATACCTGCGATAAAAATAAACAATACTAATTTCGAAAATCTTGGGTTTCGGTTTCGATAAAATACTACAGATCCAAACTCAAAGCAAGGAAAGACTCAAAAACGTCACTTCTTAAAACTGTCAAAGCTGTCAAACTACATTATTTTGTCAAACACTACTGTCATGGCTGCCCTAAAAATAGGGTTATTTTGTTAAAAAAAAACTTTCCAAATGATCATTATTGTACCACTGTACCTTTCTTCAAATTATTTTTTTAGTATTTTTATGAAATTCCCCTATTTTTTCCTATTTATCTATGTAGTGTACATAGTGGTGGCCCAAAATCAAACATCTCCTTTTAACACAGCGTTCAGCGTTCGTCCATCTATTTTAATGGGACCTTTTATGGGGTCCCCTTGGTTACCCTTTGGGTACGCAACCTTATAAACCTTAATAAACACGCACTATTGCATCAATAGCAAACAGCAGTGCAATAATAAATTACCGTTGAGGGGGAAGCGTCGGTAGCCCGCGTCATTCCAATTTACTTAAGTTTTTTTCAATTTGCAGGTCAGTGTCAGGTTGTATGTTGATGAAAATAAGATTCGCGACCGTTACAAATATGGTTTCGTTCACGGCAATCATTAAAATCATCAATACGAACCTCTAAGTTCATATAATCCCATTAAATGGCTATTTCACTTCACTTGACTTTTTTGCTTGCACTTTAATTAGGCTGACAGGCACCAGCTGTGCCTATTTTTAGTGACAACGGGCATGAAAGAAGTATTGTAGCAGGTCGCGTTATACTGTTACTGCCTACACCTATTTACTTATTTAGGAGAATGGTGTAAGTGTATAAGTTAGTAGATGCAGCTAAATATCAGAATAATAATTATGTAACTCGAATTTTTTTTTTGTGTACCTTATGTTCATTAGAAACTTGGCGTAAATCTAGGAAACCTAGGATACGTCTGTTAGACGTAGGATACGTCCGGTAGACGTAGGATACGTTCAGAAGACGTAGGACACGTTCGATAGAAGTAGGATACGTCCGTTAGACGTAGAATACGTTCGTTAGACGTAGGATGCTTTCAGAAGACGTAGGATACGTCCAATAGACGTTGGATACGTCCAATAGACGTCTGATACGTCCAATTGATGTAAAATATGTCCGCTAGACGTAGGATACGTCTAATAGACGTAACGATTTTTCAACCGTTTTGGATCATTTTGTATACCCATTATTCAAGGTGCATTTGACAATAAAATAGTATTCAATATGTAATTATAAATGGTTCTCAATATCTCATAATAATAACAATTTATATTTTTAGATGATTTTTTACTATTAAGTATTATTACAATTGTAATGTAAGGAGTACATTTTTTTACAACTATTTTTGTCGCCAAATAAAATTGTTTTTTGAAGATATGTACTTCTTTTTCTTTTTCCTATATGGTTCTCACCACAGACTAGATTTGACCGAAAAACACATTTATACATAGATTATTGTTTAATGGGTGCTGAAAAACTTATAGATGGCATGACGAACTTGACGCCTGCAGACTTGATTGATCCACATAAGTTGAAGGGCTTAAGAGCGGCCAACCCGTCATACTTTTCATACAAACGCTCGTACGTGATTATGCAGTTGTTACATATCTATCTTTGATTTTTTTGAACTAATTGGTATTTTGTGCACTAAATCTAGGTTTCTATGGTAACAAAAAATCAAAAATTGTAGAAACAAAGTCAGTATAAGCCTCCAAAAATTGCTGTTTTGCACAAATTTTAACTGAACTTTGGCCGTTCTTAATGTACTCATAAACTGTAAAAGTAAAGAAAACATCTCGATAGAAACCTTGCACATGTAATGGAAATTCTTAATGACAAATATTTATTTCGCACACTTAAGATTTATTCAAAAATACGTATTTCCTGGAACAAGTCTAAGAAATTTTCGAACAATATTTTTCGTTCATTGTCATCGCGTTAGGCGGTATGAGGTGCGCGGGATTCGAGATGTGCGGTTTCGGGGCAGGGTAAGACGGGGAAATGAAAGAAAATCGCCGCTGAGGCTCTGGATGAAACAACAAGCTTTTCGACCATGCTCGCGTTGACGATGACGATGAGCTTGGAAGATGGGACGGCGCAAGAGTATCGACGCAAGTTGCGTCCCACACTAAAGGCCTACCCATCTTCCAAGGAAGCAAAGATATGCCGTCCGGTCTCTTGCCATCGTCGCGTGCCAAGCCATTGGGTTCTAAAATAGCTAGAACGCCGACGGTGACAAGAGAAAGAAAGAAAGAAAAGAAAGAAAGAAAAATATTTATTTGGGACAAGCACAGGAACAACAAAATGAACAATAAAAAAAAGAATCTAAAACTAAATAATAAAAAAAGACCTGTGCGAGGCCAAAACGGCTCCTATCTCAGCATGATGCTGCGATATATGAAAAACAAATACCGCAGCGCTGGTATTCTGATAGGGCAAGAAGAGCTTGGAGCTCGGTAGGGAAGAGCTCGTCGGATGATGTCATTTAAATTCGCATGCCGTGCAAAACGGCCCGCACTTCGGCTGCATGATAGGCCGTGGTGTCCAAGGCTGTTGACAACTTCACCACAGTGACAGCGATGAGGAGAACAACATGGGGCACCTAGGCGTAGAGAAGCAGCGAGGCGGAAAGTAGTGTCGTCGAACAACGTACCTGTGTTCGACGACGGTAGTGCGTGAAGCCAAAGACCCGACTCCCACTCACCCACAGCCAGCAGACGCGCACGCTCAGCAGTAGTAGCAGACGTGTTCAGTAAATTATTCTGGACTACTCTGCAGAGCGGCTCGTCCCACCGTCTCTGGGAAAATGGATGGTCGGGTTCTTCAGAATTGGGGAAGCGAGTTTCCAGGCATTGATAGCCTCGGAGAAGCACGGCACATCAAAATCAATCAGTGTGGAAGCTAGGATATTCCTGATTAATTTCTCAGTGCCGTGGAAAATTAATATAAAATAAATCTATACTAATACTGTTTTAAACTTTCACGGTTTACACTTACACATAAACTGTCACTTACGGGACAAACAACAACAACACAACAAATAATAACAATGCAATGCAATTAACAATTTATTTTCCATCCACCCGCATTCTCCAGTCAACCCGCGATCATGGCGCTTGCAACAGCGTCGAAATATCGGGAGCTCAAAATAACAGACAATCACGGAAGATATCCCGTAAGTGACAGTTTATGTGTATCTATACTAATATTATAAAGAGGTTTTGTTTGTAAGTTTGTATGTAGGGAGTAATCTCTGGATCTACTGAACCGATTTTGAAAATTCTTTCACTAATAAGAAGCTACATTATTCCCGAGTGCGTTAGGCTATATTTACAACGTGCCCGTGGGATAATTTCTGACAAAAACGCGAGCAAAGCCGCGGGCAACAGCTAGTAAATAATACATGAGAGGAAGTTTGAAAGTGGTGGAAATCGGTTGGTCGGTCGGTCGGAAAGTGTTGAGTATGAATGTAGATGGGTATTAGAGTAGAGTAAGAACAAAGAAACAATGGATGGACTGTGTGAAGGATGATATGGCTAGAAAGGAGGTGTCTGATGAGATGACGAGTAATAGAGAAGTATTGAAGTAGAAGACATGTTGGCCGACCACAAATTAATTTTATTGGTGTATGGGCAGGAGAATTATGATGTTAAAGTAAATAATAATTTTTCGTAACATTAACTATTATAATATGTCAGATTTTTATTGTTTATAAATAAATCGAGGATACAGAATATCCATAATCCTGGGGTAGTGTTGTGCTGGGACGAAGACGAATAAAACAAAAACATAAAATTACAATTTTTATTATACAAGTGTATAAAAATCAGTCTATAAACTCTAAAGAGAATATTTAAATTCGTTTATAATATTAATTCTTATTACATAGTATTATATTATCACGCTTACAAATATTTAGAGAGTAGATAGTATTCTCAATTCCAAAGATTCAGTAAAAATAATATTAAATGAACACAATAAAATACATGAATATTTGTAGTTGGTTTAAAAGAACAACATAATAACACAGAAAATAAGACTTTTTTGATTTGGAGTTATACAGAAAAATTAATCGTCAGTTTTAGAACAAAATAGTGGTAGGTTTTAATAGTAATTAAAAGGGGTTTTTATTAACAAATTAATCATGTAATCCAGTTTTAAACATTACAATACACATGAGACACTATTACCGCCAAATCGTCGAAATGTCAAGAGCGAAAACTTAGTGATGTTCCACATAGTGTCCTCATGTAGTGCTGTGCTGTATCGATTAAGTAGGTTTTCGGTTTTCTTCCGTCTAACAGTATAAAACAAAACATAATGTAGGGCTTGTTTCACCCCCGCCAGATAAGGTCTGGTTTAATTATTCTCCAAATAATTTCATAAACTCGTTTGATTGATTTCTTAACCTTTTGAGCCCCAGAGCAGAAACGCATGCGCGTGCCATCCTCGCCAAGCCACATATTCACCCACCATTTTGTCACATATTTGTGTCGTTTGGCCTACAGGGCACGCGCTTGCTTGTCACGTATATGTTAAAATGGCATTCAAAAGGTTAAAGTGGAACTGGGCAGGCCACATGTGCCGCATGTTGCATCAAAACTGGGCCAAAAGTGGCAACAGATCGCGGCGACGCGGTATAGGCCCAGAAGCAGATGGCGTGACGAGCTGGACTCTTATCAAAAGGATTAGGCCCAAATAGCCAAAGACAGAGCCAAACGGAAAGAGGGTAGTGAGGCATTGGCCCTGCATTGGGACACATTTGGCTCGTAATAAAAATAACTTACAAAAGCTTACTTACTTATTATTAAAGTAGGTTTAGCCAGACAAAAACTGACAGCATACAAAAAATGCGTAATCAAGTAGATCATAAATTAAGAGGAAATGCGGGTGGTCTTTTCTCCATACAAACGCTCTCGCCTGTTTTCTTTCTGGTTTATGAGTTTAAAGCTATGATTTTTTACAGTTAAATAAATATCAACCTCTTCTATGTCCATATGTTTTCCTTTTTGATGATACATAATCTGTATCAGCACTACAACCTTTACAAAATGCTCAAAATTGTCTATTTGGACCTCTGTGAACAGAGGCCTAGTACCTATACAAGACAACTTAATGAAAAAATAAAAACATAGGGACACAGTATATATACTGATATTCAGTTTATGAAATATCTTTTAAATTGGTCGAATATTGGAGAAGGAAATAGTCGAGAGCCACACCTCGAATTATGACTTTTTACTTGTCGGATCTGTAGTTGTCTATTATCGCACCTTTAAGATGCTCTGTGATCGCACCAATGTCGAAATAGCGCTCGTTGAGCGACAGCAATAGTTTCCTCAAATACCTACCGCATTTTCTAGTAACATAGCAATAAATTCCTATGTCCTAAAACAAAATATAGGTTCATAGTTTCAACGAATAACGGCCCAGGTCCGGTAACAGAAACCAGTGTAGTTACCTATCTACCTAATAATATTACGTGTGGTCAATAGTAATTTTAGTAACTAGTATTACAAGTAGGTATTATCTAAACTTGAAACCGGTCCAGCTCAAGGAAATCGTAAATTATTTCATTATTAGTTTATAACTACTGATAGGCAAGTAATGCGATTAAATTTTAAAATACATGAATTTAAACCTATGTATACTGATAAAATTCTCATTATTGCAGCCGCGGGCGTGCGTATATGACCAGATGTATGAGCGTGGACGAGGCGCAAGGAGTATGTAAGGATCGTAGCAGGTGGCGTTCTATTGTTTCTGCCTAACATTTTTTTTTTTCTTTTTTCCGGATGGGAATTCATCAAATAACTCCTCCCGCTCTGGGTTGAGCAGGAGGGAGTGTCGGACTTTTACTGACTAAAACCCATCCACGTTCCTTCATCGCCCTTTGCGTTCCAGGGCCGCGGTATCTCTTTCGAACAGTCCCGCAGCCCCGGCAGGCATCGGCCCTTGCGGACCCCTTCCTGTTGCTGACATCTCTTTGAGCCTGCCTGCCTGTCTTTTTGCCTACCCTCATGTGTAAATTTGTGAGTTTATTTATTTATTTATTTATTTATTTTACTATTTATGTACACACAGTAGATTACACAGGAAAATACAATTACAAAATATGAGTACAAAGGTACTGCTTATTTCTTAAGAAATTTCTGCCAGCAGACCTGCAAAAGGAGAAATGAAAAAGAAACGTAGACTATAGTGTGTGAGAAAAGGAAAAGAATAATGTGTTTATGTCCCTTACCTAACTTAATCTATAATATTAAATAAACATAAAATACACATACTAAGTGAATATGAATATATACTTATATAAATACATAATGAAAAGATATATAAACAATAAAATATATATATATAATAAATCATAATTGAGAGGAAAGGTAATGCTCTTTCACTCTGGTTTTGAACAATGAAATGGTCTTCAAATCACGAATGCTAGGCGGAAGTGAGTTCCACAACCTTACAGCATGGACGGAGAAGGAATATGAGTAATAGCTGGATTTATGAGGATGGGATTTAAGTAGGGATCTGAGGTGCGATCTACACGGTGCGTCAATAGGGCGGGCATAAGAAAAACGCTCGCGCAGGTACGAAGGATAGGATGGGTTATGTAGGATATTGAAGAGAAGACATAGGATCCTAGTGTTCCTGCGAAGGCGGATTGGGAGCCACTTGAGCTCTTTGCGAAGGTGAGAAACGTGGTCATATTTACGGAGACCAAAAATAAAGCGAATACATAAATTTTGCAAGCGCTCAAGCTTATTTAATAGCTCCTCAGTAGCATCCAGGTAGCAGGCATCGGCATAATCTATTATGTATGTATAAATAACATCACGCCTTTATCAACTCAAGGCATAGGCCGAGAATGTATGCTAGTAGAAACCGAGATACTCCCACATTATGACAGTTTTATGTGCCAAGAAGGTACGAGTATTATCCGATCTACGTATCGAAACAAGTAAAAACTAAAAAACTAGCTATTTATTACAGACGTGTTGCTGGAGAGTCTCTTCCGCCACTCTCCCCAGCCAAATAGGTGAAGGGCACACGTCTAAGGGGACGATCTTGTGTAATTTACGACGTTCAAAAAGTACTGATTTTCAGGGGAATGCGCTACGTTAGCCCGCGAAATTAATTTTTTCTACATATTTTGCAATTGGAACAAAATATTGAATGACTGTTTCATAAAATATAGTCTTTCAATGGGTTTAAATGAACTCTGTAAAGCTATATTTGTTAAGGTCGCGATTTTAATCAACATACAACCTGTCACTGACCTGCAAATGGCGAAAAACGTAAGAAATTTGAATTCCGTTCCGCTGGCACTTTCAACTTAAATTGAAGAAGACATGCTGCGCCAACCCTAAATAAATTAGGATAACGACAGGAGAATAATGACGATTTTAAATTTAAATGCTGTTCACATTGTTATACAATTTTTATATAATAATTTAAAATAGGTAGGCACAGTACTTACCTGTTTACATAGGCAAAAATAATCTTTATAATTATTAAAATCGATTTCCCTCAGTTCTACTTAATCTGTTACGGAATTATTTTACAATTTCCAACGCTATGCGAATAGGCATGAACAAGTAATTGACATCACAATCACAATCTATAAGGGTTCTGTTTTTTGCCATTCGGCTACGGAACCCTAAAAAAAAACCACTGCAGTGCCTGAGGATTTGTAGCCGTCCGCTCGAAAGGGATGGCTATTTCAAAGAAATCTAATCGAAATCGGTCCAGAAGTTTTATAAGATAATGGTTATCCAGACAAACACACATCGAACGTTTCATCCAGAATTTGCGGATAGGAAGAGACAGAATTATTCTTCTACAGACAAAACTGTTCGTCTCTGTCAGCGCACGACGTTCATTATTCGCCAGCCCCTAACCCAATTTATTATCTTCTTCCATACTTCTTACTCGTCATCTTAGCAGTCTGCGCACGGCCTTACCATTGTGTAAATTGTTTTGATTGGCAATGTACCATAAAAATTGAGCATTGTCTTAGTTTCAACTGGCCTTATTGGGTGATAGCTATGAATTCTATATTAATTGATTGGCGGTTCACTTTTCTAAGAGAATATGAGTAAAGAATACGCATGTCTAGCTGCTTCTAAGTAACCTAAATAGCAAGTAGTACCTAAGCTTTTGAGTTTTCATAACTGTAGTTCAGCTTTTTTTGTCAGTTGGAAAACTAGACACTGTTGAATCAACAGCTCTAGCAGCATACCGAGTTTCCTCCGTGCCTCGGAAAGCACGTTAAGCCGTTGGTCCCGGCTGTCATCTATAGATCTTTGACACTTGTTACAGATAGTCAGTGGCCCAAAAAGTCTGACAACCAGTCATAACAAGGGGTATCGTATTACCCAGCATTAACTGGGTTGTGAAGGTCAGATAGGCAGTCGTTCCATGTAAAATAATGGTATTCAGATGCATCTGTATAGACTGGAAGCAGACCCCAACACAGTTGGGAAAACGCTAGGCAGGTGATGAGTTGATTTCTTCGAACAAATACTTTAATTAAAATATGACCTTGTGTTGTGAGTATCCAGTTTCTACCCATGATTTTTATCACACTCTTCAAAAAGATAGACACTAGACTGTCATTTAGATTAAATAAGATCAGTGTGGCCAAACAATCTGTTATTTTGTAAGCAAAAATATCAATTTCTGGACTTATGGTCACATTAATTCATTAGTTTCCGGGATACCTAGATATATATTCCGATTCGACGACTGATTTAAATTTTACACCCTCCTTTTTTGCTCCCACAAAAATGCACATTCCAGGAGTTGTAAGTAGATACCTATATTTCGAATGTTATCAGGAATTGTGGCTTGCTGAATCGTTGCGCAAATGCGTACAGATTCTGTATCTCCCTCTGCATGTGTGCATGTGAGTGACCGGAGCAAGGACAAGGCCCGCATTCTTGAGCGATACTACACCCAATCATGAGTTTACTGGTTAAAACTACATTTGAGTCAGTCCTAGAAAAAACATACAATAATAGTAGTATGAAATCTGAAGGGCAATTGCCATATTTTTAAAAGAGCGTTCTCATTCTCTACTCAATTCGTCAAAGAAATCTTTAATTTACCCACAATGCGACTTTATGACACTGATTGTCGCTGAAATGAAATTGCGACTTGAATTTGAACGTTTATATGTATGAGAATTGGCTTTCTGTAAACAACTTCCTAGCAAGCATAGGTACTCGGGGTTTAAAATTCCAAAAACTTTCAATTCTTTCATATACTTAATACAAACGAATATAGTACAAGATTTTAATAACAATAGTTTAACACGACTTGGCATCAAAAATAACAGTTCGCGTGTTCCATCACTAATTTCATTGTCAATTTCACTCACACGCACTATTCACCGTTCGCAGTCTCACTTTTGTTCTGTTTCGGCTTAAATTTGAATATTTTGTCGAGGTTTAACGTATTTTGGTTATAGATTGTGTGGTCGGGAGTGTCCCCCCAGCTTATAGGTGTCATTCGGTCCTTAACTTCGATTATCGGCTCTTGAACACTAACCTCCACGGTCACGCCTTCAGGAATCGAGTTTAAAGCTTCTGAATGAACACTAGATGTGTTCTCAGGGTTTGAATGCCCTTCCAAAGAAGCGCAGCGGTTCAAAAAGTTCATCATTCGTTCTTTATAGAACTCTGAGCTGGTATCCGTATTTTGTTTCGTTTTGTTAGCTTGATTTTTCAAATAAAATCCGTTGTCAGATTGTGCTAGAAATATCCTCTTGATTTTCTTGCTCGGGTAGTGATCTATTAAGTCAGGTTTAGGCGGTAAAAGCTTGCCGTTTCTAGGCAATTTTCTAGTGTCATTCCCTTTGATTTTTGTGACAACTGATATGCAGTTGCCTCGTCGTTCATTGTCTTCTTTGTAAGTATTCTTCATGCCTTTATAAGAGATTTTTACGCTTAAAATCGACCACAATAGTTCTAGAAATGCTGCGATTAGTATGTTTATAGATAACACCCGTTTTGTAAACAAATTCGGTGTTTCATCTTTATCCACGGTCGTGTTTAAAGCAACAATCATATGAGATTCGTTTCTTATGATAACATCAGTGTGCTTTATAACAAAATAGTCTTTGAAAGGCACTTTGTCCTTGTAGAACTCAGTAATATCGCCGTCTGACGTGGATATGAACCAAACTGCAATCATGATGAAGGATGTTAGAGAAACCAGCGTCGAGAGACAAGACATGACGAACAACCATGTAATGTTATGATCTATGTACCATCTAACCGAAGCTAGAATACTCGTTATACCAGCCGCTAACCCAAATATCGTGATCAAAGCCGGCGCTAAAACCAATATATAATTACTGTCATTTTTATTGTTTCCGTTAAATTCCGTTGTTTCATTCGAATTCAACGGATTTCCGTTCCCACTCAATTTGAAATTCGATTCATTGTTCGAATTTATAAGAGTTCCATTCTCATTTTCGAAATCATTCAAATATACGTTTGTATTCACATTTTGTAGGCTATTTTCGCTCCGGTTTCCGCCATTTGGTAGTGTGTTATTGTTGACAGGGTGTAGATCGGAGTTCGGGTTGACTAACGCCAAACAGGCGAGAAGAAAGGACGTAGCAGCCAATGCAATATGTACCCACGCTAAACCCGAAACGGTCGACGCTGAATACCGCCTCTCCGACGGATACAAGTTCCTCGTATCGGGTTTCGTTTTAACTTTAATTGTGTATACGTCTTCCATTATGGCCAACCAATCATTGTTTACAAGAATTTCGAAGTTTTCTGTAGAACAATGGACTTTTAACTTTTCTTCTTACCACAAAACACACTTTAAACCACAGTTTATCATAAAAATTTGGATTGTCACACCACAAACTCACTGGGAATTATTGTTTTTGTAATTTTAACGTGGTATTTTTTTGTTTTATTACTTTTGATTCACGCGACGCGACGTGACCGTCCCGGTCCGCGGTTGGTAACGCACTGAAGTTGGCAACAGGCAAAATGGCGCCGCGGATACCAACATAACGAATGCTGCAATCTTGAAAATTCATTCTAATCAAATTAAAGACTTATGTCCTTTACATACGGGTTAGAATCGAAGTTTTCCAAGTTTACAAACGGCAAAAAACTAGTTTTATAGTTTGTTTGACTTGAATAGAGTAGCTAAGCTCACGCGATGTGTTTTTGCGATAAATCTTGCTCGTCGAAAGTGCATACTGATTGTTCTAACAAAATAATTAGCTTGTATGGGAACGCAAATGATATTTTAGATTAATAGGCAAAGATTTTTTTAATGAAGCGTGTTAGATTAGAAATATTATTTTATAATTGCGATTAAGTAAGCAACTGTCTATTGTAATTGACCAATTAAGTTTAAAGAATTATTATTGTACCCCTTTTTACCGCTATTAAACGATTATTATAATAAATTTATAAGAATAATAATTTTATTGTATAACGTAGGGAGCTATTGAGGTTCCTCAATTCGTATTGATTATATAGGTCTATTGTTTTGAAAATCAATCGGGTTCTGAAGTTCTAACTGCTTGACACAGGCCTGATACCTAGCTAATAAGAGCGGAGACATGGAGCTGGCCGAATCAACCTCGCTTACTGCGGGATTTTAGGATAGTAGGGCCCGTAGATATAAGAAAGAAGATAGGGCCTATGGAGAATCTCGGCCGCTCGACACGAGCCCTCGCGCGAATAAATAAATAATTACTAATTAGTAAGATTCGCTGACCAAGGTATACCTCTCTCCCGATGACGCTATCATCCTTCTCCAGAGAGCCGTAGAGAAACTAGCACGCTCAAAAAATACAGACGCAAACAGACATTCTGCCCTCGCCATCGAGGCCCGTCGCGACATCCCGATTCTTGTCCTCCAGGACCCTTGTTCGAGTCAGTCCGCGAAGCTAGGCTTCTAAATCAGCCCCTAAATAATGATTTTGTATTGTATTGTATTGTATAGCGGGCTGGTGTCCGCAACTTCACGTCTAAGCGCGTATTTTGCGTGCGGGTGGGAAATTTATTCGATCCACCCTAGCTCCCCGAGAAAGGCGAGCAGCGCCTTGATGTTGCTGACGATCTCGCGGAGAGTACCTAGGTTACCGAAGTACTTTGCCCTGTATGTTGCAACCACCGAGCAGTACAGAAGCACGTGGGCTGCCGTCTCGTCCTCCTCCATGCAGGCTCGGCACAGGGGGCTGTCTGTGACTCCTATGACAGAGAGGAGTTTGTTAAAAGCGCCGTGTCCAGTGATGGCGGCTGTAACTGTGCGCAGCTGTAGCTTGGTCAGCCGAAGCGCTCGTTTGGTGAAGCGGCCGTCGATAGTAGGAAGTGCTTCCTTGGCCTGCCTGCACTCACCATGGTCTAGTCACAGCTTGTGGTGTTGTTCATTGGTTCGTTTCCTTACCAGTGTGCGTAGGTACCCGAAAGGGAGTGGCACGATGGGTTCGGGTCCCACTGCTGCCATGCTCGATCCCCTTCTAGCGAGTTCGTCCGCTGCGTCATTGCCTCGAGAATCGCTGTGTCCTTTGATCCATTGGATCGTTATATTATTGAGATTACCAACCTGGTTCAGGCGTTGATGACACTCGTGTATTAACCCAGAGTTGACTGTGTGGTTGTTTAGTGCTAGCAGTACCGCCATGCTGTCTGAGAGTATACGTATAGAGTGGTCCACAACCTCCCTGGCTAAGATGGCTGAAGCCGCCAGAGCAATGCCCATGCATTCTGCCTGAAATACCGTGTTGTGGGCCCCCAGTGGTGTGGCTATGTGGATGTTGAGATCCTCCGAGAAGACTCCAGCTCCAGTGCCAGTACCTGTTTTAGATCCATCCGTGAAGATCCGCAGTTCTGCGGGGCTCAATCCCTCGCAGCGGTGGTCCTCGTGGAGTTGGATTTTGTATTTTTTATCGAATAAGAACTGTTTGGGTATCCGATCGTTTGCTGCTTTCGCTAGGGGGAACTCGTTGTAGAATCCCTGCAGTACCGCGGTATGCTGAGTTTCTTTCTTACCCCAGAGTTGGAGTGTATTGAGGCGTACTGCCGTCATCGTCGCTTCCTGCTGTATGAACAGATGGAGCGGTGGGAGCCCCAACATGGCTTCGAGAGCTGCTGTCGGAGTAGTCCTCAGGCAACCTGTTATCGCCATACAGGCAAGCCTTTGCAAGCGTTGCAGTTTGATGGAGGCTGTAGCTAGTTTGATCCGGGGCCACCAGACCACTGACCCGTAGGTAATCATGGGTCGGATTACCGCGCAGTATAACCAAAGTATAATTTTGGGGGATAGACCCCACTTCTTACCTATCATCCTTCGGCATTGCCAAAAGGTGATGCAGGCCCTGTTTATTTTGGTGTCAAGATGGCTGCTCCAGTTTAACTTACTGTCCAGGATGACTCCTAGGTACTTAACCTCGTCAGCTAACTGGAGTTCTGTATCAAAAAGTTTGGGTAGGCAGTAGTAGGCCTAGTACACGCTTATGGGTAAACATAACTAGTTCAGTTTTCATGGGATTCACCGAGAGGTCGAACTCTCTGCACCACCTTTCAACGATGCGTAGTGCCTGTTGAGTGAGATTGCAAATAATGATATTTATCATTCAAATCCAGCCTGTCCCTTTGCTGTCCTCCCTCAGCGACGCCCTAAGCCGAGGCTCGTACCCCACAGAGGGTGCTCTATGCGTGTATTCGCTTAGTTTGTAAGTTTTTTGCCCTGGCTGGCTCAAGGCACACAGGATAGTCAGGCTATGCAGGCAACAACAAGGACGACCTGCGAGGGGCCACTAACAAAAAAAAATGTGGCATCTAGGATGCATAGGGACCAATTATACTCAGCGGACCATCAGCGCCCTACGTGTCTAGTATAATAATGGATTCAGGATGTCCCGTTTCTGCAGTGCATCAGGGGCCTTAGTCTGCTATTGCAATAGTGTCAGAATGGTCTATCATTGATTTAATAAGGCCCCGCGCAGACGAATTACCCTTTGTACGCACGTCAACGAGTTTCGAACGCGCTTCAATACGCCGTGGGCTAGGGGCCTTATTAAATCAATTATAGACCATTCTGACACTATTGCAATAGCAGACTAAGGCCCCTGGTATGTTCGCGCAGGAACACGTCGACAACTTACACGCGATCATTAGGAAGAAGTCTGCATGGTTACTCTGCAGAGTACGGGTCAGCGACCACTCCATCCTGAAGACTATAGCAGCGAGGTTCGACTCTCCGATATTTGGGGCTATTGTTCGTAGGTGCATCTCGAACAACAAGCTTGTGTCTAAATAACTAAATAATAAGTTGTAACTAACATAGTTTGTAAGTTTTATTTTTCTAACCTTCTATGGATGTTGCTTGTCCAAAATAAAAGTTATTTTATTGCATTTTTTTATAGGGAAGCGGTTGGAGTTTAGCCTGAGGGGCTCCACCGCATAATTAGTGATGAAAGAATATCATAATATAAATTAGTGTCGATTAGGACTGTCAAAATGATTATTATATTTTATTTATTTAGAAGAAACAACAATTACACATTATATATATATTACAAAAAATAGAATATAGGGAGATAAACAAATGTGTAACCAACAACGTTCCTCACAGATACACAAAAGACAAAAACAATGATAATGGTGGTTTTATGAGTTTGATTACTGGTAACATGCAATGCAACCCACATAGCAAGTTATTAACGTAAGAAACCCTTTCTTTTAGCAAGACCTTGGATTTAAAACTAAAGTGAAGAGTTTTTTTCTTAAATGTAGGCTGAGGGCGTCGGATTGAGATCTCCACCTTGAGAACGAGGTGAGATTATGTATATACGACATTTATACAATTTGCAATGAAAGTTGTTCGTACATATAAAGCTGTTTAACGCGATTATAGCTGTCTTAATTTAAAAAAAAAATCGTTTCCCTTTTTGCTCAGTAAACAAGGTGTAATATAATAAACTCAAGACCTTCCGTGTGGTCCCTCGGACCATTAAACTGAAGTTTTTTTCTACAAGTTCTGGAAATTCGCAAAAAATTATAGACTTTGTATATGAACTGACGCGATCAGCTGATCAACAAGTAGGGTAAAAGTTTTTAAACTGTCATTGTCACTAACATTAACACTAGAAACGGAAATAAACGACCAACAACCGAAACCCGATTTTTGTTCCGAAATATCGCGAACTCAAAAGAAACAGTAGACATAGTAAATATCCCGATTATAGTGTTAATGATAATCTATGGTAAAACTAAAAAAAAAGTAATGAATTTTCAAAAGTCAGAACAAAATTTGGTCAGTTTCATGGTCTGAGAGACCACACAAGACTAGTTGTGTTTATTATGTTACACCCTGTATAGCTCACCTTTATAAAAGACTTTGCTGAGCGATCGCCAGGTCGAGCAGGGATACCCTGGAATTTTAATTCGGAGTTTCTCAGTAGCAGCCCAGGGACCTTGTGCCCGGTTGATAGCAATAGGCTCGCCCCATATTACATGGAACTTAAAACAAACTGGTGAAATGTGAGTGTACTGTTAGGTACACCTCTACCTAACCCTTCGAGTATTAAAAGTGTGATGTTTATTTTATATTACTTAAATATGTTATTACTACATGAGAAGGCGCAGCATTCACAAACCCAACTACTATTGTTTATTGATTTACAAAAAATGTTTTAAACAAACAATGACAGCAGACTTCAAGCTTACGTACCTCATTTTAAAAGCATTACAATAAATAGTTTATACATAACATTACGCTTGTAATCCCCGAAGAGTTCGGCAGAGGTGTAGGAACAGTACACCCACATTTCGCCAGTTACGTTTAAGCCTTATCTAATAGGGGGCGAGCCTGTTCCCATCAACCGGGCTCAAATTCAGACTCCGTGGCTGCTACTGAGAAATTCCTGTTGGTTAAACCCAATAACACTTTCCCCGACCCGGGAATCGAACCCAGGACCTCATGCTCAGCGATGTTTGCGACCACTAGACCAACGAGGCGGTCAGTTTGATAATAATCTACATGTAACGTGCATAATAATGATCAAAACTAAAATGCTTCCTTCTTGTCTAACCTTGGAAACATAATGTTTAAATATTAATAAAGTTTGTTCAAGACTGTCTCGCTGGGCCGTTTGTCTAGCTCTAGTAAGTCATTTGACTGTTGAGCATGGTCCCTGGGTCATGATCAGTGATCGGAATAGGTGGAGCTAATGTACCTAAAGTTCAAGCAAGGAACAGATACGAAAACTGTTCCTTGTTCCTTACGACAATTTTTTTTTCCGAATATTTTTTTCTGGAACTCGGAAATGTCTCGGAATCAGTTAATTACATTAATAATAATGTTATTTATTGATCAGTACGTAAACTAATTGAATTCATTATTTTTCCTTTTTAACCGACTGTTTGGATGTTAGGGTTGAAATTACTTTGATGTTGATTTTTATAATAAAACACGTGTGGTCTATGCAAAGCTGTATTTGTGACTGACTCTCTGTTTTGGAACCAACGAGTATAGACAAATATTAAAAAAAAAATAGTCTAAACAGTTTTGAATCGAACATACCGCCCACCAAAAGGGCTTTAGGGCCTTTTAAGAAACAAGTAATTAAACAATACATGCAATAAGTAATAACCTGAAACATAAACAAAGAAACAAAAGTTTGATGCTACCTTAACATTGCATAATTAACATACATACACACCTTTGCACACCTTCCTAAACTACATACTAAAGTTGAATAAAAAAAAAAATCTACTAACGCTAATTAACAAACAAACAATAACTTAATTAATCCTTACTGATAGGTAAAGCACATAAATTTGAAATGGATCTCCGCGTTAATTTACCATTATATCGTAATGTGTAAACTCGTGATATTCCGTCTCGTCCGGGATGTTTTTCCATTATGCGTGCCAGCGCCCACTTGCTGGGGGGCATGTTTTCATTTTTGAGCAATACAATATCGCCAACTTCAAACTCTGGCGTAATTTTTAGCCACTTCGGTCTTTGGTTCAGTCGCGACAAATATTCGGTCTGCCATCGTTTCCAAAACCCTTGAACTAGCCGTTGGGTATGTTGCCATCTGGACAGCAGATTTATGTTAGAAGTGATATAGTCACGGTCAGGTACAGTGATTAGGGCTTCTCCAATGAGAAAATGTCCCGGTGTGAGTACCTGTATGTCATCGACTGAATCAACATCTGTAGGTACTGGTGTCAAAGGGCGAGAATTGAGGCAAGCTTCGATCTGTGTAAGAACTGTAATAAATTCTTCAAATGTTAAATTTGCATTCAATACTTTTCGTAAGTGTTGCTTGACTGACTTGACGCCGGCTTCCCAAAGTCCTCCAAAGTTGGGGCTATAAGGTGGAGTAAAATGCCACTGCGTTCCATCGTTTGCCATCTGATCAGCTACGTGACCGGTTATTTCAAGTCGCGCTTCTTGCCACATTTTATATAATTCCTTGTTGGATGCCACGAAGTTTGTGCCATTGTCGCTCCACATTTCATTGCATCTTCCTCTTCTGGCCACAAATCGTTTGAAAGCTGCAATGAATGCCTCGGACGTCAGATCACTCACCAATTCCAAGTGAATCGCTTTAACAGCCAAGCAGATGAATATACAAATATGCTTTACTAGTTTTAGCTCCTCTTCCTTTAGATTTTAGTACATACACAGGACCAGCAAAGTCCACACCACTTCGAGCGAACGGACGCGAAGGAGTCACTCGAGATGCAGGTAAGTCGCCCATTATTTGTTGCCTACAAGCAGCTCTTTGCCGTACACAGGTTAAACATCCGTGTATGTATTTCTTCACCAAACTCTTGCAGCCAACAATCCAGTATTTACTCATCAGGTAAGTTATCATCATGTTTATACCACCATGCATTGTTTTCAGGTGTGCGTCAGCCACCACCAGTGATACAAATGTGTTCTTCTTGCCCAGTATCACAGGTTATTTCTGATTCTCACTGACGTCTGCGTTTCTTAACCTTCCGCCCACCCTGAGGATATTCTGGTCGTCTAGGAATGGGTTTAACGTCTTTAGAATGCTAGTGGTACTTACACTCCTTTTTTCCTTTATTCTTTTTATTTCCTGTGAAAATTCTTCATCTTGTACTTTTCTTATACAAATATCTAATACTTTTTGTAATTCTTCTGCTGTCATTACCTTACCCAGATTATTTGTGTCCCTTTTCATCTTCAAAAATCGTCGACAATGTACGATTACTGTTAACAGCTCAGTTAATGTCTCATATTCTTCAAATTTAATATGGTTCTCTTCCTTTTCCGTCACATTAAAGAATGACTGTATGGTTTTTTTTTTCTAAATCTGTAGTAATGGCTGCAGGTCTACTGTATTCAATTTCTTCGTCCAGAAGCCAAAAAGGTCCATTCCACCATAACTTATTTTGACATAGTTCAGACATTGATGATCCCCTTGATGCTACATCGGCTGGGTTATGTGCTGACTGTACATGAAACCACTGGGTGTTGCTTGTTTGCTCTAATATCTCGGGTTAGCAACAAATGGCTTCCATCGGTTCGGTTCCCCACAAAGCCACGCTAGGACTATTGTAGAGTCAGTCCATGCAAACACATTGTGTGAATAAATTCTCATAGCTAGGCTCTCTTTGGATAGTAATTTAGCTAGCAATGTTGCTCCACACAGTTCCAGTCGCGGTAGTGAAACTGTCTTCACAGGGGCTACCCTAGTTCTAGATGCAATAAGATTTATGGTTGTGTTGCCATCTTCAGTTTGTACACGGCAATAAACTACCGCTGCATATGCCTTTTCAGACGCATCACAGAATCCATGCAGTGTTATTGTATGCTTCTCAGAATTGATAGTGTTCAGCCAACGTCTGATTCTTACTTCATTGACCCTTTCCAACTCCTTTCGAATGAACATCCATTTCTGTTTCAGTTCGTCGCTAATTTCTTCATCCCATCCAACTCCTTCCAGCCAAAGTCGTTGTACTAGAATTTTAGCAGTTACCATGACTGGTGCTATCCAACCCAGTGGGTCAAACAACTTCTGTAAATCTGATAGAATGATCCTCTTCGTAATGTTTGATGATGTGGGTTCTAATTTTAGTTGATAGTAAAATTCATCTCTTCCAAAATTCCACGATATCCCAAGAGCTTTGAGATCTCCTTCTAGCTTCAGGTCAAGATTGGCCTTTGTGGTGATTTTGTCAACCTCTATTGATTTGAGAAAGTTTACGTCATTGGATGCCCACTTTTGCAGTTCAAAGCCTCCTCGTTTCAGAATGTTTATAATTTGCTTACTGACACAGATTGCTTGTTCTGTTGTATCGCAGCCTGACATCAAGTCATCAACATAAAAATCTTCTCGTATAATTTTGGCAGCTTCAGGATATTGTGCGCCTTCGTCTTGTGAAAGTTTGATTAAGGTTTTAATGGCAAGGTAAGGCGCAGATGCTGTACCAAATGTAACTGTTTTTAATCTGTAGTCTTTGATTTCAGTTGACTGGTTATTGGTTTCGATTCTACCACGCCACAGCACTCTATGATAATCTGTGTCATTCTTGTCAAGTAGCACCATTCTGTACATTTTGGTGACGTCACTTACAAAGCACACCTTATGCATGCGCCATCTCATTATTATACTTCGCATATCATCTTGCAGTACTGGGCCAACCATGAGCTCTTCATTCAAGGATACGCCATTGTTACCTATGCTTGACGCATCAAATACTACTCTAAGTTTTGTTGTCTCCTTGTCTCTCCGAATTACGGCGTGATGTGGTAAATAAACACACCGGTTGTTAACTTCATCTTCTGGAACTTGTTCCATGTGTCCCATTGATAAGTATTCTTCTAGTACCTTGTCATACTCTTCTCTCAATTCAGGTGATTTTTGTAGTCTCCTTTCTTGTTGAATTAAGCGATGCAATGCAATTTCTCTAGTGTTCCCATCTGGTGATTTAGGTTCATTTGTTCTAAATGGGAGTTTCACTACATATTGTCCTTTGCTATTCCTTGTATACGTCTCTTCATAGAATTTTTCACATTGCATTTCTTCTTTAGTGTGTTTTCTCTTTGAATCTGATTCTATTTCCCAGAGTGCTTTCAATATTTCGTCTCCTATAATCTGGTGATGCATAACAAGAACAGTGTCTGTTGCCTGTGTTTTATCCTCTACTTTTCCGAATAAAATCCAACCAAGGTTTGTTTTATGAGCACACGGTGACCCTGGTGGACCTTTGATTAGTTGCTCTTGTACAATTTGTGCATACACTTCGACCCCCAGAAGTAAATCAATGGAACCTGGCTGGCAGTAGTTTGGATCAGCCAGTACTAGCTCGTCTAGATGAGGCCAGTTGTTTGTGTTTATTGTGCGGGATGGTATTTTGGTAGTTAATGGTTTCGATAAAACATATGTCTTAACTTCCATGTTGAAAGTTTCACATCTTGATTCGACGCTAACTTGAACTACTTGTTTTATATCTTCTTTGGTTGATCCCACACCGACTACAGTGCCCTTGATGGGATATCGCTTGGCCTTCAGTTGTTGCGCAGCTCGTTCACTTATAAAACTCGCTTGTGAACCTTGATCAATTAAAGCTCTTAATATAATTGTGTGATGGTTCTCGCTTCTCACTTGTACAATTGCAGTTGCTAATAATGCTGTAGTTTGTTTTGTTGTCACATGCGATGACACCATTGTTATGTCTTCTTCTAATACTTCATATTTTTCCATGTTGCTATGTAGTGCCACAGCGGGTTGTTTAGTTTTCTTATCCTCATTGTTGCCCGTTGCGTCACATTGTATAGTATCACGTTCTGTATGTTCATGGAGAAGAGAATGATGGCGTTTTCTGCAGATTCTACAGCATGTTGGGATGCGACAATATCTTACAGAGTGTCCAGGTGCAAGACAATTGAAGCACAAGTTGCTATTCTTGACAAACTCACTTCTTTGCACAGGTGATTGTTTTCCAAACTCTTTACAGTGACTAAGAGTATGATTTTCATTACACATTTGAAATATTTTACTGTTCTCTGCACTAGTTGTTGTGTGGAATGACTTCTCTTGTATGTAACCCGATATTGATTTCTGTTTTACGTTTTCTGTGAGCTCTAACGTACGAAATCGGCTTTCTTAGAACTTGCGAAACATGTCGAGAGAGGGTAAATCTTCAGGCCCTTTAATATTGTTACTTACATGTTCTTCCCAATCTTTATGAGTTTCACAGTCTAATTTTTGCACTACGACGAATATAATTAACGGATCCCAGTTTTCAATGTTTATGTTCATAGTTTCCAGTTGGTGTAAACATTGAAACGTCGTGTCTAGTAAGTTTTTTATGACACTTGAGTTGTTGACAGTTATTTTCTTTTGTGAAAAAAATCTTTTCATAACTGCATTGAGGTTTATTCTCGTATTACCATACCTCATTTTTAAAATACTCCAAGCGTTTTCGTAATTCGATTCTGTCACTTGAATATGTGATAAAATAGATGAAGCTTCTCCTGTCAAACTTGACTTTAAATAATGCAATTTTTCTACATTACTTAATGAAATATTATTATGCACCAATGTATGAAACATATCCCGGAAGGACAAGCACTCTGCATAATTCCCACTAAATATAGGTAGCTGAATTTTAGGTAGAAATACTCGACTTTGTTGTGATTGTGAATTGCTTGGTAATGGCACCGAAGCAACTGGTTCCGTTTCCAATATATCTTTCAAATCAGTTACCAAATGTATGTACATGTCTTCGTGTTCGTAATATTCTTCCTTATCTAAATATGGTATCTGACTTCGTTTTTCTTTCAGCAGGTTCCGCATTATTTCGCCGTAAGCCTGTTTGTATTCACACCAATAATCTTCTACACATTTCAGACGGGATTCGATGTAATTTCGGGTTAACCTTGATTTTGGGCACTTCTTTAGGTTAATTTGAGTCTTCTTCAGTTTATGTGCGATGTCATCCACAACGTTCAGTGCTTTATCCACCTCCGTAGCCATTTTTTCGTAACTTCAAAATAGTGTCTGGTATCCGGCTTGAAGGACCATATGTTTGGATGTTAGGGTTGAAATTACTTTGATGTTGATTTTTATAATAAAACACGTGTGGTCTATGCAAAGCTGTATTTGTGACTGACTCTCTGTTTTGGAACCAACGAGTATAGACAAATATTAAAAAAAAATAGTCTAAACAGTTTTGAATCGAACACCGACTTCGACAACAAGGAGAACGTTCTCAAAAAGTTACGTTAGTACTAACTACTTGTACAATTATTGGAACTAAACGTTTAGTTCCAATAATTGTACAAAATTAATAAATTATTTAATGGTATGAAAACCTATAGATTGTTTTTTTTTACCTTGGTATGAAAATTAAATTAGCTTCCGCACTTACTTACGTTATCGTTCAAACGAAGTTAAGGAGACCTTTATTTTTTAAACAGAAACAGTAAATGAATTCGATAGTTGTTTTACTTTATTAATTTTAGTTGTGAATGTTCCGACAATCGGAACAAATATTGCGACAAAAAAATTTTAGTCGTTAGGAAGTCTCCACTTTCGTTTCTGTTCCTTGAACTTTAGGCACATTAGCTCTACCTATTCCGATCACTGGTCATGCCCCTTGTTATTTGGGTTTCCCCATTAAAATAATTCTTATCAGCAGCCTAGCAGCTCAAATTTTTATTCATGCCGGCAACTTAATGGCAAAAGGATAAAGCTCGTAGCTAAATAAAAACAGCCGTTCGGGACATTCTTCAGGTTAAACCGCACCTGCCTAGGTTGTTTCGTGGATGGGTGACCACCCATTACAAACAGAGTTTCCTCCGAGCCTCGGTAAGCACGTTAAACCGTAGGTCCCGGATTTCATTTATAGATCTTTTACAGTCGGTACAGGTATTCGAAAGTCTGACAACTAGTCTTACCTATATCAAATTAGTGAGTACTAACTGGGTTGAGGAGGTGAGATAGGCAGTCGCTCCATGTAAAATACTGGTGTTCAGCTGCATCCGGTTAGACTGGAAGCCGACCACAACATAGTTGGGAAAAGGCTAAGCAGATGAGATGATCTAATGGCAAAAGGCTATCTAAAAAATTTGATATCTGATCCGCTCCGTTTCTTACTCCACCGCTCCGTGATCCAAGTCAGTGGAATCTTCATCGCCTTGACGCTTTTCTGGTGGTCACCACTGTTGATTCTGACCTTCACGAGTTGCAGTAAGTAGTCGGGAATAAATTGGCGGGCTTGTACCAAAATAATGGGGAATAAGAATAAATTTGTGCTCCAAGACCGAATGGAACCTGATAGGAGTCTAAAAATAAATCTAAATTAAGAGCTTTAATCAGAAGATGCCGCCATGATGCGCATTTTAATAAAGATCATTTAGTAAATTACTGTGATGACAACACACTGACATCAAGATATTAATGATATTTACTGTCATTTAAAGTATATGGTCGTATTTAAGAGACGTTGATTTTAGTCGTAGTTTTGACTGCCTCTTTGGTCGACTGGTTGCAAGCCCGGTAGCTGAGCGTGTAGTCCTGGGTTCGATTCCCCGGTCGAGCAAAGTTTTCCATCAGATATTTCTCAGTAGCGACGCATAGCAATATTTTTGAACTATCAAATACTAACATCGAAAAAAAAAACAATAATCTAAATAGCACAAAACTGCTAACGAAATAAAACACTATTTATTTGGTTCAAAATTTGCACTAATACGCATCTGGAACGAATTTGGCAAAGGTTTTTGAAGTAGCGAGTTGGCAACTTCTGTTTAGTGTTTATACCACTGAATGATAACCTCCTTAGCGGTGCGGGAGTATTAACCTGTCGGTGCAAAAAAATGCTGAAAATTAAAAATAGTGTCCCGTGACTGGATTTAAACGAATTAATTTTTGTATGAAGACTGGGAACGTGATGAGGTTTCGGATTGATTGCCTACAATTTATCTTTATCTAGCAACGCCCAGATTTTAACAGCTGGGTCTAAGAATCATGAATTAATTCGCAAGAGTTTCTTACGAAAGTCGTTTAAGCCCAGTCAGTTTTTATTACAAAATCTATGTATCTATCAAAAGGAAGGTCAGTCCCACATAAGACGTTATACATATAAGGCATATGTACTGCCTCAAAACGATTATCATTCTTAATAAGGGGATATTCCTTACGGAGAAACCAGTATTACGCCTTTTGCGTCGTCTTACTCGTTAGTCGATGCTATGACCGTAAATTAGATAGCATTAGAAGGTTATTAACTTTTTATGAGTAATAAAGAGTTTGCTAATTAAGAGCACATAACATAACGCCTATTTTCAAAAGATTTGGTAGAACTTTTGGTACCTTTAGTACCTACCTAAGACATTTATATATACATACCTACCTAACACCTCACACATTTTTCATTCCATGGCAACATATTTGTATCAATCCAGCACTTTATGGTGCCGCAAAGAAAGCTGTAGTAGTCTAGTTGAAAGAGAATCGAACACAGCAGCAGCTCAGCATGCAGTCGCGCTTGTGACCACAGAATATAAAAGAGGTCCTCGTTTATTTGTTCGGCGTTTGCTAAGGCAGATCAACGAACGAATATTTTCTGGACTTATGCGAAGATTCTTGTGTTGAAGTTTGAAAGTTAAGTTGGGCCAGTAACTGAAAAGCTGAAAGGGAATCCACAGTCGTGGTACTGGCTTGTGATGAGGAGGGACGAATGGCGTATGACTAAAAGAGTGATGAATGTAAATATTGATGGATGGAGAGGGAGAGGAAGACCAAAGAAAAGATGGATGGATCGTGTGAGGAATGATATGAAGGAAAAAGAAAGAAAAATCGACTTCCAAAAAGTGACTTTGTTTGTTTCATTGACTTTTTGCCACGTTATTTTAAACTTTATAAGTGTCTTTTTGGAAGTCGGTTTTTTTTTTCGCAGATTATTATTATTTATTTTCCCCCTTTTAGTTGTAGAATACCCCACAAATTCTTGTCACGAAACATTTTATTACATTGTGACTAATAGTTAGGAACCATCATGTCATCTACGTAGTCCAAGAAGAAAGAAATACATTATTCAAGGAAAAAAACCAAATTATTGAACCGATTTTGATGAAATTTCTATGGGACCAATTGTGACCTTTCACGTTCAAATCAATTCTTAAATGACAAGTTATGAGGTAAAAACTATCAAAAAAAAAAAAAAACAGAAAGAAAAAAAATACAGCCGAATTGAGACTAAAAGAGTGATGAATATGTCGGAGTGGCAGGATTTATTCCACTAGGCTCCTGCATCATGTGGGCAGACGATGGGTTTCGTGCTATGAAGAGAAATTGTTTCTAGCAAAAATAACGAATTACTTGAGATTACAACTTATCACAATAACACGGGGCACAATGAATCGGGTACAGTTCCAAGAGGGCTTAACTCGGCCGCGATCAGACACTGACTGACTGTCGTCCTGGCTCAGAGTTTACCATCTTGACTCTGTAACAAGTAATACTGTGGTGTTGGTAGCCTTGTAAGTAGATTGCGTGTCACCACCGTGTACTTGTGATTCATTTTAAGCCCGTACCAATGACCGTCTCCGACAAATATAAATATTGATGGAGTGAGAGGAAGACCAAAGATACGATGGATGGATTGTGTGAGGAATGATATGAAGGAGAAAGGTGTAAATGATGCCGTGACGTCTGACAGGGGAGCATGTAAGAAGAAAACGTGTTGCGCCGACCGCGAGTAGAGTGGGACAAGGGTAGGAACATGATGATGTGAAGATTCTTGTGTAATATTTTTGCAGAAAAACAAACCAAACTTTCTGAGGATTTGCTGTCGATATTATCAAAATGTACGTTCCGATAGCTCACCTACAAACGAGCACTGAAACATAACAATTGTTTTAAATTGTATAATTACTGATTTCATACATAATTTGGTCACGAACATGATCACGCTAAAGGTATTAGGTTTGACTTGAGATGTGCGTGAGTGAGGAACATTAATATAGCCTATGCCTATAAACACACAGACATACAGACCTACATATTCTTAGTTGCAAATAGTGTGAAGTAACGCATAACGATAAGTGTTTTCCCGAAGATTTAACTTACACCCACATCTCGCCCTTTACGCTCCTTATAAAAGGGGGCGAGCCTATTGCCATCAACCGGGCACAAATCCTGAATTCGATATCCTACAGACATTCTTTTGTTCCAAAAAACAGTCACCGTGCTAATATGTTTAAAAGGGTGTCCATGGAGTTTCTTGCCCGTTCTTCTCCATAGGGATCTACGCTAGGGAATAGTGAAAATACTGTAGTTGCCCACAGTATTTTCAAAGTTTTTATGCCTTGTGACTGGGACTGTAGCTACATTTAATTGTTATCTTTGTTTTGACAGTTCAAAAGTGCCTGTAACTGGCCTACTTGAAATAAATGCTTTGATTTTTGATTTTGATTTTGAATGGATATTTGTAACATTAAAAGCATCGTGTTATGGAACTCAGATGGAGTTGGGGAAGGCCTAGCAAGGCTCGGTGATGGCACGTGGAGTAAAGCTGAGACCGAGTGGTGTCCGAGGACTGAAATGAAAGCCAGTCTTTGGACGGCAAGATGAACAGACGCCGTTGTTGCCATCGCGGGTATATCCTCGATGAGGTTGGCACAGAAACGTGAAGATTGAAACAGGCAAAGAGAATATACCCAGGAGTGGGTTTTTTTTTCTAATGGGAAATCCTCAAATGATGCTCTGGGTAGAGTGGAAGGGAGTGTCAGACTTGTACTGACAAAAACCCATCCATGTTCCTTCTTTAACCGACTTCAAAAAAGGAGGAGGTTATATGTTCGTGTGTATGTTTTTTTTGTTATGTCTGTTACCTGATTTCTTAAGAGCTTCTGAAGCTAAAGTTATTTTTCACTTTTTTGTGTTTTGGTTTGTTATTTTTGTTTTTCTTTTCGTTTTTTTTTTTTGTGTCTGTTTTGCCCTTTGTGTTCCGGGGCTGCGGTATCCCTTTCGAACAGTCCCGCAACCCTGGCAGGCATCGGTCCTTTCGGACCCCTTCCTGTTTGCTGACATCTCATTGAGGCGCGCGTGGAACACTCGCGCGCCGTCGACACGGCCTGTCGTCATGAGACGGACGGAGGGCGAGCTAGCCCATAGCTCACCGACCACAGGCCCGACCCAGCAGTCGGTGAAGTCAGGATGTGGATGATGATATTGAAAGGCGTTGCTATTTTGAACCGACTTCAAAAAAGGAGGAGGTTATATGTTCGTGTGTAGGATTTTTTTTTTTTTATACTCCTCGTACCTAAAATATTGCATGTGTCTGAATAAAGCTGCTGCCTCGTTTATCTAATGGTCGAAATCGCGACTGCCGAGCTTGAGGTCCTGGGTTCGATCCCCAGGCCGGGCAAACAAATTCATTATCAAAAACAGAAGTTGTTAAAAGTTTCTGCAGAGCTTTTAACATCTAGTCTGATAATCCCCGAAGGGTTGGGTAAAGGTGTACCTAATAGTACACCCACATTTCACATTTTGTTTAAATGCCATGTAATAGAGGGCGAGCTTATTGCCATCAATCATCAATCGGGCACAAATCCAGACTCTGTGGCTGCTACTGAGCCTATTCTCTATCTATACTAATATTATAGAGGTAAAATTAGTGTGTAAGTTTGTATGTAATCTGTGGATCTACTGAAGCGATTATGAAAATTCTTTCATTAATAGGAAGCTACATTATTCCCGAGTGCTATAGGCTATATTTATAACGTGGCCGTGGAATAATTTCCGAGCAAAACGCGACTGAAGCCGCGGGTAACAGCTAGTTTACAATAATTATGAATTTGCAACAACTGACATTGTAACTCAAGACTGACTCAGTACTCAGTAGTTGCGCTTGTACCGCATAAATTGATATTGCAGTGGTTAGGCGGTGCGTGGTGACCGATTTATATCGCTCTTCTTTTCATGTTATGAGTTCATTTGCGGTCCGGATCGATCCGAGGAATCGATAAAAAAGCAAGTACCGGGCGTCAGTACTGCACGCGAATTGGGCTACTTGATGTGGGTAGATATAGGGTGTAAATATGGGTATATTAAATAAGAAAATAAATAAGATTTTGTGGTTTTTCATTTTGTACCTCGACAGTTTTTGATTAAATGACGTTTCCATGAGGCGTCTAGCTAGCGGGCCCCCTACGATTATTTTTATTGTTATTATACTTTCAGATCGAACACGGCTTCGTTAAGGGTTTTACCTCCATGAAACGTTTACTATTCATTGCATCCATCAGCATAATGTGTTGAGTGCATTACATTGAGTTCTACCGTAAAAAGTTATTTAACACCCCAAAAATAAAGTTTCCCAGCAATAATTTTGGCGTATCATGGCGTACCAAGCATTCTGTATATCAAACTAACTAACTCTAGTCTGATATACAGAATGCTTGGTTGACGGCTTCGGGAAGGGTACTATGGCACCTTGTAGGATCTACTTCGGGAAGTACTTGTGTTGCATAAGCAGGAAGCTGGAGGCCCGGTGCCATCACTGCGTCCATCGTCTAGCTAGAGGATACGGTGCTGCTTGCGCTGGCAGTGTGTGCCGGTGCATGGGATCTATTGCCATCAACCGAGTCAGACTTCGTCCGAGCTGAGAATCGAACCCAAGACCTCATACTAATGACCAACCAGGCCGTCTAAGTCAAATACTGATATTCAGCTGTATCCGATTAGATTGGAAACCGACTCCATCTGGCTGTTTCATGGTATTTTCATGAGTCATTCATCATGTTGTGCAGACTGTTATTGAATAAAATATTCCGGAAAAACCGTTAAGCCGTTGGTCCCGACTGTCATTTGTAGATCTTTGATAGTCTTTACAGGTACTCAGTGGCCCGAAAGTCCAGCAAGTCCAGCAGTATTTCATATTATTATCATATGCGTGATCGAATCAGAAATGAAGACATCCGCAATAGAACCAAGGTTACCGACGTAGCCCGAAGAATTGCCAAACTGAAGTGGCAGTGGGCAGGGCACATTGCTCGCTTAACGGATGGCCGATGGGGCCGAAAAGTTCTGGAGTACCGACCGCGAACCCGAAGACGTTGCGTTGGAAGGCCTCCCACTAGGTGGACCGATGACCTGGTGAAGGTTGCGGGGATCCGCTGGATGCGAGTCGCACGGGACCGGTCAATGTGGCGACACTTGGGGGAGGCCTATGTCCAGCAGTGGACGTCTTTCGGCTGAAATGATGATGATGATGATCATATTAAGATTCTGCGGCCATTTTATGCCCCCAGTCTTCCCAAGAGTTATCTTACGTATTACCCAGTACTAACTGTTTTGTGGAGGGTGGAGGTTAGATAGGCAGTCGCTCCATGTAAAATACTGGTATTCAGCTGCATCCGGTAAGACTGGAAGCTGACCTCAGCATAGTTGGGAAAAGGCAGGCAGGTGATGATGTTTTGCTTCCAAAACAAACTTGAAACAATACCGCAAAATATTTGTATTGAGTAAACAATTGACTAACAGTTAACAAATATTTACAATACTGTTGTAACAATAAAATATACGACGGTTACTACTCACTGTCTGTTTATTTGTATAAATGCGAGCCGTGGGACCACGTCCTAACTGAGGCGAATTATCGCGCAAACATCGCGTTTATAATGTCCCCATGTACGTGGGTAGAAACCACAGAACGCGACCTGCTACGATCCTTACATGCTTCTTGCGCCTAGTCCAGGTGCATACAACTGGTCATACACGCACGCCGGTAGCGAGTACGACGTACCTGACCTTTCTGAAGAACATGGGTCGTAGGGCTTTTTGGACCGAGGCTGCGGTCCCGGATTCCACCTATAAATACAAAAATTAATTTTGACTAGAATTTTGGGACCACAAATAAAATAAACAACATCACCAATAATATCAGTGTATGTTACTCATTTGTTTAATTCGGAAGGCGCCCTCTGTGTGTATGACACGCGTTTTGGTTAGCCGAACAAAATGAACGCAACGATCTAGTGTTCGCGCGAAGATCGCTTTGGTTACGAGGCGGCTAAAGAGTCTGACGGCACGGTCATACGTTCGAGTTCGCCAAACATCGCGCGTTTGATCGCGAAGGTTAGGATGCGCGGAATGTTTTGTTTTAAAACTGCATCGAATCGTAGTTGACCTGCAATTCTGTTTCATTTCTAAAATTGTTAGAGGAATGAATGGTTATTTACATCTTTTTAGGTGGCTTTGAGCGACGAGACAAATAAATTCGTCATGCATATTGCTTGCTCTAAAAACGGTTAGGTATGGAAAATAACGTGAGGAAACCGTAATATCCTAGAACCAACATTTCGAAGATGTGTGATGTCCACCAACCCGAATTGGGTCGGCCGGCATGGTGGATTATAACTCCCTCTCTGACTATCAAAGAGAGAAGGCCTCAGTTGCATCTGTAGGAACATTTTAGACTAGAATTTGGTCCTTAGATGGGAGAAAGCACACGGTGGAGCACACTGTGCAGGTCTGCTCCGCTTGGGCGGAGCACCGCCGTGTCCTCGTAGCGGCAATCGGCGGCGGCGACCTCTCGCGTCCGGCCCTGGTTCAATCCATGGTCCGGAGCGAGAGGGAATGGGACGCCGTCACCTCCTTCTGCGAAGCAGTCATGCTAGCGAAGGAGGTGGCGGGACGTGAGAGGGAGAGAGCCTCACGTCTCAGCCGCCGCGGGAGACGCACCGGGCGTCCACCGTAGGCGCGGGCGTGTGGACGGTGAGTGTTCGTGTTCCACGCGCGCCTCAAAGAGAGTCAGCAAACAGGAAGGGGTCCGTAAGGACCGACGCCTGCCAGGGTTGCGGGACTGTTCGAAAGAGATACCGCGGCCCTGGAACACAAAGGGCAAAGGAAGGAACATGGATGGGTTTTAGTCAGTAAAAGTATGGCACTCCCTCCTGCTCAGCCCAGAGCGGGAGGGGTTACTTGATGATATCCCATCCGAAAAAAAAAAAAAACAAAAAAAGGGGTAACGTATTTCCCAGCAGCCAGTACTAACTGGGTTGTGGAGGTCAGATAGGCAGTCGCTCCATGTAAAATACTGGTATTCAGCTGCATCCGGTTAGACTGGAAGCCGACCCCAACATAGTTGAGGTAATGATGTGACAAAAACATTAAAGTTCTTAACATTAGATCATAAGTTCTACGTAACATAAAGTCTATATGTATACAAGGTAATTCTAACATAATGACAAGGTCGGGTGGTTCCCACGATTTTCCAAATTGCAGTATGATGTCTAGATGTCATAGAGACATCTAAGTAATTGTAGCAAAACATACTGGCTTTTGCGATGTAAGCGCATATTATGTCAGTACTAGCTAACGACCTCGGCGACGAATAAAAAACAGTAATAATTTAATGTCAGAGACTAAATTGACACATGCAAATGTTAAACTTACAAATAATGCTGCCAGCTCTTTTGTGTAGTGTTGTACCGACGATACCGGTTTGTTGAATCTTAACTTTTTATATTTATTAGACGATTAGAAAAAAATACAGTTGCCATCAGTGTTGTTAGTGCACGGTAAGATGGATATATAAACCCTTTACACTTACAAAACGGTAGAAGTTTTAAAAATTATGACAATTATTTGAACTAACAATTACAATTTTAAAAATAATTTAGATAATTTGGCAGTTAGTTTGTGATTTTGAATACGGCAACCCTAAATTTAACAGGAACAACACTGGACGCCGTTTTATTTACCTAAAAGAACGATACTACTGATTTTATTAACGGCAATTTACGGTAGTGGCTCATCACTATTTAAGAATTGCAAAAAAACTGGCAACCCACGTAATGTCAGTTTAGTCTCTGAGATTAAAAAACATACTTTAGCCCTCCTATTAATAAACACAGAATAAAGTTATGCCAAGTTTAAACCTTTGAAAATGTATGGTTATTCCTTTGTTATTCCTGGTATAATTTTATTCCGTGTTTATTAATAAGAGGGTAGAAGAATACGGCATCACTAATGATATGTTCCAGGAAGGTAATCTGAAGGCTGGTAACTAACGCGACTGCTAATCGTGTGTTCCTATACTTCTTTGACTTTTTCATTAAGGATCTTTTCCATTTCAGCTCGAGCTCTGAGTATAGATTCGTGCCCAGCTGATGGCCATAACCTTGCCCCCTGGACTTAACTCTGATCATATGGGTAAAAATACTTACAAGTGCGGATTTTGAAGCGCGCAGTTACCTGTGTACCTACTTTAAGGTGGAAGCGCAAGGCTAGAAAATGGAAATTTGAATTTTCTTACATTTATTGCAATTGGCAGGTCAGTGTCAGGTTGTATGTTGATGAAAATATGAATCGCGCCAGTAAAACGCAAGGAGCTATAGAATTATAATCATTTAAATCGTCAGTACAACCCTCCAAGTTCATATAATCCCATTGAGTGACTTTTTCATGAAATAGCTATTGAATTCTGTAACTCCATACGTGTTACTGGCGCGATTCATATTTTTATCAACATACAACTTGACACTGATCTGCAAATTGCAATAAACTTGAGAAAATTTAAATTTCGCGGGCTACCCTTGCGCTTCCACCTTAAGCTAGATTAACACACGGAACACTTTTTATACAGGTACAGATAGAAATTACCCTAGAACGCAATCAAAACTGCGAGCACAAGCTAGTCCTCAATAAACATAAAATTTATTACGTCAGTTAAATAACCAGCAATATTCAAACAAACAAGAATCAATTAAAGTATAATGAGCCGCCTCCGAACAAGATGTCCTCAAGCCATCAGACAGGATTCTCTGAATATTTATAAGTACCTACCTATTTTATTAATTTCAAGGCACACGAGATTGCTTGAATATACTGTTGGGTGGCATTATTCTCAGTAGTGCGAATATTTTAATAGTAGATAGGTAGGTACCTATCATGTTATTCTTCTAAGCGTATCGACGGCAAAAAGTTCAAATGTGTTTAGTCCAAAACTTAGGCACGAGAACCGCTTTTTTTTTTGTTAATGGCGTCTCGCAGTTCAGCCTATTAGGCTGGCTACTGCTTAACCGGCCTAATCCTGTGGATGCCTTGAATTTAAGGCCTCCAGCCAGGGGCAAAATGAGCGCACGCGAACCGCTAACTAATGCAGTAATTTATAGATCATCTCAAGCGCAGGTACAGGCACGAATCACACAGTACTCGAAATACACTTTTTTTGTGTTTTGAAGTCGGTTTTATTTTATGCAAAAAAGATTTTTTATTTTTTCATTTTTAGTTGAACTTAGTGTTAGCGATACCCACATTTTTAATAAATAATTCTAAAAATCACAACTTGCTGATTTAAGAGATAGTCTGCGGTAAAGCGCCGACGGCCATTACCAGTTGGAACATTGTTATAAAACATACTTATTTGTAATAAAAAGTAGTACCTAGGTACTGATTAAAGCATTTCAGAAAATTGAATAACAGTTGTAGTATCTATCTTATACAAATATATATTTGCTATTTATTTTACATTGTTAACAACACACTTCATGGTAATAGGCTTATCCCCAATAAAATGGAAATTAACCTACCTATAACTGTCGCAATCTGTGTGTACCTACTGTACAGATGTGTACAGTAGGTACACACAGATTGCGTTAGCATAAGAGTAGAGGAAGACCAAAGAAACGATGGATGGACTGTGTGAAGAATGATATGGCAATAAAGGGTGTGTCTGATGAGATGACGAGTAATACAGAAGTATGGAAGAAGAAGACATGCTGCGCCGACCACGAATGAATTGGGATAAGGGCAAGAGAATGAAGACTGTACACATCTGCGTACCCCCTCAGAGCATACAGGCGTTATGTTATGTTATGATGTTGTATAAACAAACAACATCAAAGCGATTGCAGCAATCACGACAGATTTGCTGTCTAGAGTTCCATTGTATATCTCCGAAGATCTGATGCTGATCTTTACCGCTGAATAATATTCTTCCTAACAAAAAAAGAATCATCAAAATCGATTCACAATAGGCGACGATATCGCTGAACTTACACGGTTAAAAATAAACATTCACCTACAACCGATAAGTCACTATCGCGAATTCTCAACGGTCGTACATTCAAAATAACGTATTTTTAACGATCGTACAACGTCATTTATTGTGTAGACCGGTACACAAGGACAACGTCTTTAAGAACAAGGTTGGGCTTTGAAAATACATGAAAAGGCTTTGTACTGGTTATGCTGGTAGTCGACTCTAAATGTTCTTTTTTGGGTATAAAATTGGGGTGATAAATTGATGAATAGTTTGTGAGCAGTGTGTGAGAAAGGGTTTGTCTTCTGAGGGGCTATGACCGTATAATAATAATACCTACCTTTTATAGAATTATGATAAAGCATCTAACTTCTCGTGGGAACACATGGAGTGAAAGGGACACCGACACTAAAACGGTTACCAGTTATTCAGTAGGTTCATCAAATCATTCTGATGATTCCCCTTTTTTTTTTCGGATGGGTAATCATCAAATACTCCTCCCGCTCTGGGCTGAGCAGGAGGAAGTGTCAGACTTTTACTGATTGAAACCCATCCATGTTCCTTCTTTTGCCCTTTGTGTTCCAGGGCCGCGGTATCTCTTTCGAACAGTCCCGCAACCCTGGCAGGCATCGGTCCTTTCGGACCCCTTCCTGTTTGCTGACTCTCTTTGAGGCGCGCGTGGAACACGAACGCGCCGTCGACACGGCCTGTCGTCATAAGACGGACGGACGGCGAGCTAGCCCATAGCTCACCGTCCACAGGCCCGCGGTGATGATTCCCAATCATATTTGATTTTGTCGGTTAAAAAAAATTGCTGTTTCCTAAAAGAGTGCAACACCTGCGCGGTCAAAATGTACGGAACAGCTGTTTTTTAGGGTTCCGTATCCAAAAATAAAAACAGTACCCTATTACTAAGCCTCCGCTGTGCGTCTGTTGGTCTGTCTGTCTGTCACCAGGCTGTACCTCATGAACCGTGAAAGCTAGAAAGTTGAAATTTTCACAGATGATGTATTTCTGTTGCCGCTAAAACAACAAATAGGTACTAAAAACAGAATAAAATAAATATATAAGGGGGCTCCTTTACAACAAACGAGTTTTCTGTTTTTGAGATAAGCCACGGAGCCCTTCGTGCGCCAATCCGACTCGCATACTTGGCCGCTTTTTTAATTACCGATGAAGAATTTCTGTGTGTGTGTTTAGAATGATGTAAGTACTGAATACGTGGTAACTGTTTTAGCGTCGGGTTGTCCCTTCCACCTTGTATGCTTGCCCAGCAGTGGGACAGTAAAAGGCTGGGTACTATAATATTATTATTACTTGTTAAAAAGTTACCTTTTTTATTAATTAAAATTAGGCTTCTGAGAGAGATTAGCGGGAGAAAACCGCGCAGAGAAGAGCAAAAGGTTATGGGGGACACCTTTGTCCAGCAGTGGGACAATATAGGTCAATATATAACTAAAACAAATTAGGTATTATTGAACAATCACCTTTGCAACTTTCAGAACACTACGTCAGACCACTGGACTAATTTTGAGTAGTTTGATTTAAAGATCGGGCAGTTTTTCTGTTGGTATACTAAGCGCATACGAGTCTGAATGTATACCTGGTTAATAGCAGTAAGTTATCAGTGATAGCCTAGTGGTGTGACCGTCGGACTGTCAAGTCATAGGTCACGAGTTCGAACCCAAGACACGCACCTCTGAATTTTCGGATTCATGTGCGTGTTGTATAACTATCACTTGCTCCTTGCTGGTAAAGGGAAACATCGTAAGGAAAGCAGCATGCCTGAGAGACATTTCTCGACGGCTTGTAAAGCCAAGTCGGAGGCCCATGGGCGGCGTAAAAACTCTGACACCAGGTTAAGCACTAACCACACGTTAAAGAAAGAAGATAGCAGTAAGCTAATGGCAAATAAAAACAGCTGCACTTGTCGAACTCCAAGGCTTAAGCAGTTCTAGCCTAGGTAGCTCCGTGGATGTGTGACCACTATTAGAGACTGAGTTTCTGTTGTGCCTCAGAAAACACGCTAAGCCGTTGGTCCCGGCTGTCATGTTTAGATCTTTGATAGTCGTTACAGGTGGTCAGTGGCCCGAAAATTTAACAACCAGTTTTGGGACAACAGGGATTTGGTCGTCACCGTGTGACCGTGACAATCCCTATTTATGTGAGCACTGCGCTAACCGGCTATGAAGTCTCTGGGTTCCTTTAAGTAAACGAGTGTTTACTACTGAGTGAGTTTTATTCCAATTAATCCCAAGGAGAACCTTCCGACCGGGCTAGTGCGCAGTAACTGCCCGCCGTTCATTCGTCTCGCTCACAAATGCATTTTGCTTACCTTGCGTTCTGTCTATCGTGCACGCTTACATGTGTCCTTACAAGTTTAACCAAGGGGTAGACAGGAAGCCGACCTCAACATAGCTTGGAAAAAGGCAGACAGATGATGAAAAGCACTAAGTCCGCCCTTAAGACATAGACTTAATCGTGGTGAACTTTTCTATTGTACTCTTCACAGTTCACGCTAAAATTTCTTGGAAATTAATTAATTAGGCCGAAAACCTTGCATCCTGTCTAATCCATCCATCCACCACTTCTAGATAAGCATGAAGCAACCAAAAAGTCTTACGGAAGCAGAAAAAATATGAGGTAAACGACATTCGGATGTCATTGTCAAGTTTCAGATTCAAATGACGCATCATTGGCCAGCGTGCCCTTGAACCAAGTGAACTTTAGACAAAGGTCATAGTTAAAATTAATTACATTAGTCAACTGATTAAGATGATTAAGAAATAAGTAACTATCGAGGCTGACTTTAGTTTGAAGTAAGTCGAAGGCAATCGGCACAAGTGGCCATCTATTTCAAAGAGTTTGCTATTTTTGCCACGATATAACAGATTGGATTCCCTATCATAGAGGAGACCTACGTCCCGGCAGTTGAAACATCCAATATAGACAGATTTTGCTATGCTTATGGATTCCATAGCATTGACTCATATTGTCAAATTTTTTGACAAGGCTCCTGGTATTGCAGCTGACCAGTGGTTGCCACTTTTCATCAGATGAAAAACACTACAACAGATGGGGGGTACCGTACCCAAGGGGTAAAACCGGGACCCCATTACTAGTACTCCACTGTCCATCTGTCTGGCTGGCTGCCTGTCACCAAGCTGAATCTCATGAACCGTGATAGCTAGACAGTTGACATTTTCACAGATGATGTATTTCTGTTGCCGCTATAACAACAAATACTAAAAACAGAATACAATAAATATTTAAGGGGGATTCCCATACAACAAACGAGTTTTTTTTTTTTAGATATTCGTACGGATCCCTTCGTGCGCTAGTCCGACTCGCATTTGGCCGGTTTCTTCAACTTAATAACACATGCGACTGTTTACAGGCTGACAAAAGAACATAACATTACGCTTGTTATCACTGAAGGATTAGGCAGTGGTGTGTAGTACACCCACGTTTCACCAGTTATGTTTAAACCCCATGTGGGGGCGAGCCTATTGCCATCAACCGGGCACAAATCCAAACTCCGTAGCTGCTACAGAAATAATCCTAATGGAAAAACCCAATAAAACTTTGCCCGACCCCGGAATCGAACCCAGAACCTCAGCAGTCGCGATTGCGACCACTAGACCAGAGCGAGGCAGTCAATTAGGTACATAATCATATCTTCAACAAGAGTAAGAAAAAGCCACCAACAAGATGTTTAAGAGAGTGTAAAGATAGTACTACTTACTCCAACGTATGACCGTTATCAATTGTCTAACCGCCACAATCTCAACGGTCGCTGTCTCAACATGTCGGTCCGAATCTCGCCGATGACATCATTTACTTGTATCATTATTTATCAGTTGGACTACTCCGGACTACTAATCGGTAACGAACGTCTATTTGTAAATAGAAGTGTTTTGTTTACTCGCTGATGTTTGGCAGTTGGTCTACTGGTTTTTAAACATGTTTTTGCTTAAGTAGGTACTGTCATGTATGTAAGAATGGGGGCTATTTTGTCGACTTAGGCAGTTGGTCAGTGGCAACAGGCCGTGGCAACGGGTTTTAAACAACATTCTGGGCATTGTTGTATTTATGACTTGGAAAAGCGTCTATACGACCTTTGTCTAGCATTGGGACTGTGGGTTGTAATTGAGAAGTTTGAGGACTTAAGAAAAGTGTTTGATGGAGTGGTACGGTTTGCTACATAGGCAGGAAAATTCACTCGGTTTCTCATGGTTGATCTTGTTGTTAAAAGAATTTAATTGTGAATTGAAGCAATGTCAAAATTAATCAATTTAGCAAGTTTCGTGTGAAAGAATAAAGGGTGTTACAAGACCCCCTCGTTCCCATAGATGGTGGGACGGTCTCCGACACAGCCGAGAGAGATCAGACGCATTCCGAGGCACGGGGGTATCATACCGCCAAACTCCAAACTCCGGGCTACTACTGAGAAATCCCTAATAGAAAAATCCAGTAATACTTTACTCGACTTGGGTGAACTATACTTCTGGCTTACAACTCAAAGATTTTTTTGGCTGTTCTCTTAACGAAGCCGAAAGGCACTTGTTCTCCCCGTCATGGCGATCTTTTTACATTCTAGACCATACCTGGGAACCTTCTAGTTACGGAGATATTAGGGGTCAAAGTTCCAACTTTTTCATTTTTTTTTTTTTAAATACGTGTTTTTATTTTTACTAAAAACACCTCCACGACCCCCGTACTATTCAATCCAACCACCAGCACAATGTTTGAGTTCGTTACATTGAATCCCACCGTAAAACGTGTTTTTCCACCCCACAAAAAAAGTAATTTCCAGCAATCATTTTTGCGTAAAGTTACTTAGTTCGATGTACATAATGCTTGGTTGACGGCTTCGTGAAGGGTCCTGTTACACCTCCTGTATGGCTAGACAAACAGGAGGTAACTACTAGAATAGTTTTTTTTTTTGAGAACATTAAGTGCATCGAACACTAAATAATCGACAGGGATAAGATTAACGTAATAATCATTATAACGCAATTTGTAAAGGATCCCCTGCATCGGACTTTTCATTTATTTTTAACTCGTGTTTCTAGTGTAGAAACTATAATCACCATGTAAGTATATCAATGCCAGATGGTTCTACGATAAAACTGTCTATCGAGATCCGTGGCGAAGCCAAGAGAGTGGAACAAAGTATTCACTTTCGCCTTTGGTTCGAGTGTCTTAGAATCAGCATACTTATATGAATTTCTAATTACTTAGTATTCAAAATATATTAGTAGTGATTGCCTTGGCTTGTTATTCTGTACAGTGATAACTTAGTGATGTAACCGTCGGACTGACAAGTCAGTTCGAACCCAAGACACGCACCTCTGATTTTTCGGATGCATGTGCATATTGTATAATTATCACTTGATTCGGTGAAGGAAAACATCGTGCGGAAACCAAACCATCATGCCTGAGAGATATTTCTCGACGGCACGTAAATCACACGAGAAAGAAAGGTTGGTATGGCCTTCAAAGGGACTGTAACTGGTAACTGCTGAGGTCAGATAGGCAGTTTCTTCATGTAAAATGCGGCTGTATAGCCCCTTCGGAAAATATAGCCAGTTTTTTTGTAAAATTCCTGATCCGTATTGTTTTTTACGTCACTTAACTATAAATATCCAACTTCTGAGCGGAGACAGAAAAAGAAAAACAACATGCTTGCTCACTTATTACATGTAAGTAATTCTACATCAAAGTTTATTAGTTCAATGCAAACTGAAACAAGTTAACATTTCCAAATTGCGACACCAGTAACTGCACCCATTGTTATGTACAGAAACATTGACCTTGCTTTAACCGCACAATAAATTGTTTTAACAAATAAAACTGACCTAAAAACCTAAAACTATTATCTTTTACTAGCTGACCCGCGCAACTTCGTCTGCGTGCGTGCGTACATAAAAGAAAGAGAGGTTAGAGAGAGTGTGCGTCAACCTTAAAAGTTAGACATATGGCCATTGCGGATATTTTTTTAGAGCTTTTTAAGAGGGACAATTCCGACATACATGATAATTGCGTAACTTTAACCGTTCACGCACAACGGAAGCTCTCAAAAGGAGTAAATCCCTATTATATACTACTAGCTGACCCGCGCAACTTCGTCTGCGTGCGTGCGTACATAAAAGAAAGAGAGGTTAGAGAGAGTGTGCGTCAACCTTAAAAGTTAGACATATGGCCATTGCGGATATTTTTTTAGAGCTTTTTAAGAGGGACAATTCCGACATACATGATAATTGCGTAACTTTAACCGTTCACGCACAACGGAAGCTCTCAAAAGGAGTAAATCCCTATTATATACTATTACCGATGGATAATCATCAAATGACCCCTGCCACTCTGGACGGAGCGGAAGGGATTGTCAGACTTGTACTGACTAAAATCCACCCACGTTTCTTCTGTTGCCCTTTGCGTACCAGGGCCGCGGTATCTCTTTCGAACAGTCCCGCAACCCTGGCAGGCCTCGCTCCTCTCGGATCCCTTCCCGTTTGCTGACATCTCTTCGAGGCGCGTGTGGAACACGAACACGCCGTCACCACGGCCTGTCGTCATAAGACGGACGGATGGCGAGCTAGCCCATTACTCACTGTCCACAGGCCCGCGACCCTCGACAGCCTTACGTCTTCATCTTTAGACACTCGATGACAATCATACACCAGCTAGAACGAAAGTTCTCATCAAAGTTCTTGAAATGGGCCGAGACACGATAAAACTGCTGTAAACTGTTGCGGACCTCTTGCAACTGCCTTCCGTCTCCATCGTCAGACCTTTGATGATAGACATACTCCAGGCAGGTCTAAAGTTCTCATCAAGGTGCATGAAATCAGCCGAAACACGATATAGATGCTGTAAACTCTTGAGGACCTCTTGCAACTACCTTCCGTCTCCATCGTCAGACCTTCGATGACAGTCATACTCCAGCTAGGTCTAAAGTTCTCATCAAGGTGCATGAAATGAGCCCAGACACGATATAGATGCTGTAAACTCTTGAGGACCACTTGCAACTGCTTTCCTTCTCCATCGTCAGACATTCGATGAAAGTCATACTGACAACTCAGTATGGTTTAAAGTTTTCATCAAAGTGAATGAAATGAGCCCAATAACATTATACCTGCTGCAAACTGTTTAGGACCGCTTGCAACTGCCATTTGTCTCTATCGTTTGACCGTCGATGACAGTCATACTTCAGCAAGGCCTAAAGTTCTCATCAAGGTGCATGAATTGAGCCCAAACACGTTATTGTTGCTGCAAACTCTTGAGGACCTCTTGAAAGTGCCTTCCGTCTCCATCGTCAGACCTTCGATGACGTCATACTCCAGCTAGATCTAAAGTTCTCATCAAGGTGCAGGAAATGAGCCCAAACATGATTTCTCAATTTAAAAAACAAAAGATCATGTATATCGGACTTCTCTGTAAAAAGTTATGCGTGGTCAGGTCATACATAAAATAAAAAAATATAGACGCGTCGAATTGAGAACCTCCTCTTTTTGTTTCGTTGGTTAATAAACCAAGCTTCCTGAACATTTGACACGGGCGAGGGTCATTCTTTCACGGAAAACTTAACACCGCGACTCAGAAAATGGAGTGAAATTAATAGCGCCATCTATCGAGCACGAAATTTAACCGTTAAAATATAATGCATGTAAAGCGATCGAACACACACTCTACAGGGTTACAGCGTCATGTAGACTAATCTAGAGTACTTTTTGCTCTCCCGACCCGATTTAAAAGTTATCTTGTGAGCACATTTTTATTAATTAGTACCATTTTGGTGCAATAGATGTCGTTGCATGTATCTTACACAATGATGGTAAGTTCTTCTTGAACACTATAAATCTTTTGATAGAGAGCACTGATTACAGCATGAAACAAAAACTAAAACCTTCTCTAAGTTCCCCACAATATTTGTGCATTGAATCTAATCACATTGGTTTTCCCAACAACATGAACACCCGCCTCGCAGCGCGCGCGGGTCATTATTTTGATGCGGAGTTATTTTAAAACTGTGATATCTCCTAAGATATTCATCTAAATTGAATAGTGTAAAGGTCAATTTTGGTCACAATTGAATGCTAAAGATGACTAACATATTTATTTTGATAAGGATTAATACTATGTCGGTAAAAACACCTTCGCAAATAAAACATTAATTTTGACCAAATTTTAAAATCATAAAAATGGTTATTGTGAGTCAACCTTAAAAGATAGGCATGTGCCATCGCGGACTTTTTTTGAGACCTTTTTAAGAGGAATAATTCCCTGCTACATTATATTTGTGCAACTTTAACCGTTGACGCAGCGCACGCAACGGAAGCTATCAAAGAGAATAATTTTTCCCCGTTTTTGCAACATTTGTCATTGATGCTCCGCTCCTATTGGTTGTAGCGTGATGATATATAGCCTATAGCCTTCCTCTATAAATAGGCTAACCAACACAAAAAGAATTTTTCAATTCGAACCAGTAGTTCCTGAGATTACCGCGTTCAAACAAACAAACAAACAAACAAACAAACAAACAAACTCTTCAGCTTTATAATATTAGTATAGATTGCAATAAATTCCAATTACGGTGAATAAAATCATTCACGCATAACTTTTTCTGTTGCAACATCACAACATGGCGGTTTGGCGCCAAAATTTTGACATTTCTGACAGCTGTCACTTTGTCAGAGGAAAAGACTGGGCGGTTTGCTTTTTGGTAACGACTTTTAATTGTTCAGGCTTGACACTCTGAATTAAAATTCGATTTTTGTTAATTATGAAAGCACGACTTGTATTTATAACACGTTTGTTAGGTAATGATGAAATTGCGAAATCATTTCGCAATTTTTGTGTCTCATGTCCAGAACGAAGGGCGATAAAATATAGGCTCAAAGTGACTAAGAAATACCAAGTTTTATTGAGAAAATTAACTGCTATTTTTGCAGAGCAAATTCCTCTAATTTTCTTAGTGCTGCTATTTAAGAGTATTCTTACCTGTTGAACGAATATATAAAAACTAAATATCCTGAAAAATAAAATTGAACTTTGCCAGGCTTCAATCATGATCAAAGATTCCGGGTGTGAACCTAAAACCAACGCAAATTGACCAAGAAGGAAGATAGACCAAAAGTAAACCTTCTTTTCTCTTCTCTAAATCTTTAGCACTAAAAAGGAGTCAGTCAAATACAATGTCAGCATGACGTTGGTGCTACAAAAATTCTAAATTGCAATATTTTTTTATATTATTTTATGAAATTGTGTGTGTTTTGTAATATTTTGTCCGTTACTTTATGTAAATTTTTAGAATTTTTATAATGTAAGTACCTCCATGTACTTTCTTTGGATGCAACCCTTAAGACGATCCTCTGACCAATCTTCGAGACCATTAATACTCCTTATCATTGCCTGGCAGCAAGGCCGTCAGCCAGTATTACCAGATGAACTCCTTGCTCAAGCAAATCCAGACTCCCTACAGATACTGAGAAATTCCTGACATATAAAACAGTTTGCTCGACTTAAGAAACCCATAAAAGGCTGAACACATTTCGATCAAATCGGCACACGGACACTGGGTTTGGGCATAGGGTACTTTTTATCTAGGAAGTACGTTCCCTTGGGATAATTTCTGTCCTCTATGCGGGCGAAGCTGCGGGCAACGGCTTAGTGCGTAAGCAGTGAGAGTGACAGATAAATATGATTTATTTTCGATAGTCTGTCAACCATCCTACTGCTCAGCAAAGGCCTCACCTTTCTCCTTCGAAACCTCTTTATCTTCGCCCCGCAAAAAAGATCAGATCATCACACCACCTTCGCCGTGATCTGCCTCGGCGGCGATTTCCTCCATCAGGTGAACAGTCAGTAACGATTCGTGCCCACCTCTTCGGGTGCATTCGTGCTACCTGGCCAGCCCACTCCCACTTTAGCTTGACTGTTTTTTCTCCGGTTCTTCGGTTAAGTATCTATACTTCTATACTAGTCTATACTAATCTATACTTCAATACTAACAGTTAGCAAATGCGAAGAGAAATACTACTTATGTTTGGAGTACCGCAGGGGAGCGTATTGGGTCCTTTTGTATTCATACTGTACATAAACGATTTACCTGAATGCATTGAACAACCAATAACACTGTTTGCGGACGATAGTACTGTGACCATACCATGTAGAAGTGTGGGACATTAATAATTGTTTAAGAAATGTTATTGATTGGTTAGAGGAAAATAATTTAAAAATCAACTTGGAAAAAAAATAATTGTACATTTTAGTCAGCGGATTCCTAGAATTAGCCCTAATATACACTACAACAATGAAGTAGTAGAAGAAGTAGAAAATACGAAATTTCTGGGACTCGTAATAGACAAAATCCTTAATTGGAAAGCACATACTGATACTTTATGTAAGAGAATTAGTAAGTCCGCATACGCTCTACATTCACTATCCCCAATAATATACATAGACGCACTTCTCACTGCTTATTATGGCATAGTAGAATGCCACTTACGTTACGGTATAATATTCTGGGGAAATTCAACCGAAAGAGACACAGTTTTTAAAGCCCAGAAAAGATGTATACGGGCGATGTTTAAGCTGAAATCCACTGATAGTTGCATGCCATACTTTAAACAGCACAAAATATTAACACTACCTCGTCTGTACATAATGGAAGTTGCTGTGTTTGTGAAGTCGAACCCAGGTCGTCTTAAACGTCTGGCGGACGTAGTTCCACGTAATAGACGCGACAATAACCTAATATGTTCCCATCCCGCCAAAACGGCACTAATGCGCAAGAGTGTCTACTGTTTATAATAAATTACCTAAGCAATGGAAAGAACTGCCGCTATCATTATTTAAAAGCAGGCTCCGAAGCTTTCTAACGCATAAAGCATATTACAGGGTCAGCGAATTCCTTAGAGAGAAACAATTTTGAAGAAAAAATGTTTTTGTCTATCTTTATGTAAGTAATGTAAATTGTGTTCTGGATAAGTTGTGATTTAATACTATTCAGTGCGTGTGTTGATTATCTTTATTGTTTTAGCGTCAAATTATAACTTTTGCATGCCTATTGGTAACATATGGCTGAACCTTTTATCTGTTTATCACCATGTACTGTACTCATATTTGCAAAATAAAAACAACTTACTTACTAATATTATAAAGAGTTAAAAGTTTGTAAGTTTGCATATGTAGGGGGTAATCTCTGGATCTACTGAGCCGATTTTGAAAATTCTTTCAATAATAGAAAGCTGCATTATCCCCGAGTGCCTAGGCTATATTTACAACGTGCCCGTGGGATAATTTCTGAACAAAACGCGAGCGAAGCCGCGGGCAACAGCTAGTTTAATATAATGTTATTTCCAGGCCAGTACCCACCAGCGACGAATGGCAAGGCTGTTACAAGCCTGACTTATGCTACTCCATCCTCAGACTGTTCAAAATGACAGTAAGTACCATTTTATGCTGAAATTATATAATCATCATGATTGGAGCTCCTCGCTCCTGGCTAAATAACAGCCGCTCGGATCAATCTTTGGCTTAAGCCTAGGTTGGTGGTAGGTGGCCCAACATAATACGTACCGAGTTTCCTCCGTGCTTCAGAAAGCCGTTAGTCCCGGCTGTCATTATTGTAGATCTTTAAGATTCGTACAGGTAGTCAGTGGCCCGAAAGTCTGACAACCAGTCTCACTGTAGCGGCACTACAAAGAGACTCTTTAGTACTCTTTGAAAGAGTACTACAGCGCCATCTATGACACAGATGATGAACTAAACATCAAAATACATCTAGAAATCTTACATCGCGCAAGTAAAGTTATCCGCGACTTAAGAATATATAGAACTGACAGACATAACCCGACAACAACGGTCGGGCTGTAGCCCACCAGACACAACACTCGGCCGGATGATCCTCCTTTTTCAATGGAGGATGAAGAACATTATACCCTGTTTCTCGTACCCGTATTACACTTTTTTTTTTTTTTTTACCGATGGGGAATTATCAAATAACCCCTCCCGCTGTGGGCTGAGCAGGAGAGAGTGTCAGACTTTTATTGACTAAAACCCATCCATGTCCCTTCCTTTGCCCTTTGTGTTCCAGGGCCGCGGTATCTCTTTCGAACAGTCCCGCAACCCTGGCAGGCATCGGACCTTACGGATCCCTTCCTGTTTGCTGTCTCTCTTTGAGGCGCGCGTGGAACACGAACGCGCCGTAGACACGGCCTGTCGTCATAAGACGGACGGACGGCGAGCTAGCCCATAGCTCACCGTCCACAGGTCCGCGCCTACGGTGGCCGGCGCCGACGCCCGGTGCGTCTCCCGCGGCGGCTGGGACGTGAGGTTCTCTCCCTCTCACGTTCCGCCATCTCCTTCGCTAGCATGTACTAACTAGGTTGTCGAGGCCAGATAGCCAGTCGCTCCATGTAAAATACTAATATTCAGCTGCATCCGGCTAGACTGGAAACAGACCCTAACATAGTTGGGAGAAGGCTAGGCAGATATTGCTTTAGAAAGCTCAGGGGCGTAGTACTCGCAACCAGTGTGCGTTTATGAAGAGATATATTAACGTGGACGAGGCGAAAGTATGTTAGGAGCAGACGGCGTTCGGTAGTTTTACCCTACCCCCAAGGAAAAATGCGTGAGCTTATCTATCTTCTCTTATATCTTCGATTCCAGTATATACCTCTACCACCAACGAACTAAGCGCACTATAAACCATGGACAGAGACGGAGAGGAGCTGGTGGCCATAGTCCAGGGTCTGGATGCTCCTGGGGTGACCCTCACGTTCAGCAACCGGTCCAGACTTAATGAGGAGAGGAGGAAGCCCTCCAGGCCGAGGATACGTGAGTCTTTTCAAAATGACTGTGGACCAGTTCAGACAACGTAAAATTGCGCGAGCAATTTACTGACTACATAGAAAATAGGACTGTATTACTATTGTGTAAAGTAGAAAATTTTATGAATATCGACGTCCTATTTTCAATGCAGCCGGTAAATTGCTCGACAACAACGTAGAACATCTTTAGCAACATATCGGATCAGTTTAGTAGGGTAGTATGTCAAAGGGGAGCACCCCGCGCACACGTTGTTTTTGTAGTTTCATTTCTAGTTTTTCACATGCAAATAATCAACAACACATTAACCCATACAATTAGAAGGGTTAGTAAAATAGTCTTACCGCTTAACCATGTAACACGATTTATCTGTCCCTGTGGCGAATGTTTCAAAACCCCTTATGAAAGAGTTACCCCCTCCACAGCGTTTTCTTATTGAACCCAAAGGTTGACTGGTAGAGAATGCCTAATGGCATTAAGTCCGCCTATGTACCACTATTGTACATGAAGTTTAAATAAATAAATAAAGAGTTGTTTGCTAAAGTACATGCAGAAAACTAATATATTACTCGAAGTAAGTACCATTGCTAAGGCTTATTTGAAAGGTACGATTAGCTCAATATGATGTTAATTTGCTGACAAAAGATGCAAAGAACTTTTGAAATAATTCTTGATCTCTTAAAATTGGTCTGCAGTCACTGCGTCAAAATGTACCATTAAAGTTACTTTAGGTACCTACATATGAAGGGTGTAAAAGTACGCCTAACGAAGCCGAAAGGCACTTGTTCTCCCCGTCATTGCGATCATTTTTCTTCCAGACCATACCTGAGAACCTTCTAGTTACGGAGATATTGGGGGTCAAAGTTCCAACTTTCTACCTACATTTATTAACTAAAAATACCTCTGGCAAGACCCCTGCCGGTACTATTCAATCCATCCACCAGCACAATGTTTTGAGTGCGTTACATTGAGTCCTACTAACTATTTAGTAATCTGTGGTCCTACAGTAAAACGTGGCTTTTCACCCCAAAAAAAGGTCGTCTCCCAGCAATATTTTTTGCGTAAAGTTACTTAGTTTGATGTACAGAATCCTTGGTTGACGACTCCGTGAAGGGTTGGTTGACACCTTGTATATTCCCTAGTAATACGTTTTATGGCCGGGGAACGGGAATAAGAGAAATGCATGTTAAGGAATCACACTATAATCACACAAATAACAATCCAACAGAACTTTTGAGTTACGATGGTTAGGGCGCGTGCACAGTTCCTTGCTAGTGGGTAGCTTACTTGACCTAACTTACAATACAATCCCAGTGGAGCTTGCGCGGGCGCCGGGCAATGTCGGATGATAATGATTTAACTTGTGCTCTTATCTATAGGTACTAATATTATAAAGAGGTAAAGTTTATGAGGTTGTAGGGGGTAATCTCTGGAACAACTGATCCTACATTATTCCCGAGTGCCACAGGCTTTTACAACGTGCTTGTGGGCTAATTTCCGACCAAAACGCGAGCGAAGCCGCGGGCAATAGCTAGTATTATATAAGTAGTGTACTATCTATGCTTGTGCTTCACGCTGTAGTTTCCATTTCTCACATGCCTCAGTACAATGTAGGTACTCGTATATGTCGTTTTTCAGACATGAACACGAACACAGCAAATAGGGCTGAAATGTCTCCTGCAGCAGATCACAGAGTGGACACGATGCTTGCAACAGCTGGAGTTCAGCCGGTGTCTGTAACTCGGAGAGCATCAGTCGAGACGACTACTGGAGCAGATTTCGCGAAAATCAGCAAAGGCTCTCAGATCTGTGATGACAGATACACTAGTAGCTATAAGGTAAATTAATACCAGCCCGTAAGTCATTCGGTTTTGACATTTTGATGACGTTTGCTAGAGAATCGGAATTTAAGACCTGTTGTTTCAGCCAATCACAGTTGTTACTGAAACGTCAACTGCAACGTCTCTATCTAGTTTGAAGTGAACACAAATTATAAAATGGTATTGTACCATCGCATGGTTATGCAGTTCTTTCAACCTCCTGTAAAGTCGCTTTTTTTTGACTTATGTGGTGTTGGAACTTCAACGACGCTATTGCAAAATGTAACTTCAAGAATCATGCTTCAATCTAATGCTATTTGTTCTTTTCACAGTTGGCACACTGCCAGATGACTCCAACATCGCCACCTGAAGCGGTGTCGGAGTTCCCACCTCAAAGGAGGGAACCTTGTCGCAGTAAGTCATTCACAGTCTTCAAATTTTTTACAAAGACAGTCATTACGGTCAGTCCTGGCCTTATCCCGATTTATTTGTGGTCGGCGCAGTATGTCTTCTTCTTCCATACTTGTCTTTTACTCGTCATTTCATCAGACACCTTCTTTCTAGCCATATCATCCTTCACACAGTCTATCCATCGTTTCTTTAGCCTCCCACTTCTCTTATAGCCATCCACATTCATGCTCAAAACTTTCCTCGCGACATTTTCTACATGCATCCGCATCACATCCTGAATCTGACAAGAATATATAAATTGTTAGGGTTACAAGAGGATGATGAAGCTTCTCTCCGATTTCACGCAGCTTATAGACCTAGCGAAATGTGTGAACTATAACAATAGTCTTCCTAACCGTGTTTGGTCATTACGGCCAATCTCAACGGAGATAAAACATAGATGGGGCACAGGGCATTTAAACTGCACAAGAGTCTTTTTCATCTGTCTGTCTTTTCCCAACTATGTTTGGGACGGCTTCCAGTCTAACCAGATGCAGCTGAATACTAATATTTTACATGGAGCGACTGCTCATCTGACCTCCACAACCCAGTTAGTACTGGGTAATACGATACCCCTTAGTAAGACTGGTTGTTAGACTTTTGGGCCACTGACTACCTTTAACGACTGTCAAAGATCTACAAATGACAGCTGGGACCAACGGCTTAACGTGCTTTCCGAGGCACGGAAGAAACTCGGTATGTCAGGTCATCCCATACATAGACCAACCTAGGCAAGCGCGGCTTAACCCGTAGATTGATCATCATCATCATCATTTCAGCCGAAAGACGTCCACTGCTGGACATAGGCCTCCCACAAGTGTCGCCACACTGACCGGTCCCGTGCAACTCGCATCCAGCGGATCCCCGCAACCTTTACCAGGTCATCGGTCCACCTAGTGGGAGGCCTTCCAACGCAACGTCTTCCGGTTCGCGGTCGCCACTCCAAAACTTTTCGGCCCCATTCGGCCATCCGTTCTGCGAGCAATGTGCCCTGCCCACTGCCACTTCAGTTTGGCAATTCTTCGGGCTACGTCGGTAACTTTGGTTCTCTTGCGGATGTCTTCATAAGATTGATCAGAGCGGCTGATATCACTTAGCTACGAGGTCCTCAAAAAAACTGCACAAGAGTGTGTGTATATAAACACAGTTGCACTCTATCTCCCCTCGTTCCCATAGATGGTGGGACGGTCATCCGACATAGTCTAGAGAGATCAGGCGCAGTACTAACGGCTTAACGTCCGAGGCACGGGGGTATCATACCGCCTACTTCCGGGCTACTACTGAGAAATCCCTAATAGAAAAACCCAGTAATACTTTACTCTTAGGGAAAATACACTGAAGGAAATCTTTTGTAAATATGAATGTAGTCAACAGATGTTGAGTGAGCGCATGCAGGAGGCCTGTGAGTTGGTGGACCTGGTGAAGTATAATGCAGAGAGGTATGAGTCACTGACTAACAATCTCACCTGTAGTTGTGCTGCCACTCCGCCACCTCTCATGTCAGAGCATGTTGCTCCTACTGCTTTACCTGACTTAAATCATACTCGAGTAACTCTTAAGTCCACCCAAAGTAATATCTTAGTGTATTCTGATAGATTAGGAACAGGTTTTGGATCATTGTTAAATAACCGTTCTGAACATACAGTAGTGAACCATTGTCACCATAACCTGCATTTTAATGAGCTTATTCATAAGATCCAACATACACACTTGAATGAGCAGTCTACTGTAGTACTTCTAATTGGAAATGGCCTGAGCATATCAAAAAGGGACATAGTGAATGGTATCGACACCCTACTTAAGTTAAGATTAGGAAAATTAATATTATGTGCATTGCCATATTCTGACAATTTACTTGATCAAGAAAATGAATATATTTGTAGCCTGAATAACTTGATGCATATTTTATCTTGTCGTCATAGTGACCGTCTATTGTTTTTTGATACTAACAATTTTGTTAGAGATTTTGTTTTGATTCGGGAATATATGTTTCTTCCCAAAACAAGTCAACATTTATTAGCTACATTGTTAGCTTTTAATATACACGCAGTTAATTATTGTTTAACTGAGACTAGGTTAAGTGATAAAACAGTATTATCCAGTATCTCCAATAATACTGTAGTAGATTATTTAAACTATTAGAGCCGACAAAAGAGAAGACGAATAGTAATATTTTACTTTATCACCAGAATATAAATCGCTTCTCCGGCAAAATTTTAGACGTGGAAATGTTAGTAGATAAATACCACATGGATATTTTATGTTTTAGTGAAACTTGGTTAAAACCAGATAGGATGTTGTTTAATGTAAATAATTTTTCAGTTGCCAGCGCGTACAACAGATCCACAGTGGGTGGTGGTACCCTGATACTTTGTAACAGCTGTCTCAGATATAAGGAAAGGAAGGATATCACTGCTTACTCTGTTGACCGCTTATGTGAGGTAGCATGTGCAGAGGTTGAAGGGCATACTTTCTTATGTGTCTATAGACCACCAGCATCAAACTTGTCACTGTTCTTAATCACAATGGAAGAAATATTAAGTAGACTTTTTAGAGATAATAAATTAGTTTTTGTTTGTGGTGACTTAAATATTGATCTGTTAGTCAATTCACCCGAAAAATGTAAGCTTATCTCATTGTTTAAATCATTCAATTTAAAATATTTATTTCATGAAGCGACTAGAATAACGGCAACTTCAGCTTCATGCATAGATAATGTATTTACCAATTGTAACGTAAAAGATTCGTTCTTAATAAGTGGCGTTAGGTCAGACCATACTGGTCAACTTGTATCTTTTGAGTTCGACAAAAAGATACACTTAGCTAAAACTATTCAATTAAGACCTCTTACTAAAAATAAATTAAAATCTTTTAATAATAATGTTCTTAGCAGCCTTTCTAACGCTAGTTTTGATTCAAAAGACCCTAATATAAACTACGGCACATTATTTTCTACCGTTTGCCAAGAATTTAATAAAACGTGTCCTTTGAAAACAGTCAAAGTTAATTCTAAATCGAAATTTAGTGAATGGGCCACTGCGGGAATAAGAAAAAGCAGAGATACTTTATACAATTTATATCACGAAAAATCTTTGACTTCAGATCAAGTTTTTCATACATAAGTTAGAAATTATTCAAAAATATTCAAAAGTGTCTGCGCTCAAGCAAAGTCACAAATAGTAATTAACAAAATTGGTATTTCTAATAATAAAATAAAAACTGTGTGGCAGGTAATTAACAGAGAAACTGGAAAGGTACAACAACGAGATCAGAATGAATTGTCTTTGAAAATAGATAATCAGACCATTTCTGATAAGCTAGAACTCGCCGAGACACTAGAAATTTTCTTTACCAACATTCCGTTAGAGGTTACGAAATCTCTCCCCTCTTCATCTAAACTAGCTGAACCTCTTCTTAAAGAGAACTTTACTCGGGACATACCAAACTTTAAATTTAAACCAATATGTATTGCTACAATTATAAACGCATTCAAAAGTCTCAACATAAAAAATACCGAAGACTTATGGGGGATATCCGTCAAGGTTCTTGGAGATATTATTGACTCAATCGCTCCTGTCCTAGCAGGCATATTCAATCAATGTTTGGACAGCGGCAAGTTTCCTGATCTAATGAAACATAGTAAAGTAGTACCAATTTTTAAATCAGGTTGTAAGAGTGATCCTTCCAATTATAGACCTATATCTGTGCTTCCAGCACTGAGTAAAATCTATGAAAAAATCATGCTGGACCAGATGCTATCGCACTTCAACTCTAATGGGATTCTGCATAGTCAGCAGTTTGGTTTCACGAAGGGTAGGTCGACAACGGACGCGGGAGTAAAACTCATCAGTCACATTTTGGAATCTTGGGAGAAGTCCCAGGATGCCATTGGCATCTTCTGTGATCTCTCAAAAGCATTCGACTGCGTCGACCACAACACACTGATCTGTAAATTACACCACTACGGAATTCGTGGACAAGCTGCTGATCTTGTTCTTTCTTATCTATCAAACAGGCAGCAAAAAGTAAATGTAAATGGGGCGACGTCCTCCGGGTCTCTAGTCAAGATGGGCGTGCCCCAAGGTTCGATTCTCGGTCCTTTCCTATTTCTTGTTTACATTAATGATCTCCCTTATTTGATGGCCAAATTATCGGATATAATTCTATTTGCTGATGACACTTCGCTAATTTTTAAAATAAATAGAAAAGATACGGATGTCTTACATGTCAACGAAAGTCTAACTGTTCTCTCAAAATGGTTCGCAGCTAACAATCTTTTACTGAATGCGAACAAAACAAAATGTCTAAAGTTCTCTTTACCGAATGTACCACAACGGGATCTAAATTTAAATCTTGACGGCAAAAAACTTGATGTCATAGCGGAAACTGTATTCTTAGGGATTACTATCGACTCAAAATTGCAGTGGGGCGCGCACATTAGAACTCTTTCGGGTAGGTTAAGCTCAGCTGCATATGCAGTAAGGAAAATTAGGCAGTTAACTGATGTAGCCACAGCTAGGTTAGTATACTATGCTTATTTCCACAGTATTATGTCTTATGGCGTTCTGCTGTGGGGATCAGCAGCAGACGTTGACTCAATTTTTATTCTACAAAAGAGTCCGCGCAATCTATAAAATGGGTCCTCGCGAGTCCCTAAGAGATAAATTTAAAGAGATCGATATACTGACTTTGCCTTCGCTCTATATCTTAGAATGTATTTTATATGTCCGCAAAAATCGAGGGCTTTTCAAAATTAGAAGCGACTTCCATAATATAAATACACGCAGTAAACACGAAATTGTAATACCTAAATTCAGATTAACTAAAACTAGCAAGTCTTTTCTTATAAACAGTATACGCTTTTATAACAAGTTGCCAAAGTCAGTTATAGAACTGACCGATGGAAAGTTCAAAAATTACATCAAACGTGTCCTTATTAAAAAAGCATATTACAAAATCAAGGACTACGTCGAAGACAAAGAAGTTTGGCTTTAATTCCTTCTGCGCATGCGGCTTCCCTGGTAGCTCATAAACGGCACAAATATGTGGATGTCTCTAACTATTCTCAAGCTCATTTTTTTTCTCATCTATCTAACCAGATTCTTTACGATAGTTTTCAAATCATTTATACATCTTTTGCTCAGAATAGTTACAGCACTGATGACAATATTTGTGTCACTTGTTTAATTTACTATTTTACAATATTTTCTTACCTTTGTATAGATTCTTTTTTACCGATTGTTTGTGAATGTTTGAACATTATAGGCTTTGTAGATTCCCAGATGCTCGTTAACTTTTGTTAACTTTTCATCTTGTTTTAATTTTTTTTTGTGTAGTAAGCAACGACCTATTGTCGGGCCTATGCTGTTCCCCCATACTTAAGTGCCAATGCTGTAACATGATAATATTGTACCACCAAATGATTTGAAAAGAGTAACCATGGAGTTTCTTGCCGGTTCTTCTCCATAGGAAACGACCAACCCGAACCGTGCACCTTTTTGTCGACGTTTTATAAGTGCCCATCTAGGCCTATGTGAAATAAAAATATTTTGATTTTGATTTTGACTCGACTTGGGTGATTCATACTTCTGGCTTGCAACTCGAGGATTATAATGGCTGTTCCCTTCCTAGCGAAGCCGAAAGGCATTTGTTCTCCCCATCATTGCAATCATCATCTCTTCATCTATATCAAATAGAAAGTTCCCAGATGTGGTCTAGATCTCTATCTAGACCACATCTGGGAACTTTATATTTACGGAGATATTGGGGGTCAATTTTTTTTTTATACAAGTTTTTAATGGTATAATTTTACTTTATACACTTCCTCGACCCCCGTACTATTCAATGCATCAGCACAATGTTTTGAGTCCTACCGTAAAACGTGATATTTCACCCCCAAAAAAATGCCAACAATATTTTTTTGCGTAGAGTCGCCTAGTTTGATGGCTAAGTTGACGGCTTCGTGGAGGGTCCGTTTTAACCTTGTACGACACTATGTTAACTCAACAGATCAAGGGAACTTCGAAATTGGTGGTAATGGCAGCGCACAGTGGAGTTTCCACAGTGAACAAGGAAGTGGACAAGGCTTTAGACAAGCCAGTCGAAGCGGACAAGTGAGAGCCTCGACGTCTAGAATCAGACAAAACGGAGGAAGCCAGATTTGGCGGGATAAAGGTAACAACAGTTTTAAGCGCAGGCCACACCGCCAGCTGGCGAGCAAGCGACCGAGCCGGGCGAGGCATTTTTTCACCTCTTTACATACTTTGGTTCACACCGGGAACTTATACCGAAAGAGCCGAAACGAATTATGAGAAGAGGCTCTCCCGGCAGCCTGCCAGGGTTGCGGGAATGTTCGAAAGAGATACCGCGGCCCTGGAACACAAAGGGCAAAAGAAGGAACATGGACGGGTGTTAGTCAGTAAAAGTCTGACACTCCCTCCTGCTCAGCCCAGAGCGGGAGGAGTTATTTGATGACTTCCCACCCGAAAAAAAAGGCTCCTCCGGCTCGCTCGCCAGCTTGAGGTATGGCCTGCGCTTACATCTTTCTTCTTTCATATTATTAATAAACTTTATTACACAAGAAAGTGGTTACAAAAGTGTAGTTACATTCCTCACACAATCCATCCATCTTTTCTTTGGCCTTCCTCTCCCTCTTCAACATTCATGTCTCTCTGTCTTTTAGTCACATGCGTTTCATCCCAACTCATTACATGACGATGCAAATGTACTGAAGCAGCCGTCGGTCCGCAATCTGTGCGGATTAGTTTGACAGAACGATAAAATATGACGTTAGATTTTGTTCATAATGAACCACATTGCAGGTTCTAGCCATCGCTACTGCAACACTAAACGGGACACCGATGCGTTCGAGCAGTCCTTACGGAAGTACCCGAGCATGGCTCCGTTCAGGACCGCGTCTCACGACCTCATTGAAAAACTCATTCGGTACACACAGGCTAAAAATTGTGAGTATTACAGACACACATAATAATAAGAGTGACATCACCAAAGATTCAATTTTTGTCCGTCTCTTTATGTCTTTCTGTCTGTTTGTTCCGACTAATCTCCGAAACGACTGGGCCGATTTTGAGAGGCCGTTTACTAGAAGATAGCTAATGTTGATGAAAAAGGATTAGGTCTCCATGCAAAAAAATAGAACCAAACAAATAAGGAATTATAATATTTTATATAATAATCTCATGCGGACGAAGGTTGCAGGCAACAGCTATTCTTTAAGTAAAACTAGATGTCCTTTAGTTTCTGACACCCCTATTAAGCCACTGGTCAGTTTATATTCTGTCTTTCGCTGCTCGGCTTCGGCTGCTCAGAATCGGGTACGTATTTGAATTTCGAACATTAAAATACCTACGGGTAAAATGTTAACGTTCAAAACATCGAAAATTTAAATATCGAACGACCATAAAACCGAAAATTTAAATAAAGTAAGTTTATATTGTCGAATGGTTAGATAACCTACGTCCAATATATTATCTAAAATCTAATTATCGACAAACGTGACATCGAAAGGCTTAAATATCGAAGTACAGAGTATCGAATGACCTAAATAGGTCTAAATACCTAGGACCTTTTTGGCGCAGCCGTGAGGCACACAGCACATAAGTACAATGTATTTTCTCTTTGCTTTTTTTTTCTTAGTTTTTAATTTGTTTATTTTTTATCTTTTTTTTTATAATGTGTGCTTATGGAACTGACGTCATATAAACTTTATTCTTTCTTTCTTTCTTTCTAAATTTCGAAGTACAGAGTAACGAATGCTGCAAAACCGACTCCACGTGGTCTTGTCTACCTTACCCCTAGAGTGTAATTTAAGTCCGCGTAAGCGCGGAGGGACGAGGTGGCCCGCGAGCTGAGGAGGAGGTGACTTTATTAACGGCCGATTGAATACGTGGTAACCCGGTCGGTGTCCTTCCATCCTGTATAGTGCAACAAAATTCTTTTTCAGTCCAAGAAATGTCTCGCTCATCAAAAAGCCTACGATCCCTCCGCCACCAGAAGTCTGCAGACACTGGCGACTTGCAGTCGAAGCACCAACAGACTTACACACGCAAACAAGATAACAACCTACCCAGCAACAGTGGTGTGCAGGTCGGGCACGTCGGGAGGACGGGGAACTTCAAGCTTTATTCGCCTATGAGCGATAGCAAGAATCTCAGGTAAGAAACAATAGCTAACTTTACAGGATGTAAGGGACAGCCCTCCACAGACTGATGGGGTGACTTCAGTATATCATACTCATTCAGTATAAGATGACCGGTACAAGAAATTATTTCAGGAATGTTATGGGAATCCAGTAAATTGGATTTGTTTTATTTCTTCATACGCAATGTATCGTTACCGTAGCTAAACGCACGTAGCGAACGGCAAGCGCAACGACGAGTTCGGTGAACTCTGTAGCTGGGCAGGAAGTGAATAGCTGATTTCACGCGTCGTTCGTTAGAGTATTTTTTTATTTTAGCAGTATTATTTACTTAAATGGAGTGCTGCGTACAGGGAATGTAATTTTACATTGAAATAAAGGAATAGAAACTGAAAAAAAGATAAAAAAAAAAAAAAGTCCGGAGTAAAATTCCGGTAGAATATGATTCAAAATAAGGAGCTGAATGAACCCTGTCAGTTTGTGGAGGGCTGTCCCTTACAGCAGTATTAAGATATACTTTACATAATTCTCCGTGCCCCGGAAACCACTTTAAGCTGTTGGTTTCGGCTGTCATTTGTAGATCTTTGACAGTCGTTACAGGTAGTCGTTGGCCCGACCGTCTGCTGACAACCAGTCATACCAAGTTGTATCTTGTTACCTAGTATTATCTGGGCTATGGAGGTCGCTCCATGTAAAGTACTGGTATTCAGCTGCATCCGGTTAGACTGGAAGCTGACCCCGACATAGTTGGGAAAATGCTAGACAGATGATGCTGATGATGATTAAAATATACTATGCATAAAGTCACATTAGACCAAGGAGAAGATGGCAAGACGCCTCGGATGACTTTCTCGTTAATTGGCTACATCGAGAAGAGGGGAAGGAACGGGGGCCTTTGCCCAACAGTGGGACAGAACAGCAGGGCTATTGCGTATCTCTGTTGACAGTTTATAGTGATCATCACTTGGCGAGTTCTGATATACAATGACCGTTCTTGTTGGTTTCAACTGACGCTACCCGTGCAGAACTGTCATTGTATATCAAAACTCGCCAAATAATGATCATTAAGAACTGTCAACAGAGATACGCAATAGCCCTGAGGCCAACAAAAAAAAAAGTTACAATAGACGGTAAGTAGCAAAGAGGGTCTAAGTATCATCATATGCGTAGCCTTTACCTGTGTTCAGATCGGTTTCCAGTTTAACTGGGTGCATCTAAATACCAGGATGTTACATGGAGTGACTGCCTATCGGATCTCCATGACCCAGACTTTACCAGGTGACGTTTTAAATGGCTTGACTCACATTTTTTAGATAGAAATCGAGACATATCCCAGAATTTGTATTATACCAAATATGTATTTGCAAATGAAAATAGGTCATGCTCTGATGAAAAGATTAGGTGCTCGGTAAGGGTTGAAGTGGCGTCTGATTACTAGTGATGCCAAAGGAATCATGAATGAAGTGTTGTTGCTATTACATAGTTCACGGGGTACCGAGGTCGCAGTAGTCGCAGTCAATCATAGATGAATGTAAAACTGAAGGGATGTGATGGGAGAGCCGGAGAGGTTTCATCAAAATTGCGACAGCGCAGATAGTATAAGTAAAACATTTTCGCTCACAAATTTGATTACTCTTCCAGAAACAGAGAAACCGCCTTCAGCACAAGCTACGACTATCTAAAAGCTGGTAGTCCTCGCGATGGACGGTCCAATCGATCCGACGGGTCGCCAAGCCCGACTGGATCCAAAAGTCCAGAAGATTCCAGAAGTCCGGTCCGTAGTCCTGTTCGGTTTGGGAGTCCCGTTGAGTCTAAGGGTCCTAGAAGTCCGGCTGGGTCCCGGCGGCCGGAAAGGCCTCTCCGATTTGAACGGTCCGTCCGGGATTTGAGTTTGAACGAAATGTCCAAGTATATTAGAAATACCGTACGACAGATTTGCAATGAGAAACCAGTTGTAAGTGTATGCTTCTTTATTTTCATACTTCACAAACACATGATCACCTTCCTGCGTCTGCCCCATTTTACTTGGGGTCGGCACGTTTTCTTCTTCCGTTTACCCATTTCAACCTTCACGCTATCATTTACTCCTTTTTCTTTCATACCATTCCTCACACAATACATCCATCTTTTTTTTGGAGTTCCTCTCCCTCTTCAACTGCCCTTATTCCAATTATTTGTGGTCGGCGCAGCATGTCTTCTTCTTCCATACTTATCTTTTACTCGTCATCTTGTCAGACACCTCTTTTCATGCCATATCATCCTTCACACAGTCCATCCATCGTTTCTTTGGTCTTCCTCTACTCTTATACCCATCCACATTCATACTTTAAACTTTCCTCACGACATTTTCCTTATTCCTCTGCATCACATACCCATCTCTCCCTCTTCAACCATCGACATTTATATTAATCACTTTTGTAGTCATATGCGTGTTATCCCTCCTCACCTAACAAGCCAATGATTTCTAAATTTGATTGATACTAAATAAAAAACTCAGAACATGATCAAAAGAGCAACATTTAATGCAATCAATGTGTTTAAAAAGGAGTACAAAGTTTTTTCTTCACCCAATGGATGGGACAGCTGAATATTTTTTCACAATTTTGATGTCTCCTGGAGAAAATTCTTCGTTTGATGACCAAAATCCTTGAATATCACCACAATATTCTAAGACATGCTGTGTAGATAGCTCTCAGAAATGTTTGACAAGTCTAACAGTAATTCCTCTAGGTGTTCCAAGTGTGTCCGAAGCTGAAGAGTCGATACAACCAACACAAGAGAGTGTGCCCTAACAAGAGTGAACAAACTACCGATTTTCTGGTACGTATCAACTTATAATCACGCCTGTGAACCCAGAAGGGTTGCGCAGAGCTGTACTGATAGTACACCCACGTGATAACAGTCATGTTTTAATCTCATGTAACAGACGAGAAGGCTATTGCCAGCAACTGACCAAAGTTCAGACTGTTCGAGAAATTCCTGGTGGAAAAGCCTGGGAATCGAATCCAGAACCTAATGGTCAGCACGGAAGTCGGTCTGTGGATGGGTGACCATCGATTTTATACGTTAGTCCCGGCGGAGATTCGAATATCTTTGACAGTGATTAGCAATTCTTTATATCTAATTTGTCTTGTTTTCAGGAAAACGAAGAAGAAGCTCAAGGTAACTATTATTTGTAATACCTTCCTTTTATTTAAACGAAATGCACACACCCCATCATCATCTTCATCTTTCTTAAGGGATACTATACACTTTCGAGTCGCTGTGAATCTGCCCAGTCGGGTAGCAAATTGGATTTTTATATATAGGTTTACATTTGGCATTTTAGCTTACAAATCAACAAATACAAAACTAACAAAAAAAAACACATCCAAAAATTTTCACCAAATCAAATACTTATTTATTTATTTACCACTAACAACATTACAGACTCGTCCAATCGTCGATGCTATATGACACAAAAATAGAACAACATACTTATATTAAGTAAAATTACACCCGTAAAAATATTACAATGTTTACAGCACACCTTTTTCAATAATGATTTGTGTTCTTTGAACAAATCTCGGCAGGATTTGCCCAAATATATCTTACGATACCGTTATAATATTAATAAACGTTATAACGTTTTATTATCACGGAATGTTACTCTGGTTTTTACGTTTTCTTTGATTTATTTACGCCTTTTCTGAAAATGAGTGGTAAACTGTCAGATTATTTCCACATAAATGGCGCTAAGTGTTTGTCAATTTCAGTCAGTTACGGTGGAAATTCTTGCTGAAAACTTGCGCTAGGATAGCACTAAGTGTTTTGTATTTTTTTAGACAAGCTGTATTTCGGGCTGGTTTTATAACTACTATTCTAGGTTCCTTTTTAAAGCTCGGATCTTTTTTCTTCGACGAGCGATTTATTCTTGTACCTACTTTTTTTGTCGTGAGCATAGAATACGTAGAAAGTTCGGTTCGGTAGTCCTACGACTCAGAGGGACCAGTGCCTACAATCTTTCTCGTATATCTACTAGTATATTCAATTTTATACCACGCAGCATCCAGTTCTGTTCTCTCTCGCATCATACGATCTTTTAGCGGATGGTCGACGCCTTTAACTGTAAGTTTTGCTCCGATTGTCGGTTAAATTGATCTACATTTACCTTAGTTGCTTAATATTTACCGTGTAATCATTATTCTTCATTAACTGTTGATAATTGATCATCATCATCATCCTCCTACCCTTGTCCCACTCTACTCGGGGTCGGCTCAACACGTTTTTTTCTTCCATTCTCCCCTGTCAGTCGACACGCCGGCCATCATTCACTCCTTGCTCTTTCATATCATTCCTCAGACAGTCCATCCATCTTTTCTTAGGCCATCCTCTCCCCTCTCCATCTATCAACATTCATGTCCATCACTCTTCTAGCCACGTGCGTTTCATACTTTCATACATCCTCATAACATGTCCATACCAAAATAAACGACTTCCTTTCACTTTTTCTGTAACAGGCGCCACTTTCAAACCTTCCTCTAACATACTCATTCCTTATTTTATCCATATTCTTGTCACTCCTCACATCCATCTCAACATTCTCATCTTCGCTACATGCAAGCGTTTTTCATCCATCTTTTTCACAGGCCAGCATTCTGATCCATACAGTAAGACTAATCACGCACTTGTATATATATTTATTTCTCCTGTGTTCGCCTTCATTAATTAATTTCTATCTTACTTTTTTTTTGGTATTTTAGCCTATGTTGATTTTTCTTCATCCTGATCATTAGTTTCACTTAAGTATGTAATTATAGTCGCTACAATACATGATAAAAAAGGGGTAGTATTATTCAGTTGCTTTAATTATTTCTAATTAGCTAGTAGACCATCGGTCGTTGCACCCTGAAGATGATGGTTTTGTAAAGGAGCTTTTAAAACGTTGGTGTTTATTACGCTTATTCTATCTATTTTGAATATAATGAGAAGGTACCACGTGCTAAAACTAGGGGGAAGACCTTAAAAAGGTGGTTGGGTCAAACTGTATACGGAATTAGATCCCGCAGCCCCCCGAGGCAAGTGTGCGAGGGAAGGGAACACTGGTGTGGTTTTAGTCAGTACGAGTCTGGCACGTACGAGCCCTCAGCTCTTCGAGGACATCCATTGAGGATTTCCACATCAAGAAAAACAAAAAAAAAAGACTAGATGCGCATGATGACTTCAAAGTCATAGACATCAAATTTCATGATTACGATTTTGAATCGTTATTTTTTTCTTACAGGATGCCGGATGTCAGTGCAAAAGAACAGATTGTTACTGTACCAGGGCAACACAGTGTGCGTATGACTCCGAAGTGTCCACCAATACTGTAGGTTGTAGTTGTAGAACTAGAAGTATCGAAGCTAAAACAAGCTGTAGTCGTGACCTTACTTGTGTCTGCGCCAGGAAGGCACAAGAACAAACGTATTATTACAAAAGAATCGATGAAGCAATATCTGAATGGCTGAAGGACGTTCCCGTTCACAGTATCGAATGTGCAGCAAGTAAGAGGAAAAGAGAAATAGCAATCAAAGAATTACGACAGACTCTAAAACAGTTACCCGAAGATGAGGATTTTGGAGAAAATGTTAGGAATGAAATCAGCAGTTTTATTGATGATTTCCCATTGTGGAATCCTGGTAAAGATGAAGAAGATGAAATTATGTTTGAAAATCAATTAGCTGATAAGCTAATAGATAAAATTGTAGCTATACCAAGAAAACCTGATAGATTTAGAGAAATAGTTACAAAATGGATTGAGAATTTGGATTTTGAAGACGATAATGAAGAAATAGAGATGGAAGTTGTTATTGATAATTTTGTTAATAAACTGAAATCTTTAGCTGCTGAGAGGCCAGCATGTGATATGAAATACACACATATTTTAAGAAAAGAAATAATTGAATTACTTGTCGATTTACCTTTAAATTACGACTCTGTAATGTCCAAAAGAAAAGCACACCAATTAGCCACAGAAATAGTAAATTTACCAAGAAACATTAAATTATTAGGCGATACCGATTCGACAAGTGTGTTTGAAGAGAATATATCTGAATGGATATGTGAACATGGTTTGTGTAGAGAGCTAAAAAAAAATCCTAAATTGATTGAAGGTTTAGCCAATAAATTAAAGTCTCAAGGGATAGGTGACGAAGAACTTATAGAAACAATGAAAAAATTATTATTTGAATTTGTGGACGATGTTGATACTGCGATTGGGATATTAGATGAATTCGTTGACGAGTTAATGAAGACAGTTCCAAGTACCGTTCAAAAAGATAATCTCTACTCTACGCAGTCAATGATAGCGAAAAGGTTTGATCAAGATGAACTCCATGAAGTAGTCACTGATTGGATTAGTAACTTACCAGGCGCTTCTGATTTATCTCCAAGCAAATTTGAGGAAATTACTGAAGATATTGTTACAATGGTACAAGATAGAAGTAAGCAAGGAAATGAGGATTTGGAAAACTATATATTTGAATATATTGTTGATACCGGCCTGCATATAGATCTTGATGTCTTGCACACACACGTTGATAAACTAATGGAGAGACTTAACGTTTTGCCTCCTAGTGAAGACCTCATAGAACAGGCAAAAATAAATATGGTAAAAGAAATGTTCAAGATTATTGATTCCTCGTCAATGTCTGAAGAGAAACAGGAGGAGTTGAGGAAAAGTGCCTTAAACATGTTATCTACGATGTCATCCTTAAATTTTTTAGAGGATCAAGATGATGTAAAGGAAGCATTACTTGCAGATATGAGTCGAATTATTGATAAATTAGCTGGCGAAAGTCAAGACGATTTAAAGAACAACTTAAGTAGTTCATTGAGCACAATATTCGATAAATCGTTTATTAGACTAGACAAAGATGACGGTGATTTGAAACAGACTATTGAGAAAAATGTCAGAAAAGCGGTAGACGAACTCCCTGTAGACACTACTAGAAAGGAAGATTTGATGGGGCAAGTTAATAAAACACTGTGCAAGCATATGAATAAACCATTGCCTCCCAATTGCAAGAATATTATTAACGAAAACATCAGCAATATATTTGAAAAATGTCCAATTTCTGAAGATATAAGTTTGTGTGGACGTTTGAAAAAAGCGTTATATGATGTGGTGGGGCAACATTTGGACATGCTTTTGCCTAAACCTGTGTGCGATTTTCAATGTAAAATAGAAGAGGATGTGGGTATGGTTATTGATAAATGTCCGATAGATCCCGGTAACAAAAGACAGTTGAAGAAATGTGTACAGGACATATTCACGAAGAATGGCGATCGTCCTCTTTCAGAAGAAGTTGTAAGGACTATACAAGAAGAAATTTATTGTGTGTGCAGCGATCTACCCATACCAAACGATAAAAAAGGTAGTCTAAAAAAGGCGATTGGTGCATCAATATCTAAAAATCTTAACGACGCTTTATCATCTTTAAGACACGATTTAATTAAGCTTAGGAAAAGACTATACAATACAATGACCAATGTAATTGAAAAGTCCCCAATCACGAGGGATGTAAAAACCAATTTAAAAGGTCAATTAAAATCCGTTCTAATAAAAAATATAGATTCTTCTCTTTCGGATGAAGAAAAACACAACATTTTAGATGAAGTCTCGATTATTCTTAAAGATGACATGCCAGACGAAAAAATAAAGAATTTAACAAATAAACTGTCTAAAAAGATGGATACATTCCAAAAGAAAGAAAAAACAAAAGACCTAGCAGAAATGATTACAAAAGATGTTGACCAACTAGTTAATAGACTGTCAATTGACTCCGGTGCAAAGGAAGACGTTAAAAAAGATATAAAAGCCGTGTTACTGGATACTTTATACAACCCCCTGACTATAGATAAACAACACAAAATAAAGGAAGATATTATAAATGAAATTGATGAGATAGACATTCCAAAGAATGAGAAAAATTATTTGAAGTCAAATGTAGCACGTGCTATGACAAAAGAACTTAACGAACTAATTGCCCAGGGTAAAGAAGTACCTGAAATTAAAACTACTTTAGAAGAAACAATCGGTAATGAAATTAGGGACTTATCAATTTCTAAAGATAAACAGGAGTTATTGGATCATAAAGTACACGATGTGCTAGCTGATAACTTAGTCCGAGATGTAACGAATGAAGAAAAAGAAGCGACTAGAGAGAAATTAACCAATATTGTCGATGATCTTAAGATTGATAAAGGTAAAAGTGAAGCTTTAAAAACTCAGTTACTAAACGATGCAGATAAGTATTTCGAGAAATCTGCACAAGATAGAATGCAAACTAAAGAGCTGACTGCTGCAGAAAACGAAAGCATGAACGATTATCAAAGAGACTACAACATTCAAAACAAAATTTTACAAGGCCTCGAAAACTCTATTGACGACGCTTCAATACCGGAGGAGAAGAAGATTGAATTAAAGACGAAATTAAGGAATATTGCCACTAAAAACTTAAAGAATCCGTTATCTGGTGATGCAACAGAATTAACTGAACCGGAGTTAAAAGAATTAGAAAATCAAACTAAACAAAATATTTTACAAGGACTTGAAAATATAATTGATGCGGCACCTATGCCGAAAGAGAAAAAGAGAGAACTAAAGAAGAAACTTAAGGAATTGATGACACAATACTTTAAAAATCAGCTATCTGATGATGTTCCAGTAGCACTGAAAGAGGATATGAATCAAATCATAGATGAAATGAATTTACCAAAAGACAAAAAAGATGAATTGAAAAGTGAATTAACTGCTACAGTAGATGACAATATGAGCAATTTACGAAGTAAAAAAAAGGCTACTGAAAAAGGAATCGATGATTTAAAAGCATTAGACAAAAAAACTAAAGTAAATATTTTACGAGGACTCGAAAATGTCATTGCTGAGGCACCTTTATCAAAAGAGAAAAAGATAGAAGTAAAGAAGAAACTAAAGGATTTGACGACACAGCAATTCAAAAATCAGTTATCTGATGATGTTGCAGTAGGACTGAAAGATGACCTGGATGAAATCATAGATGAAATTAATTTACCAAAGGACAAAAGAGTAAAATTGAAAAGTGACTTAACTGCTACAGTAGATGATAATATGAGTGACATGCAAAGAAAAATGAAAGAAGTAGATTCAAATTTTCCAAAACCAATTTTAAAAGGATTAGAGAAAGAGATTCAAGTGAATATTGAGCGCGAACTTGAAAATGTCATTGACGCGGCACCTATACCGAAAGAGAAAAAGATGGAACTAAAGGAGAAACTTAAGGAATTGATGAAACAATACCTTAAAAATCAGTTATTTGATGATGTTCCAGTAGCACTAAAACAGGATATGAATCTAATCATAGATGAAATGAATTTACCTAAGGACAAGAAAGATAAATTGAAAAATGATGTAACTGCTACAGTAGATGATAATATGCGCAATTTCCGAAGCAAACCAAAAACAAGTCAAAAAGGATTCGATGATTTAAAAGCGTTAGAAAACGAAACTAAAGTGAATATTGTAAGAGGACTTGAAAATGTCATTGCTGAGGCACCTTTATCAAAAGATAAAAAGACAGAAGTAAAGAAGAAACTAAAGGATTTGACGACACAGCAATTCAAAAATCAGTTATCTGATGATGTTGCTGTAGGACTGAAAAATGACATGGATGAAATTATAGATGAAACGAATTTACCAAAAGACAAGAAAGATAAATTGAAAAGTGAATTAACTGCTACAGTAAATGATAATATGAGCGATTTACGGGGCAAAAAAAAGTCAACACAAAAAGCAATCGATGATTTAAAAGCATCAGACAAAGAAACTAAAGTGAATATTTTACGAGGACTTGAAAATGTCATTGCTGAGGCACCTTTACCAAAAGACAGAAAGATGGAAATTAAGAAGAAACTAAAGGATTTGACGACACAGCAATTCAAAAGTCAGTTATCTGATGATGTTGCTGCAGGGCTGAAAGGTGACATAGATGAAATCATAGATGAAACAAATTTACCAAAAAGCAAGAAAGATAAATTAAAAAGTGAATTAACTGCTACAGTAGATGATAATATGAGTGACATGCAAAGAAAAATTAAAGATACAGATTCAAAATTTTCAAAAACAAACTCAAAAGAATTAGAAAAAGAAATTCAAGCTAATATTATACGAGAACTTGAAAATATCATTGATGCGGCACCTATTAAAGAAGAGAAAAAGATGGAACTAATGAAGAAACTTAAGGAATTGATGTCACAATACTTCAAAAATCAGTTATCTGATGATGTGCCAATAGCACTAAAAGATGATATGAATAAAATCATAGATCAAATGAATTTACCAAGAGACAAGACAAATAAATTGAAAAAGGAATTAACTGCTACAGTAGATAATAATATAAGCGATTTACGAAGCAAAACAAAGTCAAGTCAAAAAGGAGTCGATGATTTAAAAGCATTAGACAAAGAAACTAAAATGAATATTGAACGAGGACTCGAAAATGTCATTGCTGAGGCACCTTTACCAAAAGAGAAAAAGATAGAAGTAAAGAAGAAACTTAAGGATTTGACGTCACAGCAATTCAAAAATTGGTTATCTGATGATGTTGCAGTAGGACTGAAAGATGACATGGACGAAATCGTAGCTGAAATGAATTTACCAAAAGATAAGAGGGTTAAATTGAAAAATGACTTAACTGCTACAGTAGATGATAATATGAGTGACATGCGAAGAAAAATTAAAGACGTAGATTCAAATTTTCCAAAAACAAACGCAACGGGAGTTGAAAAAGAAATTAAAGTGAATATTGAACGCGAACTTGAAAATGTCATCGATGCGGCATCTATACCGAAAGAGAAAAAGATAGAAGTAAAGAAGAAACTAAAGAATTTGACGACACAGCAATTCAAAAACCGGTTATCTGATGATGTTGCTGAAGGACTGAAAGATGATATGGATGAAATCATAGATGAAACGAATTTACCAAAAGACAAGAAAGATAAATTGAAAAAGGAATTAACTGCTACAGTTGATGATAATATGAGCGATTTACGAACCAAAACAAAGTCAACTCGAAAAGGAGTCGATGATTTAAAAGCATTGGATAAAGAAACTAAAGTGAATATTGTACGAGGGCTTGAGAATGTTATTGCCGAGGCACCTTTACCGAAAGAGAATAAGATAGAAGTAAAGAAGAAACTAAAGGATTTGACGACACAGCAATTTAAAAGTCAGTTATCTGATGATGTTGCTGCAGGGCTGAAAGGTGACATAGATGAAATCATAGATGAAACAAATTTACCAAAAAGCAAGAAGGATAAATTAAAAAGTGAATTAACTGCTACAGTAGATGATAATATGAGTGACATGCAAAGAAAAATTAAAGATACAGATTCAAAATTTTCAAAAACAAACTCAAAAGAATTAGAAAAAGAAATTCAAGCCAATATTATACGAGAACTTGAAAATATCATTGATGCGGCACCTATACCGAAAGAAAAAAAGATGGAACTAAAGAAGCAACTTAAGGAATTGATGTCACAATACTTCAAAAATCAGTTATCTGATGATGTGCCAGTAGCACTTAAAGATGATATGAATCAAATCATAGATCAAATGAATTTACCAAAAGATAAGAAAGATAAATTGAAAAAGGAATTAACTGCTACAGTAGATGATAATATGAGCGATTTACGAAGCAAAACAAAGTCAAGTCAAAAGGGAGCCAATGATTTTAAAGCATTGGAAAAAGAAACTAAAGTGAATATTGAACGAGGACTCGAAAATGTCATTGCTGAGGCACCTTTACCAAAAGAGAAAAAAATGGAACTGAAGAAACAACTAAAAGATTTGACGACACAGCAATTCAAAAACCGGTTATCTGATGATGTTGCTGTAGGACTGAAAGATGACATGGACGAAATCGTAGATGAAATTAATTTACCAAAAGACAAGAAAGATAAATTGAAAAGTGAATTAAATGCTACAGTAGATGATAACATGAGCGATTTACGAAGCAAAACAATGTCAAGTCAAAAAGGAGTCGATGATTTAAAAGCATTGGAAAAAGAAACTAAAATAAATATTGAACGAGGACTTGAAAATGTCATTGCTGAGGCACCTTTACCAAAAGAGAAAAAAATGGAACTGAAGAAACAACTAAAAGATTTGACGACACAGCAATTCAAAAATCGGTTATCTGATGATGTTGCTGTAGGACTGAAAGATGACATGGACGAAATCGTAGATGAAATGAATTTACCAAAAGACAAGAAAGATAAATTGAAAAGTGAATTAAATGCTACAGTAGATGATAATATGAGCAATTTACGAAGCAAAACAAAGTCAAGTCGAAAAGGAGTCGATGATTTAAAAGCATTGGATAAAGAAACTAAAGTGAATATTGTACGAGGGCTTGAGAATGTTATTGCCGAGGCACCTTTACCGAAAGAGAATAAGATAGAAGTAAAGAAAAAACTAAAGGATTTGACCACACAGCAATTTAAAAGTCAGTTATCTGATGATATTGCTGCAGGGCTGAAAGGTGACTTAGATGAAATCATAGATGAAACAAATTTACCAAAAGACAAGAAAGATAAATTGAAAAGTGAATTAACTGCTACAGTAGATGATAATATGAGTGAAATGCAAAGAAAAATTAAAGATACAGATTCAAAAATTTCAAAAACAAACTCAAAAGAATTAGAAAAAGAAATTCAAGCTAATATTATAAGAGAACTTGAAAATATAATTGATGCGGCACCTATACCGAAAGAAAAAAAGATGGAACTAAAGAAGAAACTTAAGGGATTGATGGCACAATACTTCAAAAATCAGTTATCTGATGATGTGCCAGTAGCACTTAAAGATGATATGAGTCAAATCATAGATCAAATGAATTTACCAAAAGATAAGAAAAATAAATTAAAAAAGGAATTAACTGCTACAGTAGATGATAATATGAGCGATTTACGAAGCAAAACAAAGTCAAGTCAAAAGGGAGTCAATGGTTTAAAAGCATTGGAAAAAGAAACTAAAGTGAATATTGAACGTGGACTCGAAAATGTCATTGCTGAGGCACCTTTACCAAAAGAGAAAAAAATGGAACTGAAGAAACAACTAAAAGATTTGACGACACAGCAATTCAAAAATCGGTTATCTGATGATGTTGCTGTAGGACTTAAAGATGACATGGACGAAATCGTAGATGAAATGAATTTACCAAAAGACAAGAAAGATAAATTGAAAAGTGAATTAAATGCTACAGTAGATGATAATATGAGCAATTTACGAAGCAAAACAAAGTCAAGTCAAAAAGGAGTCGATGATATAAAAGCATTAGACAAAGAAACTAAAATGAATATTGAACGAGGACTTGAAGATGTTATTGCTGAGGCACCTTTACCAAAAGAGAAAAAAATGGAACTGAAGAAACAACTAAAAGATTTGACGACACAGCAATTCAAAAATCGGTTATCTGATGATGTTGCAGTAGGACTGAAAGATGACATGGATGAAATCATAGATGAAATGAATTTACCAAAAGACAAGAAAGATAAATTGAAAAGTGATTTAAATGCTACAGTAGATGATAATATGAGAAATTTCCTAAGCAAACCAAAACCAACTCAAAAAGTAGTCGATGATTTAAAAGCATTAGACAATGAAACTAAAGCGAATATTGATCGAGGACTTGAAAATGTCACTGCTAGGGCACCTTTACTAAAAGAGAAAAAGATAGAATTAAAGAAGAAACTTAAGGATTTGACGACACAGCAATTCAAAAATCGTTTATCTGATGATGTTGCAGTAGGACTGAAAGATGATATGGATGAAATCATAGATGAAATGAATTTACCAAAAGACAAGAAAGATAAATTGAAAAGTGAATTAAATGCCACAGTAGATGATAATATGAGCAATTTACGAACCAAAACAGAAACAGGTGGACAAAGAGTCGATGATTTAAAAGCATTAGACAAAGAAACTAAAATGAATATTGAACGAGGACTTGAAAATGTCATTGCTGAGGCACCTTTACCAAAAGAGAAAAAGATAGAAGTAAAAAAAAAACTTAAGAATTTGACGACACAGCAATTCAAAAATCGGTTCTCTGATGATGTTGCTGTAGGACTGAAAGATGACATGGATGAAATCATAGACGAAACGAATTTACCAAAAGACAAGAAAGATAAATTGAAAAGTGACTTAACGGCTACAGTAGATGATAATATGAGTGACATGCAAAGAAAAATTAAAGAAGTAGATTCAAATTTTCCAAAAACAAAATCAAAAGAATTGGAAAAAGAAATTCAAGGTAATATTATACGAGAACTTGAAAATGTCATTGATGCGGCACCTATTAAAGAAGAGAAAAAGATGGAACTAATGAAGAAACTTAAGGAATTGATGACACAATACTTTAAAAATCAGTTATCTGATGATGTTTCAGAAGCACTTAAAGATGATATGAATCAAATCGTAGATGAAATGAATTTACCAAAAGACAAGAAAGATAAATTGAAAAAAGAAATTACTGCTTCAGTAGATGATAATATGAGCAATTTTCGAAGCAAAGCAAAACCAAAACAAAAAGGGGTCGATGATTTAAAAGAATTAGACAAAGAAACTAAATTGAATATTGTACAAGGACTTGAAAATGCTATTAATAAGGCACCTCTAGCAAAAGATAAAAAGGTTGAAGTAAAGAAGAAACTTAAGGATTTGACGACACAGCAATTCAAAAATCAGTTATCTGATGATGTCGTGGTAGGACTGAAAGATGACATAGATGAAATCATAGATGAAATGAATCTACCTAAATACAAGAAAGATCAATTGAAAGGTGAATTAACAGCAACAGTAGATGAAAATATCAGAAATTTACAAAGGAAAATAAAAGATGATGATTCTCATACAAAAAGAAGACTAGGCCTGCTGCCTATAGAAGAAACTATATCGAGGAATCTAGATCCCATGAAAAAAAAAGATCGTATTCTGCAAGGAATAGAAAAGGTTATTGAAAAATCAGCTATTCCTGAAAATAAAAAACGGAAGTTGTCTGGGGTACTGCAAAAAATAGCTGCTGATGATTTGAAAAAGCGCTTGTCTTATGACGTGCAAGATAAAGGATCTACACAAGTTGATGATTCAAATGAATTAAAAATGAAAACGCAGAGTGATATTTTACTAGGCCATAAAAAGGCAGTTGCCAAAGCAAAAATACCGAAGGAATTAAGAAAATATCTGAAGAATAAAATGAAGGAATTGACAATGAAACACTTTATGAAACCCATAACTGATAATACTGCCCAAGTAATTAAAGACGACATTAATAATGAAATAGATGACCTGAATTTATCAGAAGACTTGAAAGATCAATTAAAAATTGAACTAGATGAAGCAGTTGATGAAAACATGACCAATTTACTCAAACAACTAGACGGCCTGAAATTAAAACCAGACACGACGAAAGACGAGGGTTTGGAAGACATTTTCCATAAATTTGGGATAAATCCTAATTACCAAAAACAATTAACCGAAGAGTTCAATAAATTACTGGAAATAGCACGCAACGGTGGAGATTTGGAAGATGCAAGAACAAAACTCATTGAAAAACTTATGCGAGATCTAAATCTATCAGAAGAAGAAGCGAGTGCTTTAGCTGACGAACTGATTAACAAAGCACGAAAAATGGCCCTGAAAGAACAAACTAGAGATCTTCTTGATAAATACGGCATTGATCCGAACTACGAAGATCAATTAGCTAAAGAGTTCAATAAACTACTCGAAATAGCACGCAAGGGTGGAGATTTTGAAGATGCAAGAAATAAACTTATTAAAAAATTAATGAAAGATCTAAATCTACCCGAAAAAGACGCGAGTGCTCTAGCTGACGAACTGATTGACAGAGCACGGCAAATAGCACTGAAAGAGCAATTAAGAGACATTTTTGATAAATATGGAATAGATCCTAGCTACGAAGATCATTTAGCTGAAGAGTTCAATAAATTACTGGAAATAGCACGCAACGGTGGAAATTTAGAAGATGCAAGAACAAAACTCATTGAAAAATTAATGAAAGATCTAAATCTACCAGAAGAAGAAGCGAGTGCTCTAGCTGATGAACTGATTGACAGAGCACGGCTAATGGCACTGAAAGAACAATTAGGAGACATTTTTGATAAATATGGAATAGATCCTAGCTACGAAGATCAATTAGCTGAAGAGTTCAATAAATTACTGGAAATAGCACGCAACGGTGGAAATTTAGAAGATGCAAGAACAAAACTCATTGAAAAATTAATGAAAGATCTAAATCTACCAGAAGAAGAAGCGAGTGCTCTAGCTGATGAACTGATTGACAGAGCACGGCTAATGGCACTGAAAGAACAATTAGGAGACATTTTTGATAAATATGGAATAGATCCTAGCTACGAAGATCAATTAGCTGAAGAGTTCAATAAATTACTGGAAATAGCACGCAAGGGTGGAGATTTTGAAGATGCAAGAAATAAACTTATTAAAAAATTAATGAAAGATTTAAATCTACCTGAAGAAGAAGCGAGTGCTCTAACTAACGAACTGATTGACAGAGCACGGCAAATGGCACTGAAAGAGCAATTAAGAGATATTTTTGATAAATATGGAATAGATCCTAGCTACGAAGATCAATTAGCTGAAGAGTTCAATAAATTACTAGAAATAGCACACACGGGTGGAGATTTTGAAGATGCAAGAAATAAACTTATTAAAAAAATAATGAAAGATCTAAATCTACCAGAAGAAGAAGCGAGTGCTCTAGCTGACGAACTGATTGACAGGGCAAGGAAAATGGCACTGAAAGAACATTTAAAAGACATTTTTGATAAATACGGAATAGATCCTAGATACGAAGATCAATTAGCAGAAGAATTTAATAAATTATTAGAAATAGTGCAAAAGGATGGAGATTATGAAGATGCAAAAGGAAAACTCATTAAGATATTAATCCGAGACCTAAATTTATCAGAGGCGGAAGCGAGTGCTTTAGCTGATGATTTGATTGCTAGAGCACGAGAAATGGCGTTAGCTGGTAAAATTACGGAAGCATTCACCCAAGCTATCAGTGATGCTGTCGATCAATCAACTGTAGCTAAACCCGACAAACCCATTTTAAAAAATAAGCTATTAAGCAAATTGAAACAAATTTTATATAAAAAACCATATATTTACAAAGATGAAATAGGTCCTCTAAAAGAAGACGTTTTAAAAGAATGTAATGAAATTGTTGATAAATCATCGATTCCAACGGGTAAGAAAAATGAATTGAAACAATTATTAAAAGAAAAATTGGACAAGGCTTTTGCAGAAGACGAGGATGGAGAAGCAGAAAGTCTAGTGGACTATAAAGATAAAATTACAAAATCCATTAAAAAATGGATGGATAGTCTACCTATACATTTGGATCCAAAAGTAGCCGCAACTGTAGCCAATAACATAGCAAGCGACATATTAGATAGACACAAATACTTGCAAGCGCACCCGGAGGCAAAATGTAGCGAAAAAGATGAAATAGAAAATTTAAAATTTCAGGTTTTTAGGAGAATGCATAGAGTTGTCAATCCGAAAGCTATACCTAAAATTATGGAGAGAACTCCAGATTTGTACAAAACAGTCATGAAGATAAAACCACCACCACAAGAGCCAAAAAGGCTACCTAAACCAAAAGATGCATTCGCTAAAGCTAGCAGTGGTGCTGTCGAAGAAAAAACACTTCCACTGGAAGAAGATCCATTAGCGCAGAAGAAAATGAAAGAATTGAAAAAAGTATTCGCCAAATCTGTTGATCAAGCTATTGTTGAGTCTAGCCTGTCCAAACCTGACAAAAGTAGTCTAAAAAAGAGATTATTGGAAGACTTAGGAATCACTTGGGCTGATCGAAAGAAAGCAGAAAAGTATGATGTGGGACCATCAGACGCGATGGATAAAAGTCCTACTGCACTGGAATATAAAAAGAAAATAAGAGAATGCGTTTTAACTTGGCTAAAGACTCTCCCAATAGATTTAGACCCGAACACCGCTGCTTCTATAGCAGACAATCTTACTAACGACATACTGGAAAGACAGAAATACTTGAAAACACATCTTGAGGCAGTATCTACTGATGAAGATGAGATCGAAAATTTAATGTATCAGGTCTTTCGGAGACTGAAAGATATTGTGGATCCGGAAGGGATTCCTGATATTATGAAGAGAACCGAAGATTTGTATAATATGATCATGAATATTAAAAAGGAACTGGAGGCCCAGCAAGGTTTAGTAAATAATGATAATTGATGGGGTTATGTAAGATTTTAAACAATTTTGCTATTAAATCACAACGACTCGCTAGAATTCCTACAAAAAATATTTTTGTAGGCGAAATGAAACGAAAAGAATTATTTTGCACCAAAAACTAGTTTCTTTATGTAATTTAAACAATAAAGAAAAATATAATTTCATAGATATTGTATAAAGTAATTAAACATAGGTTTATAGTTTTAAACAAAAAACAGTTTCCGATCAAAAATGCAAATCATTAAACAGGGTAAACCTAGATTATTAAGTAATAGTAATTATAATAAAGTAAAAGGTTGAAAAACAAGGTAATTTTAAGAAGACGTAATTTTTAACGCCCCAGTCGCTTTTATTTAATTTTGGTTGGATGCTTTGTGGTGACAGTAATCGTGGGTGACATGTCCTTCCCTATGCGCCTCTCTCTAACCCCACCTGCAGCTTGAGGGACCTGACCGAAGCTACTACCAATGCCGACGAAATGGCAGAATTCTGGTCAAAGCAAATTTGGTACTTTAATACAAATAATGGAAACCATCGCCACGGCGAAGACTGGGACCCTTGATTAGAAACTTATAAGAATCTTATATACGTTACTGTATATTTTTATGACTGCCACGCTGACTGCCCCGTTGGTCTCGTGGTCGCACTCGCGACTGCTGGTTTTTCCATTAAAAATTTGTTAGTAGTAGCCCGGAGTTGGGATGTTGGCGGTATGATATCCCCGTGCCTCGGAAAGCACGTTAAGCCGTTGGCACTGCGCTTGATCTCTCTCTGATCGTGCCGGATTGCCGTCCCATCGGACTATGAGAGTTAAGGAACAGAGAGTGCACCTGTGTCTGCGCACACACTTGTGCACTCTAATATCTCCCGCGCCGATGGTTAATCTGCGTTGAGATTGGCCGCCGTGACCGAAAACGGTCAGGAGGACTATATATTATTATGACTTCTTCGTACTTAATTCTTCTTTTTAAGTAAAATTCATCAATTTTATTTTCTATGTTTATTTCTCGTATACGTAAGGACATAACCCTGCTTTTGCCGTTTTCATTTTTGGCGTGTATCGTTTCAGTATCGTGAATCTCAGTTTTTGCTTAGCCGTTTTTTTTCTTCGTGATATGCTTAATAAAGTTTCAACAGCAATATTGTTGTTTGCTGTACTCGTACGTCTAATATTTTTTATGCTACATTGTGTTTCTTTTACAAAATCTAAGTCGTACTTAAGTATTCATTTTATCAACACATTAAAATACACATGTTTGAGACTTTAACGGAGCACATTTACAAAACCAAGACAATATGTAACATTTCATTAATATACACGCATCACCAACAAATAAAATCAACGATAATAATCACACGACCATTAGATAACTAAAACAAATTTGTCAACGTTTAATTATGGGGTTAACTGGTATACACCGGTCGCAGAGCAGAAACAAATTGGTATACTAACCTGTCATAACAAGTTATGAAAGGTCAGTATACCAATTTGTTTCTGTCAAAACAGGTCACTGTCATAACTTGACAGGTCACTGTTGTAACTTGTCTCTGTCGCTCGCGAATAAACGTATTGCCGTCGCGCTTGCACAAGAGCCTCGGCGTGAGGTCAACGCACACAGACAAGTTATGATAAGTCAGGGAACGAATTTCTTCCTGCGCGCGTAGCATGACCACCATAGAAACGGGTTTTGTCGACGAAGAATCGAAAAAATGACAGATTGTGAAAAGATTTTTATCGTCGAGATCCGTATCGAAGTTAAAAATGTATGACAGACATGGCAAGTTGTATAGAAAGAGCTTTGTCGATCCTTGGTAGAATAGAGATAGTATTGCCATGCTACGCGGGCTGCTCCGCGACCGGAGTATAGAAGAGATAAAAAAAAAAACAAGAACATAATTTTGTGAACATGACTGCGGTGCGGGTGCCATCAATCGAGGACATTAATTCAAAATAAGATTGTAGGAACTCTGGTCCCACCTGCCAATAGCTATGTGTAATACATTGTTGGATAGGTCTTATCAAGCTGCACAGAAGTTACTATGGCGCCAAGTTTCAAATCTTAGTCCGTTCAGAGTTATGCAGTATTAAACAAGTCAGTTTAACAATAGTAAAACGGTAATGTTTTTCCCTAATATAATGCACTTTTTGAATTAACACTAGAATTAACTTCATAACTACCGTTATCACCAGAGTCGAAGGGATTTTTTTTAAGTACTCACAATGTTATGGTATTATAAGTTGTATTATTATCTATACTAATATTATAAAGCTGAAGAGTTTGTTTGTTTGTTTGTTTGTTTGAACGCGGTAATCTCAGGAACTACTGGTTCGAATTGAAAAATTCTTTTTGTGTTGGTTAGCCTATTTATCGAGGAAGGCTATAGGTTATATATCATCACGCTACAACCAATAGGAGCGGAGCATCAATGACAAATGTTGCAAAAACGGGGAAAAATTATTCTCTTTGATAGCTTCCGTTGCGTGCGCTGCGTAAACGGTTAAAGTTGCACAAATATAATGTAGCAGGGAATTATTCCTCTTAAAAAGGTCTCAAAAAAAGTCCGCGACGGCACATGCCTATCTTTTAAGGTTGACTCACAATAACCATTTTTATGATTTTAAAATTTGGTCAAAATTAATGTTTTATTTGTGAAGGTGTTTTTACCGACATAGTATTAATCCTTATCAAAATAAATATGTTAGTCATCTTTAGCATTCAATTGTGACCAAAATTGCCCTTTACACTATTCAATTTAGATGAATATCTTAGGAGATATCACAGTTTTAAAATAACTCCGCATCAAAATAATGACCCGCGCGCGCTGCGAGGCGGGTGTTCATGTTGTTGGGAAAACCAATGTGATTAGATTCAATGCACAAATATTGTGGGGAACTTAGAGAAGGTTTTAGTTTTTGTTTCATGCTGTAATCAGTGCTCTCTATCAAAAGATTTATAAATTTAAAGTGTTCAAGAAGAACTTACCATCATTGTGTAAGATACATGCAACGACATCTATTGCACCAAAATGGTACTAATTAATAAAAATGTGCTCACAAGATAACTTTTAAATCGGGTCTGAGAGCAAAAAGTACTCTAGATTAGTCTACATGACGCTATAACCCTGTAGAGTGTGTGTTCGATCGCTAACGGTTAAATTTCGTGCTCGATAGATGGCGCTATTAATTTCACTCCATTTTCTGAGTCGCGGTGTTAAGTTTTCCGTGAAAGAATGACCCTCGCCCGTGTCAAATGTCTGAAGCTTGGTTTATTAACCAACGAAACAAAAAGAGGAGGTTCTCAATTCGACGCGTCTATATTTTTTTATTTTATGTATGACCTGACCACGCATAACTTTTTACAGAGAAGTCCGATATACATGATCTTTTGTTTTTTAAATTGAGAAATCATGTTTGGGCTCATTTCCTGCACCTTGATGAGAACTTTAGATCTAGCTGGAGTATGACGTCATCGAAGGTCTGACGATGGAGACGGAAGGCACTTGCAAGAGGTCCTCAAGAGTTTGCAGCAACAATAACGTGTTTGGGCTCAATTCATGCACCTTGATGAGAACTTTAGGCCTTGCTGAAGTATGACTGTCATCGACGGTCAAACGATAGAGACAAATGGCAGTTGCAAGTGGTCCTAAACAGTTTGCAGCAGGTATAATGTTATTGGGCTCATTTCATTCACTTTGATGAAAACTTTAAACCATACTGAGTTGTCAGTATGACTTTCATCGAATGTCTGACGATGGAGAAGGAAAGCAGTTGCAAGTGGTCCTAAAGAGTTTACAGCATCTATATCGTGTCTGGGCTCATTTCATGCACCTTGATGAGAACTTTAGACCTAGCTGGAGTATGACTGTCATCGAAGGTCTGACGATGGAGACGGAAGGTAGTTGCAAGAGGTCCTCAAGAGTTTACAGCATCTATATCGTGTTTCGGCTGATTTCATGCACCTTGATGAGAACTTTAGACCTGCCTGGAGTATGTCTATCATCAAAGGTCTGACGATGGAGACGGAAGGCAGTTGCAAGAGGTCCGCAACAGTTTACAGCAGTTTTATCGTGTCTCGGCCCATTTCAAGAACTTTGATGAGAACTTTCGTTCTAGCTGGTGTATGATTGTCATCGAGTGTCTAAAGATGAAGACGTAAGGCTGTCGAGGGTCGCGGGCCTGTGGACAGTGAGTAATGGGCTAGCTCGCCATCCGTCCGTCTTATGACGACAGGCCGTGGTGACGGCGTGTTCGTGTTCCACACGCGCCTCAAAGAGATGTCAGCAAACGGGAAGGGATCCGAGAGGAGCGACGCCTGCCAGGGTTGCGGGACTGTTCGAAAGAGATACCGCGGCCCTGGAACGCAAAGGGCAACAGAAGAAACGTGGGAGGATTTTAGTCAGTACAAGTCTGACAATTCCTTCCGCTCCGTCCAGAGTGGGAGGGGTCATTTGATGATTATCCATCGGTAATAGTATATTATAGGGATTTACTCCTTTTGAGAGCTTCCGTTGTGCGTGAACGGTTAAAGTTACGCAATTATCATGTATGTCGGAATTGTCCCTCTTAAAAAGCTCTAAAAAAATATCCGCAATGGCCATATGTCTAACTTTTAAGGTTGACGCACACTCTCTCTAACCTCTCTTTCTTTTATGTACGCACGCACGCAGACGAAGTTGCGCGGGTCAGCTAGTATTATATAAAACTACATTTATTTATAAAATAAGGTATTGATTAGGAAAATCAAACATTTTTATACTATCCTACTCTAAGATATTTCAACGATGCACTGCGCTGCCGCTATCAAAAACCACTTTCATACACCCTTCGGGATATGATGATAGCGGTAGTTATGTAGATAATACTAGTTAATTCATCGTTAATTCAAAAAGTGCATTTTATTAGGGAAAAACATTACTTTTGACTATTGTTAAACTGACTTGTTTAATACTGCATAACTCTGAACGGACTAAGATTTGAAACTTGGCGCCATAGTAACTTCTGTGCAGCTTGAAAAGACCTATCCAACAATGTATTACACGTAGCTATTGGAAGGTGGAACCAAAATTTACATCATCCTTTTAAATTTTCCTTATATTTGCTTCATGTCATTACTTCCCAGAATTTGATCCTTATTAGCGACACTATCGAATGGCGTAACAGTTTGTTTTTTTTTCCAAAACCAACCGGTTCGATTCCTGGCTAGGAATACTGATTTTTCAAAAATCCAATGATGCAGTTTTAGTTTTTATCAAAATCGGGCTCGAGACTCCTTTGTGTATTTTTCGCTATTCCTCATAGTTTCGGATTTGGCCATCCATGCCTACTTAAAAAATCACCCTGGATACTAACTGGAATGATGACGTGCAACTCAAATGCGTGCCGTGCGAGAGAACTTCAAGAGTGGATGGCATCTCTTTCTAATAGGGTATCCAATATTTGTACTAACATTTTACATAACATCCAGCACCCCGCCCCCCGCTTTGCATGGGTAGCAGATTTCAGTGTCCAAAATTACGGGGTTAAAATGACCTTACAAAGTGAAACCTACGCATACTGTTCATCAAAAAATATGAATCTACCTACTTAATTTTTAGGTATAATAATATTAAAAATCTCCTTTGACTGTAGCTGGCAATGTAGCGGCGGTAACGTATCTCCATAACCTTTAGTTTTCCAAGAATGCCACATCAAAAAAAAAACTGTAGTGGGATAGGTTTATGTTATGAAGAATATGTGGCACTTGTTTTTGTTCAATGGGAAGTTGTTTCGTCCGTTTGTCCAAAGATTTAAAAGCATTCAGGGTTGCAATATTCACTGAGACGAAGCATGATCATGTAAGTGGCTTAAATTAAAAAAAAAAAACTTTATAATATTTGATATAAATACCAATCACATTTTTTACTGGCAATTGCAAGACAAGGACACACTCCACTCTGGAAGCTTTCTCGCTCTAAAGTTTTTTCCCTCTTTCAATTAATTAAAGAAATGTGAACTCTACGTGTTTGAGTTAAAGGTAATTTTTAAACAGTTTTTTGATATTAAGATTTTGTTTGTAATCATTCCACTTAGATTTTTCATACCAAAAAAGAAGTCGTTTCCCAGCAATCATTTTTGCGTAAAGTTACTTAGTTTGATGTAAATAATGCTTGGTTGACGGCTTCGTGAAGGATCCACCCTGTATTATTTTAAAATGTTGATTTTAAAAACGTTTTTTTAATATTATAAGTTTTTTGCTTTTCATGATAACCAACTTATCATAGTTCGTCGACTTTGATGAAATAATTTTTGATTGCTGTCAAGTCCTTATTGACACTCGCAAGATTAAGACAAACCGCTTGACATAAGAATCATCAATATCGGCCCACGCTTTTGGTCTTTAGAGCGCCAGAAAGGAACAAACATACATAGTTCTCAATCAGTCACTGTTGTCTCCGTAAGACGAAGTCAAAACTGATTCAACTTAATTTCCATTTTGATCCTAGTGTGTTATTTCTATGTATGTTTCTTTTATAACAGAGCAAGGCACCTCCAGCAAGCGGAGAAGAGATCCATCACCCCCAGATTGGAAGAAGAGTACCAGCGCAGCAATGTCTACTGGAAAAATGAACTACTCCTTAAGAAAATTAATAGCATCAACAAAGGGTGTAAGAAAACAGTGGACAAGACATCTTGACGACGCTCTTACCAAAACAAAAAATCTAAAAAGAGATGAAAATTTAAATGACGTGTTGGCTATATACGACGAGACTGGCCAAATTGATATGCTGTCTACTGCAAGCAGATCCATAGCAGGAACTAGCGCCTATCAGGGTCCAACATCAAAGAAACAATTTGTACCTAAACCGGGCCCAAAGATTAAAGGAAAATCTTGTCGTTCAAAGATAGAAGAAACGTTTGCCTTTAACAATACAACAAAACAAAATTCTCCTTTTAATCCAAACAAAAATCAAATTACTGAGAAAGACTATGTAAAGATATTAAACGATGTTATCACAAATTGGCTAAACAAGGCAAACGTTAATATAGCTCCGGACGAAAAGAATAAAATCGGAGCTCAACTTGTACGTGATATAGTTGAAAGGCATAAATATCTCCAACAATTTGAAATCGCGAATGTCTCTCAAAGTGACGATCTTGAGTATTTGAAGTTGCAAGTACATAGGAGGTTGCATATGTTAGTTCCAGTTGGTGCATTGAAGAAAATCGTTGAAGGCATAGGGGAATTAAAAACGACGATTGAAAAGGTTCCAATACCGAAAATGGTAGCTGCGAGGAATGAAAATGTTCAAATACCTCAAATGGTAGCTCCACCAAAAACACCGCCAAAATCACCAGTCTCAAACAAAAACCATACAAAACAAAAGAAAAATAATCAGATTACTCCATCAACTGCAGCCGAAACATCAACAGAAAAAAATCCACAAACTGTTGATGACGATGCTTTAGAACACGAAATGTCAAACACGGAATTCAGTCCTGGACAAGCTTCTACACCAACCAATCCCACAGGAGAAGATTACGTGGATAAAGCCACAGAATCTTTGGATAAAGTCACAGAGTCTACTAGAACGTGGATAGAGAGTGTGCCTATAAATTTAGAGCCAGATGTACAAACAGAAGTTATTAACGACCTAGCTAACGATATTATAGACAGGAAGAAATACCTGCAAGTACATCCAGAGAAGATGATTTCGAAAAACGAGGAAATTGAAAATCTACGGTTTCAAGTTTTTAAGAGACTGGAGAAAGTGACTGATGACGAAAGTCTGATTCCAGATATTGATAAAATTGAGGAATTGTACAAAATGATCAACGGTACAGAAGTTCAATTGAATTTTGAAAAGGCGACTAAAATAAAGGCTCCTACACAAAATGCCGCACGCCCCTGCCACTGGCCTTGCCATCGGGCAGTTGCGGCGCACCCGGCGGCTTATAAACCTTTGCCGCACAAAGTAGTCGCCGGCATGTCCACCCGGGTATGCCACCGCGTGTCGCACGGGTTTCAAGGTCTGTTTGCTCCCGGCATTCACGAGGTAAGGTTGTTGTTGTTCACGGTGATTATCGAAGAAAAATAAAGTAATGCCGTTTAATTGGGATAATGATTCAGTGTTGCTTCTCATTGAACAATTTCACGAAAATCAAAACATACTGTTGCGCAAATGTCGCTACCCCACTGCCCCACATCATCTTTTTTATAACTTTCTATCGTTACTGTACGGTTTTCAGTCCATTTTCTTTAATGTAAATTGAGGTGATAATCGTTATTCAAGGACAAAATGTACACATTACTAGCGTTCTACACGACTGCCACAACTGGAATGATGCTCGGCGGCTTTGTGCAAGTTTATGCGGTACGTGCCGGCAGCATAGACGCCCGGGAAAAGCCAGCGGTCTGTGCCGCCGGCGTTGTGTGTAGGAGCCTTTAAGGGGAAAATGGGGGTGCAATTATACAAAACACAGACAAAATAAATAATTTGTCTATCATCCTGGCCGCGGAAAAAAAGCGAAAATTCGGGTTGTACGAACGGCGAGGCCGTTTGCCGCTACGCGTGGTACGAATGTCACATTTCCTGCATTTGTTTCAGTCGCTAGACGCTTCGCCGTTTTCACCGAGAATACTTGCTGTAGTAAATGAGCCCTTGGCTGGGTTCTAAGGGTGATATCACGATAATGCCAGATGACAGATTCTCAACTTCTTAATTCTTAATTTGGAGAGCATAAATAAAGTAAATAAAATGAACAACAATGAAATAAAAACTAATACATAATAAATCTTATAATTCAAAAACTTTATTTTCTAATAACATCAATGGCTCCGTGTAGCTAATTGAGGAAGAATAAATCAAAAACCTAGAGTGGACAACTACGTACAAAATATGTGAAAACTTTTTTATCAGAACGTGGTACAGGTTCTGATAAAGGACATAACCCCGCTTTTGCCGTGTATTGTTTCATCATCGTGAATCTCAGTTTTTGCTATGCTTCTTCCTGCTACCTTACTTGCTTGCGTTGTACTGCCTCATTGGTCTAGTGTTTGCAATTGCGGCTGCAGAGTATGAGTTCTTGGGCTCAATTCCCGGGACGGGCAAATTGCTATAGCGTTTTTCCATCTGGAGTTTCTCAGTAGCAGCCACGGAGTCTGGATTTGTGCCCGGTTGATGGAAATAGACTCGCTCGCTATTACATGGGACTTAAATTTAAACATAGCTGACGAAATGTGGGTGTAGTACTACTATGTGGTCCACCTCTGCCTAGTCCTTCGGGGATTACAGGCATTAAGTTATGTGTTCTTCTTGCTACTGACTTTTTTATTTTCTTCGTGGTATGCTAAATGAAGTTTCAACAGCAATATTGTTGTTTCCTTCCATCTTTTCGTTTTCCCGACATCTAATTTTTTTTTTGCTAGATTGTGTTTCTTTTGCAAAATCTAAGTCGTACATATTTATTTTATCAACACATTCAAATACACATGTTTGAAACTCTAACGGAGCACATTTACAAAACCAAGACATGTAACATTTCATTAATATATACGCATCACCAACAAAGAATCCATTAAATCAATTATAATAATCACTCAACCAATACTCTTTAAGTGTCTTCAATCTTCCCATTTACACCATGCATCAACGATTAACATGTTGGTATCATACATGAAGTAGGCCAGTTTGATGGAACTTTGAAAAATAAATAAAAAGGTGATGAGACTAGGCCTCTTCGGTTCCATCGGCCCTTTTCGCATTTTCAATCAGTGACTATTGTCTACTTAACGAAGTCAAAACTGATTCAACTCAATTTCCATTTTGATCCCAGTGTTATTTCTATTTATGTTTCTTTTATAACAGAGCAAGGCACATCCAGCAAGCGGAGAAGAGCTCCATCACCCCAAGATTGGAAGAAGAGTACCAGCGCAGCATCGTCTACTGGAAACCTAAACCACTCCATAAGAGAATTAAAAGCATCAACAAAGGGTGTAAGAAAACAGTGGACAAGACATCTTGACGACCCAATTACTAAAATACCAAATCTAAAATTAGATGAAATTTTAAAAGACATATTGGGTATATACGACGAGACTGGCCAAATTGATATGCTGTCTACTGCAAGCAGATCCAGGGCAGGAACTAGCGCCTATCAGGGTCCAACACCAAATAATAAAGGAAAATCTCGTATTTCAAACATAGAAGAAGCATTTGCTTTTAACAATACAAAAAAACAAAATTCTCCTTTTAATCCAAACCAAAATCAAATCACTGAGAAAGGCTATGTAAAGGTATTAAACGATAGTATCGAAAATTGGCTAGACAAGGTAAACGTTAAAATAGCTCCGAAAGAAAAGAACAAAGTTGTAGGTGAACTTGTACGTGATATAGTTGAAAGGCAAAAATATTTCCAAGAATATGAAATCGCGAATGCCTCTCGAAGTGACGATCTCGAGTATTTGAAATTGCAAGTGCATAGGAGATTGAATAAGTTAGTTCCAGCTGGTGCATTAAAGACAATCGTAGCAGGCATTGGAGAATTAAAAGCGAAGATTGAAAATGTTCAAATACCAAAAATGGTAGCTGCAACGAATGAACATGAACAAATACCTCTAATAGTAGCACCGCCAAAAACACAACCAAAATCATCGATAAAATCACCGGTCTCAAAGAAAAAGAAAACAAAACAAAAGAAAAATAATCTGACTAATTCATCAAACGTAACCGGTACATCAACAGAAGAAGTTCAAAGCAACAAACAAATTGTTGATGACGATGCTTTTAAACACGAAATGCCTAACACGAAATTCAGTCCCGAACAAGCTTCTACACCAAACAAAACTACAGAACAACAATACGTGGATAAAGTCACAGAATTTACTAGAACGTGGATAGAGAGTGTGCCTATAAATTTAGAGCCAGATAAACAAACAGAAGTTATTAACGACCTGGTTAACGATATAATAGACAGGCAGAAATTCCTGCAAGTACATCCAGAGAAGATGATTTCAAAAAACGAGGAAATTGAAAATCTTCGGTTTCAAGTGTTTAAGAGACTGGATAAAGTGACTGATGACGAAAATCTGATTCCAGATATTGATAAAATTGAGGAACTGTACAAATTGATCAACGGTACAGAAGTTCAAGAGAATTTTTATAACGCGCCTAAACTAGAGAAAAAGAGGGTGCAATTTAAACAAAATAAATAATTTGTCCATCAGCCTGGCCACGGGAAATTCGCTGCAGCGAAAATGCCGCTACCTTTGGCATGATTTTCACATTTTCAGCATTTGTTTTAGTCGCTAGTTGTTTCGCCGTTTGCAACGCGCGAGTTTTCGCTGCAGTGAATTAGTCCTTGGCCAGTCTGTAAGGGTAGGTATAACGCTAATGCCTATTTTCAATATGCTACACTTAAATGAATCGAAATTCTAACTCTGCAATAATATTTAGGCATCAATTTAGGTGTCACTGTTTTAGTAGAATCAGTGGGACAGGCATTTTTTTATCCCTGTCTCTTTTTGCCGCTTTTAGCGTCATACGTTACAGTGAGAAACCCATCCGCAGGGAAACACACTTTACCATTGCGAATGAGTACGGATGCGTTCTAGCCGAATTATTTCGCTAGCGCTAGATAAAGACACACGGTGATCAGAGTGCCGTATATAAAAAAAATGTACTTTTAAATGGTAGTGGTATAAGACCACGACAAGAAAATATTTAAGACACGCGAAATTTGAAAAGTATTTAGTACGTATTAAGTAAAAAAAAATAGAAATCACCATAAATAATAATAAAGTAAAGTTTGCCAGATTTTCAACCCTATATTCTGATATAGGTACTGTCACTTACTATATGTTCCGTGATTATCCATTATTCTGAGCTCCCAAACAAAACACAAAAAAATCAATCGAAGGGAGGGTTTCTAATTGTCAATACGTGGTATCTAGTTTTAAGTATGATCAAAAGTAGCAGCTGGTGTTCTAATAAGGACTCCACAGAACCTAGTGATACTGTGAGAGAAATAAGGTAAATAAAATGATAAACAATTAAATAAAAACGAATACATAATAACATTTTATAACACTACTTTATCCCAAATAACATTAATGGCTCCACGTAGCTAACTAACGAAGAATAAAAAAACACATATACAGATAACAATAAAAAAATATGTGAACCTTTTTTATCACAACGTCAGGACATAACCCCGGCGGCGGCGGCGGCGACCTCTCGCTTCCGGCCTTGGTTCAATCCATGGTCCGGAGCGAGACGGAATGGGACGCCGTCACCTCCTTCTGCAAAGCAGTCATGCTAGCGAAGGAGGTGGCGGAACGTGAGAGGGAGAGAACCTCACGTCTCAGCCGCCGCGGGAGACGCACCGGGCGTCGGAGGCCACGTGGTGGCCCCCGGCCACCGTAGACGCGGGCCTGTGGACGGTGAGCTATGAGCTAGCTCGCCGTCCGTCCGTCTTATGACGACAGGCCGTGTCGACGGCGCGTTCGTGTTCCACGCGCGCCTCAAAGAGAGTCAGCAAACAAGAAGGGGTCCGAAAGGACCGATGCCTGCCAGGGTTGCGGGACTGTTCGAAAGAGATACCGCGGCCCTGGAACACAAATGGCAAAGGAAGGAACATGGATGGGTTTTAGTCAGTAAAAGTCTCCCTCCTGCTCAGCCCAGAGCGGGAGGGGTTACTTGATGATTTCCCATCCGAAAAAAAAAAAAGAAAAAGGACATAACCCCGCTTTTGCCGTGTGTCGTTTCATCATCGTGAATCTCAGTTTTTGCTATGCTTCTTCTTGCTACCTTGCTTGCGTAGGACTTCCTCGTTGTAATTTCACAGTAGCAGCCACGTCGGAGTCTGGATTTGCGCCCGGTTGATGGAAATAGACTCGCTCCCTATTACATGGGACTTAAACACAACTGGCGAAAACTAACAGATTTTCATGACCAAGTTTCTCTCGGGCGTTCGCTTATAAAATGCTTCAGAGAGTTGTATCATGAAGCTCCGTAAACGTCAACTGCGGTTCGGTGGGTGTGCAGCGGTAGCCAACCACGCACGTTGAAAAAAAAAAAAAAGCTCTGCTTAGCCCACCCACCGAACCGCAGCTGACGTTCACGGAGCTTCATGATACAACTCTCATAAGCATCTTACAAGTTATCGCCCGAAAGGAAATGATTGACCAAATTTGTACAATGGCCCACGGACTAATTGTTGTTTCATGTACTCGTACATCTAACGTTTTATTGCTGCACTGTGTTTCTTTTGCAAAATCTAGGACGTACTTATTTATTTTATCAACACAATCAAATATACATGTTTGAGACTTTAACGGAGCACATTTACAAAACCAAGACATGTAACATTTCATTAATATACACGCATAACCAACAAAGAATCAATGAAATCAATTATAATAATCACTCGACCAATACAGTTGAAGTATCCTTAGTCTGTCCATTTACACCATGCATCAACGATTAAGATGTTGGATAACGTACTCGTACATGAAGTTGGCCAGTTTGATGGAAATTTGAAGAAATATTAAAAAGATGATAAGACTAGGCCACTGCGATTCCATCGGCCCTTTTCGCGTTTTCAATCAGTGACGGTTGTCTACTTAACGAAATCAAAAGTGATTCAACTCAATTTCCATTTTGATCCCAGTGTTATTTTTATTTATGTTTCTTTTATAACAGAGCAAGGCACCTCCTGCAAGTGCAGAAGAGTTCCATCACTCCAAGATTGGAAGAAGAGTACCAGCGCAGCAGTCTACTGGAAACCTAAAGCACTCCATAAGAGAATTAAAAGCATCAAAAAAAGGTGTAAGAAAAAAGGGATCAAGAAATTTTGATGAAGCAATTATTAACAAACCAAATCTTAAAACAGATGAAAATTTAAATGACATATTGACTATATATGACGAAACTGACCAAACTGATTTGCTGTCTATTGCAAGCGGATACATTACAGGAACTAGCGCCTATCGGGGTCCAACATCAAAGAAACAATTTGTACCTAAGCTGGTACCAAAGAATAAAGCAAAATCTCGCCTTTCAAAGATAGAAGAAGCGTTTGCTTATAACAATACAAAAAAACGAAATTCCCCTTTTAATCCAAACCAAAATCAAATCACTGAGAAAGACTATGTAAAGCTATTAAACGATAGTATCAAAAATTGGCTAGACAAGGTAAACGTTAATATAGCTCCGAAAGAAAAGAATGAAATTGTAGGTGAACTAGTACGTGATATAGTTGAAAGGCAGAAATATCTCACAGAATATGAAATCGCGAATGCCTCTCGAAGTGACAATCTCGAATATTTGAAGTTGCAAGTGCATAGGAGGTTGAATACGTTAGTTCCAGCTGGTGCATTGAAGACGATCGTAGAAGGCATAGGAGAATTAACAGCGAAGATTGAAAATGTTCAAATACCTAAAATGAAGGCTGCGACAAATGAAAATGTTCAAATACCTCAAATGGTAGCTCCGCCAAAATCATCGATAAAATCACCAATCTCAAACAAAAACCGTACAAAACGAAAGACAAATAGTCAAACTACTCCATTTACTGCAACCGAAACATCAACAGAAGAAATTCTACAAACTGTTGATGACAACAACAAAAAGAAAACAAAACAAAAGAAAAATAGTCAGATTTTTTCATCAAACGTAGCCGGTACATCAACAGAAGAAGTTCAAAACAACAACAAAACTGTTGATGACGATGCTTTAAAACACAAAATGTCAAACACGGAACTCAGTCCCGGACAGGCTTCTACACCAACCAAAACTAAAAGAGAAGAATACGTGGATAAAGTCACAGAATCTATGGATAAAGTCACAGAATTTACTAGAACGTGGATAGAGAGTGTGCCTATAAATTTAGAGCCAGATTTACAAACAGAAGTTATTAACGACCTGGCTTACGATATAATAGACAGGCAGAAATTCCTGCAATTACATCCAGAGAAGATGATTTCAAAAAGAGAGGAAATTGAAAATCTACGATTTCACGTGTTTAAGAGACTGGAGAAAGTGACTGATGACGAAAGTCTGATTCCAGATATTGATAAAATTGAGGAATTGTACAATATGATCAACGGTATAGAAGTTCCACTGAATTTTTAAAGGGCGACTAAACTTATAGCGATAATGGGGTGCAATTTAAACAGAATAGATAATTTGTCTCTCAGCCTGGCTACGGGAAATTTTCTGAATATAAAAAATGAACCGTTTGCTGCTACTTTTGGCATGATTATCATATTTATCTGCATTTGTTTTAGTCGCTAGACGATTCGCCGTTTGCATCGTGGTCAGTTTGTTAGGTTGATATCGCGCTAATGCCTATTTTCACTAATGATACACTCAAATGAATCGAAATTCTAATTCTTTAATAATATTTAGGCAGCAATTTAGGTGTCACGGTTTTAGTGGAATTGTGGGATCGTTGTTTTTCTGTATCCCTCTCTTTCTCCCGCTTTCAGGCGTCATACGTTAGAGTGAGAAAGTCATCTGCAGTTAGACACACTTTACCATTGCGAATGAGTACGGATACGTTCTAGCCGAATTATTTCGCTAGCGAATGATGCCTCTTACTGGCAAAAACAAGATAGAGATAAAGACAAAGAGTGAAACGAGCCCCTCTAAAAAAAATATATAACAGTTTCAGTGGTACAAGCCCAAGACAAGAAAACACAATGCACGTGAAATTTTAGATTGAGTACGTTTTTGTGTAAGAAATTTTGAAAAGTCTGACAGATTCTAGACTTTAAATTCTTAATGTGGGAAGCAGGTTATTATTAAACTTTGTCATAATAGAATTGTAATTAATAAAGTAAATAATATGATTTCCGATTCCTGATTATGTAAGAAAATGTAAAGCCGATTCATCATCGTCATCATTGTCTTGCCCTTATCCCCTTTTCATTTGTGGTCGGCGCAGCATGTCTTCTTCTTCCATACTTCTCTATTACTCGTCATCTCAACAGTCACCTCCTTGCTAGCCATATCACACACACACACACAGTCCATCCATCGTTTCTTTGGTCTTCCTCTACTCTTATATCCATCCACAGTCATACTCAAAACTTTCCTCACCACATTTTCCTCATTCCGCCGCATCACATGCCCATACCACGACAAGCAATTACCACACAACTTTTCAGTCACCGGCGCCACTTTCAAACTTCCTCTTATGTACTCATTTCTTATTTTATCCATTCGCGTAACACCACACATCGCCCTTAGTGTTCTCATCTCAGTCACATGCAATTGCCTTTTATTCATCCCTTTTGTGGCCCAACATTCGGATCCCTACAAGACAGCAGGTCTAACCATTGTTTTATAAATCTCCTTAAGTTTAATTAAATGCGGGAGTCGCAGATTGTTCCCGTGATCTGCCGCCATTTCTTGCATCCTGTGTTTATTCTATGCTTTACACTCGACCTATTTCGCCATCGCTTTGCACGAGTGAACCGAGATACCGTCAGAGCAGACAGGAAGAAACGCGCCATCTAGCGCTATGACTTCAGGACTGGAAAGGCCGGAATCGCAGAACATGTATTCGGTTTTAGTTATGTTGATTTTCAAGCTAACATTCTCCAGCTTCTGTTTCCATTTCTCCAATCTGCTCTGGATCTCAGGCCCATCTTGACCGACAAGAATAATATCGTCGGCAAACAGCTTGCACCAGGGTGTCCCTTCCTGTATGTCTGACGTCAAAGCATCCATAATTAACAGCAAGAGGTAAGGACTCAAAGCCGACCCTTGATGCAAGCCTACAGCCACACTGAACTCGTCGGTTTTGCCAGCAGCTGACCGGACCTAGGTAAAAGATTGACTGTACATAGCACGAATTAATGTAAAGTCTGTAGATCAATGAACAATATGTGCAAGTTCTGGCGGAGTGCAAAAGTGGCGTCCATTGTTCCTTGACCTGGCGTAAACTACTTTCATACTATGTGACATTAGCTTTCTTCCTCAATAGTTGTTACAGTCCTGCACATCACCTTTATTCTTGAACTAGCGAACTATTGCACCATTCTTGTGGGATCGCTTCTGCACTCAACAACTTATTGAAGACTAGCTGTTGCTGTTGCGTTTTGGTCAGAAATTATCCCTAGGGCACGTTGTAAATATTGCCTTTGGCACTCGGGGATAATGTATGTAACGTATTAGTAACAGAATTTTCAAAATCGGTTCAGTAGATCCAGAGACCCAGACCCTCTACAATCTCACAACCACTACGCTCTCTCTGCCAACAATCGCTGCTGTTTTTCCACCTGGCTAGACAAAAATTGTGATAGTTCGACTAATATGCATGATATCTTTATAATTTATTAAGCCTATAGCACTCACGAGTAATGTAGCTCTCTACCAGAAAACCAATTTTTTAAATTGGATCATAAGTTCCGGAGATTAACTTCTACATACAAACATACAAACTTAAAAACATACAAACTTACAAACAAATTTTACCTCTTTATAATATTAATATAGAAGTATAGATTAAAGTCGGCCACAAGAATCCATCTTCTTTTAAAAACTTTTATACTTCTACTGGTATATGACTGAAACGCTACTGCTACCGCTGCGGGCTAAACTGTTAAGCTGATTAAGAAATAAAAATTATGAACAATAAAAAAATAACTGAACAACAATGAGACAACAATGAAATAAAAACCAATAAAAAAAAAACAAATTCTTAATTTCTTAAAAACAACTGCTTATTAATAAAGAAAAAAAATGAAATAAAATGAATCATAAAATAACCAAGAGGGGAAAACATTAAATAAATGATTAAACAGTCAAATTGTTTGTAAATCAGTAAGAAAACATACATTCTCTATTTAAAGGGGACGGCCGAAGGAAAAATCTAACGCCAAAGGAAGCGCAAGAGTTCCAGACTACTCTTCCAGATGAAATAGCAGCTATCTTAAATGACTACAACATATGCTGTGAAAGAAGAGAGTTACTATCAAGTCTCACGAAGGAGTTAGCAAAACTAGGAAACAGTAACGCTGACCAGGATGAAATTATAGAAAATTTAACTGACGCTATCAAGCGAATAACGTATTTAAGTAATTGCGACATATGTGATGATGAAGCTGAAGACTTAGCGTACAAACTTCTAGCACGAACCAAGAAGTTAATAGCAAGAATTCAGCAATCTAAAGGTGCGCCGGTAAAGAGGAGAGATTTCAGAGAAGCGATATTGAATGATATTGGAGACGTTTTCCACGGGTGTCCGATGTCCGCAGACAAACGAAGGATGATGGAATGCCAGTTAGCTGAAGACTATGCTAAAGATCTAGGGATTCCGCTTCAAGATAGTGAAGTTACTATGACTGGTGCAGGTAATGTTTTTTTAATACTTTTAGTGCAAGTAAAAGGAAGTTGTTACAGTCCACGTTTTGTTCTGGATAGAATGGGGATGGCAACTGTGAAACTAATGACACCAGCTTAGTTGGTTACAAGTATCGTCATTGGTTAAAAATCTGATAATATCATTTTATATTTTCGAAATAGCTTGACCTCATAGTCAGATTGAGACTTAAACTATGGTCGTCTTCCCCATCGATTAATTAGGCGTTTGTCCCAACGGTGGAAAAGTTATAGGCTTTAAACATTTAACAATATTTACTTTTTTTAAATGAAAAGCAAGCTAATCATTATTAATTCTCTTTAAAAAAGGCCACTACGGAATGAGTTTCAATGGACTGACGAACTTCATAGACACTTGGATAAGTAGCATACATACCGAAGATGATGATACCAAGGACGAGTCCGAAATTAACGACATGAAAAAGGACATGGCCTATAGCTTAATCCACAAAATTGGCGAAATGAATGTCGACCCAGAAATATTTAATGACGATGCTCTCTATGAAGCTATCTTAAGAGACGAACTGCAGAATATGCTTGGTGATATTACATTACCTGATGATGAAATTGAACCTTTGAAAGAAGATCTTATTAATAAAGTATTAGAAGCAAAACAAAGAGCTCATGACGAGTTCGCAGGTCAAGCTTACAAACGCAATTTACGTGATACTATCTCAAAAGTTTTACCAGAACAGCGGAACTTATCTAAAGAAGAGCAAGCCACTCTGAAAACATTGAAAGACCAACTAGCTGATGCTTACATTGACCTACACTTTTCCGGAAACAATGAACCTCAAAGAGAGAAATTGAAAAGGAAAATTTCCAATGAGTTGAGTAGATTCTGTAAGGATTACATGAACAAAGTTCCATGTGCACCTCTTAGTAGTCAAAAACTAAACCAAGCCTTGTACGCTGCCTTGAATGCCGTCCCATTGCCTGCTAAGGATTCTATAAGATACGAAGTAGAACAAGCAAGAATAAGAGAAGAAATAAATGACTGGATAAAAGAATTACCAATACAACCCCAAAATCCCACTGAACTCTTAGCTAGAAACAAAAAAGTTTATGTATTGGCAAAGAAACTGTTTGACATTGAGATAGAAGGCAATGACACAGATAATGATTCAAAGAGGGCAGAAATAGTCAAATTTCTTAACAGATTGCCTATGGAAACTGAAGAAGATTTGGAAACGTTAGCTGATACATTAATAGATAAACTAACAGCAACAGAAGACTCTAGAAAGTATAATGCATCATCAAATGTGACTATTGATTCTTTTGGGAATGTTAGCATGGACACTCCAGTTTGTTCTAAACATAAATCGTTATTTGAAAAGGGAAAGGCTTCTCCTGGCCCCAGTGACTCCCAAATGGTGTGTGGGCATCCTACCTGCAAGCAGCCCAAACCAATGCCTCCATGTACCTTAAGCCCTGAGGATAAGGATTATTTAGAGAGAATCAGACAAAGAACTAATTTATCTCCAAGCTGTGTGAGATCAATAATGAAGGATAATAAACCCAAAACATGTCCTGGAGTGCGGCCAGTTAATGCTGGCAGCCAAACAACACAAAGACCACTCGGGTATCAAAGACCTCGGAGTCCACTTTGTCGGATTGCCGATGAAAGAACACCTAGACCCTGTTCAGGACAACCTGCAAATGCTTATTCTCAACAGAGGTGGGAAACTTGCGGTAAAGATAAACCTCATCGAGCTCCTGTTTGCCCAGTTTCCCAGCAAAAGATAGCTGGCCCGTGTCCAGGACCTTCGAGAGCTTCTCCTCAATGTGGTCGTCAGTTGAGAAAACATACGATTTCAAGTAACAATATATCTGATGATAATGAGGAAGTTCAACCAGAGGTAAGATTTTATTCTATGAGTTATAACTAGGGCTCATGACTAAATAATAACCGCACGGGTCGTTCTTTAACTTTGGGCAACGCTTGTAGAGGATGGTCTGCGGCTGAGCGACCTACCATTACATATCGAGATCCTTACGTGCTGCGATTCGTAGATCTTTGACAGGTTGTCAGTACCCCGAAAGTCTGACTACAAGTCTTAGGTATCGTGGTAACCGGTAACCTGATGTCAGGAGTTCAGATAGGCAGTCACTCTATGCGCTCGTATGTCGAGCGTGGACGACTGAGTCTAGTGGTCGGAAGTACTACTGCTATCCGTTAGCCGGTCGTGTTGGATACGATCCCAGCTCGTGGTCGCACAAGGTTTTATTGAATTTCTCTTTCAGTAATTCTCTGGATTTTACTCCGGTTGATGGCAATAGACTTGCCTTAGACATAACTGTGCAACGGTGTGCTATTGGTACACCTTTGAGGATTACAGGCAACTTTAATTTATACCAAATTCAGCATTAAGTGGTCACTAAGCGTCACCTTTTTTTTTCTCTAAATGTTTCAGTTAACCATAAAAAAAGGCTACTGGAATCCTAATGACAAAAACAGCGTAGAAGAATCAGAAATACCACAGAATACGAGAGGTTATCGTGATGGCCCTTCGCTCCCTCATCCAACTAGTCCAACGCCATGCAATAAAATTCGAATATCTTCCGGCGCACAATGCTCCCCACCGCCCTGTGGTCGACCCAGCTTATGTAAACTACAACAGCAAAACACTGGGTCACAGAGAGTGCCCTGTGACTTTACCAGCCCAGCGCCTTGCCCCGATCCAAAATATCAACGTCAACCTTCATCTAGTCGTTATGGTGACCCACAAAGGTCATTTCAACCTTCTTGCGCACCTAGTCCCTGCATGAGCCCCTTCGGACTTAACAACCAGCCATCACCTTCAAGCTCTCCTTTCTCAAAAAGAGATAATGCATGTCGCATACCGAAAAGAGATGGTCTTGACCATCAAGACCAGATGCCTTGCAGCAGCAGTAGACCTTTCCGTAAAGAGCGTGTGATTGAACTAGGATCTTTAGACAATTTAAGCAATTCGAGACCGAAGAAACGACATAATGACACAACCGACTGGCAATTTGAAGAAGAGGAAGAGGACAACTTCTGGTCCTCGCCCATGAGGCGTGTGATTCTAGATGAGGGGATTGATGATTCTGTAGTGATGGAGAGAGAGCAAAGAGAGGAAAGGATTAGATGTAAGTGTAAAGAGAGGCTGGTTCCAAAGTTTCAGGCAGGTAGGGCCCAGCCGGGGAATTGTCCCAGTCAACAGTATACTCAAGGCAACGATGTTGAGCAGAATTTAAAGAAGTGTGCAAAATGCTGCGGTCGTCACTGTCCCTATCCCAGTTATTTGTACTTTAGACAATGATTATATGAAAGTGTTGTGTTGTCCTATTTGTTTTGTGGTGTTGCAATCTAATTAAAAAAATAAGATCGGATTCTCGTTATGTTTGACTCTATATGTGCTCTTTAGGTCCAGACTCCTCTAAAGCGGAGACGAGCGGAGCGTAGTAGACTTGTGGAAACAGACCAATCACATTTGTTGAAATCCACATCTCGCCCCTTAGTCTCTCCTGTAATTGTTCGAATCTTGCCGTCTCTTCACTCCGCTCGTCTCGTCTCCGCTTCATGCTCACACTCGCATTCACAAGTACCCGCAGATTCATGAACTGTGCGAGATTGCGAGTGTGAACACGTGCGGCGGACGTTATTATTTCTAAATTTACAAAAAAAATACTTGCAAAAAGACAATAAATACAATACAATCTTCATAATAATTTATTGACAATCACGACAAAAACATACAGTACATAACACGCGCACACAATTTAATAAGGAAATCTATAAGACCTTAATATATTACACTGTTCATCATAATCCATACGTCTCATTCTCCGGTATGCCTCCAAACATCTGCACTTAACGCGAAACTCACCACCCAACACATCTTCGTCTGAGGAGATAGGAGCGCCGGTTGGCCTAGTTTCTCTGGTTGGACTGGTTGCTCCAGTTCGGCCAATTGCTGCTTCAGCAGTTGTGCCAATATCTTGGGTAGGAGTAGGACCATGAATATTTACGTTACCAGGAACCTGGTTACTTGGGATTAGTTTACCCTGATCTATCACATTAGACCTTTCTTTTTGACCTATATTCGTCCCAAAAGATCTTTGTACTTGACCTGCTATATTCTGATCGCGTTGGTCTTGTGGTCCCATCTGTGCCCCAAGTGCAACTTCCCGAAGACTTCTTTGATTGATACCCTGTTCTCTTTCTTGCCTAGAATGACAAGTGTCACGTCCTGTGTTTGGCGAAGGAATCTGGACCGACCGAGGACTTTGCCGAGCCTGTCTTGGGCTCTGAACTTGTTGAGATAAATTAGGTCTTTGTGGACTTTGCTGACTTATATCCTGTCTTGGTCTGAATTGACTGCCTTCTAAGTTATCTCTGGGTGGTGACGCAGGAGCTTGCATGCTCTGATATGGGGCACCTTGTTGAGAAGTACATCCCTCGTTTGGCCCACCTTGGCTCGTATTACAAAAAATTTGCCTCGAGACATTTGGGTCCAAATTCTGACCTGGTGGTATAAAATATCCTGAAACTCCAGACGTTTCTTGGACAGCAGCCTGTGGACTTTGCTGAGTTATTCCCTGCCTTGGTCCGAATTGACTGGCTTGTGAATTAAATCTTGGTGATCTGACTGGTCTGGACACATTTGGGTCAAGACCAGGACTTATAAGAGAACAGAAAGGAACTCGTTCCATATCCTGCATTGTGAGACCAGGTTGTATAAAATATCCTGAATCTCCAAACGTTCCTTGGCCAGCTGTCTGTGGGGTAGTACTTGTACCAGCATTCATCAAGGGGGCTAAAAATTCAGCGTTATCAACATGTGCGAGTGTAGAACTAAGTGGTTTAGCTTTAGCAAACTCATCAAAACCTTCAGGATCTTGGACGGGCGCCCATCTGTTCTTAAGTCTTAAAAATAGTAGATCCACCATATCGGTAATCTTATGGTCATAGTCATCTTGAATTGTTTTTCTTTTCACTAAAAAATGACTCACTTCATGTTTCATCTTGTCTTCCATTGACAGATTATCATCATTTAAATGTTTATGCATGTCATTTAACTTCTTTGCCAGTAAATCTATCATCCTTTTTATTGCTACATTTTCTTCTTCGCTTTTTGAAGGTTTAGTTGGCAGTTCCTTGTACCATTTCTCTATTTCATCTGCAAGATGGATTTCTTCCACTTCGTCTTGTAAGATATCATCTGCAGGGACTGGTACTTGTTCCAAGGCTTTCATAGCAATACGCCTTAATTTGGATTGATTAAAAACTCTAAATCCCGCGTTATGTTCTTTAGTCAAATGATTGACTAATTTATCAACTTCTCCCATCAATCGATTCTTGTAAATATTAGCTTTCACGGGATCTTTTTCTTTATAATTAACTTGTAGAATGTATGCATCAGCTACTGAATTCAAAAAGTTTTGTTGAAGAACAAAACAGTTCTGAATCTCGTTATCTATCGCTAATTGTCGATTGAAATTATCTTTAACGTTTTGCCTAAAAGATGGTCTGTCAGACACGGAATGCATCTCATTCAGCAAACGTAATGCGCTTTCTAAAACGCGTGTTTTCCATGAATGTCTCATTTTCTGTAATGCTTCTGTTTGCGGAAGTTCGTCCAGTAATTTGTCTATTTTCCCCTCTAGTAAAAACTCGAAATACCCATAGTCATTTTCTATAACCGGGTCTGCTTTCAATTTGAAAAAGGTTAGCAAAATGCCATTGACTATGGTCTGTCTTGCTATTTTAGCATAGGGCGTCGAATCGTCTAACGGTATAGCATTACAATGATCTGTAAAAACCGTTACAAATTTCTGGCACATAGCATCTATCCTGTCTTCTTCTGGAGGTGGGGGTACTTGTGGTGGCTCTTGAGAACAGCAGGGTTTTGAGGTAGGATTAGCTGGATCCATACGGATAAATGAATCTTTTTTAGCAGATGGCGCGTTTCTACTCTGTTGCCCCGAATGAGTCTTTTCGCTGCCTTTGAGCCTTTGAGGTTGCCTTGGTGAATGTAACTCTGCTTGGCCCTTGTCTAGAGGTCTCACCAACATTGGTACTGGTATGCTTTTAATCCTTTGCATTAATTCTTCAGCATGCGTGATTGTTTCTTTATTTTCTTCGCCAACTAATTTGTTAATCCACTTAAATATTTGATATTTTAGATGTTCTATTTCATCTTGTTCCGAACGAGTATTGTTAGGATTTAATTCTAAATACTTGTGTCTGTCCACGATATCTGATGCTAAATCATTGATGACTACTTCTTTGAAACCCTGGTTGCCTTCTGGCAAATATAAGCGATCGAACCACTCGCTTATCTGTTGTACTAATTGTTTCGTATAAGTTTCTAAGTTTACATTTACACCACTTTCTTCAATCCTGTGATCATTAGTATTATTTTTAATAGATACATCGTACACTGTCATATTATTCGCAGTGTATTTATCGTCTCCAAATAAACTGATATTTTTCAAAGATTTCGAGAGTTCTTCTGCCATGCTGAAGATATGACTTTCAGTACTAAGTCCATATAACAAACGGAATCTACTCAAGAATTTAGCAATTTCTTTGTTCAATCTCGCATAGTTTTGCTCTCTTGTCGAGTTTTGATCTGGGTCTAGTAAAATTGAGGTTATAACCGAACACAAGTCGTCAGTAACAGAGTGTAGTTCCCTCGGGCAGTATACAGGTTTCAGTGGCAAAGTACTACTCCAGACTTTGATAGCATCGCTAATCATTTCGTTGCTTCTACCTGATGATAGACTAGACAGGTCACCAATAGGTTTTCTGTTCAAACTTTTTAAAAGCTTCAGTACTTCTGCATTCAAATATTTAGAATCATATTTTTTGCTATGACTCATTGGAAGAGTTTTCGTAAATACCAGTATCTCCTTTTTCATGACTGCGTTATCTGACCCCGAAGATATTAACTTCTTCACACTTTTAATAAAATCCGCTTTCTGTTTATAAAATCCTTCAACATCTGTAATTTGTAAGGATAGATCTTTTAACCAGACTTCAATCGTATCAACCAACAATTTGTTCTCCTTTTCACGCTGCTTGCACAATTCTTTATACAAATCCAGCTTTTGTAAATACAGTTTTAGTCGAAAAGCCGTATTTTGTACGTTATCATCGTTTTGTTCAGGATCTAACATCCTGATTTGTTGAAAAATTTCTTTATCCAGATCAACGTCGTCATTCCCTATAGTTTGTCTTAATTTACGTGCTAATCCCTTTATAACCCTTTCTTGATGTTGTTTTTCTTCTGGACTTTTTTCTCTATGCAACGGCGACTTTCTTAGCCAATCGAGCATCACATTTTCAAGCTGTATAATCACAGGTTCGTCACTTAATTTTGGGTGTTTTTCTAATAAATCATTGATACTTTGTCTTTGTATGCTCTTAGCAAGCTTCGCAGCATATTTATCTCTATCATTTTGATTATCAACTTTCACATGTAACGGTACTTTCTTCAACCAATGAGATAGTTCTTCTTGTAATTTTTTTTCAACATCAACAGCAGGTAATTGTTTTAATTTACTTTTAAATTTAAATATCTTGACGGCTAAAGAATGTATAATTTCATTCTTGTTACTCATAAAAAGTCGTAACTTTATCGGCGCTATAGGAATTTTATCTATCCATTCATCAACTATGTCTTCATAAGATCTAATTGAGTTTTTTTCGTGTTTAAGATCGTTTGCTCTATCTTTTGTATACGGTACATTATTGATCCTATTTTTCAATTTTTGCACATCATAATAGCTTAATCTCTTATTGAATACTTTCTCTGTCCATTTGCGTACCGCTTTGTCAATGACACCGTCTTCTTTCTTTTCGTGGCCTTTTTCAATTTCTCGAGCTAACTCTTTGATTAACATTTTGTTGCGTCTTGTATCTTGTGACACATAAAAATTGTCAGATAATTCACAGTACCAGTCATAGATTTCGTCAGTGAGTTTGTCGATGTAAGGTTTAGAAGTATTTTTTATCTCACCAGTATTTGGTGATGATAAAGATCGAACTACACTAGAGTCGTGTAAAGAAGGTTTAGGAATGTTATTTATTTCATTCATCAGCTCTTGAGCGTGTTCCAAGACTGTCGTGTTTTCTTCACCAATCAACTTATTTGTCCATTTAAATATCTGAAATTTTAACTGTTCTAGTTCTTCAACATCTTTTCCTGTGAGACTCGGATTGAATAATAAATACTTGTATCTATCTACTATATCACCAGCCAAATCACTCACAGCCACTTTCATAACATTCTTGTCGTTAATCGGAATATTTAGTTTCGTTAACCATTTGCTAATTTCTTCTATAAGCTGCTTTTTATACGTTTCAATGCTTGCTGCCTCATTGTAATCTACCAGACCAGTAGCATTTTGGAAAGCCGAATACACTTCCGGTCGCCCACGCTCTGAATTACCTTTTTGTTGAAAAAAGTTTTCACGAAAGAAAAACTCTTTATAATCTTTCAAAATCAAATTAGTAAAATACTTTGCTTTGTACTCTGGTAGCTTGCTCACTTCAATTAAAAGTTTTGTAACATCGTCTGCAACGGAACTATCAATGTCAGTAATATCTGTGAGATCTAGTAAACGGTTAACCAATTCTATTTCGAGATATTCCATTCTTTTCGTACTCACAGCAACGTGGCATTTCTCTAAGAAAAATGTGACTTCATCTTTGACGAATTCTTTTATTTCCTTCGTTGTAGGCTGGATGTATGTGCTAGAAAATCTTTTTTCAATTGTAAATATATTTTCTACCAGATTTTTTATTGTTTTGTTTAGGTACAAGTCTTTGTTATGGCTGCTGATTGCTATTGGCAATTCGTAAACTATTTCTGTAATACTAGATTGTAATGCTTCCTTATATTCTGAATCAGATTGTGGTCTACCTAATACAACTGGTTCCAATTTCTCAGCGACAAATTTGAAAACGTCGTCTTTTTTCACATTTCTGCCTAAGAAATCTTTTTTCTTGATATTTAAAGTTTTCGTCCAATTTAAGACAGCCTTTTTAAAGTTGTCTATTTTGAATCTGCTGTAGTATTTTGGTATCTCCAACCTGTAAATATTAACGTTAGGTTCTTTTGGACTTGAGTACATTTTCTTCAGTTTTCGTACGATATTATTGGGAAGCTGTTTTCTGAATTCTACAATGTCATTGTCAGCTTCTGTATATGTCTCGGGTACTTGCTTCATGAACTTTTCTATTTTATTCCTTAGTTTTTCTTCACCACCGGGTTTTTTTAACTTCTCAGCTAGCTTTTTCATTTTCTCTCCCCATAATTTGACTCTTACTTTGTCGCTGTGGATTTCAAACCATTCAGTCACTTCTTGGTGCAAATCCTCGTGACTATGACCTGTTCTTTTAATAACTTCTTGCTTATTTGTCGTCTTAGTTAGTTCTACCTGAGATTTACTTCTCATTTCATAGTATTTGCATTTTGTTGTTGTTATATCTATGGTGCTTAAAGCTGTTTGAACAGATTTAAAATTAAATACTTGTTTTCCTTTAACGTCTACTTCATTTATTTTATTGTTTTTAGGTTCTTTTCGGGCCTTTTTTTCGTGGACCTGAAAATAAATACATAATCTACTCTCATAGTTTGAAGTTTTTCAAAAATTGGAGATTTAATGTCAATAATTAAAAAGTTCTTACAGTCCCAAGTTTATTAGGTGTAGGTTTATTTTCTGTAAAACAAATGCAACGGTTAGTATCAAGAAAAAAATCTTACCATACTGAGATTTTTTTTTCCGTGTTAAAAAAAGAATTGGATTCTGTGGTGTATATTTTATTAAAAAACTACAAACGAATTGAAAATTCATCATGTTTTGCCTGATGAATTTTTGGGATATAAGACTAACTCATTCTTGGCAAATGATACATCTGATTTTTCAAATATTCAAGCTTGTTCTCTAATTGTTGATTGACAACCATCACTATTATTTTGAAAGAGAGAAGTATAGTATTCAGGAGTTAATACGACCGCATCGAGACCACACACAACATAAGATATATAAATACTGTCTCACAGGTGTGACAGAGACCAAGCTCTACAAAGCTGAACGTTTTCTCGAAATTCAGACTGCCATATTAACGACTGCTTACTGTATATAGCTTTACAAAGATCTCCTGGCGCGTGACGTAAAACTGAACTGACGCCGCCAATTTTTTTTTTTCAATACATTTTACAAAACAATTCCCTCTTGTCAACGTCATTTGGTAGCCCAAAAGATCTTTGTAGCACTGTCGTTATTTAATCATCTAGTATCTTAACAAAAATAAAACATGAACATGTAACATTAAAAGAAGCATGGATAATGGCCCCTTGACCTGCAAGGAAGGTATTTCATTTGGAAATCATTAGGATCTATCTGTATCCGTGGTCTGAACTTTCTCCCTCTTCTCATACACTTACATCTTTCCCTCACCCGGTCTCTATCAGGAGGAAAACAGCCTTCAGGTCTTCCCAAAAACATAGCAGGCATACAGGCGGCTTGTAAACTTTTATCAGCTGTCAAACAAGACTGTTGTATACTTTGGTTCAGAGCTGGTTGTTGCATAAATTGATTCTGATTACTAGGTTGCTGTATACTTTGGTTCTGATTACTTGGTGGTAGTATACTTCTATCGTCTGTAGTTATGTGTATAACTGGGATTGCGTCTGTTCCTACTCCTTGATAGAACGTGGCGCCTGGTCCACTGCCCGTCGGCACAACTGGCTGTGAACTAGGTCCTGGGACTTGGCTTGTACTAAGTATTCCCAAACGACCGCCTGCCATCATCTTTAAGTTGAGCGGTCTTGGTGCTTGCTCAGGAACTTGGCTAGCTGCTGATATAGGCCCAGGACTCTGTGAGTTCTGGTTTAATGTAGCTTGACCTTGGCAAACATTAGGCTGAGCGATCGAAAAACATTGACCACTGCCCTCAATTACTCCAATGGAAGCATGACCGTTTTGTGAACTGCCTGGGACATTTGGCATAGCTTGGCGCAACTGCGCTGCAATTGGTCCTTGGTAAGGCATTTGACCTCCTGGTCCTAAGCTTCCTTGACCACAAGGAGCATTAGGACCAAAACTTTGTTCTAGTGCATTGTTGGGAAAAATTGGGGCATGTCCCGGACCGATACCTGGTGGAGGTTGGTAAAGTGGCCCAAAAGTCGGACCAACACTTTGGTTGAACTGACCTGGACTACCTTGGCCAACCTCTCCTTGAATTAAAAGGCTGGTTTGTGCTGCGTCTAGAACATTACCACTTGGAGAACCATGGACGTTCGGAAAACCTTGAGAACCTTGCCCATATGGCCCTTTAGGACCTGGGCTCTGAGAAGCTGGATGTGAATGCGGTCCCGATCCTAGGGAACCTTGAGTTCTGTCATTACAAAGTGCATTGGGACAACAAGGGGGTCCCGTACATAATACCTGGCCTTGGAGGTTAGGGGGAAATTGTCCTTGGGTGGTTGGAGGTAACTGGCTTTGGTTAAATAACGAAAATGGTACGTCCCTAGCGTGGACGAAGGGAACTTGAGTATTAGGGGTAAATATGCTTGGTACTTGAGAACTTCCTGGATAATTTCTCTGGGTGGCTTCTTGGTCTGCACAATTTAGACTACACACTGGTGGGGATTGCGCTCTTGGCGATGCAATTGACATACTGCGCATTTGTGAAGGCATTTCCGTCACTTCCATAGAATACCATTGGATTTCCTCTTCGGGAACAGGCGTTTGGCCACTAGCCCAATTGAATCTTCTACCTGGATAATTTCTCTGAGCAGCTGCATTCGGAAATAAGGAAAATGGTACGTCCCTAGCGTGAACGAAGGGCGCTTGAGTATTCGGGGTAAATATGCTTGGTACTTGAGAACTTCCTGGATAACTTCTCTGGGTAGCTAGGATTTCCTCTTCGGGAACTGGCGTTTGGCCACCAGGCCAATTTAATCTCGAGTCAGCGTCTGTCCCAAAATTTCCTTGACCTGGATAGCTTTTCCCGGCAAGCAAGTAATTTGGATTATATAGTTGGGAAGGTGCGCCTTCAGGTCGACCAGATCTGTTGCGTGCACACGGTGACGCCCGGCTCTCTTGCATCGACATCTTTTGTCTCTTTTGTGGTACAGGCGCTCTCTCACTTCCCCATGTCTTATTAGGACCAGCATCTCTAGAAATATTTCCACCGCTGACATTGCTTCTCCCAGGTGATGCGCAACAGTCTGGAGTATTTGAAGCATACATTTGTGGCGATTGCGGTCTCTGAGGCAATTGGCCTGATTCATTAAGATTGTACAACTGCGGCGATTGCCTACCTTGAGGTGCTACGTACCCACTGCGCATTTGCGATGGTATTTCTGTCTTGTCCATGGAAAGCCACTGAATATCTTCTTCGAGCACTGAGTGTTGTCTTCCTGGGCCCAATCTCATCCCAACTTGTCTAGGAGAACATTTAACAATATTTTCTCCAGCGATTAAATAGGAGCTCCTATCTCCAGTCATCTCGTGCATACTCGATGCACTTGGCATATTTCTGCTAAACTCCTCATAATCTTCTGGTTCTTGAAACGACACTCTTCGTATAGATGTTGTTAAATTCTTGATTCTATTTGCCAATTCATCTATCAGATAGTCTGTGTTAGTCCCTTCTAGTATTGGCATTTTTTCTAAGTTTTTCGGTATCTCTTCTTTCAATGCTACCCTGAATGCGTTATCGCAACAACTAACACCACCTAAGCCAATTTCTTGAATCTTTTTAACTAATGCATCTCTCACCCTTCTTTTTTCCATAGGACCTAAAGAAGTATTTTGGGGAATGTCAGAAATCCAGTTTTCAACCTCCATAGCTAGTAAAATCTCATCCGCTTCATCTTTGATAGCCGAAAGATTTGGCGTGGGGATTTTCTCCAGAGAATTTATGATTTCATTCGCGTATGCCGTTGTTTCCATGTCCACTAAATTATGCCTATGTTTTATTTTATTTAGATATTCGTCAAGTTTCTTCAAGAAGTTCTTCCTGTGAACAGTAGCTTTAACATTGTCTTCATCTTTGTACCTTGTATAAAGTATGTAGTAGTCTGCCATGTTCTGTTTATCGAGTTCATCGTTTGCTTTATCTTCTTCATCCTCAGTGAACGTTCTTTCTGGCAAATTATTTTCGATATTATCCATAAGTTGCATTTTAAAAGAAGCTGGTGCGTTTGTAAATTTGATCATGTCATTCATAGCTAAAGTCTTTTGAAGTAGCTGTGCTTTCAACGCAGGCTTCGCTGCCTCTAACTCCTGTGATTGTGGAACACCCTTCAATAGCCTTTCCATCTCTTCTTCCAAGACATCTTGGCAGTAATATTGGTTGCCAAAAATGTTAGGATCTAATTTTATCTTAGTTACAGCTTTCCATATTCCGTTATAGACGTTCAGTCTTGCTGATTCTTCATTAATGTTATCTGCTATTGGTATTTTTTTAACCCATTGTTTAAGGTATTCGTCATAGTCTTCGTTCAATTTTTTGACTGGGACGGAACCCCCGGGGCGGTTTGGTGAAGAGGCATTCAATGATTGATTTGGGTCATGCATTGTTGGCTGATTTATCCCACAAGTTCCACAAGGGTTAACTCCGCTACCGCTAACAGTTCCTTGTCTTGGCTGACTATGATTACCAGTGAACCCAGATGAAAAAGTATTAGAACCCCATGGATTGTTGGGTGAAGCTGGGCCAAAACTACGTCCACATGCTCTGCCATTGTAAAGACTGCTTTGGACTTGTGAACGAGAAGCATTACAAGTTTGCGGCCCAGGGCCACAAGCTCCACGGGCAGTCTGAACCTGAATTCCCTGAGGTTTGGAAGTCCTTGCGTTAGGAAAACTATTCACTTCATCGAACGGTCCTCTTGTATTGATTCCTTTACCATCTTTTGGCGTGTTTGAGCAAGTCTCCTTACCACAACACGGTTTTGATTGAACTGGTTGTGAATAAGGTTTTGGGGTACTTCGACCAGCGTTAGGACAAGTACTTTTATCTAATTCAGCTCCTGCATTCAGATGCTTAGGGTTTACCAGCATAGGAACAGGTACACTGTTAATCCTTTGCAATAAATTTTCAGCATGATTTATGGTTTCCTGATTATCATCTCCTACTAATTTGTTTATCCATTTAAATATCTGATATTTCAACGCTTCTAATTGGTCTTGGTCAGAATCTCTGCCGGTTTGATTTAGTTCTACATACTTATGTCTATCTATAGTATCTCCTGCCAGGTCATTTACGACTACGTCTCTAAAACCACGGTCTTGAATCTGGAGTATATCCAAGTCATCTAACCATTGGTTGATCTGTAGACAGAGTTGATTCGTATAACGATCTAGGTTCGCTTGCAAATCTTCTTCAGTTATAGATCCGATACTGAAATCTGTATTATTGCTTGAATTCATGTATTGGCCTGAATTATTACTGACGTTTAGAATGGTATAAGTTTGGTTGAATATGCAATTATTTAGCATGTCCTGTAAATCTTGGAGCATTAGGTTAGAAATATAATTCGCGTGCTTATTCGATATTTTACCAAGATCTTGTAGTATTATTTCCATTTCATCCATAATCTCATCATCGTGCCCACACCAAATGCACTCGATTGAATCCATCATAAGATCTACCAGTTCATTTTCTAAATCATACATAAGAATATCATTAGAAATAATTGAATTATTTTCATTAGCATAATTCAATAAATGTTCTCTTACGAAATCCCTCATGTCTTCCTCAGTTAGTATCTTCTTTGATCTACTTGCGAACGGTCTTCTTCTAACCCTTCCAGTCTGTTCAGTTACTATCACATTCCTCATCCTCTTCAGTAACACATCAACTAGTTTCCGTAAATAAGATTTCACGCCATAACTTTTATTAACTTCAATAGGAATTTCTTGTAAAATTTCCACTATTTCTGATTTCAAATCGAAATCTTCTTTGGTCCAATTTTTCAATAGTTCTTTAATTCTATCTTCAACTGAGTTAAGAAGGTCTCCCCTATCGATAGACCTGCCTATGTCCGTTTGTAAGTTCAAATGATTGACCCAGTCTTTTAAAACGAAGTCGAGTTGTCGATATTCGGACAACCTAAAAGGTTTTATTTCGGATCTTAAAACATTGTTTGCGTCCCCGTAACAATGTTTAAGTTTGCTTACGAGCTCCTGATAATCTCCTACGTAATCACAAACTGTTGGACAATAATCTTCAACATATTTGTGACGTTTGTCATGTTTTGTTTTCGCCCTATCACAAATATGGTCAGTCATCTCACTAGTATCAAACAATTTTCTTATCAATTCATCTCGAATGGTATTTTTAGACACAGTATCAGAGATTTCATTGATAAGCTCTAACAGACTAATTTTCAATTCATCTTTGGTTAACTTTATCGCATCTTGCGATTTAGTTTTCCTACTAACTATGGTTCTGTTCCTACTAGAATGAAAATCTATAGTGCTAAAAACTGTTTGAGCAGATTTCCTAGGTTTTAAAGTTGTGTCGGAAGGATAGAAATTAGTTTGTATGGATTTGATCGAGGTTCTTATGTCCATGTTTTCAACGTAGTAGAATTCACCTTCCCCATAGTCTTCTCCAGCTGAAGAGATGGGAGATTCAGGAACGGCTACCTAAAACAAAGAACTTAAGGAATCTCGCGCACTACGCTGACCACAATTAACCGTGTGTAAGTTTGGCGACAGAGGCTCCGGCCAAAATGCGGAGGTTCATAGTGCAATACCTACACCGGTAATTATTATTGCTGCCTGTTTATAGACCGCAACAAGTCGGACGGCCGATCGTGTGAACAGTTGGTTGTTGCGACCTCATGCAGTATGCGTATCCGATTTCGATAGTTTAGTCTGTTCTGAAGTATCGCGCAGATTAGCACTCCTAAAAATTAACACAGCTCGAACTGGGGATGCACACCCCAGTTCGAGCTGTGTTAATTTTTGAGTTTATCCAATTAGAATTTCTCAGTAGTACCCTGGAGCCGGAGTTTGTAATCGGTTGATGGTAGTTAGCTCGTCAACTATTACATTGTACACATAAATGTTGAAATGTGAGTGTCCTCTGAACCTCTAGACCTCTTCAGGGAAGACAAGGACTATTGTTATGTTAAATCAAAATCTTACAGTTTTCCTAGTTACGTCTGCTCGTGGCAACGTCGCCACTTCTTTGGATAACATTTTGACAGCAGCTGTGGATTAAATATAAATGTTAATGGATGGAGATGGAGAGGAAGAGCAAAGAAGTGACTGATAGATTTTGTGAGGAATGATATGAGAGAAAAACGAGTAATTGACGGCGTGACGGTTGACAGGGGAGAAAAGAAATTTGTTGCGCCGATCCCAAGTAATGGGACATGTCATGGGACGAGGACAGGAATAGGAGGAGGATAATGATGTAGATTAAAAGGACAGTATTGTGGTCTTATGGTGTTAATAGATCAAACGCTGTGTCAGTAGTGATTGATGGTAACGAAGGGATTTCTAGCACAAATATGTGGGAAGAAAGAAGGAAATTCAATTGTAATAGAAATATATTATGAATTGATTAGAAAGGAAAGGCAAATACTGGAGTCATAATGCTGTAAGTTACCTTGAATTTCAATGTTGACTGAATTTGAACTCTGAAACCAAGAAAGAACATATAGATAAGATTTAGTGTGGAGCAACGTTTAAAAAAAAAGAAAAGAAAGATGATGTCAATTGATTTAAATAAAATTTCAATTTCATAGTGACGTAGCACAGATTTGAGGCTTTTCCAATAAGAAATTCTCAACAACCGTCAGGACTTGTGCACAGTTAATGACAATAGGCTAGCTCCTATTACATGAAACTTGAGGTAGCAGGCGAAAGGAGTCCGTGCCATACACTTCTGTCAATTTTCTTACGGGAAAAATGGTCTTCTTAGGATGTCGATAGCAAAAACAATTTGCATGCCCTTATCCCAAAACTCAGCCACCCGAACCCCGCCCACTGATGCAGCAATAAGATCATTAAGTGCGCAGGTGTCGAGGCATCGCCACGGCGCCCTCACCTCACCACGGCGCCCTCACCTTCCGCCTGACGCAGGTCCTCACCGGACACGGTTGTTTCGGGAGGTTCCTGCACCGAATCGGGCGGGAGGAAACGCCCGGGTGCTACCATTGTGAGGATCGACCGGAGGACACGGTGGAGCACACGGTGGAGATCTGCCCCGCGTGGGCGGAGCACCACCGTGTCCTCGTAGCGGCGATAGGCGGCGGCGACCTCTCGCTTCCGGCCTTGGTTCAATCCATGGTCCGGAGCGAGACGGAATGGGACGCCGTCACCTCCTTCTGCGAAGCAGTCATGCTAGCGAAGGAGGTGGCGGAACGTGAGAGGGAGAGAACCTCACGTCCCAGCCGCCGCGGGAGACGCACCGGGCGTCCACCGTAGGCGCGGGCCTGTGGACGGTGAGCTATGGGCTAGCTCGCCGTCCGTCCGTCTTATGACGACAGGCCGTGTCGACGGCGCGTTCGTGTTCCACGCGCGCCTCAAAGAGAGTCAGCAAACAGGAAGGGGTCCTGTTAGGTATGTGAGACAAGTGAAACGCAGGGAAGTCGTTTACGCACTGATGCTTTATTACAGGAATATTAGGAAGTGGGCGGGGCCTGCATAATGCCAACATAACATATTATTATTAAGATGCGTTCAGAAATACACAACAATTCTCCCCTTTTAGTATGACAATATGACATCATATGAAAAATAATACAGCTAATTAATCTATACAAAAGAATGGCTTATAATTAATGTTCCTACGAGACGGACGCAACACTCTGTCTGACAAACCCGCACTAGTACAAGGCCCCGGTTCCTGCTGGGGCTCTGATGCTACAGGGTCAGTGTTATCCTCTATAGCTTCGAAGAATTCTTCATGTTCAACTGGTGGCACTGCATCAGACAGTTCTACATCTGTAGGTGTTAACTCTTTTGTGCAGTGTGCATCCTCACTTCCCTCCTCATTGTTCCGAGACTCATTATCATTCTCCTCTGGGAATGAAGTACTCATTGTGGCCCCGTGTGGTGCCAAGTCTTCTGAATCAATAGGACAGTCAAAAATGTTATCATGAGTGTTGTCCGGTCCCTTACATGACACTAATTGATTCTTATGCTTTTTTAACTTAACTGAAGTTTGACAATCTTCAATTAAATAGGTCATTTTACCCATTCGCTTTATTACTTTACCCCTAATCCAAGTGATTTTTTTATTAACATTATACTTTTTGTACATCACTTTATCTCCGGGTTCAAAACATTGTTTATTTATGCCCCCATATGCTTTACTCTGTGAACACTGGTTACGTTCCACTGCTTTAGCGAGAGTGCTAGATGAGGGCGACGGTGCAGGTTGCGCTCTCGGTACCAAGTAATCTAACCGAGAACGTAACTTCCGCCCAAAAACTAGTTCGGCAGGCGAAAAGCCCGTTGTAGTATGCACTGAGTTTCGGTAGTCAAACAGATATTTTAATAAATCTTTGTTATTTTGGTTTGAATTAGTACTCATCATTAAACAAGATTTAATTCCTTTCTTGACCACTTTTACATAGCTCTCCGCCTGGCCGTTGCTAGCAGGGTGGTAGGCGGGAGATGTCACGTGCGATATTCCATTTGATACACAAAATTGTTTAAACTCTTCTGATAAGAAACAGGTTGCATTGTCACTGACCAACGTATTTATTAGTCCGTATCTCGACATGAAGTCGTATAATTTCTCGATAACAATGGCCGAAGAAGTGCTTTTTGTTTTGTACATTTCTGGCCATTTTGAGTGCGCGTCTACCATTACTAAATACATCTGCTCATTAATTGGACCGAGAAAACGATGTGTACCCTCTGAAACGGATATTGCGGGTGTGGCCACACAGCAAGCGGAGCTCGTGCTGGAGACGGCCTGAGCTGTGTACATATTTTACAACCTCCTATCAACGCTTCAATAGCCTTATCGATACCCGGAAACCAAACTGTACCCCGAGCATTAGCTTTACATTTTACTATCCCTAAATGTGACTTATGCAGTTCAGATAAAATTTTACTTTGCAATTTTTCCGGTATAACTATTTTGTGGCCACGCATTACAACACCATTTTCTATTGACAGTTGGTTTTTACATAATGAATACGGAAAAATACTTTGATCCGTCACCTTCCTAGGCCAACCATTAAAAATATACTGAATAACTTTAGACAAAATAATATCATTACGAGTTTCTTCCTGTAACAATTTAAGTGTAACTGGTAAACTAGAATCTACTACAAAATTTACGTATGAGGCCCTATCATCTAAGAACTCAGCCGTCTCGCTACCTTCCTGACTTGGTTCACCGCTCAGGCTGGCGCGCGATAGAAAACCCGCGCAGTTGCTGGCACTACGAATGTATTCGATTTTATAGTTGTAACCACTTAGAAACATTGCATATCGTTGCAATCGATTAGCGGAAACCTCGGGTATTCCATGGTGTGGGCCGAATATCGAAATTAACGGTTTATGGTCAGTCCTGAGTGTAAAAGGAACTGATCTGCCATAAAGATATTGGTGGAACCGACGTACACCGAATATGATTGCCGTAGCTTCTTTCTGTATCTGAGAATAGCGACGCTCGACTGGGTTCAACGTCCGAGAGGCGTACGATACCGGCCGCTCCACCCCCGACGCGTCAACCTGCGACAAAATTGCACCTAACCCACTAGGCGATGCGTCCACTGTCAAAATAACATTTGCATTTGTGTCAAAGTGAGCTAAAACCTGATCCGATGCTAGTATTATTTTGATCGCATTGAATGCTTTGTCGTGTTCCAAAGTCCATTGCCATTTACAATTTTTTTGAAGTAAAGCGTATAGAGGGCTAAGGATTGTTGAGGCGTTTGGTACAAAATTTCGGTAATAGTTAACGAGGCCTAAAAACGATTGTAATTTACTGACATCTTCTGGAACAGGAGCTTTTACGATAGCCGACACCTTTTGAGGTGACTTTTTTAACCCATTTTTGTCTACTACGTAACCTAGATATTCAACTTCATCTTTGAAGAAGTCGCACTTGGTTTTTTGCAATGTCAGTCCCGCTTCCTGTAAGCGTCGCAACACCTCTCGCAATCTATCTAAATGTTGTTCCCTGCTTACCCCCGTGACAAGGACATCATCCAGCATACACAATACCCCTTCCTGACAACACACATTCCATTACGCGTTGAAATATTGCTGGCGCGCAAGCTAACCCGAATACTAACCGCGTATACATAAACAAACCTTTATGTGTGTTGATACATGTTATTTTCTGTGATTCTTCGTCTAAAACACACTGTGCATAGGCCTGTGACAAATCTAATTTGCTAAATTGTTGCCCTCCGTGCAACTTCGTAAATAATTCTTGAGCTGTAGGCAACGGATATTGATCTACTAACAGCTGTTTATTTATTGTGACCGAATAATCCGCACATAAACGTATGGAGCCGTCGCGTTTTAATACTGGAACTATTGGCGATGCATACTCTGAGTATTCAACGGGTTTTAATATACCTATGCTAACAAGTCGATCTAACTCTTTATCTATTTTATTGCGTAAAGCAAAAGCTATCGGTCGCGGTTTAAAAAATATTGGTTTGGCATCTTGTCGTAAGTTTAATTTTATTTTATATTTCTTAAAAGTTCCAAGCTCATCAGAAAAAACATTTGGGAATTGAGTTTGTAGCTGCGCTTTCACACTTGACGAATTTTCACAATAATTTACGGGCATCATTTCTAATTTAAAGAAGGAAATAAAATCTCTACCTAAAAGCGGTGGACCGCCATCACGAAAACCATACACATCTAAGTTTTGCGTTCTACCTACGTATGTAAAAGGTAATCGCACTACTCCTATGCATTCGATATTATTGCCAGTATAAGACAACAATCTTTTATTCGTTTCGATCAGTGACACCTCTTTGAAATGTTTATAAAATGTTTTTTCGGAAATCGCAGTAACAGCTGACCCACTATCAATTTGAAACTTTATTTGTACCCCGCGAACATTAATTGTTTCAGTCATAGGTTCTCCGTTCGACGTGCGAATATTAAAACACTCACCGTCATCGCCGCCATCATCAACACTCTCGCTCACTACGTAATTAACTTTTTTACACATACGGCGCAAGTGGCCCTTTACGTTGCACTTTTTGCACTTGTAGTTCACGAATCGGCACTGCACTGATGTGTGGTTTTTATAACCACATACTGAACACGACCGGACACTGACACTCGCATTGCCATTTTTTCCCATTTGAAATAGTTGATCGCCGTGTGCCGGCCCGCCGCCGGTCGCTGCCGGCGCCGACGCCGCTGCGCCGCTGCGCGCGCACCTGACGCTCTCCGCCAATTCGACCGCCTTTACTAATGTCATCGAATCGGGATCTCGAGCAAATATTTTTTCTCGTTCAACTCCCGGCAGCATGCCCATCACAAAACGATCCCGTAACGCTTCCTCCACGTTGAGAAACTTGCAATGCGCTGTCAACCCGCGCAGTCGGGCAGCCCATTTTTGATAAGTTTCGCCTTCCATTTGTACAGCAGAGTAAAACTTATAACGTTCACTGAATCCGCATATCTTTGGCGTGAAGTGGTTGTCCAAAAGCACCAAAACGTCTTCAAATGGCACCGATTGCAACTCCTTAGGCCGCGCGAGGTCCGCGGCCAGCTTGTAGGTAGGCTCGCTGAGTGCACTTAGCAAAATGGCGCGCCGCTTTACCTTCGCGGCGTCGCTGGTTTCGCTAATATCATTTGCAATGAACCATTGCAACAATCGACCCTTGTATTCTTGCCACGTTTGCGAATTATGATCGAAACTCGATAAAACTCCGAACAGAGACATAATATAATTCACAACTTTTTTTTCACCTACTAACGAAAAATAAAAACGCGGGAACTTTGTTCGTCGCCACTGTTAGGTATGTGAGACAAGTGAAACGCAGGGAAGTCGTTTACGCACTGATGCTTTATTACAGGAATATTAGGAAGTGGGCGGGGCCTGCATAATGCCAACATAACATATTATTATTAAGATGCGTTCAGAAATACACAACAGGTCCGAAAGGACCGATGCCTGCCAGGGTTGCGGGACTGTTCGAAAGAGATACCGCGGCCCTGGAACACAAGGGGCAAAGGAAGGAACATGGATGGGTTTTAGTCAGTAAAAGTCTAAAAGTCTGACACTCTTTCCTGCTCAGCCTAGAGCGGGAGGGGTTATTTGATGATTTCACATCGGTAAAAAGAAAAAAAAAAAAATAAGGTGTCAAGGCATGCGGTTCAAGATGGAAGGTGGACCATTGTCTGTGGAGAGACGCGGCATACGCACTTGAGATCTGAATTGTTCGTGATACCCCATCTGCTTAGATTGTCTTTGTTCCGGCCGAACTGGGCTCGAAATCTATTTAGAGATTTTCAAGTTGGCCTCGGCACTGCGTGCCCAAGGGAAAGGCTCTCAGATGGCTCGATGAAGCCGGGTGTAATAATAACAATACAGCAATAATAAAACAGGTGTAATAATGTGCTATTTATGAAATTGATCAAAGTCTCCACTTACCTTCTGATTATCACACGGCAACGGATGATATTCATGCGTCTCTCTGATTGTTGGAGGACAAATTGGATGGCTGTACGGCTGTCAATGGAAAAAAACCGCCATTTTGAATTGGTTATAGAAACTGGTCAGCGTTACCTCGTCTTACTACATTAATGTCACATGCATTGGGAAATGGATGTAAAAGAGCCCGTCATTGCGGTATTTTTTTTTTTTGGACCACACCTGGGAAACCTTTTAGTTACGGACATATTGGAGCTTAAAATTCTAACTTTGGTTTTAAATACCAGTTATAAGTTTACTTTTCATGTTATAACTTTACTTGTAATACCTCCATGTACTATTCAATGCATCCATCAGCACGTTTTGAATGCGTTACCCTATATAACCGTTAGTCCTACCGTCAAACGTGATTTCTCACCCCAAAAAAATGTCGTTTCCCAGCAATATATTTTTTGGCGTAGAGTTACTTAGTTTTATGTACAAAATGCTTGATTAACGGCTCCGTGAAGAGGCCCTTTACACCTTGTATAAAAGTACCAGCTGTTAGACTATCATGCTGTTTCGACAAAGAATAAGATTCTGTAGTGTCAATGGGTCAGTCATGCCTGTCCGACGATGGATTGCCATTGAAGCAAACGCATCAACAAGCATAGCGATTAATCCGAAGTTACCTTTACTTACAAGTCAAAGAACACGTACGTACTCGTAAAAGCTCTGCTGCGGATCAGCATCAATTCAACTCTAGCCGTTTTGCCTTTATTATTATGAAACTCCATACTGCACACTTATAAGCGCAATATGGCATCGCCTCGGAGAGCTAGCAAACCTGAGATGAGGTGATGCTGATCCGTCTGGGGCTGCGGGACTGTTCGAAAGAGATACCATGGCCCCGGAACACAAAGGGCGATAAAGGGTTGTAATCAGTAAAAGTCTGTCCCTCCTGCTCTGCCCAGAGCGGGAGGAGTCATTCGAGGATTAAACATCAGAAAAAAAAAAATGTGATGCTAATCCGTTTTACTGCTATAACCTTTAGGGCCGGACTTCACCGAAGGGGAGAGGAGAGGACTTGTTGTACTTGTAAACCACCAATAGAATTTCGTTATTTACACTTACCATCTCCGCTTAGCTTTAGAGGAACCGGTTGAGCAGATGTCTCGTACTTGTTTAGGCCGCCTCCGCGCTCGGCGGCCAAGCCCACAGGGGAGACGTGAGCGGCGTGCGGTGACCGGTATGGCGTGCTGTGTGCGGTGTACTGTGAGTGGCGTGCGGTGTGCTGTGAGCGGCATGCAATGAGCAGGGTGCTCTCTTCTCCACTTTGCACAGCTCCGGTGGATTCACCCGAGCTCTTACGCATCTCGTCTCCGCTTTTTGTGCAGCCCAGACCTTAACCATGAGCCAAACTACCACTTTAATCAAAACACTTACATAACTCGTATAAGGCCTCCCCCCACTTTCCCCCGTCCTCTTCGACATATCCCTTAGGTATCTGACATCATAACAGCCCCTAACAGGCCTGTCATAAAGGTCATCGTTCTTCCTATCCCTCGTAGGCGGATCCTCATTCTTCCTAGCACGTATGCTAACCTCAGGCTCGTAAGTACGACTTCGAGCAGCCACGTTGAAGGTGGCTTTAGATTCGATGACGTTTTGGGATGAGGGTTCTGAGCTCCTGTTTGGCGATGATGAGTTTCTGTAGTTTCTTGATGCTGATGAAATTAGGAAATGATATTTTTTGTTATTTAAAGTTAGTTAGTTAGATAAGCACAAACAATCCAACGGCCTACCTAGTGGCCTGTCATAACCTCTCATTGCAGTATTGTTTTAATCTTACTGTAGCGTGGGAGAGAGATGGAGCTAGATGTCCTTCTCCCACTGAAGTAATATTAAAGTAATACTGCAACGAGGTACAGGTCCTGATGTACAGAATTTACTGCCGATAGAAATATCGGAGGCGTCGCAGTTCATTTGCTATTACGGAAGCAAAGTTGGAATGACTTAATGTGCCTGTAATTACAAACCAGTACCCAAACTCTTCCAGCAAGCCACCAGCTATTTCTTCTGTGAAGCAACGCTGCTTCACAGAAGAAATAGCTGGTGTAGTACCTCTCCGGACAAGCTCATTCACCGAAGGCACTACTACTCTCAAGAAGATTGACGTGACTGCTCTGCGTGAGGTTCTGAGGTTCAACTCGCAAGTTGGGCAAAGTGTTATTAGGTTTTCCCATTAGGAATTACTCAGTGGCACACCGGTGACCAGACTTGTGACCGGGTGATGACATTAGGCTCGCCCCCTATTACTAAGCTAACTGGCGAAATGTTGTATTCTCTTCGGCGGCGATGCTATGCTATAAGTAAAACAAACAGAAGACACTTACAGCCCTTAGCTTGACTATAATTGACGAGTCTTTCCATGACTTCCGAAGACCTGTCAGGCGAGAGGCAGTTGGGATACTTCCTCAGAGATCTAGCGAACGCATCCTCCATGCGTGAAGGTCGAGGAGAGAAGACTGAGCCTGAAAAGTATTAGGAGGTAACTTTTGAAAGACCCGCTCTACTTATTTTACTGATGACTTTGTACTCTCTACTGAATTCAATGAAACTGTTGGGAGCTAGCAACTTTGTGTACCAAAGAAAAGATGGATGGATTGTGTGAGGTATGAAATGAATGAAGGAAAAAGGAGTATATGATAGCGTGACGATTGACAGGGAAGAATGGAAGAAAAAAAGATGTTGCGCCTACCCCAAGTGACATAATATGGGACAAGGGTAGGAAGATAATGTGGATTCTAAGTTTATTTGCTTGCCTTTGGGTGATTTTAGAAAGTGGCCACTTGTGAGCTACCAATCGAAGAAGCCGGTCAAAAATTAATAATAAGAAAAAACAACTACTTCAGTCTCTACGTATAAAAAATTGGTATTCGGCTGCATTCTCTATATTTTTTGTTTATATTTTCTTATACTGGAAGCCGAACCTACCTAACATAGTTGGGAAAAAACTTCTTCGCACCAATATAAACAAATTAAGAAAACGGCCGCTACTCCATGTACCATTCGCATCCACAAAGTACAGGCGCAACGCCTTCTGCATACGTAGTGTTATAGCCTATAATAGTTTACCATCACACCTGGATATCGATTTATTTAGCACCAGCGCACACAAAATTAAAAAAATATTAAACAAGGAGTATTTTGGTGACAACCGTAATAAATAGCTTTTAATTTTTTAAAGCTTTTAATTTTTATTTTGATATTGCACGACTTGACCTAATATATTATCTCGACATACCTACTTACCTAATTGTAATCTCAATCAAATCGTTCTAACAATCGAACTGGTCAACGCAAGTAACTTGTAACTAAGTAGATATATACATGTGGAAGCTTGTAATTAGCAAATGTCCCTACTTATGTATGATATTTAATATTGTTATTAGTCTGTAAGCTTTCTTTAAGATTAAATAAATAAATAAATAAAAGCTAGGCAGGTTATGATGAATACTACCACTTACCTCGATCAGGCCAGCTCATGCCTCCTCTGAAACTGTTAATAGGAGAACTGGACCTAATCGGACAGGCTCCACTGCCAGAACCACCCACTATAAAGTTTCCATGACCTAAAAGAAGGAAAGGAAGAAATATAAAGAGACAGGAGGATGGTATGAGTGAGAGAGACGACGCTCTACGAAGCCGTTCCATGATTTTGAGAATGATGTAGAATTTGACAAGAATGAAGAAGAGCACTTACCAGGATAAAGTTCAGGTCGTTGTGGTGGAAACTCAGTTAACTGGACAGGAGGGGATGTAGGATGCATATTGCAATGCATCGTCTGGTACGCACAAAGTAAATCAACCATGAGTATATGAAATGAATAAACAATGAGATAAAATCAATTACTGAACCTCTTACTAAAAATCTGATCGAAAAACGTATTGTTAACTAATTTGTAATTATTCTTCTCCATAGAGATCTACGCTTTGGAATGGGCAACTACAGTATTTTCACCAATTATTATGAATTGTGTCTATGACTGTAGCTTCGCAATCTTTGTTTTTCTGACTTTCAAAAGTGCCTGTTATGGTCTAATTGAAATAAATGCTTTGAGTTTGAGTTTGTTCACGTTTATGACAAGCTTTCTACAATGTTTTTGTAAAACTAGTCCTACTTATCTCAAGGTGTAAACGATGATTAAAAATCTAGTTCACACATTAGACTTATACCTTAGCATAACATAACATCACGACCTTAATTCCAGAAGTTTACCTAATAGTACACCTACATTGCGCCAGTTACATTTAAGTCCCATGTAAAAGGGGGCAAGCCATCTGGCACAAATCTAGACTCCGTGGCTGCTACTGAGAAATTCCAGATGGCCCATCCAATGCTCGACCCAGGAATCGAACCCAGGACCCCATGCTCGGCAGTCGCACTTACGACCACTGGACCAACGATGCAGTCCTTAATGTTATACTAAAGCGCGGGGTTAGTCTAATCTACCGTACTGATGGTAAGTTACTAGAACTAGAATAGTGTAAAAGTATCTCACCTTGTACATGGAAGCGTATCTCCCATCAATTGCCTGAGCATCCCGGTCACACTGCGTGGCAGGCTCCGTGCTGGTGTGAGCAGTGAACTTTGGGGGGCATTGCTGTGTGGACGCATGCACTATGGACTTGGGGGCCGCGCGTTGAGTTGATGTTGGTTGTGTCGCTGGAGAAAATGAGACTTAGTACCAAACACATACTGTTAAAGATATGCCGTCCTGGCAGGTTGAGACGTCGCGGCGACGAATTTTCACAAGTGCTATGACCTCGGCGGTGCAGGATTGTGTAGTCAGTTTTCACGACACGGCGTTTCACAGAAACATGACAAATACAAGTCATTGTATGTATTTTGCCCATTACTCTGAAATTACTGGTCTGAAACTGATAAATTTTGTCTAGAACGATCTTCGGATTTGACAGACAGTTGTTGTATGTCACTATTATAACAGGAATCCCTTGACGCCGTAAAGCACTGCGGACTGCCACTTTACGTTTGGTAATGCTAAGGACTATTTCGGTTATCTTGGTTCTCCTTGGATCCCTATATTTTTGTTTTTAATCGCACAGGGACATCAAATCTAAATTCTTTGCTGAAAAAATCTTTTTCTACCCTGTAACATCCTTACTACCGTCAAAGGCCTCCCTAACCGCCCTTCCACCTTTCTGTCCAGAGCTGCCAAGGACCAATCTTTGTCAGAGGTGTCCACCTCATCCTGTCATCTCCGTCTGGGCCTGCCGCGTTTTTTCTTTCCATTCACTCACTCACTCAATATGTTACAGAAATCTTACTAGTATTAGGCAGTAGAGTGTACTGCCTGTTCCCGTCTAGCAGCGTCACCGCAAGTCCTGCCTCCCGGAGCCCTCTTACCACCGCCACCATCCCGTCGCCTTCCATAGAAACAGATCAATTCTGGTCCAAAGGGATGTGCTGTCGAAGAAAATAATACATGACAACCACGAACAGTCGTACTGAGTAGACTACAGTAAGACCTAATGTGTGGCTGGCGAATGACGGTGATTAAGCCAACTCCACACAACAATTATGAGTTTTAGACGAATAAATTTTTCTAGCGCTATTTTGATACTCGACTTGGACTTTCCACGATCATCATTTCATCCCAAAGAACGAAAGACGTCATCAGCTGGACAAAAAGCCTGCCTCAAGCGTCGCCATGTCATCGACCGCTGCTTGCTTCTCGCATTTAATTGATTCCCGTGATCATCGCCGTCTACCTTGTGGGAGGCCTAACCAATGGGCAGACAGTTTTCAATTATTATTGGGGTAATTGAAATAAATGCTTATAGTTTCGAGTTTGCTTTACGCGATTCTAGAAACGAATTCGAGCATCTGAAAATTCAATGAGATCGCATATACTGGCTTAAGCGTTTCTACTTACAGACATCTTTAGCAATCTTATACCAGAGTAACACAAATCAGGCCTTGGGGAAGCCTGCCAACCGTCAGCGTGTGGTATGGGCCTAGAGACAGGTTTATTTGTATTAGAGATAAGATATCATGTGTATAGACGGAAAAATGATATAAATTAGCTATATAGCTGTACCCGCCATGCGTTGCAAAGCACCTTTTCGTACCTACTGCATTCTTATACTTTTTACTACTCTACCCTACCTACCTTCCCTGGCGTATGTTTATCCAAAAATAAAATTGAAAACAGCTGTCTGCTAAATTCACATTCATCAAATGTGCGAATTGTCAAGCGCGCGAATTTAAAACAATCCTTAAGTTTTCAGAAATCTTCCGTGTACCTATTATGCACAGAGCATCATATTATATACTGGCTAATAAGTATGTGCGTGTTGCTGAGTGTATAAAACTAAGCATGTATGTGTCAGATTAGCAAATTCGCACTAGAATGTGCTCAGTTTCCTCATAGGTTAAAGTAAGAAGTTGAGATGGCGACAATAAATTCAGGGAGTGTAAGGGGAGATGAAAAATACTATCAAGGCCCGTTAAGGTAACTTACATGTCTTGCTACAAGTTAAGAATACTGTTTTAATTTCACGAAGATTTCACTTTCAAACTAGATAAATAGGTATAATACTACGACAATTTAGAATTTTGTGATGTATCGCAGAGATGTCAGAATAAAACTGTCAGATTTCTTCTGATTTTCTTTTGATTTTAAAGTTGACAATGGTTTTAAAAAGGAGAAATTATAGCATTGCCTTTAATTTGCAAAAGAGGGCTGCTTCGGTAGTCGAATGTTCACAACAACCAGTCTTACCAAAGGGTATCGTATTACCAGTGGCGTGCAGTGGTTCTTCTGGTAAGGTAGGCCACGCATACTGAATTACTGACACCCAAAACAAAAAACTCGGCAACATCACAGCGTCGCTCTACTTAGGATGACCCTCAAAGTAGTCACATCTATTGATATATTCAGTCACCCTTCCGGGCCCCCCGCACCCGCCCCTGGTATTTTTAGTAAGCTTATGAGAAACAACGCCATCTAGCTTAAATATCAGGAATTTCAATGGCATTCAGTCAATACAAAACGAAGGTAGAAGCTTCGTTAAAAAAATCTTAAAAATAAAACAGAGTGCGCTGTCAACAAAAAAATAAAATTACCTAAAATTACCATGGTATAGTTTAGATTTTTGGAATATTAGAAAAAAAACATTGGAAATAAGCCTGTAAAAACCAAAATTATAAATACAAGAACTCACCACATTATTCAAAGTTCAAATCACGATTTTCTGACAATGCAAACAGAAGCAAGATTCATTTGAAATGACGAGTACGAGATGAATTTTGGGTTAATTCTCGTAATTCGGGTACCTACACCTTTAGCCACAACTTGAATCTTATCATTAAACGATTGTGAATACTTACTGTTTTTAACTTATAACAAACACACATTATCAGCGCAAACTTCACAACAGAACACCATTTTAAGTAAATAAACAAATACAACAAATAATATTTATACTACTGTACGTTTCAAAGCGAATTACAACCGTCAGATATTATAAAAAGCAAAACATTCAAAATCGCGAAATAAATTTTGCTTGTCACATGAAACAAATATGGCTTACAACTTTCTAAGAAAAATATAATTGCTACTTTGTCGATAAAAAACACTACCAAATATAATTGCATCACTGCATTCCGTTTTAGCCGGATAATACTTTGTGGCCAATCAGTGGCCAGATACACTCGCAGGAGTTGAGCCCCCAATCTATCAATGATCTATACATGTGTGCCGTACATACACACGAAAATGTGCATCAGTGTGCGTAAATTTATCAATGGAAATTAGGCCGGCGGCGTCGTTGCCTAGAAGATCCGGGAGCGAGCGTCGTAGTATTATTATCAGTTACGTCACACGGGCGCGACAAGTTGCTATAAGTATTTTAACAGTTTTTTTTTTTTTTTTAATATTTTGCATTATTTTATTACATAGTTATAATAAATGCATTTGTTGCGTTGTTGGTAGGAATGGTAGGGTAGGCTAGGCCTAATTGCCTCTATGGACGGCACGCCCCTGCGTATTACTGATGGGTACTGTTAGGGAGGTCAGATAGGCAGTCGCTCTATGTAAAATGCTCGTATTCAGCTACATCCGGTTAGACTTGAAGTCGACAACAACATATTCGGAAAAGGCTAGGCATATGGTGATCGTGTACCCATCCGGGTGGGGACTCCCAAGGAGGATATCATCATCATCACCATCCACAGCCCGAACTCACCCATTGCTGGGTATAGGCCTCCCTTTTCTTGTGCCAAACTCCACGATCCTGTGCCAACCTCATCCAGGTTTTTCCCCCGATGGCTTTTGCCAGTTCTTGGACGCCATTCGGTGACAGCCTTTGTCCACCTGTCATCACTGCGCCTTGCTAGGTGTCCTGCAAGGAGGATATAAACTGTCCTTATTAATATTGTTCTTCAGAACAGTTAGGTGCGTAGAATTCAGCCGGTTTATTTACCTTATCATATCTGCCAGTAAAAGTCCTGTTAAAATCAGTCCTGCGTTTTGGATATTAGGCGGAAACAACAAGACAACAAAACAAACAGACTGTTCTTTTTGTTATATTTTTTTTTTATTCTGTATCCGTTGTTTAAGCTGATCTACATGTTTGTGGAATTCCCTGCCTAAAGCATCTACTACCTTATAATCGGTGGTTCCCAGTCTCTCAGTAACCGTCCCAGATACCCATTTATCCTGTCCACGAAACTGACGCAGTCAGACCTCATCCCCCGGGCGCAGTTGACGTGACGCACTTGCGCCGTATTTTTGTTTTAAAAGTACTTTCATATGCATTCAGTAAAGAGCTGGAAGGTGCAGGTGGCTGGGCAGGATGGGCAAGAAAAGAGGTGGGGCATATCCTGCGGAGGAGCTCCACAATGGCATGGACCAGATGGCAATATTATACTGGTCTTTAAGTACGTCGACATGCAAAGAAGAAGAAATAAATAAACACATTAACCCTTGAAATTACAAACAGAGACTTTAAATTCAAATTCATTTATTGGTGTGATTTTTTTCAGTTGTATTTATAGGTGTATGTGATGATGTTACCAGCTATGTTGTTACCAGCTGTTCGACAGGAGTCTAAAGCGGTCTCAGAAGCTGAACAGCAGATCAACTCATACAAATGTGCTTAATGCTGGACATGATTATAATACAAAAACTATTATAATCAAGTCCATCATTACGCACATTTGTTTAAACTAAGATGAAGTTCAGCAATTTGACTAAAAAGAGATATAGGTAGGAAGTAATACTTATAGACAATTCAAGAAAAAAACTTTCAAAGTCAAAATGAATCTTTCAAAGATGACACCATGAAGCAAATTTTTTGAAAAAATATATTTAAATTGACAAAAAAAGTCTTTTTAAAATCACTTCACATGAAGTTAAATTAAGTATTAGGGGAGCATAATACACATAGGGAAGTCTTGGAAGAAAAGTTGTTCGAGACTTGGGAGTGCTATGACGCAGTTGAAGGACGAGATCTTCTCTGTGGATCAAGAACTATCCGGTACTCGGCTTTCTTTCACAATCATTGGACGACCAGACAGGGGTACTGAAGGTATCACATACTCATAATTATGTATTGTTACCAGCTGGGTATGGGATAAATTAAATACTACCGATTAAACACGAAATAACTTTATCAATCACAAGACACATAAAACTTAATCACAAATACACTACTGATCAATATTCACTTAGATATCGCACTTCTAGTTCACTTTGATTCGCTTCGTTGTGTAGCCAAAATCAGACTGACTGCTCCCGCAAACACGACGTCTATTTAAATGACGACCGATCCTTCGAGAAAGATCTACAACCTTCTCGAACGTTCTTCTCAGTCCATAGTGAAACATCGTCCTTCTAGAAAGTTCCACAGCTTTCTCGAATCTAGAAAGTTCCACAGCTTTCTCGAATCTTCTAGACAGTTCTATAGTGGAAAATTCTAGACTCTAATCGTCTAAACAGGTCCTTACAGGTATATTCGCGATTCGCACGTAATCTAGAATGTTCTCGTAAGGCAACCGACGTAACAGTATCTTACCGGGCTTCTGTTTGCAGAGTTTAAAATAACCTAACACGAAGGGAATCCCCTTCGAACATAACCAGTCCGAGCCGGGGTGCCCCAATTCCCGAGCTCGCTTCGCTCGCTCTTTAGCCTAGAATAAACTAGTTTGACCTGAAATCGGTATTGACCGGTAACTTAGACACTCACGCCTTTTTCCATGAGTGTGTAGGCAGAAACACCACCTGTTACGATCTTGACTTATTTCGTGTTTATAAATGTACTAGCTTTTTCCCGCGGCTTCGCTCGCGTTAATTTAGAATTTGGCAATAAATTCGTGTTGTTCTCTGCTTGTAATCATATATAACTCAATCATGATTCAAAAGACAACATTAGTATGGAAGTATGGATATTATTATGTACTGACACCACCAGCACCACCACCACCACTTTTAACCCTTATGCCAGTTAAAATAGTGCTAAGGTTGAATAGTTGTCGACCGTAAGTCAGCGCGCTAGAACATATCATTCTCCTGTTCTTTTCCCAATATAATAGTGGTCGGCGCAGCATGTCTTCTTCTTCCAGACTTCTCTATTACTCGTCATCTCCACAGTCACCTCCTTGCTAGCCATATCATCCTTCACACAGTCCATCCATCGTTTCTTTGGTCTTCCTCTACTCTTATAGCCATCTGCATTTATACTCTACATTTTTCTGCGATACGGAGACGTAAACAGGACTCTTCACGAAGCCGTCAACCAAGCATTCTGTACATTAAACTAACACTGCGCAAAAAGTCGTTTCCTGGCGAAAACTAGTTTTTTGTCGGTGACAAAAAATACTATTTACGGCAGCGCTCAATGTTACACACTCAAAATATTGTGCTGATGGATGCATTGGATAAATAGTTCAGGGGTCATAGAGGTGTTTTAAGTAAAGTTATAATAACATTAAAAACTTGTATCTACTTAAAAACTCGTTTGAAAAAGTTAGGAACTTTGACCTTCAATATCTTCATAACTGGAAGGTACCAGGGTATGGTCTGGAACAAACAAAAAAACGCAATGACGGGAAAAACAATAAGAACCTCTGGACTTAATAAAGGGTGTTTTTACACCCTTTATAAATTCCATAGCCTGGCCAGCCTATCGAACTGTGCACGTATCCAGACCTTGAGCCGCTCTTGAAAGAGTACAGAAGGAAAAGCCCGATAACAATTTGCTCTTCATGGGTAACGAACCCAGGAACCTATGCTCGGCATTCGCGCTTGCAACTACAAGACTAACTAGAACAAACAGCCTTTTTAATTTTATCTAGCAGTTGCGCGAGGCTTCGCTCGCGTTTTGGTCGGAAATTATCCCACGGGCACGTTGTAAATATAGCCTATCACACTGACACTCGGGGATAATGTAGCTTCCTATTAGTCAAAGAATTTTCAAAATCGGTTCAGTAGATCCAGAGATTACCCCTACAACCTCACGAACTTTCCCTCTTTATAATAATTAGAAAATTGGCAAATAGGCTACTACACTGCCATATAGCTGTTCCAAAAGAATGAGTAGATGCGGTATCCAACCCAGTAATTCATTAATCATCATCACCATCATTGACGGCGACGACAACGACGATTGCCTACTGCGCTGCGTATCGCGGGTTCGATCCCCGCACGGAACAAATATTTGTATGGCCCATAGGTTCATTCGTTCCGGGTCTGGCTGTTTATGTATGCGAGTTTAAATCTTTGTAAACGCACCCACAATACGGGAGAAATTCCTAGGGTGGGGAACCGTTTTAAAAAAAACCTATCATCATCATAGCAGCCTACAGACGTCTACTGCTGGATTTAGGCCTTCCTCAAATATCAGCACATCCCCCGGTCTTATGCTTTCCGCATCCTAGATGCATACATAACTACCACCTGCTTCGATCCTTATAATTATAGTCCTTGTCCTTGATCTTGTACTTCGACTTAATTATCTAACAACCCACACAGGTTCAAAATCTTCAGAACAATTAAAGCCTTCAGAGCGATCAAAATCTTTAGAAGACTGCAAATCTAACGACCCTACAAGAGACACCGATGACAGGGACACTGAGGAGCCAAACATGTCCCCTGACAATGATGAAAGAACGGAGAAGGATAAAGGAACAGATAAGCACAAATATAGTTCCATGTCAGCCGAACTCTGTTTCGCCAGGGATAGACCAGTGCTGCAGAAAAGACTGGCGAAAAAGCTAGATGTTAGATATGTCGATATTAAACAGAAGATTAGGTCTTCTTGTATGCTCGTAAGTTGTACACATTAAACTCTTTCAAATATACCATTTACAGGCAGTATTCAACAGTAAAAAATGCCAATAGCATACTCATCTTATAATTTTCCCACTGCCGGGACAGGTCTCTTCTCTATGAGAGGGAATGGGCTGTTATCTACCACGCTGGCCCAGTGTGGGTTGGTGGATGTCACATGTGGATGTTTGTAGAGTTGTGGTGGTAAATTATACTGCACAAAGTAATGCGCCTGCCCGGGTTCGAACCCTACAACTTCTAACACGGCCGTTAGCACTGGGCCAGCACTGCTCTTAATACCATGTCAATAATTACATGTTAACTCTTCATTGAAAAAGGAGGATCCTCCAATCAGACGGGTGTTGTATCTTTGCGCTGTGAATTTTACTTGCGCAATGTAGGATTTTTGTGACTTCATAATATGTCTTGCGTAGGTCGTATGTCGCGATGAGATGTCGCCGTAGTTTTACTCGCAGACATTTATTGAATGTTAACAAGCAGACGCGACAGCGTACGTGATGGCAATTGGTTTCCACCAAAAATGGACATCTGCAAAATGTCTCATTTCACCTGTAATTACGACCGACACCTGGCGTTCTGACCGTTCCTAACGCAGTTCGTAACGCAGCTGCTTGACGGACGGACGGACAAATAAATACCGCTCTCTAAGGAAAAATATGCACTTCTGAATAGGTTTTTACGAAGATAGATCCCCGACGTGCATACCTTTTCTGGTTGAATTGTATTGTGTTACTAATTTTCCTAATCTGAGCTCTACTACTTCATAATAATGTTCTTCTAGTCTTGCAACCAGAAGCAATGTCCGGCGATCAAGGAGAGAATGAACTATCACAAGCGTATTCATCACACCGGTGTCAAGAAAACTGATTATGCTTGCGGCACTAGAACAGGCATGCATGACCGAGGTGTAAGTTAAACAATGTATACACTTTTCTCCAGTTATCTTGAAGTCGCATGTAATAGAGGGTGAGCCTACTGCCATCAACCTAGCACAAATCCAGATCCCGGGCTGCAATTGAGAAATTCCCAGTGGAAAACCCAACAACTTAAAAACACTTCATAGAAAAATAATAACCTGATTACTCCCAGCTCTGCTGAACTCTGCCCGGTCGTATCGGATTGCCGAATCTGACGCGATCGGGCAGAGATCAGAATCCCTTCGGACCAGAAGAGTGAGGACTGAGGGAACGGAGAAACCACCTTTTTTCATACTTGTGCACTTTAATATAATCCTACTAGCCTACTAGTCCTATTTACTTGGCTAGTGTCCGTTGCGATATATTATGAAAGATTTGGTGTTGAGGATTTACCAACCAGTAACGCATTCCAGTGTATCGAAAAGTAATAATAACAGAAGAATGACAACTACCGTATTGTGAAATCAAACACAATTAGGAACGAATAATAAAAGGTGAATAACGCAAATTATTATACTAATATAGTTTTTGTTCTTTGTCTAGATAAATGTTTCCCCGTCCTTATCAAGAATGCGGTTACCGAAATTTGCTCTGCCCGTAATAGACGACAGTCGTTGCGTTCAAACTGATATTACCATGAAAGACTTCGATTCAAACCACCTCTACATAAAAGAGCCAACAAGTAAAGAAATAGAGAAGGAAATACCTCTCATAAAAACCGAGACCAGAGATGTATTGCCAAAAAGAAACTTTTATAAAGAGCATTTACAAAATTTAGTACTAGACTGGCTACGAAACGTACCAATGTTCTTCTCATTAAACTTTACTACTAGAGATATAAAGAATAATATCGTCTGCAACTTAGTAGACAAAATCGATGCATTAGCAACGGAAGTTCACAATGAAACTTACGAAATGAAAACGAAATTGGAAATTGACGATTGCTTCAGCAAATTGCCTATGTGGTTACATGGGACAAGACAGGATCAAATTCTCTTCAAAGATAGTTTAAAAGAAAGACTTTGGAGTAAAATAAAGGGGCTGAATAAAAGTTTACTCGGTGTAAATTATGAAGAAGAAAATATAGATGACATAGTGAAATCAGACGTTCTGTCTTATGAGAGAGAAATGGTTGACTGGTCGCTAAAGTTGATGTTAGACCCAGCAGGACCTGTAACCCGAAGACAGGTAGTCAATTTGCTAATGAAAAGACTATCTGCATTACTAGAGATACGGCTTCATACGACAAGCTACAAGCTTATATTGAAAGGAGAAATCATCGATATTTTAGATAATCTGCCGTTAACTTTTACATGTCCAAAATATAAAACTGTGCAGCTTAATAAGCTGGCTGAAGCTCTTGCTAATAGATTACTGAATGTACAATTGAAACAGGGATCATCTAATCCCAAAAATAGGGAGATTATTTCTCCTTCTGTGTTCCATCAGTTAACTAGCCAGGTAACGGGAAGACCCGTACCTAGACCGCTTGATAATTATAAAAATATAATTTCAAATAAAGTTGGAGAGTGCTTAGACAAAGTTCCTGTCTGCAACAGGAATAACCTTAAAAAGGAAATATGTTCTGCTTTCCTAAGTTCTAATTTATGCAAAGTCTACGGAATAAACTTTAAAGATGAAATCACCCAATTTTTACGAGACACTGGTAAGATTTCTGTGGGTAGAGCAGAGATCGTTGCTAATATGATCATCAATAATGTAAACGAAGGAATAAACAATGCAAGAAAGTCAACCAGTACAAGCTTTGATTCTGTAATTCCTACATTATCAGGAGCTATATCAGTTTATAGATGGGGATCGGGGAGCCCTCCAGCGACATCCACCCCAAAAAAAGCAAAAACGCAAAAAGATATCCCCAAATTAAACACTGAGGAAACAGCTTACATAGAAAAGGTAGCAGTTTTAATCACAGAATGGATGAACACCTTACCGAAACAATTCAATGAAGAGCCAGGCTTTAGGAAAACTGTAATCTATGACTTAGCTGGTGACCTAATGGACCATCAAAAGCTACAACAACTTGCACCAGACTCAGTACTTGACAAAGAAAAATATCAAAAGTACCTTATTTACAAATGGTTATGTAAATTCGGCTTTTTCGAGGAAGATAAACTCCGTACTGACTCCGTACCTTTAGTAGCGCAGTTTCAGAAGAAACTGAATAATATTCCAGTACCGAATTTGACAGCATCGCAACATGGTACCCGTCAAGAGATGGGAGCTATAAAGTACATGGAAGCTGCAGGTGCTTGGGATGAAGACTACGTAGCCAAAGGAATTGACGTAATCGAAGACCAGATATCGGTGTGGGTGAATGAACAACCTTCCGGAATTATCACTAACAAGGATAAAAACAAACGAGATAAAATGGTTCACGATTTAGCTCTTAATTTACAAGATCACCTTCGAAACAAAGACCCAGAATTTGCCATAGAAGCAGATATTAATCAATGGCTCACGAAAATGGTGAATTCTAAAGAAAAAGAACATATAAATCTATTAACTCAGGACCTTAAAGGTAAAATTATTGATCTGCCCCAAGATAGAACGTTAGAAACTCGGCACGATGAAAGACATCGTGATATGGTGGCAAAAATTGCAGCAAAACGACAAAAGAATGAAGGACAACCTTCAAAACAACGTGAGAAAGATGTAAGTAATTTTGGGAATATCCAAGGAGATCCAGATAAAACTATTAGAGAGTTTATTGGAAAGTACATAGAACACAACTACGATATTGATGATCCTATGGCAAGGGGAGCTTTTGCTCATTTACTCAAAACCGAGTTAAGAAAACTAGCCCCACCAACAAGAAAAGAAGTTTACGAACACTTCGAACAATCAAAAGAGCACCAGAGATTTAGGCCAGACAGCTTGTATTATGAGTTAGAATACATAAAGGCGATATCAGACTGGTTAAACAGCATACCCATAGAACCATCTTACAACACTATCGGCAACAAAGCTCGAATTGAATTCATAAATGATCTCGCTAGGAACATACTAGAAATAGAAGAGCAGAGAAATGATAACCCCGATGCAATGAACTACAATTATTTGATAGCTTCAACTATACTTACGAGTATGAATACATATGATTTACCGATACCGCGTGAACACATGGATAAGACACCAATGATGGCTCATCAATTACTTGAAAAAATTGATGATCTACGCCCTGCTGAGGTGTGTTGTCCACAAGTATCACAAGGAAGCGACTCGCTCAGTTCATCAATAATGGGTGCCGATATTAAAGAACAAAATTTGAGCGATTTTATTAATGATTACATTCGCGTCAATGGCAGAGAAATCGCTGATGACGAGCTTAAATTGGAAGCATGGACAGCGCGTTTAACGAAAGAAATAAAAAAAATGGTTCATGAAGGCGCTAATCCTGAGACATTAACCAAAGCACAGGTTTATGAAAAGTTTGCTGCGGTTCCTATACCAGACGAACAATCCATTGAGGCTTTTAGTTTAAAACTTCATTATGTGAAAGAAATAACTGATTGGATGAAAAATTTGCCTCTGCAACCTTTACAGTCTGAGCAATCAGAGGATAGAATACAAATGATTAGCGAATTATCTGAGAAGATGTGTGACACTGTAGCACAAAGGCGACTAAATGGAGACAATAGTGCTGATAAACAATTAGAAGAATACATTGCTGCTTGGATATCACAACTGCCATTGGATAAAAGCAAGGAAATTAATAAGCCAATTCTTATACAACAACTGATGAGTAGAATGGCAAAAGGTAGCAAACAAAGTTCAAAAGCATCTCTCGATAAACAACCACCAACCAGTTTGGAAAAGTCAAAATCTGTAAGTATTACCTCTAGTTCCAAAGGGGACGATAAACAAAAAGTTTCCAAAAATAAAAGTACAGAGAAAGATTCAAAAACAGGAATAAAAAAAATTACAATGAAGCGCAGTGCTAGCTCCAAGTCGTGTAAAGGTAAAACTCCGGCTGAAGAAATTATAGAAGCCATTGAAACCTGGTCTAACAAGCTACCAATCAAATTAGATGATAAAGAGACAGTAAAGAATATGAAAGAGGCCATCGCCAGGCAGTTATACCAAAAAATTGGTGAACTAAATGTCGACCCAAGAATTTTTAACGACGAGTTACTTTACCGAGAAATGTTGGATGATGAAATAGAAACACAACTAGAAAATGTGCCACAAAACTCCGAATTACAAAACAATAGAGAGGAGATAAAAGAAGGACTAATAAATAAAATTATAGGAACTAACCAAGTTATCAAAGAAAAATCTGCAGGTGACAATTATAGGCATAAACTGGAAGCCACTATAGATTCTTCTATTCCTAACCCGGTTCAGAGTGTGCAAGCATTTGATCCAGGATTTGAAATATACAAAAACCATTTAGCTGATATGTTTATATTAGAAAACTTTGATCATGCGAATGATGATGTTAAAGCAAAACACGAGAAAAGAGTGAGACATGCAATTGATAAATACTTTGAAAGTGCACAAAATAAGAATGCTATACCTTTAACAAAAAATCAGATTTACAACGAAATTTATAGTGCGTTATTCAAAGTTCCTATGCCTCAAGAAAATTCAGTCATAGACGAAGTTGAGCAAGTGAAAACAAGATGTGAAATAGACGCATGGTATGAAAAACTTCCAATACAACAAACCGACAATCTTAACGAGTTACTAGAAAGGGACCAAATTCTATCCACACTCGCTAAGAGAATTCAAGAAATAGAAAAACATGGTTGTCTTGTAGACGATAATATAAATAAGGAAGCTCGTAAATGGCTTGAAAAGCTTCCACTTAAACCAGGACAGCAAGGAATAAATGAACACGTAAAACAGTTACAGAGTATATTGAAATCAACCGCTGATGCTAGAAGGTATGTCCCTCCGGAGACAGTGACTAAAGGAAAGAGTAAACCGGTAAAAAAGAGCAAGGAGAAAAAGGGAGCGAAGGACCCTAATACAAGTCAAGCACCTGGTCCCAGTAGTGCCCCTGTTCTCAAAGCTGCACCTCAGCGTCCAAGGAGTAGTGTGCTTCAATCTAAAGCAACCACCGCAAAACCTTGCTGCCCCCCAGTCAGGCCAATGTCAAACAAAAAACCTGGTGACTTAATAGTAGAAATAGTAGAGGATTGGTGCAATCAATTGCCCCTCATTTCAAGTGAAGAAAATAATAAAGCCATCATCAACAATGTTGCAACTAGAATAATTATACAAATAAGCGAATTAAATATGGATTCTGAAATATTTAACGATGACATTGTTTACGATGAACTTTTAGATGAGGAACTTGATAATTTACTGTCCAATTTACCCGTATGCTGTGATTTTGAGCAAAGTAAAGCTGCAAGGAAGTATCAACTTAAAGAACAGATCAAGTCAATTAAACCACTAATAAAGGAAGAGAAAGCAAGACATGACTATAAACAGGAACTTAATAGCACAGTCGCCAGCATTTTAAAGGAACCTCCTGATACTTCAGCCGCAAAACTAGCTGAATTTGTTAAATTTAAAGAAGAAATCGTTGAAAGTTTTGTACAATACTATTACTATATAAATGATGAGGAAGCCAGACAGTTTTACAAATTACAAATCCATGATGCTGTTCATAAATTTTGTTTAGAAGTAAGAGAGCAACCAAGTACGGGTGACAAAGTAGATCCTTTAGTAAGACGAAACCAGCTGTTATGTGAATTACAAAGAATACCTGTACCACAATCAGCGCTGAAAGAAGAAGTCGCAGAAATTAAAATGAAAAAGGAAGTGGAACAATTTCTTTGCGAACAATCGATTCCTGAAGGGGATGCCAAAGATTCAATGACGAAAAATCTCGCTAAAAGATTATGTGACATTGAAAAGTCAGGCTACAGCCCGCCAAACGAAAACAAAATGAAGTCAGATATTATTAGAGGGGTAACGAAATTGAAAAAAGACGTAAGTCCCGAGATAGTTGACGATTTTGTGAACAAACTGAAGCACAACGAATCAGAACGAAACGCTCCACCGGTAACTAGTAGTCAAGCTTCTAATTTAAATGAAGGTCCCGTCCAGGATTCTTCTTCTGGTTCTTCGAAACCTGTAACATACTGCCAAGCAGGAATGCCGATGCAAAGGACCTGGCGAACTCCGGAGGAGATGCTAGGAGAGCCCCATATGCCACCCATGCCTTCCCCAATGCCGAATGCAACTCACCATACCCCCGTTTCTATGCACGCCTACGGACCCCAGATCTGGGCTTGGAGTCCGAATGAAGGACGGCCTGAACAAAATTTGAGTGAAGGTCCTGTGGGAAACCAAGGCTTTGGAGCTGGTAACTTTCTGCGCTCCACTGCAAAACCTCCAAGAGCACAACTGAGTCCTGCCAACCTTACCAGTTTTGCAGGTCCAGTTAATCTAAACATGTCCCTTGCAAGTGCATTGCCAAGTCCTCGTTTAAGTCAGCAAGTTTTGAACAGAAGCTGTCCTCAATCCCAACAGACACCTCCAATGAGAGAAGCAACGTCTGGTCCTATGCCTTCACGTCCAAGTTTCGGGCAGACACCACGCCAAATCAGAGTACAGACTCCTCCCCGCGTACCCGAACCACCACCGCTAATTGATACGACTTCCGAGTCCTTATTCAATGAACCAGTATTTAATCCTGTTCGCTACTCCTTATTTGAACCATTTAAGTCAGCTGGTGCTAGTAAGCGAGGTATTCGGGCAATATTGGCAGGTCAAGATCCCCGTGGTTTAGCAATGCTGGCTAGCCCAAAAGCAGGTGATGGAGGACCTTTGGGCGTCGACAGCTCTGACGATGATGATTTATGTATATGTGAAATATGTTCATATGGGCATCGTTATAGGCAGCAAAGAATCCCATTCTGTTTGATGCCTATGGACCACAGTTACCAAGATTGTTTGGGCTTCCCTATGATGTATGGAATGCATTACCCTGACTGCATTTATTTTTAGAGGACCTATTTTACCTGGTTAGGTTAGTGTCCCACCTTCATCCATTACACACAAATCAAGTCCGTATATCCAATTATGTAACATGATAACAAAATAAAAGATTAAACACAGAAACGGAGGTGTTTGATTGATTTTTCTCTAGCCTGAGGTAGGTCTTTGGAATATTGCTCCCGATTGCCCGATAGATGGCATTGTAGGCCCGTCCCTCACTGTCCGCGGTATAGTGCTACAAGGGTCTTATAAGTCTCTATCGAACCATATTCATTGACTTTATTAAAACCAGTTAGGTGGTTTCGGAGATCAGCGTGTACAAACGTAATGCCACTTTAGAGGATGATTTCCACCAAACGGCTCTCATCGCATTGGATCGGAACGGATTTTACCTAGTGCAATCTTTAAATATATTAATGGTGTATGTATCAAGTATTTAAAGGGTACACTACGAAAAACTTTATTCCGTCAGTCACAAATACGAATTTCAAAATACCGATTTTCATAATAGGGAATATGCATGCAATTTTTTTTTTTCACTTAATGTGGATACGCAAGGGTAGCCCGCGAAATTTAATATTTCTTACGTTTATTGCAATTTGCAGGTCAGTGTCAGGTTATAATGTTGATAAAAATATAAATCGCGCCAATAACACGTATGGCGTTACAGAATTAAACAAGTGTACCACAATGTTTTTAGGGTCCAATACAAGGCATTTTTAAGAAATAAAAAATGTTTTGTATTTCTTGCATATACCCTATTTCGAATGGTTTAATTCTATTTCATGACAAAGTCATTCAATGGGGTTAAATGAACTTAAAGGATTGTATTGATGATTTAATGATTATAATTCTGTAATTCCGATTTTCAAAACTCGAATTTCATAATACTGAAATAAAATTTGTAATACAAATCACGAAATTTATTTTACCGAAAGTCTTATAAATGAAATTTACGAAAACAAAACCGAAAACTTAGTAGTAAACGGAACGCGCGAAAATTACGTCATAGACGATCTATTTGAGTCGCCGGCGAAATAAAATTGTCTATGGTTGGTTAGAACACACTGATGGGAACAAAAAAATCTAAACCAAAATTACACTAACTATTGTACTGAAATTCGTAAAAATACACACATAATAATTCACAATAATTAATTTCCAAAAAAAAAAACTACGAGGAAGTATGACAACATTCCAAAGTAATGCTGCAAAACAATTAAAAAGTTAGTAAGACGCCATGACAGGTCACGTGATGTAAATTTTCGTCGGACATGCGCGATATCGCTGAATTTTTCAAGTGATTTTGAAATGGTGAGGGTTTTGACTCGTGAAAATACTGTTTGAAATTAGTTATAGTGATCCTATTTAGTTATTTCAGGTGTTAAATTAGTTGTGTTCCGCGAACTGTGCGTGTGATCAGTTGATTAGTGTTGGTCAAAGAAGTTTTTGTTTCCAAAGGTCGTATCTCTAAATGGTAATGATGCCTTTTAATTATATTTTTGCATCGAAATAGTCATCCAGTGCTTTGTTGTACTAGTGATCGAGTTACTTCAGGTAACTAGCATGTATTTATAGTACTATTTCTATTGTATTGTGTATTTGAGAGGTTGCAACGGTCGCGAAACGGGTTTGCTATATTTTACATGACAGTTGCTTTGTCAGACACCTTGCAGATTTAGATATTCCTTGCGCGAATCCTTCGGTTTACTCGTTTTTATGTGTTTTTAATTCATTAGAAACTTTCACTTACTTGATATTTGCATAAAAACTTGATAATTGCGAATAAAATGTGACATCTTTTTTTCGTCTTGCAAATTGCAAAGCCCAAGGGTAAAGCAAGCTAAATTTTAGCCAACAAGCCTCAATTGGTGTCTGACGATGACATCATAGCAGTCCGTCGTACAGTGTCGAGGAAAAGATTTAGCATGTGAACTTATAAACATACAATTGTATTTTATTGCATTTACGAGTCAAGCTATCTTTAAATGAAGGCTTCTATTATGTCATTGGGCTTATTATTTTCATTCCAAACTTAAATCAGGTCCTTTTATAGTCAATTAAAGCACCTAATTGGTTTATTTTAAATAGGTCACTTTGACTTTCTAAAATGTTTCTTTTGTGGGATGTTTTCATTACTAAAGAGTTCCCATACTGTTGCCATGATCCTGCATCAACCCTCAGCTGGAAAAAGACGTCTTCCTTGACTTTCAGCACTTTTAATCCTGGCTCCCAGAAGCCAAACAAACATTTTGTATACATATTTTCTTAACTTGTACTTTTTATAACCATATGATAGCTAAACCATCACAAAGAGAGATTTTATCACCTAAAAAATCATGAAGGAAAAATCAAATTATTACTTTATTTTTTTTTATAATTAACCCTTCGTGTGCCGGAACGTAGATCTACGCGAGACACAATGACTTTTTAATTGTGTCTATATACTCGGCATACAAGAGGTTAAAGAAAAGTGGCCCTGCACTAGGAATTTTCTCTTGTGTAATGGGTGCATTTTCAAAGATTTAAATTCACAATACAAATAGACCCGAATCAATTAAATGTAGGCCATACAAATTGTTGTTACATGCTTAGCAATTGTGGAGCAATGGCTAAGCGATTGTCAATCCATCGTTTCTTTGGTCTTCCTCTACTCTTATACCCATCCACATTCGTACTCAATCATAATCCTGCATAAACCCCTATTAGTATGACACATAATTATCATGTCTTAAAGCTAATATTAACATTGGCAAACGTAAGATGTGTCATGATCCCTGCCTAGCTTCTTAGAGAATTGTGGGGTCTATACAATACTAGGTTATGCCAGTGGCTTTGCCTGCATAGAGGGTAATTCTCCCACAGGGTCATAATAGCACGATAAAAAATATTGTATGTGTTAACTCTTTTTTTTATTAAATGGGGCCTACTCTTGACCTCAATTTTGTCTTGAGGACAAAGATGAGGTTGACGATGGAACAACCTAACCCAAAAGAAACATTTACTTGCAAATTAAATAGAACTGAACTCAGGTTATAAACAGTGACATATTTTATCCAAGTCATATAGATGTACAATTGCAACACCTCTGCTTAACCAATGACGGAAAAGGTGTGATTTTATGTGTACCTAAATAACAACTTTACTTCATCCAGAGATCAAATGCAGGAGACCCACTTATTTTTTACACAGATAACACATGAACTTGAAATAGATAAGTATTTTAAAACATTATTTATGTTTATGTCTTAATCTTTCTCGAAATTTTGCTATCTGATATAGAAAGAATGTCATATTGTTTTGATAATATTGTTCTTGTGGGTAGGTTCTGTACATCACTACATAGTATAAAACAAAATCTCTTCCCGCTGTCTGTCTGTCCCTACGTATGCTTAGATCTATAAAACTGCGCAACGGATTTTGATGCGGTTTTATTTTATAGATAGAGTGATTCAAGAGGAAGGTTTATAATTATGTATAACATTGCACCCGTACGAAGCTGGGGTCCCTAGTTATTTTATATGTAAAGACAAGGTTTTATTGAATGAGTATTATAATGTAGGTAGAGATAAAGATTACTGAGGTCACCGTGACCTTATAAGATCATATGTCTAATAGGAAAGAAGTTGAAGAAATAACTGCACAGATCAATCAATCAAGGTGAAGCTATGCTTGCCATGACTGTCTGTGGATCGGTATACATTATATTTCATACTGGCCAACAATGTGGCAAGCTCATAAGGTGAGCAGACTGTTCAAAAACCCTAACATCATGAAGAGTAGTTGCCTATAAAGGCAAGCCACGCTTTCAGTCTTTTATGAAAGTACCACCACTACTGGGATCCCTCCCATGTGTGGGAAGCATGTTAATCAGTTAACCCCTGCTGGCATTTTGTAATTATATGCAAAAGTCTACAATGATTTTAACCAAGGGATATTATAGCATAATCAGCCTATGTTCCCACTGCTGGAACACACGGCCTCCTCTCTATGAGAAGGAATGGGCAATAATCCACCACGCGGGCCCATTGCGGGTTGGTAGATGTCACATGTCTTCGAATTTTTGGTTCTAGGACATGCCGGTTTCCTCACGATGTTTTCCTTCAGCGTTTTTGAGAACAGTGGTGATGAAATAAATTACACAAAGTAATGCGCCTGCCTGTGTTCGAACCCACGACTTATTGTTCGGATTCAGCCTCATCCGGTTGGACTGCAAGCCGACCCAAACATGGTTTGGAAAAGACTAGGCCTATGATGACTCAGTCAGGGTCAAAGGTTAGAAACAAATTGGAAAAGAACTAAAAGTCATGACATTGAGAGCTTATAAACAATATAGACTAGCTGACCTTTTCAAAATGTCATTTCTATAGACGGTAAAATAAATTCCATGGTTGAATTCTTAACATTCTTTCGTAGAGGTTCCATTCAATGTGATAGGACAAGTAACATGTTTTATATATTATTACTGGCTGTTGCCCGCGACCTTTGTTCGTGTGAAATTATTATATAAAAAAATTACTTAATCACTTTTTGAACCAGATTTTGTTAACAATTTCAAGGGTTTTAATTTTTTTGCAGGGAACCCTAATTATTTTTCTAAAATAAAAGTAGCCTACGTTAGACCTTATTACATCAGCTATCTGCCAGTAAATGTCTCGTCAAAATCGGTAGAGGCGTTTCGGAGATTAGCCGGAACAAACAGACAGACAAAAATAGAAAAATATGTTTTTGTTTTAAGTGCCATTCAATTTTATTGATATGTATAATAAATGAGTCATTGACGTTAGAGTAATAATACTTAAGTAATGGACAAGTCTGGGTAAATAATGCTTTCTTTCCATAAATAAACAATCAATGATTGCTTTATACTTCAAAGAGAACCTCGAAGAAAATTAATAACTTAATTTTTTTGTACAATTAGTTTTGTCCCCTATTACCTAGCTAAGTATAAAATACTACATGTTTCTGGTGATACTTAGACCCTGAGCTGACCTACTGTAGTACAGGTTCAATAGAATCAGGCTAGATTACACCTTTTTTTTTTGGCAACTGAGCCGATGTCAGCTATTGTGCCAGCGTCATGTGCTGACAGCAATGTAGCCTGGTGAACAGTTAAACTTTACACTTAAATAAAATTCACCACTGCAATAAATGTAGAAAAATAAATATATTTTTTTTGTAAAACAATTTTAATACTTATGATCTCTTGTCATCTATTTAGTTTTTTTTTGGGAGAACGTTATTAGTTGTAAAGACAGCATACTTAACATAACATCACATGCTCTTAATCCCTGATGGGGTAGGCAGAGGTGTACCTAATAGTACATCCACATTTTGTCAGTTATGTCTTCCTCCCATGTAATAAGGGACAATCCTATTACACATGCCATGACTTATCTTTTCTTTCCATTGAAAATATCGCCATGATGTTGTTAAATAATAATAATAAAGCTCATTTATTCCATATTTTTCTTTACATAGGTATGTATTTACAAATTAATAGTTTTATATTTTATTTCCTTTTGGGTAAAAGCCTCCTCCATCCTGTGCCAATTTCCCTGTTTTGGGACCAACTCCATCCAGCTCGGACCACTTCAATGATGTCGTCCGCCCATCTCTTGCGTGGTCTCCCCCCCCCCCCCGGGGAGGATGTTGTTAAATATGATTCTTAAACATATTTAAGCTTGAATGCCTTGAAAAGGATAAGAATGAAATCATATTTAAGGCTAAGAATCATATTTATGGCTAAGAATGAAATCATATTTAAGGTCGAATATTAAATTCAGTCACAACAGGTTATGTTAGAGGCCAATACCAACATGGCAAGTTAGAAAAAAAATCTAAAATTAGGTCTATGGTAGCGTTACTCAAGGTCAATGGTAATGGTTCCCCCAATTACTTAGTTAAACGTTTACTAAAAAACCAGGGCGTAAAGAAGGTAACGTCGCGTTTTAGGAAAACTTTTTCTTTGTGGTTTTGTGGTAGTCGCCTCTGTCACGTACCGTACCTATACCATTTTCAAAAAAAATGTTTTTCGTAATTATGCCCAATATTTGTGATTGTGATGATATTCTTGAAGAAGTGTTTCTGCCGCTGTATTATATCACCAAAAATGCATAATCAAAATCATCGTATAATGTTCGCACTGCTCCCACAGGCCAGGCACACAGACCCAGGCCTCCCCTCTATGAGTGGGAATTCAGCACAGTCATCTGCATGGCCGTGCTGAGTTATCAATATGTTCGGGTTGCAAAAAAAAATATCTATTTTATTTTGCATCCCGAACATATTACATAGCACTCATATCTGATCGTCAGTACCGATGTGATGATGGCCCTGGCCTTCTGTGGGGAGTTGAGATGGATCGAATTCATTGGATCGAATGATCAATTTTCCCACTCGTATGCAATATACTTACACACTTTTAGAGTTTCAGACACCAGCCAGTTACAAAATATATACCTGACTGATTTACGATTGAATCGACCATAAACGGTGATTTATAGAATACTAGCTGTTGCCCGCGGCTTCGCTCGCGTTTTGGTCGGATATTATCCCACGGGCACGTTGTAAATATAGCCTATGGCACTCGGGGATGATGTAGCTTCCTATTAGTGAAAGAATTTTCAAAATCGTTTCAGTAGATCCAGAGATTACCCCGTACATACAAACTTACAAACAAATTTTACCTCTTTATAATATTAGTATAGATTTTTCTCCTTTGGAAACTGTCTGAAATGAATCTCGTGAAAGTAAATTTTTTCGTTTATCTGTTATAGTAGGTATATACCCTTATCTGTTCATGATATCAGCTTGCGTATATCTAGACATATTGATGAGATAACTTAAAGGTTAATCCTAAGTACTTACTTAAGTTAGTAATTAACTGAAAAATTTATTCAAAGCATGTAATAACACTCTTGGTTTATGAAAAACCTAATCCACAATCCATATTGATAATGAAAGGATTTACGCTTTCATGATGAATCTGGATTGTGGAAAAACAGTCCATGTGTTGCACGGGATTTGGTCACTTCTCCCGAACTAGACCTTTGTAATTCAAAATTTTTTAAATAGCCAATTAAAATAAATGGTTTTGAATTTGACTTTGAATTTTGATGTTCAAGAAGTGTGCTTTAGGGTCATTGCGGATTGTGTAAATCAATCTGTAAATGCATAATCACAGATTAGTATCAAGATTCAGCTAATCTGCTGTCAAATCTCATGATTAGATTTTGTGATTGTGCTATATCAAAATATCAACCTATCCTTGTAAGCAGGCATCAGATAATATGGATTAGACTTTCACGAACCATTCAACTATCCTTTTGACTGAAAATTTAAGTGACCTCTTGTATTCCTTAATGGGGTAGGCAGCACACGCAGAAAATCCATACTAATATTATTGAGTTGTAGTTGAGTTGTACAACGTCCCTTGGTGAAACCATACTGTTGCTCGTGTAAGATTTTATTGGCGTTAAAATGGTTTAGCATTTGATTGAGCATTATCTTTTCAAACACCTTACCTCTTACAATAATTGACCCTTCGCTACTGTTAGGTACATCTCTGCCTAAACCTTTGGATATTACGAGCATTTAAAAATGTGTTATGTTAGAATAGGATTTCTGAAAACACTATTCATTGAAATAACTCATTAGATTATCATTCTTCATACCTACTAGAGAGTCACCTACAGGAAAACACAACTTCATAAAAACATAGTATTAATCTGTAGGTTAGTCACTCACTGTGTAACCTAATGACCTGATTAATAGTAAGCTGTGATCGTACATTAATTAGGTAGACTAGGAAAACTCGCTGCTCTGTTTGCAATGTAAACATTTTCATTTTATGGCATAAACAGTATTTTTTGTCTATTTAGCTCAATTGGCTGTAATTTGACGGTGGCTAAATAGTAACAGCCGCTCGAATTAATTTACAGGTTAAGCCGCGCTTGCCTAGATTGGTCTGCGGATGGGTGACCGAGACGAGACACGGATTCAATGTGTGCGAAAAGGGGGTAGACAGACGCCTTGGTACAATTGGACTAAGAAAAATATCAAAAGTATTGTAATTTTTCCTACATACATAAAAGTTCACGAGTAGAGGAGCTAGTGGCTAAATAACAGCCGCTCGGGTCAATTTTCAGGTTAAGCCGCACTTGCCCTAAGGTTGTTCTGTGGATGGGTGACCACCCATAACATACCGAGTTTCTTCCGTGCCTCGGAAAGCACGTTAAGCCGTTGGTTCCAGCTGTCATTTGTTGATCTTTGACAGTCGTTACAGGTAGTCAGTGGCCCGGAAGTCTATCAGTCTTACCAAGGGGTATCATGTTACCCAGTAACTGGAGTTGTGGACGTCAGAGGCAACCGCTCCATTTAAAGTACTGGTATTCAGCTGCATCCTTAATGACTGAAAGTAGATCAACAACATAGTTTGGAAAAGTCTAGTCTAATGATGATGTGACTCCCTAGTTAGTCTCTTTTTTTTCTCGGATTGGAAATCGGTGGGGAAGGGATTATGAGACTTGTACTGACAAAAACCCATCCATGTTCCTTCTTTTGCCCTTTGTGTTCCAGGGCCGCGGTATCTCTTTCCAACAGTACCGCAACCCTGGCAGGCATCGGTCCTTTCGCATCCCTTCCCGTTTGCTGACATCTCTTTGAGGCGCGCGTGGAACACGAAGAAGCGAAACGTGATCTCTATTCGGTCCCGAGATCATTTACCTAACTGCCAACTTTTATGCGTCGCTCTTCTGAGGAAGAATTAATCCAATTCATCACTACAGCGGTTACTAGGCCTGCCTCGATGGCACTATACATCTTCCATAATCAAATTACTAAAGAATATAATCAAACAATGGTATCACCTTACCATTAACACCACTTACTCTGATAATCCCATGAAAACACCACAAACAATATAGATATTAATGGAATGCGCTACCTTTTGGCATTAAGAAAGCTGAAAGCAAATTCACTTTTAAGAGAAAAGTTCGTAACCACTATCTAAGTCAGAATAAATAACTCAATTTGAAGTCGAGTCACGGTAATTATTATTAGGTTTTTTTTCGTTTTATAATTTGGTATTTGTTATAATATTTATTAGTTTATCTTGTATGCATTATGTGTATTAGTATCACTATAAGTACTTATATATATTTTTTCATATAGTTATTTTGTACCCTACCACAGCGTTTTCGTATTGAACCCAAAGGTTGACTGGTAGAGAATGCCTAAGGGCATTAAGTCCGCCTATGTACCACTATTGTACATGAAGTTTAAATAAATAAATATTATCATTAAATGTCAACAAACATAGGAAGTACATAATCGTTAAATACTTTCTCACAATTATTTTGTCTATGGGGATTAAAGAAAGCTTGTGAAAAAATTATGTGGAACGAAATGCTTTGCTATTATATGTTAATTAATTTTTAGGGTTCCTTTGGTGTGATAGTGGAATTTCTGTTGAATGAGGTTATACGAGAACATTTTTGTTTAAAAGATGTAGGTAGTGACAAAAATTGTAAAGAGATGCTAAAATATGGTTTGGTCAAATGGAGAGGATGAGTGACAGGCGAATAACAAATGGTACAGGCACAAGGCAGATGTGAGTGGCCACGCCGGGAGGGGACGCCCTAGAAGGACATACACTAACCTTATTGGTGAGGTTCTTCAGATAGGTCAGGTGCGTAGTACTCGCTACCGGCGTGCGTGTGTGACCAGATGTATGAACGTGGACGAGGCGAAATGAGTATGTAAGGATCTTAGCATGTGGCGTTCTGTGGTTTCTGCCTACCCTCATGGGAAATAAGCGTCAGTTTATACGTATGTAATTAGTTCAAACTCAAAAGCGCGACTGTGCACGTTTTGTTTTTTTTTTATTGTTGGGATGCTACGCGACTATTTCAGCCACTTTGAATACCTCCATACTTTACATTAGTCCAAATCGCGCGCCGTTCAGGCTCGGTTCTTAACAAGTCTCTTTATCACGGTACTGCGAACTGTTTAAGGATATCATAATAATATGCCGTGGTCAAAATATTAGCTAGTCTGCAAGGTGGTAGCGGGGTGCCCTGGGTGCGCCCAATTGAAGTCGTCGCTCGAGTAGGCTATTTATTTTGCTAGTAATAGTAACTAAAGCCGCACAGCACGATAACGTATCGATATTGCGTCCATAGCTTCGGATTTAGCTCCACACGTGCTGTTGGAAAGGGTTATGGAAGCTGTTCCAATAACAGATTACCTATGGCCGCCTTCCTCCTGAATCACTGTATCTATTTTAAAAAAACCGCATCAAAATCCGTCGCGTAGTTTTAAAGATCTAAGCATACATAGGGAAAGACAGCGGAAAGCGACTTTGTTTTATACTATGTAGTGATAGGGAACTTGATATGAATAAGGGCGGATTTAACTAATAACACTGATCGCGATCAGCGCATTTAAACTGCGATCAGGAGCTGGAAGTGTCATTATTCATCATCTAGCCTAGCGTTTTTCGAAACTGTCGGGGTCGGCTTCCAGTCTAATCGGATGCAGCATAATATCAGTATTTTACATGGAGCGACATGCCTTTAATGTCTCTCTCATCACAAACTGATGTGTACGTCAGTTTCATTGGCGCAATTCGCCCAAGATGATGATGGTGACTTAGCAGCTGTGGTATTTATTAAACCACAATCGGGTCGGTCTTTCTCGTGATCTCCTTACACAAAATGAAATGGTGTGTCGCTACTTTGGCTTTCTATCATAGCCATCGTTTTGGGCACGCCTTGGTTGCTATGGCGACACTTCATAAAGCCTCCAATTATGATCCCTTGTCAGACGATGTATATCTACAGTACTTTTACAATATGTACATTGATAGCGTTTTTCCGCGGTTTCGCTGACGTGGAGGTTGGAATTTTTCAACGGGAACGTATTCTCACGGATTTCGATGAAAATCTCCATAATTCTCTGCACGAAACAAAACAAATCTTTAAAAAACTATCAAAATTTTGCAATCTAAACTTTAACTGCAGCGCCGGCTGATTTCGATTTAAAAAAAACGCTTTCTGAAACCATTCCCTTTAAAAGTCGGTCAAAAATTTGCAAGTCCAGTGGCTGCCTGATGAGGCGAAATGGAAACAAGCCCATGAACACGCTACAATCACTTACAGTTTGTGTTACAATACGACTCTGTTCATATCCTTCTTCTTTATCGTTTGGTTAGTGTCTAACCTGGTATCAATCTTAACATAATAACCCAACTTCAGAACATCTATGTACAAATAAATAAAATGAATGTGTTTGTTTGTAAGCTTCTCATTGAATGCATGTGTCTATCAGTTTGTTCCAGAGTTTTTATGCCGCCCATGGGCGTCTGACTTGGCTTAGCTAAGCATAATCAGCCTTTAATGTTCCCACTGCTGGGACACTCGGCCTCCTCTCAATGAGAGGGAATGGGCTATAATCCACCACGCGGGCCCAGTGCGGGTTGGTAGATTTCACATGTCTTCGAATTTTTGGTTCTTGGACATGCCGGTTTCCTCACGATGTTTTCCTTCACCGTTTTGAGAGCAGTGGTGATGAAATAAATTACACAAAGTAATGCGCCTGCCTGGGTTCGAACCCACGACTTACTGTTCGTAAGTCGGGGCCGCCACCGCTGGGCCACCGCTGCTCTCCTGGCTTAGCTAGGCTTTCCCTTATGTTGTTCAACAGATACCTTAGGTTCTTAGCTAGCTCCTTCTAACGAAATCCAATATTATGAAGAGGTAAATTTAAGATGTAGGGGGTACATTTCGGAGCTACTGATCCGATTCCAAAAATTCTTTCTCTTATGGGCAGATACATTATCCCCGAGTGGCATAAATAGGCTATTTTTAAAACGTTCCCTTGGAATAACTCCTGACACTAACGCGAGCTAAGCCGAGAGCGAAAGCTAGTGAAATAGAACAGCATAGTCATGCTGTTAAGTAATTGACCAATCAACAAGATGGTAGCGGGGTTGAATGCCCAGGGTGCGCCAGACTATATTCGTGAAAGCCATTTTAATTTCTATACGGAACCTCTCGCCTTCAACACGGCTCAGTCTGCAGAACGTTTGATGCATTGCTAATTTCTTGTTAACCCCACCAAATTACTATTAAACTTCTTAGGTTGGGTTCACATGGGGGGAATTTTTGCAGCAAATATAGCAAATAATTTACAGTCAAAATTACAGTGGGTTTTCGGTCACGGCGGCCAATCTCTGTTAGATAGACTAGCCAATTAACCATGGATTATAGTGCACAAGTGTGTGCACTAACACAGATGCAATATGTTTCCTCGCTCTCATAGTCCAATGGGACGGCAATCAGACACGACCAGAGAGAGATCTGGTGTAGGAACGTTTCGAGCAGGCTTTAGCGTGTTTTAGCGTGTTTTCCGAGACACGGGGTCATCAAATCGTAACAATGAGGCTTGCTGTTTGGTTACTGAGCGCTGGCTAAGGTAAAATAACTGTGCCTTCTTTGTTTTCTTCTAGTAATTCGAACTTGCGACAAAGTAGTATGTTTGTATCGCTACAAAAACGCTATGAGCAGTCTACACGCGATTTTAGCCACGTTTTGAAGTACTTTTTTTCTCCCGCTTACATTTTTAAAGCTACGTGAATGAGTTATTTCGTTTTTCAAGTATTCGACGAAGAATTTGATACATTTACATAATGTGCGGTATTTATTGTATGCCAGCTAAATACGTAATAGGATTGGGATTATTTTGCCTGAATAGCTTTGCGCTGAGTACCGTTCTGGTGGCTTACCATGACGTCTTAAAGCAGAAGTCATTCCAGTGTGGGAAAGAGATGGCGTTACACGACCTGTTTAGCTCCGTCTCTTTCCCACACTGGAATTACTCCTGCTTTTAGACGTCATAATATTAAGAATAAGAATAATTTATTTTAAAAAGTATCAAGATCATAGTAACCCCCAGGTGTAATGTTTCTATTCAGAACTGCGGACATCACTTCATTTGTACCTCAGGCTTGTTTAATAAGATTTACAGTATTTGCTTTTATATTGGATTTTTTTTTTACACTGGAAGAGCGTTAAGCTACACTTGCCGAGGTCTGCCAGAGATTGGGTGACCATCCATTACATACCGAGTTTTCTACGTGCCTCGGAAAGCGCGTTAAGCCGTTGGACTCGGCTGTCATTGGTAGAAAGAATACTGAAAAAAGCCCGAAGTTCCAGTTGCCAGGTTTTGGTGGTCAGTTACGAAATCATTGTGTAAAATACTCGTATCCAGCTGCATTCATTTAGACTGGAAGCTGACCTCACCTTAGTATGGAAAAAGCTAGGCAAATGATGTGAGCGCATCAAGTTTTAGCAAAAGATTTCCTTTGTGGAGCGTCTTGCCAATGTCACTCAATTGTGGCTGTCTCTATCTATAGCTCTAATAATTAACTCCCGGGTATTAAACTGTCCTTAGTAATTATCGTCGGTTAGCCAGTTATAAGTGAAAACATTTAAATTAAGATCGCCACCGGCGTCTTCTACCGACTATAACTGTCCCACTGCAAAACAAAGGCCTCTTCTCATACAGAGAAAGAACGAGCATCGATCACCATTCACCATAGACAAAACAAAAATAAAAACAACCTTTCATCGCGATATCAACGCATTACGAAACAATAGTTTTAATTAAAACGTCAATAAAGGAGTAGGCGACTGCTTTTGACCCTGAAAGCAAATGAAAGTGTTAATGAATGTCGTAATGGAAGATACATTTAGAAGTTCCACACATTTTGGGCGTGGCCCGGCAAGCATAACATAACGCATGGAATTTATTTTAGTCCATAGATATCGACGTTTTGGAATGGCTACAGTCTTTTCAGTTACTATGCCTTGTTATTGCCATATTCATCCTATACCCGTTTTGATGAGGTCGGGTGGATTTTGAAGGTAGAACTTAACCTAACTGTAATGGCCTTTAAGCCATGAGTTCATCAAACAGAAACGGAAAGCTCTGCAACAATATCATTGTTGCAGCCTTTGCTGTTCGAGTTGCTTTCTCTTGGAGATACATAGATATACTCACCATTTTTTTTTTACCTATGGGATTAGGCAGCATCTGCTACTACACGAAGGGGATGGCAGGGTCTTAGTTCTCTCGATTCGCTAGCTCTCTAGACCCCGCCATCCCCTTCGACCTCTTTTTGCCTCGTCCACACTTTTGCGAGATACGGCGTTTTGTCCGAAACGGGTCTTTTGCCATTATTCACCGACACAAGTTGACAAGTCCCACTTGCTCCTCATACAATGACGCATTTGTATATAAATTGTCGCTTAAAATAAATAAAATACAGCTGCTAGGCGCCTGACTGAGGCTCTTGTTTAGCTGGTGACTAATGTTATGACAAGGGTATGGTAATCTTAGAATATTATCCAATGATTAACTTAGTTAATTTAACTCTAAACATCGACTCCTATTCCCAATTTTCCTGAGGTCCTGGAACTCGATAGCTATTGATTTGTTAAATTTATCTATTTACGCGGATATATTTGAAGTTTAATTTATTATTAAAATGCATAGATGATGTCACACTGCGGGGCAAAGGTCTCTCCTTCAAGTTCTCCCTATTTAGAGCTTCTTCTTCAAACTTTGGCCACCCAATGCTGAGTGGTAGGTCTCTTCCAAATCTTTCCACTTTTGGCGGTTTTGTGTTCTGGCGACTTTAATGAGATCTTTAGTGAGATCGTCTGTCCACCTAGTCGTTTGTCTTCCCACCTTCCTCCGCCCCGTTCGTGGTCTCCACTAGAACTGCTTAGGACCAATTCTTATTAAAAAAAAGGCCTGCTCGTCATGACTTCTTCGTTTTAGCCTGACACGATGTTATTTTCCATTAAGCAAATAAATGATTCTTGATTAGAATGCGAGTGACGCATTCTTAATCCTCAGAATGCGTTAGATGATGGTTTAGTTACCTTAAAAGGCCTCCACCAGCGAAGATTCCTAAAAAGATTGGCGGACTCTGCACTCACTTTTCATATCAGACAAACCAATTATGTTTATTCACGCCAACATAGAAGAACCGTAAGAATTCTCAATATTGACTTTGGATCAATATATATAAAACAGAATTTTCTGCACTGCATGTGACGTGAATCGTGATTCATACACTATTACTCATTGAATACAGTTCGTTCCATTGAAGTTGTTCCTTACAAGCCTACAACGGTAGAAATAATATGTCGTATTGTGATACAATTTATTGTATTCGCAAAGATACTGAAATATTCCGTTGATGGAACTTCTGTGTTCATGAAACCTTGAGATATTTTACGTTAGTGTTCTTGCCATTTACAAGAAGTGAGATGGCGATAGATAATAACATTATTTTCATCATAACATGATCTGTCTGATGACTACTCTTCATCTTATTATTATCTTAGTAACTCTGATTCCAGCAATATCGTACTGCTAGCTGCACCCTGTGGTTTCACCCGCCGCTCGGATCCCAAGGATCGTAGCATCATCTGCTTGCATTTTTCCAACTATGTTAGGGTCTGCTTCCAGTGTAACCGGATGTAGCTGAATACCACAAACCGTACAAACCTCCACAACACCGTACTGGGTAATACGATACTTCTTGGTAAGACTGGTTGTCAGACTTTCGGGCCACTGACTACCTGTAATGACAGTCAAAGATCTATAAGTGACAGCCGGGATCAACGGCTTAACGTGTTTTCACGGAGGAAACTGGGTATGTAATGGGTGGTCACCCATCCACAGACCAGCATAGGCAAGCGCAGCTTAACCTGAAGATTGATCCGAGCTGCTGTTTTTATTTAGCCAGGAGCTCCTCCTCTAAGGGTCCATCCTCAAGAATTGGGTTATCAATGCGAATTTTTCAATTAGGTATAGTTCTAGAGAATTGAGCAAATTCTTCATCTTTATTCGTATTTTCTTATGTACTTGCATTTATTTACAATAACAATAAAGACCAATTGATCTTCAAGTCGGCATGACGTACATCAGGTTAATTGTGCTCTCAATGATAAAATTACTTGATCTCTGTGCCTGGACATTACGTCAGAGAGCTGAGGTTATCAATGTTTATGTTATAGGGGTCCTTGAGCTAGATTATAGGTCATTTAGTGCGTATCTAGATTAAACCTAGTCTTTGTTTTCGAAACGGTGAAGAAAAACATCATGAAGAAAGTGCCCTTGAACCAAAAATTCGAAGGCATATAACATCCACCAACAGGAACTCGTAGCTAAGTAATAACAGCCGCTCGGTTCGATCTTCAGGTTAAGCCGCGCTTGCCTAGGTTGTTCCGTGGATGGGTGACCACCCATTACATACTGAGTTTCCTCCGTGCCTCGGAAAGCACGTTCAGCCGTTGGTCCCGTCTGTCATTTGTAGATCTTTGACAGTCGTTACAGGTAGTCAGTGGCCCGAAATTCTGATAACTGTTCTTACCAAGGGATATCGAATTGCCCAGTACTAGCTGGGTTATGGAGGTCAGATAGGCAGTCGCGCCATGAAAGCCCACCCAAACATAGTTGGGAAAAGGCTAGGCAGTTAATGTAACATCCACCAACAGTGGGCCCACGTGATGGTTTGTGTATGGCCCACTGCCCCCGGGTTGTGGAGACTAGATAGGTATTCTGTGACCAGTTAAAATCAGATAATAACAAAAAAAATACCGGCCGCACGTAGTGTTGCGTACCATCCGCGGGAGACGCACCGGGCGTTGGGGGCCACGTGATGCCCCCGGCCACCGTAGGCGCGGGCCTGTGGACGGTGAGCTATGGGCTAGCTCGCCGTCCGTCCGTCCACGCGCGCCTCAAAGAGAGTCAGCAAACAGGAAGGGGTCCGCAAGGGCCGATGCCTGCCAGGGTTGCGGGACTGTTCGAAAGAGATACCGTGGCCCCGGAACACAAAGGGCGATGAACGAACATGGATGGGTTTTAGTCAGTAGAAGTCTGACACTCCCTCCTGCTCAGCCCAAAGCGGGAGGGGTTATTTGATGATTTCCCATCCGAAAAAAAAAAGGGTTGCGTACCATTATCTAAAAAAAACACACGTTTGTTGTATGGGAGCCCCCGTTAAATATTTATTTTATTCAGATTGTAGTATCTGTTGATGCAAATGCACAAGCATACTAGCTAGCAAAACTAAACCAGGAACTATACTCCCCCGTGTATTGGTTCGGCATATTTCATAGACAGACGGCAAATAAAATAGATGAAAGTGTTCTATGAATAGTAGAGTGTAAATAACGAGTTGCCTAGTTACTGAAGTGGTTGTATTTTTGGATGTGTTAGGCCGGTTGCACTGGCGCGTTCGTCTATGGTCCGTTTGAGTTGTTGATTAGAAATAAATAGTGTTGTCTTTCTTGAGAGATTTATGGCAATTTTTAATTACAGTTTGGGGGAACCACCCATACATTTTTAAAACAAGCCGATTTTACAAGAAAGGGAGCCACTAACTGTGTATTCTTCTGCCCTTTTTATATTATAGCTAGCCCAGACTGTCCCACTGCTGGGCAAATGCCTCCCTCCATTCCCTCCAACGGTCACGATTCTGTGCTGCTACTTTCCAATCCAGTTCGTCCCGCCATCTTCTTCGTGGTCTGCCGCGACCCCGTGTCGCTATTTCAGGGCACCAATCCTAAACTTTACAGGCCCACAGTTCGTTTGGCGTGCGACAGACATGTCCTGCCCAGTTCCATTTAAGTCCCAATTCATTCGTGGTTGGCGCAGCATGTCTTCTTCTTCCATACTTCTCTATTACTCGTCATTTCAACAGTCACCTCCTTTCTAGCCATATCATCCTTCACACAGTCCATCCATCGTTTCTGTGGTCTTCCACTATTCTTAATATGCATCATTGAATTGACCTACTATGAAAATGATTGATATCCTGAACTATGGTATTTTAATAGACTTATTTGGCGGTTTTTGGGGTCCTAAATATTATTTTACAGTTATTTGTGCTTTTTAAAATGGGTTCGATACATTTTCAAACAAATTCATTCATCTGCCTAGCATGTTCCCAACTATGTTAGGGTCGGCTTCCAATCTAACCGGATGCAGCTGAATACCAGTATATTGCAATAGCTTTCTCCCCGTTGTTTTGCTCACGTTATGGTCAGATATTATGCCTATAATATGCGGGGATAATGTAGCTTCCCCTGAGTGAAAGAATTTTCGTAATCGGTTCAATAGTTCCGAAGATTATCCCTTACATCCATACTTATACGTATACATACTTATACGGATTCCTTTTTAAAAATGGCACAGTCAGTATTCTATGGACAAACAATATAATTACATTAAAGATATATATGTACTCGGCTTACCTCTTACAAAAATTGATGGAGCGGCTGCCTATTATTAAACACTAGCCCGCGGCTTCGCTCGCGTTTTGGTCGGAAATTATCCCACTGGCACGTTGTAAATATAGCCTATGGCACTCGGGGATAATGTAGCTTCCTATTAGAGAAAGAACTTTCAAAATCGGTTCAGTATAGATCCAGAGATTACCCCCTACAACCTCACAAACTCCCAATATTTACCTCCGTAAAATATTAGTAATAGAAGTGTAGATTAAACATAACTTAGCTCATGAAGTTACATATCACAATACGTTACGTGAGCCATTATTATTAATAATTTATTAATTCATATTAATAACCCAACGCTCAGCAAAAGCCTTACGAATGAAGAATAGCCTACCTCTCTGTCTAGCCTACGATCAATTCTCGTCTCTTGTGTAAACAGCCAACTTATTTAGTAGTGACACTACAGTCTATTCAAGTTTTGGTTTCCTATTGACGTTATAATCCACTTGAACAAATATCAACTTTATGTGCGTGGGAATAAAGTTGATTTCAGAATGACTAGTTCTGTTGCAAGAGTGGCAAATATTTTTTTTGGAAATTGTAGCCCAAATTGAACCTTGTATGTTGGTGTTAAAATAGTTTTTCCAATAACACGTATTTGTTTACATGTTTTAAAACTAACCGTGAAAGTAGTAGAATGTATTATTATCAGTATAAGTATTATGAACATGAAATATGGTCGTTATAGTTTATATTGGGTTCAAAAGATTAAATAGTCGGTAATACATATAAATAATAGATGAAGGAGAACGAATGTTTTCTATCATACGAGCTGCCTTTTTTTTCGGTTGGGAAATCATCAAATAACCCCTCCCGCTCTGGGCGGAGCAGGAGGGAGTGTCAGACTTGTACCGACTAAAACCCATCCATGTTCCTTCTTTTGCCCTTTGTGTTCCAGGGCCACGGTATCTCTTTCGAACAGTCCCGCAACCCCATCATACGACCTGCCTTTACATTTTAAACACGAAGAGACTAGGATATATACAATTCGGCCATACCATGTACGTTTATGTTACTTAAATCTTTCTCGCAAAGAATTTGGGTAGTGTTTTGCGCTTTATTATTTGGGACTTGAAAAATATTAATGGCGAAATGTGGGTGTTCTTACACATTAGACGGCGGTACTTTCTTTCAGGGAATATTTAAATAGGGTGAGCTCTGGGTAGGTACATGTCACATATATTTTCGGTTTTAGGTTCTAGTACATTCCAGCTTTCTCACGATGTTTTCCTTCACTGTTTTGAGATCAGTGGTGATGAAAAATTGACACGGAAAAGTGCCAGATTAGATTGTACACACGGCTACACATCAAGCTGTACATTTCCAGTATAAGCTAACCTCGCATTGTACGGAAATCCTATACAATGCGAGATCAGCATAAACTGGAAATGTATAGCTTGATGTGTAGCCGTGTGTGCCATGCGACCTTTTATTATTAATAGCTCATTGCAGGGCAAAGGCCTCCCCTCCTTCCCCATATCTCTATTAATAGGGATGATTCCTGAGTAAAAAAAATATGATTATGTTTCGTCCGTCAACTGAGATTATCGAAACATATTGGTATTTTTTTTTCAAATCAATAAATAGTGACGGAAGATAAAACGCATCAAATAATCGAAGTTGGGGCTTGTGACGTCGCTTGTACGTAAAAAGTGTACATACAAGTGAGGTCACGCGAGTTTTAGATCGTATCGTCTTAATTTTTTGTTAACGTGAAAAAAGATAAAATACGTATCCAATTTTTTTTTTGGAAGACTATCTTTCTATCTTAAGAAAAAGTCGAGTTTAAACAGTAGCAAACGGCAACGCGGCAGATTGCCGTTCGCTGCTGTTTGGGACCAATTGGTTTAGCCCATAGCTCCTCCGGCATGCGACAGCTGTGGCCAGCCCAGTTCCATTTGAGCTTGGCAGCCGTGTGATGCAGTATCCAGTTCTTTATACGATCAGTAAGTTTAACTCCAAGGATACTGCGCTCCATTGCATGGGGCCGACGACACGAAAATCGGGGCCGTTACCAATGGTGCTCAAGTTGTGGTAAAAGCTCCATTTTACGTGTCTTCCTCAAAACCATTGCTCAAACAATAAAAACATAACATAGAAATTATATTTGTAAACAAAACAAACAAGATACACTCGATATCCTAACTTAAATCCACCAGCTTATAAACATATTTCGCAGAGTCTAAATCAAAATATTTGGATCTTCGCCAAGAGTTGAATGTATTCATAAATAAAATATGCAGCATTGGTACGGGCGCATCCTCCATTCAGGGGTCGGTTTGTATTCTGTTGGGACAAACATTTAGCTGTAGACGGAGTATCTATATTTTTGCAGGGTTTAGGAGTTTTTGCATACATGTAAGGGTCTTATGGTTAAATAATAACTGGCGCAGGGTTCGATCGAAGGTCAAGCTACGCTTACAGAGGAATCTATGGGTTAAACAATTACATTTAATTACATTTCGAGTCCTTTCCGTGCCCCCGCAGAAACACTTCATTCAAAGTCGTTGGTCTCGGCTGCCATTTGTAGATCTCTGACAGTCGTCACAGCAGTTAATGCCTGCCTATTACTGTCCCACTGTTGGGCCGAGCCCTCTACTCATACAGAGAAGGCACGAACATCAAAATACTAGTATTCATATGATATCCGGCTAGGCTGTAAGCCTATCCTGACATAGTTGAGCAAAGGCTAGGTTGGGTATGGGATGAATGAAGATAGGGGTTTCAAAATGTATTAGAAAAAGTAAGATTGGGGTTAAATTATGGTGTTTAGGTGCATCTGGGTACACCGGACTGAACCCAGAATAACTGGGAAAGCGCTATTACTGTAGAAGCATAATCAGCCTAAATGTTCCCACTGCTGGGACACGCGGCTTCTCGATGAGAGGGAATGGGCTATAATCCACCACGTGGGCCCAATGCGGGTTGGTAGATGTCACCATGTCTTCGAATTTTTGGTTCTAGGACATGCCGGTGTCCTCACGATGTTTTACTTCACCGTTTTGAGAGCTGTGGTGATGAAATAAATTACACAAAGTGACGCGCCTGCCTGGGTTCGGACCCACAACTTACTGTTCGTAATTCGGCGCCGCCACCACTGGGTCACCACAGCTCTTAAATTTACTGTAGAAGATTCGGTACAAATCCTACATTAACTAGTTATTTTTTTATTGTAATTCGGCCTTTATAAGGCCACTGCTTGACAATTACATCTCCCAAGTAACGCCTCAGCATTCGGATTTGGTCTTTCGAATACATTTTGTTTCTAATATAAATGTAATTATTAGAAATCGAGCAAGCTATACCTACATGTTGCGGTCTACCGCAATGACCTGCTAGTGCGACTGTACTAGCTTCGGTAGATCGAATGTGGCCTGCTTTGTTTTACTATGACATGAACTGAATTTCTAACTACACTGGCCGTGCGTCGAGCCACCTTATTTTTTCAATAAACTGCAAATGAAAATATGAAATCCTTTTTATTGTTAAGATATAGCTGCATAATACGATGGATGTTACCAGTCTGCGAGGCTGCAAGGCTGCGAACACGCAATTCCAACCAAAAATGCATGACTATTAATCTATAGTCTATACTAATATTATAAAGAGGTAAAGTTTGTGAGGTTGTAGGGGGTAATCTCTGGATTTATTGAACCGATTTTAGCCGAAGCTACATTATCCCCGAGTGCCATAGGCTATATTTATAACGTGCCCATTTCCGACCAAAACGCGAGCGAAGTCGCGGGCAACAGCTAGTAGAAAATAAAGAAAGTTTTAAGTATCTTATCGGATACTTTTTTAAAACAATACCGAGTACAGCTCGTTTCTTGTTCTTCATTTACTCTGATAATAAATCATATTGAGATGTCGAAGTTTATTTAAAGTTGTTAGGAAGTTCATTTACATTTATTATGTGGGTAGTTGTTTTTGAATAATTTGGTTTATTTTTTATACGCCTGCTGGCAAATGCGTCCCACGTTGAGGCCCGTTGATATTTTTTTGTTGACCTTTGCTTGTGAAATAGTTTTAAGATCTTAATGAGATAGTATGAAATCTGTAGGATCTCTTTTCTTTATCGTGTATCGTATCATTTCTTTAGCAGAGTTTTTATTACCTTTTATGCCGCTCATGGACCTCTGACTTGGCTTCACATGCCGTCGAGAAATATCTGTCAGGCATGCTGGTTTCCTCACGATGTTTTCTTTCACTGAAGCAGCGATAATTAAACAATACGCACATGAATCCGAAAAATCAGAGGTGCGTGTCTTCGGTTCCAACTCGAGACCTATGACTTGGCAGTCCGACGGTCACACCACTAGGCTATCACTGCTATCTGTAGGATATAAGTTTGGGTTATTTTTGGTCACTTTGACTCTAACATGTCAAGATTATCATATTGCATGGTTCCTGAATACACGGGCGATTATGTGGCGACTTTTTGTTAGCGAAAAACACGGGCTTGTTAAACGCGACTGTATGGGTATTTGGCTTGAAAGGTTGCCGTATGATAACCCCCGTCAGACTTTTACTGACTAAAACCCATCCATGTACAGTCACGCAACCCTGGCAGGCATCGGTCCTTTCGGACCCCTTTCCCCCCCCCCCCCCCCCCCCCGTTATTTGCTGAGATCTCTTTGAGGCGCGCGTGGAACACGAACGCGCCGTCGACACGGCCTGTCGTCATAAGGCGGACGGACGGCGAGCTAGCTCATAGCTCACCGTCCGCAGGCCCGATGATACCCCCCTAAGGCGCGAATTATACAGAAACGGCGTAAGGTGAAGGCGCGGCGCAGGAGCAGCTCAGGCGTGGAATTTATAAAGAAACTAAAGAACGGCACCGCGCCGCCGCTTGAGTGTAATTCACGACACATCGCCAACGTAAAGCCGCCAGGCACTGCAGTCGCCGACACCGGAGGGTCGCGTCCGGCTCGCGTCGTCCTTAAATCCGCATCGTTATGGCTTTGCGACCGCATTCGGTTGTTTTGCGATCGCTATCTAGTCGAGACTACAAGGCCAGGACTTCAAGTTACTACAATCTGTCAAATTTTCCTTAAAAGATTTTCAATTTTATCGCTAAAGCATTAGGTTCAAGGTTGAGGTTGTTCTGGCGACTGTACATTTTGTATGAAAACGTTTTGAAGCGGCATTATGTCTGCGCCGCGCCTTCACCTTATGCCGTTTCTGTATAAGTTGCGGCTTATAGCTAAGTTGATAGTTTCGCTCCATCGATGTATTTTGATTTTGTAGTAGATACAGTCGGCCCCACGTCCTTGGAAACAAAACAGTATAAGCTAGCCGTTGAACCTTTCTTGGTGTCTTTCTTAATTCTATTGAAAGTCTGTATTTTTACGCTAGCCAGCTCTAGATCCAAGAGTTACTGATGTGCGGTCTTCAGTTCAAAATAGAGTCCTAAGAACATTGAATTTAGAGCTCTTTTCTAATAAACCATTATTTCTACTCTTTCCAGATCTTCAGCGAACAAAAGTGATGAGTGCCTAAACCTATCTGTGATTAACAGTGTTAGACAGAGTAAGAACCATAGGTAACAGTGTAGTGTGAGTGCGATGATATTATGTAGAACAGTGCCGTGCAATAACAGGGCAGACTTCGTCAAGTGAGACACAGCTGGATTCTTGGCAACGGTGAGTTTTTTACTTACTACTTACATACAAGTACATCCATATTTCGCCCAGTTATGTTTTAAGTCCCATGTAATAGGGGGCGAGCCTATTGACATCAACCGAGCACAAATCCAGACTCCGTGGCTGCTACTGAGAAATTCATAATTGAAAAACCCAATAACACTGCGCGACTCGGGAATCGAGCCCAGGACCTCATGCTCAGCAGTCGCGCTGAGAAACTACTATTTGAAAAATTCAAAATAACACTACCCGACCGAATTTAACCCGGTTGCGACTTCTACAGTCTAGTCTAGACAAACTAGCTAGTCGTACTATCTAGATTCTAGATCTACACGTACAAATGAATAGATAGAATCGCTTATCATTCAGCTCAAGTTGTCAGTGTCAATTGAGTGTAATAGGTCACTGTCAGCAGTGTAGGCGAATGTACTTGTATTATGTACAGTCACGCACGAGCATAATCTACCTATAACTTTTCCTAACTGTGGGGCTCGGCTTCCAGTCTAACCGGATGCAGCTGAATACCTGTATTGTACATGGAGCAACTGGGTCTCTGATCTCCAAAACCCAGTTAGTACTGGGTAATACGATACCCCTTGGTAAGACTGGTTGTCAGACTTTCGGGCCACTGACTACCTGTAACGACTGTCAAAGATCTACAATTGACGGTCGGTACCAACGGCTTAACGTGCTTTCCAAGGCACGCAGGAAACTCGGTTTGTAATGGGTGGTTACCCATCCACGGTTGCGCAGGCCTGGTTTGATAACCAGGCCTGCGCAACTTAAGCTGAAGAACCCTAAGCTGTTATTATATTTTTTACTAGCTGTTGCCCGCGGCTTCGCTCGCGTTTTGTTCGCAAATTATCCCACGGGCACGTTGTAAATATATGCCTATGCCTATGCCTATAGCCTATGGCACTCGGCGATAATGTAGCTTCCTATTAGTGAAAGAATTTTCAAAATTGGTTCAGTAGATCCAGAGATTACCCCCTACATATACATACAAACATACAAACGAGCTCCACCATGTACAGTCAAGAACTTGAGCAGCAGTGTGTAAATGAGTAATTTTCCGCAATGACCGTCTCCACATAGACCTTAGAATGCCCACTATCGTTCAGTTCATGAAGCGCCTCTAAGCGCTTCTTTGATTCTGCTATAAAGCACCATTAGGTTAAAGGTTTGGTAAAGTGTACCTTTTGAGCCTACTTTTTTCTTTCCTTTTTTAAAAAAACGTTGCCCCCCCACCCTAGGAATTTCTTCTGTATCGTGGGTGCGTTTACAATTATTAAAACTCACATACACAAACAGCCAGACCCGGAACAAATACCTGTAGATCAAACAAATATTTGTTCCGTGCGGGGATCGAACCCCGACACGCAGCGCAGCAGCCAATCGCTCAACCACTGCGCCATCCGTGCCGTCAATTGCTGTCGACCAAGCACATACCCAGACCATGTTATTAGTAAGATCCATTAACCATTGTTACCCAGTACCTAGATTGTGTAGATCCGATAGGCAGTCGCTCCTTATGAAAAACCGGCGAAGTGAAAAACGTACTCACTCGCAGATAGGGTTCCGTAGCAACAAACAATATAATAAAATTATTTTGAAGGCTCATTCATATTTTGTAGGTATTGTATTACATTCAACAGCAAAACTAAATTTGTTTTTCATAGTATGTTAATGAAAAACAAAGTTACTGCTGCAGTTTGATTAAAAACTCCCATATCTCGAAAACTAATTATCAAACTTTATTGAAACCAATTTTGGTTGAAAGTTTTTTTTATGTTCTACAATCCTTAATTTTTTCAAAATTTTGCTCCTCTTAATTTAGAAATTGGAGGGGGGCATTTTACCACTTTGGAAGTGTTTATCTTTCAAACGATTGACTTTGAGAGAAAATGGTTTTAGGAACCTCAATGTCATTTTTAAAACCTATCTATAGACACCCCGCACGTATAGGTTTGATAAAAAAAAAACATTTTTCAGTTTCTGTGTAGTCTTAATAGTTTCGGAATAAAGTGGACATACACGGACAGACAGACATACAGACCAACAGACATGTTGAATCTATAAGGGTTCAGTTATTTGCCATTCGGCTACGGGACCCTAAAAACTGGTGTACAAATACAAGTTTCTAAACTGGTCACTAACATGTCATAGTCATGGTTAATGATAATGGTGTACACTATGTACAGGCATTCAGGCGATCCCGACATATTTGGGAAAAGGCTAGACTAATGATAACTGTCACTCAGATGGACTTCGACCAGTTCCTAGTAATTGGTTGTTGTTTTACTTCTAGTCGGAATTTCGGACGCTACTATGAATGTAGGGCGTCGACGGAGCGTAGGCGTCTTGGTGTAATTTCCGCCACTTAAAAGTCGCTGGAATTACGTTATTCAGTTACCCAAGGAGCTCGTAGCTAAATCATAACAACCGCTCGGGTCGATCTTTGGGTTAAGCCGCGCTTGCCTAGGTTGGTCCGTGGATCGGTGACCACCCATAACATACCGAGTTTCCTCCGTGCCTAGGAAAGCACGTTAAGCCGTTAGTCATGGCGGTCATTTGTAGAAGTTGACAGTCGTTACAGGAGGCAGTGGCCCGAATGTCTGACAACCAGTCTTACCAAGGGGTCGTAAAATAGAGAAAACTACTGCTATGATCGTATTACCCAGTACTAATGGGTTGTGGAGGTCAGATAGGCAATCGTTCCGTGTTAGATATAATGGAAACGGCTGGGCAAACAATGAAGTTACCTAAAATACAATATTTGCTTTATTAATTGTGATTTCAACATGTTCAGTAAAAAATAACATTTAAAATGTCAGAAGAATTTCTCAGAAGCAACATGGACTTTGGCGTTGTGCTTGGTTGATACCAATAGGCTCGCCCGCTATTACATGGAACTTAAACAGAACGGCAAATACAGGCTTGATATCGTATAATAGGAGCTTCCCCAAGCGAGCGTTAATCTATATTGAACTACAACTCCAAACTCCCGGCGCATCCTGAACTGATACCTCGGATCCTTACACCATCGTCTTCTTAGCGTATCGATAGCAAAGCTAAATTAGTCGACCCAGAACTGGGCTATGAGGGCGCCTTCAGGAGCGTCCATCATTTGCAAATGGCCACGTCGTGAACAAATGTAATGCCAAGTCAGAGGCCCATGTGCGGCATAAAAACTGGCACCAGGTTAGGCACTAACCACACCATGAAAGATGACCACGACAAGTCAATCTCATTATTATACTACCTCTTTCTCCTGCAGATGGCGCACTTCCCTCAACCAGCTACCCTGGAGGCAGCCCTCCCGCTGCTCAACCGCCCCGACCTGCGTCTGCGGCAGCTGCTGGGCGAACAGCTGGTGGCGCTCGTGCGCCGCGAGCCGGAGATCACGCACGACATCTCAGCGCAACTGCTGGACTCCATGCAGGCCTGGCTCAATGGGGGGAACTTCAAGGTGAGGATGCTGCTGGTCATAGACTTCCAAGAGTCGTTTTATCGATTGGTCCTGTGTCAACGTTGTGTGGTGATAATTTCAAGGGTTTTTTTGCACGGAACCCTAATCCTTTTTTATAAGTAGCCAAAGTTAGCTCATTATAACATCAGCTATCTGCCAGTAAAACTCCTGTTAAAATCGGTCCAGCTGTTTCGGAGATTAACCGGAACAAAGAGACTGACAGACAAGTACCGATATACTTTCGTATGCATTCAGTAAAAAGCTGTTATTTTGATATTACAAACAGACACTCCAATTTTATTTATTTCTATAGTTGCTCCAAAATCGAATCTTGGCTTTGTATGTTGGCATTACAGGCGAATGCTCCCGTTGGGTGAGCGTTGGAACAAAATCCCTCGTATAATTGGGAAAAGACTAGGAAGCAGTTGTTACAAGTAGTCAATGACCCGAAAGTCTGACAATCAGTCTTACCAAGCTATACCGTACTACCCAGTACTAACTGGGTTGTGGAGGTCAGATAGGCAGTCGCTCCATGTAAAATACTAGTATTCAGCTGCATCCGGTTAGACTGGAAGCCGACCCCAACTTAGTTGGGAAAAGGCATGTGGATGAATTGCGTCCTGCCTCTTGTAGCCTCGTCTCAGACACAAGATCACGGCATACACACTCTGATTACGATTCACATTACCGCTGGCTACACGCTTGATTGCGTCCACAGTCTTATTCTAGAGATAGTTTGTACCAATTATTATTGTTCTCGTTGGCGCTGCGTTAAATCTTATCGGCTAGCGAAACTTCATCCGTAGCAGTACATATTATATCGAAAAGTTAAAATCATACTTTAGTGGTAAAATGCCTGATCTTCTTTTGTTTGAAACATTCATTTGTTCTATAACATACCCGCGACTTCGTCGTGTGAAAAATCAGCCAGCACGACAAGTCACCACAAACTGTCAAATTTCTCCGTTCAAAGTTCAAAATCAAATGAGAAAATTTGACAGTTTGCAAAAACTAGATGCGCTAGCGACTTTAACTTTCCATCAGTGAAAGAATTTCTGAAATCGAATGAGGAGTTTCAGAGACCTCCTACATCCAAACGAAACCTCTTTATACATATCTTTTGCTCGCGGCTTCGCTCCCGTTATATACGGAAATTAACCCACGGGGACGTTTTAATTGTAGCCTATGACACTCTGGGATAATGTAGCTTCCCGTTAGTGAAAGTATTGTCAGCAGCTGATCAGTAGTTGCGCAGATTACCCCCTACATACAAACTTACAAACAAATCTTACCTCTTTATAACATTAGTATGTATACAGGGTGTAACCTTAACGAAGCTGTCAACCAAGCATTATGTCCATCAAACTAAGTAAATCTACGCAAAAATTATTGCTGGGAAACGACTTTTTTTTTGGGGTGAAAAATAAGGTTTTCCGGTAGGACTTAAATTGACTCGAATGTAACGGACTCCAAAACATTGGGCTGGTGGAAGGATTGAATAGTACGGGGGTCGTGGAGGTGTTTAAAGTAAAAATCTTACTTTAAAAACATGTAGGTATTTTTTGTTTAAATGAGAAAAAGTTGTAACAATATCTCTGTAACAAGAAGGTTTCAAATTCATTTATTGTTTGTCACAAGTGAAATATAAGCTCTTATATACGATAGAGGTTCCCAGGTATGGTCTAGAACAAAAAAATGATCGCAATGATGGGGAGAACAAGTGCCTTTCGGCTTCGTTAAGGGTCTTGTTACACCCTTTATATGTATTGATTGTGTGTTACGCAATTACCTCATAGGACATCACTATGCTCTTTAAGTCTAAATCTAAACCATTCGGGTACTTGCAGATGTCTTGAAACAATCCAAAAGGTGTCTTAATTAACTACACGTAAAGCTACTTAACTATTCGTTCAGAATAGTTACATGACCGTGTAGACTGTAGACCACACCCGACCAGTCTGTTACAAACCGTACCGCGATGCACTCCTAGTGCAATAGTATCACTGAAACGGGGTTGGTAGAAGTGTGTCACAGTTAGTGTATAGTGCATCAGTGACAAAGGTTGGTGGATTTTGTAAAGTTAAATAAAAAATTGTGAGTAAGCGAGATAATCTTGAAAAGAAATCCGTGAAAAAAAATATGGCTGCACGGTTCGCGCAGTGGCTAAGCGATTGGTTGTTGCGCTGTGTGTCGCGGGATCGATTCCCGCACGGAACGAATTTCTATAATAATATTGCCTTTAGGTAGTTGTTCTGGGTCTGGCTGTTTGTGTATGTGAGTTTAAATATTTATAAACGCACGCGGCCACGATAACGGGAGAAATTCCTATTGTGGAGCAATGGTTTTTAACCTTTCGTATGCCGAGTATATAGACACAATTAAGCAAGACACAATTAAACACAATATAGACACAATTAAAGCTATTGTGTCTCGCGTAGATCCACGTTCCCAGCACACGAAGGGTTAAGGCGGTACCCTGACCAAATAACTTTAAGTATTCGTCCTTTTTCGCCGCACGCCACCCAGCATAAGATCGTGAGATAGCAAATAGCAATATACGTAGCGAATACGCTCAGATTTTGGAATAAAATCTTTATAAAATCAAATTTAGGTCTTTTAAAAAAAAAGACTGGGGTCTGCGCAGTATATTTTCTTCAGACACCTTCTTGCTAGCCATATCATCCTTCACACAGTCCATCCATCGTTGTTTTGGGCTTCCTCTACTCTTATACCCATCCATATCCAAAACTTTCCTCACGACATCTTCCTCATTCCGCTGCATCACACCATAAAGGGTGTAACAAGACCCTTCACGAAGCGGAAAGGCACTTGTTCTCCCCGTCATTGCGATATTTTTTTGTTCTGGTCCATACCTGGGAACCTTCTAGTTACGGAGATATTGGGGGTCAAAGTTCCAACTTCTTCACATATTTTTTTTTAAATATCTTTCGGCCCCCGTACTATTCAATCCATCCACCAGCACAATGTTTTGAGTCCGTTACATTGAGTCCTAGCGTAAAACGTGATTTATCACCACAAAAAAACGGGTACGGAACCTTGAGAATGGAAATGAATCTTTCCAACTTGGGCTATCCTAGGAAGCCAACAGCGCATCCATCATCATCTGCCTAGCCTTTTCCCAACTATGTTGCGGTCGGCTTCCAGTCTAACCGTATGCAGCTGAATACCAGTATTTTACATGGAGCGACTGCCTATCTGAGCGCCACAGCCCAGTCAGTACTGGGTAATACGATACCCCTTAGTAAGACTGGTTAAAGTCTGACCTTTTTGACCCGCTGACTACCTGTAACGACTGTCAAAGATCTACAAATGACAGCCGGGACCAACGGCTTGACGTGCTTTCCGAGGCACGGAGGAAACTCGGTATGTAATGGGTAGTCACCCATCCACAGACCAACCTAGGCAAGCACGGCTTGACCTAAAGGTCAACCCGAGCAGCTGTTATTTAATCATTTAACAATTACATCTAATTAATATTGTCCTCTCTTTAACCTCAGGTGGCACAAAACGGCCTGGAGGTGATAACGGCGCTGGCAGAGCGTATGGGCCCCGAGTTCTCCCACTACGTCCCCACGGTGCTGCCTCACATTATAGATCGGTAAGTACACCATCCTCCTGGCACTATACAGGATGTAAGCAGCCCTCCACAAACTGACAGGGTGCATTCAGCTCCTTAATTTGAATCATATTCCAATTAAGCAATTATAGGAATCATATTCCATATTCATATTTCTTTATTTCAATGTGAAATTACATTACCTGTACGCAGCACTCCATTTATGTAAATAATACGGCTAAAATCAAAAGTCCAACAATGTATGTTGAAATCTCTAATGAAAGACGCTTGAAATCAGCTGTTCACTTCCTGTCTACGTCTAGCTACAGAGTTCATCGAACTCGTCGTCGCGCTTGCCGTTCGCTACGTGCGTTTTGCCACGGTAACGATACACTGCGTATGAGGAAGGATTCCCATAATATTCCTGAAATAATTTCTTGTACCGGTCATCTTAGTATTAATTCACCCCATCAGTTTGTGGAGGGCTCCCCCTAACACCCTGTAGACCTCTGCTATTACATCACCAGAGATCGGAATAGGTACAGTATCTTACTATTATTATAAATTGGATGACATAGTTGGCGCAGTGGCTGTGCGATTGGATGCTGCGTTGTGATCAACGGAACAAATATTTGTAAGATCTACAGGTAGTTGTTCCGGGTCTGATTGTTTTTGTATGTGAGTTTAAATGTTTGTAAACGCACCCACGGTACAGGAGAAATTCCTAGTGAGTAGCGCAGCAATCAATCGCTCAGCCACTGCGCCAATTGCCCGTCAAAGAAAACAAACCGAGCCGTCACGGAGATCTCACAATAAATATCTCAAAACTGGCCAAGTCTACTCTGTCGACTCGCGCGTGAAGGGTTCCGTACCATCAAAGTAGGGGAGCCCCTTTAATTTTTAATTTATTTTATAGCGGCAACAGAAATACACATTCTGTGACAATTGCAACTGTTTATTTAATTATTAGAATTTATTTCAATTAGACCTTAGGAGGCACTTTTGAAAGTCAGAAAAACAAAGGCGAAGCTACAGTCACAGACACAAGGCATAATAACTTGTGAAAGTACTGTAGTTGCCCATTCCAAAGCGTAGATCTCTATGGAGAAGAATGGGCAAGAAACTCCATGGACACTCTTTTCAATCAAAATATTGTTACAAGATCTTGGTTACATCATTCATGTTGAGATTATACATATATGTGAGAAAGATGTAGAAAGACGTGCACATTAAGAGCGTCCAGAGTAAAAGATTATAACTATCAACAATTTAAAAACAAAGTAGTTAAAATAAACCGTGGCAGCTAAGAGATGACCTATTACGGATCATGATACATCCCGCTGACAGCCAGACGGACAGTGGAGGCTTAGTAGTAGGTTCTCGTTGGTTACCCTTCGGCTACGGAACCCTAACAACCTATTTCAATACATATCATAAAACAATGTCAACCTATTATTGTCCAGTTTCGCTTGAGCGCATTCTAATTGAGCATTGTGTTATGACGTCACTTCCGTCTCGCGTCTCAAGATGTGCCGAGGACATGTCGTTTATTATAACGCCGTGTTGTTTACGGTTCGATGGAGGTCGGGCAGAGCGGGAAGGTCTTTAGGTCGCTTGTTATGTTATGTAGTACTTGAAAAATACTCGGTTTGTTTCGGCTGTTTCTTCTCAGAGCCGTCTGGTACGAAACACCGGCCCCATCTAGCTTTAAAAATATAACGTAAATCAATTTTCAGAAAAAAAAAATCCTGGGCGATGCGCTAGATTTTAAGGGATGTAAACAAACCCTTCCTCGAAGCCATCAACCAAGCAATGGGCAACGACTTTTTTTTTTTGGGGTGAAAAATCACGTTTTACGGTAGCACTCAATGTAACGCGCTCCAAACGCGTTGTGCGGATTGAATACGTACGAGGGTCTTGGAGGTGGTGAATTATGAACTAAAAATAAATAAAACGTGCCGACAAGAATATAACACTGAATTTTGAAAATGGTTCTAATTTGTTCTATTTTACCAATTATGTGATAAATACTCATCTACCTAGACTTTTGGGGTCGGCTTCCAGTCCAATCGGATGCAGCTAATTATTAGTATTTTACATGGAGCGACTGTCTACCTGATATTCACAACTCAGTTAGTACTGTGTGGGTAATACGGTACCTCTCGGTAAGACTGGTTGTCAGACTTTCGGGCCACTGTCTTCCTGTACAAAGAACTACAAATGACAGCCGAGACCAATGGCTTAACGTATTTTCCGAGGCATGGAGGAGACTCGGTATACAAGGAATTAGTGGTCACCCGTCCACAGACCGACCTTGGTAAGCGCCGCTTAACCTTGAAGATCGACCCGAGTGGGTGTTATTATTAACGCACGAGAAATATAAAATATACTATGCTTATATTTACTTTCTAGCAGTCAATGGTAAAAAGTAGATTACACATTTAAACAAACCGTGAAAAAAAAAACACCTCGGTTCTTGTATCCCTCGCTACGCTCGGGATTCTGCTCTAGAATCCTTCGCTGCTCTCGGGGACTAAGTTGGAACTTAGTCCCGCGAATTAAATTCCCTTTTTTCACTTGTTCTATTATCTACTGTTTTTTCATTTCAGATTGGCGGATACGAAAGAAGCGGTCCGCCACACTGCCCGAACGTGCGTGGCGTCGCTAGCAAGCTCCCGGGCCGCGAACGCGCGAGCTCTGCTGGCGCGTCTGATGCCCGCGCTACAGCACAAGGCGCCTCACGCGAGAGAAGAGGCGCTGCGGTGTATTCAGGCGCTGTTAGAACAGTGAGTATTTCTTTTGTAGCTAAATTGTAAGTTTTCATGGTGAAATGGACGTTTTTGTTGACGAAATTGGACGTTTTTGGTCAGTTTTGGCAATAATGGTAACGAAATGCTTATTTCTGACAACGAAATGGATATTATTGTGATACAATTACGGTTGTTTGGATATAATCATTGACTTGTCTCCAATGTAGTACTTTTCGGTCCCGATGGTCGAGTGGTCGCGAGCGCGACTGCTGAGCATGAGATCCTGGGTTCGATTCCCGAGTCAGGCCATGTGTTTTTGGATTTTTCCATCAGGGATTTGTCAGCAGCAGCCACGGGGGAGGGTTTAGCGCCCGGTTGATGTCACCGCCCCCCATCACCCCCTATTACATAACTAGCGAAATGTGGGTGTACTATTAGGTACATCTCTGCCTAGCCCTTCGGGGATTTTTGTAAGAGCTAAGCCGGAGTACATATCTTAGGCACACATGCGTGATGTCATGTTAAGTGAAATTTAATTAATAATCAAACTCTCATTTCAGCCACGGCGCCACTGAGCTACAACTGCGCGCCGCAGTACCCAACCTTGCAGCATTGGTCGGGGACCCGAGTAGTGGAGTCCGAGATGCCGCTATGCAGTTGCTTGTTGATGTTTACAAACATGTTGGTTAGTACATCTTTACCTTCTATTCATATTTGAGTAATGTAGTGGACTGCTTTGGTAACAAAATATATTATTGCATTCCACATGTAGGTTTCTTAGATGGTAAACTTATAATTAAATCATATGGTTGTCGGGCACAGCTAAATAAGTGAGTTAGGAGAGAGGTAGCATTTGTAAATTATATACAGCACCCTTCACGAAGCCGACAACCAAGCATTATGTACGTCAAACTAAGTAACTTTGCGCAAACATTATTGCTAGGAGACTGACTTTTTTTTTGGGCTCCAAAATCACGTTTTTCGGTAGGACTCAATGTAACGCACTCAAAACATTGTGCTGATGGATGGATTGAATAGTGCGAGGGTTGTGGAGGTGTTTAAAAATCTTACATTAAAAACATGTATTTAAAAAAAAAAAACTTGTGATAATGTTGGAAGTTTGACGTCCAATATCTCCGTAACTAGAAGGTTCCCAGGTATGGTCTAGAACAAAAAAATGATCGCAATCACGGAGAGAACAAGTGCCTTTCGGCTTCGTTAAGGGTCTTGTTACACCCTTTATTTGTATTTTTGAATTTTTGTGTGTATGTTTGTAATGAATAAACTCAAAAACTACTGCGCAGATTCCAAAAATTCTTTCACCATTAGAAAGCTACATTCAGCCTGTGTAACATAGGCTATATTTATTACTAGAAAAAATAGTGGGGGGGGGGAATCAGAAGAAAAAAAAATAATATCCACTCCTCCACCCTCCACTCCGTGCGAAGCCGGGACGGGCCGCTAGTAAAATATAAACAAGTATCGATTGAGAGATGTAATAAGAATTAATAAGTCAAATACAAATTTTTAAGTCTCGAGTACTACTTAAGTTATGACTTTATATGTCTATCAATTTTTGATAAGTTATATCGCTATGGAATCAGGCAAAGCCGACACACAGATTAAGTGATGCGGTGTGACGTCATTGAAGACGCCATGACAGTTTCAACCCTTTTCGCGTTTTACGGCGTAATATTCATAACTAGCGGCCCGTCCCGGGTTTGCAGGAGTGGACATTATTTTATTTCTCCTGATTCCCCCCCACTATTTTTTCTAGTCTAGTAATAAATATAGCTTATGTTACTCCGGGATAATGTAGCATTCTAATGGTGAAAGAATTTTTGAAATCGGCCCAGTAGTTTATTTTTTACAAACATACAAATCTTTCCTCTATAAAATACTAGCGACCCGCCCCGGCTTCGCACGGGTTCAATGTTTTACATATAAACCTTCCTCTTGAATCACTCTATCTATTAAAAAAAACGCATCAAAATCCGTTGCGTAGTTTGAATAAAAAAATATTATTTATTGCGAAACTGTTTGTCGCCTTATAGCCTAAATATTATAACATGAAACACTTTGTTTTAATTTTCAGGTGAAAGATTAAGACAAGACTTGAAGAAGAAAGAATTGCTGCCCGCTCAGAAGTTTGCGTTGCTCGAACAGAAGTTCGACGAGGCGCGGGAAGCGGGACTATTGTTGCCGACTGGTGAGTAATATAATGTCGGAGACGGTCATTGGTACGGGCTTAAAATGAATCACAAGTACGCGGTGGTGACATCACGCGACCTACTAACAACCCACACCACACCGTGCTTGTCACAGAGCCCTGTTGGTCACAAACTCTGTTTGATTGCGGCCGAGTTAAGACCTCTTGGAACTGTACCCGATTCATTGTGCCCCGTGTTATTGTGCTAAGTTGTAATCTCAAGTAATTCGTTAGTTTTGCTAGAAACAGTATATCGCTGTGTGTCTTTTCATAGCACGAAACCCATCGTCTGCCCACATGATGTAGAAGCCTAGCGGAGTAAATCCTGACACCCCGAAATATAGGATAACATCACGCTTATGAAGGGAGATAGTAGTGCCCAGTAAGCTCACTCTTCGCTACATGTTTAATTCCCATGTTATTGGGGCGAGCCTATTGCCATCAATCTAGCAATAATCTTAATTCCGTGCTAATACTGAGTTTCTAATATAAAAAACCCTGTTACAGGGTTTGCCTCAAAACACTAGTACTTTCGTATGCTACCACGAGGTAGACATGTTGTCTCACCTGCGTGATCTACGTTACTAAAATCTTAAAATTCACTGATGCCCGACAATGCACAGCCTAAACTACTTGGTGCATGTGATGGGCACAGGGAGCGCAACTGAATACGGGAAAAAACTTTTTTTAATTTAATTTCCTAAATTGGGACACATTTTTATGGAAGTTCAGATGTGCTACTTCAGTTCTGTACTGATACTGTTAGCTTGCGACATCCCACTGCTGTGCAAAGACCTCTCCCCACGACTTCCAGTTGTTTCGCTCAAGGCTAATGTGGACCACTGGTCGTTGGTTTGTCCAGCTCGTTCCGCCATCTTCTACGAGGTCTGCCGCGACGCTTTCTGGCTTTAGGGCTCCAGAAAGTGGCTAATTTAGCTCAGTTCAGTTCTATAGTCATTATATTTTAGTGTCTTACTACAGCTGACGTTTTCTGTCGACAGCCACTTCGGGAGCAGACGAGCCGGACTTCGTGTCGCGCACAGTGAAGCGCACCATGACCATACCCACGTCCGCGCGCTCCAGGGAACAGGACAGTTCCGGGGCCTCCACACCAGGTCTGTACCGAGCATTTGACCAGCCTGCATCCAACATGTCTGGGTCGGCCTCTAGTCTAACCAGATACAGCTAATTTTACTTGTCAGACCTACCGGCTTCTGATTACCCATCATGGTCATTTTCATCTCATTTAATTACAAACTCTAATGATTTTGAATTTAAAATCATTTGTTGACCAACCTGCAACTGAATTCCCATGATTTAAAATAACTCATATACTGGGAGTCAGCATGTAAATTCATGCATACTTCATATGAATACAATATTTACGATAATCAATATACAGTGTGTAACAAGACCCTTAACGAAGCCGTCAAACTAAGTAACTTTACGCAAAAATTATTGCTGGGAAACGATTTTTTTTTTGGGGTGCAAAATCACGTTTTACGGTGGGACTCAATGTAACGCAATCACAACATTGTGCTGATGGATGGATTGAATAGAACTGGGCTCGTGGAGGTGTTTAAAGTAAAAAAATATATTGAAAACCGGTATTTAAAAAAAGAAGTTGTGAAAAAGTTGGAACTTTGACCCCCAATATCTCCGTAACTAGAAGGTTCCCAGGTATGGCCTAGAACAAAAAAATGATCGCAATGACGGGGAGTAGAGTAGAGTAGGGACTCCATTTTCCGCACTAAGACTCTCATAATATGAGAGTCTTAGTCTTACAACGGACCATATATTATATGGTCCGTTGTGCGTAGGTGTCCGGCTAAGTTTCCTGGGAGCTTCACAGGCTTCGCGGAGCGACCTCACCGTTCCGAAGATTTGTTTGCGTTGGGTAGCCACGGCCTCGCATTCCAGGATGACGTGGGCGGCTGATTCTTCGGCGTCAAAACACCAAAACAGCATTTAAAAAAAAAAGTGTACTATGCATGGCCCCCTTAATATACAATAAAATGCCTAATTCCCTTAAGATATTGAATATCAATTCATTCAAGAGAGAACTAAAAAAATTGCTTATTAGTAAGGGGTACTATAATGTTACGGAGTTTTTGAATGACAAATTTTGAATTTAGACTATTTAATATGTGATTTTAATATTAATAATTTTAATTGTTTTAATTATTCAATTTTTTTTTGACTTTATATTTGTATGGACTGTAATTATGTACTTGAATTGATGAAATTTAGACTATGTGTAATTTAATTATTTCTTAATTTATTATTTCCAATTAAGAATTATAAACTATTTTGTACGCCGAATATGGCAAAACATGTTGAACCAGCAATCTAAACTCGTTTCCATCCATATGTGCATATCTATGTATCATGTCACACATGTTTATACAAATAAATGCATCTTTATCTTTATCTTTATCAAAGCAGCCCCTGCAGAGTGGGCTGTCCGTGGCGCCTATGTTAAAGAGATGTTTATTTAGGGGGCAATGGCCCGTTATTGTCCCTATTATTATTCTGAGGTTATTTCTATTTAGGCTGAGCAGTCGTTTTGTTAGTCGCGGATGTAGACTTGGCATCGCCATTTTGGACTGCCCGCAGTCCGTAGACCGTGACCATTTGTTGCGATGACGGGGAGAACAAGTGTCTTTTGGCTTCGTTAAGGGTCTCGTTACACCCTTTGTATGTAATCACTATAACCTAACACTTACATAAAATCGTAACTTTTTCTTCTTCCACCAACTTAATTATTTTTAAGATAATAAAAAATAATTACCAATAATACTTAGAGCTGAGTTTTCAATCGTCAAAAAGCTTTCTATAAAAAAACTATCAAACCATAATTATTTGCCTTTTCCCAAATTGGCTTCCAGTCTTACCGGATACAGCTGAATACCAGTCTATCATAATATTACAAGTAATAAAGTAACAGGCTGAGAAAGATGTAAGTCCACGCGGACGAAGTCGCGGGCACACCTAGTAATATTATAAGGAGGAAAGATTTTTTTGTTTGTTTATACCGAATAAGCTCCGAAACTACTGGACCGATATTAACTATTTTTTACCAATAGAAAGCTAAATTGTCAGGAAGTAACATAGGCTATATGTTATTCATATCATGCAAATTAGCCGAGCTATCACAGTTTTTGCGGACAAAGTCGCAGGCGAAGATCTAGGTATTTCATAAAAAACTATCTGACGATTGAATAATCAGCTTATTAACCATCATAAAAATTAACCCACAAATCTTTCTCTCTCTCTCTCTCTCTCTCTCACCATGCTCCACCGGACTTCAAATAATCACCATGTTCCACCGGACTACAAAATAACCAATCACTCTCATCACCGATCACCATAGCGTGTGAGGCTCCAAAGAGAACAGTTCCCGGGCTCTACAGCCTACCATCGGCGAATAGGAAGCCTCCCCCCCCGGCTAAGTTGACCAGCGCTGGTAGCGGTGAGTTTTTTCATTCATCTATTAATTTTCTGGTCATTTTTGGTACTAAATTGTCATTTTCTTCTAATCATTTTTGACATACGCATGACGATTTTTTGCAGCTATACAAATGCACCATAACTGGCAAAAATGCGTACAGTTTGAGACAATTAAAATTGCTTCAAAAGCGCTTCTAAAGGCGTGATTACACCGGTGTGCGGCACAGTGCCACACAAATGTATCTTTCGGTGGACTCGCTCAAGTTAACATGAACAAAAAGTGGTTTTTATGCCGCCCATGGACCTCTGACTTGGCTTCACATGCCGTCGAGAAATATCTCTGAGGCATGCTGGTTTCCTCACGATGTTTTCCTTCGCCGAAGCAAGTGATAATTTATACAATACGCACTTAAATCCAAAAAATCAGAGGTGGTTGTCATGGGTTTCCAATTCGAGACTTGGTAGTCCGACGGTTACACCACTAGGCTATCACTGAGATTATTAGATAGTTTTTTTATGAGTTAGAAAGCTAATCTTAATTAATTGTCATTATCACAAAAGAAATGTGTGCAATTCTGACTCGGTAGGCTGAATTTATCAATCTAAATCTTTGGTATAGACATGTCAAAGTTGTGGACTGTGCTGGCCCTCAGTGTTGGTCCAAATGGACTTATGTCAAATATTAACATCCCCAGGATCGGCGTGCCTCACGCAGCTTAGAATAAATGTTACTAACACTAGTTTATAAGTTTTGATTGTTGCCAACAAATAAGGAAGTTATTCTGAATTAAATGTGTATTATTATTATTAAACCAGGACCATAGACATAGAGAATGGACTGAGCGTTCGGTATTCAGTTGTGAAGTGAATACAGACCGAAAAGTACGAGAGAGATGAAGCGAATTTGCGGCCAGTAGTTGTCTCTATCTACGCCTTGCTGGCTTGCCGAAAAGACACATCTATTGGCCGCGTATTCGCTTTGTCTCTTTTTAGAGAGTGGTCAGTTTTGTGAGGCTCATGCTCAATCAATTCTCTATGTCTATGCCCAGGACGGCTTTGATCCGAACAATCTGCAAAAGTAGAGGCATGTATGAATCTGGTTTTACCAGTTGGTCAAGTAACATAATGTATAACTATCCACAGTGTCGAGCGGCATCAGCACGTCGGGCCCCGGCGAGGCGGGCGCGGTGTCGTCGGAGGCGTTCGAGGCCGCCTTCCTGTCGTCGGCGCCGGCCGCGGTGTACGGGCCGCGCGGCCTGGACGACCTGTGCCGCCACGCCGCCGCGCTGCTGGGCGACCGCAGCGCCGACTGGGAGAAGAGAGTGGACGCGGTCAGTACGACTACACTACCTACCACAATACTATGGCCTACAGATAGTTGTTCCGGGTCTGGCTGTGATGTGAGTTTAAATGTTTGTAAACGCACGCGGCCACGACACAGGAGAAATTCCTACAAAAATATGCATGTAACTTTTTCTTCACTTATATCAATAAAAAAGGTACTAGCACCCAAGAAAAGAATTAAAAGTTAAGTTCAACTACTGCTTGACGCTCAAAAAAATATTAAACTCCTACAATTCTCTACGACAGTTCCAACATACGTGGATGTCGCGGCCATTCGTCATGTTATGTGACGTCACCTACCGCTATCTGTCTTGTTTAAATTTATTTTTTTGCCAATAACAAAATAATTTAACTAATTGAAGCAAAAATTGCAATAGCAATGTTTTATTAAAATCTTAGTGAAAAACAAGTACTTTTCAAATAAAAGTGTTTCTTTGACACATAGTATTTGAAGTTACTACCGGCGTTATCGAGGACGATGCGTTTTGTGTTTGCGTTCCGTTTCACCAAAAACACGCTACATAAAATATTAAAATGTAAAATAAATGTTGTATTAGAGAATTAAACACCACAGTGTTTTTATGAGCCAATACAAGGCATTTTTAAGTAAATAGCTCGGGGATTATGTAGCTTCCTATTAGTGAAAGAATTTTCAAAACAGACAGACACAAACACAAACAAACAAACAAATTTTACCTCTTTATAATATTAGTATAGTTAAAAATGTTTTGTATTTCTTGCATATTCTCTATATACCTATGTATCGCTCTTGTCCTGATACAATGCGCCCATTTGTAAAGCATATCATATCTACATCTACCTCTTATATCTATTTACAGTTAAAGAAGATCCGCTCGCTCCTCACGGCGAACGCCCACCAGCAGTACCCGGCAGAGTTCGCGGCGCATCTCAAGGAGCTGTCCGTGCCCTTCCTAGTCGTCATCAAGGATCTGAGGAGTCAGGTAAATTAGAATATCGAAAGGACGATTTGGGCTCTGTAAGCGAGCAATGGAAAGGTACTTGAGTTATAACTCGAGCTACACGATAACTGGGAAATTCTTGCACTCTCTGGACACGTAGGTACACTCAAATCTGGGTGGCCATCTCAGACACTGGATCTGCATTGTTCTCATGTGAGTTGACCAAGATTATGTCTGGACCTTAGATGAGACTATGACCTCTGTTTAGTTCGGCTGATTTTTCTCAGAGTAGTCAGGTACGAAACATCGGCGCCATCTAGTTAATAAAAAATTACGTAAATTATATAAATACGTGTAAATTTTTTTGTTAAACTATTTGCAAAATAAACATCATTTAACCGGGCACAAATCCAGACTCCGTGGCTGCTACTGAGAAATTCCTGGTGCTGAACTCAGGACCTCATGCTGGGTTGCGGTTGGTTCGAAAGAGATACCGCGGCCCTGGAACACAAAGGGCAAAAGAAGGAACATGGATGGGTTTTAATCAGTACAAGTCTGACACTCCCTCCAGCTCCGCCCATAGCGGGAGGGGTTATTTGATGATTTCCCATCAGAAAAAAAGCGCGACCAATAGACCAACGAGATAGTAATAATCACTACACTACATAGTACAAAACAAAGTCGCTTCCCGCTGTCTGTCCCTATGCTTGCTTAGATCTTTAAAACTACGCAACGGATTTTGATGCGGTTTTTTTTTTAATAGATAGAGTGATTCAAGAGGAAGGTTTATAATGTATGACATTGCACCCGTGCGCAGCCGGGGTGGGTCGCTAGTATGAATATAAAATGAAATGTGGTCTGTCTGCCCCAGGTGGTGCGCGAGGCGTGTATCACGATCGCGCACATGTCGAAGGTGCTCAGAAACAAAATCGACCAGTTCAGTCTGTACATCATGCAGGAGCTCATCAATCTCATACAGAATGCTGCCAAGGTGAGATATTATTCATTATTTGCTGTTGCCCTTGACCTTCGTTCGAGAGAAATTATTATTAAAAAAAATATATTAGTTCCATGTTTGAATAGGATTTTGTTTCCAATTTCAGGGATTTTAATCTTTTTGCACGGATCCCTAATTATTTTTCTAAATTAAAAGTAGCTTAAGTTATTCCTTATAATATCGGCTATCTGCCAGTAAAGGTCCCGTCAAAATCGGACCAGCCGTTTCAGAGATTAGCCGGAACAGACAGACAGACAAAAATAAAAGTGTCCCGGATATATTTTCATTTGCATTCAGCAAAAAGCTGTTATTTTAATATTACAAGCAGATACTTCAATTTTATTTGTTTGTATGTAGTATGTTTAAATAAACAACTTACATAAAAATTAATTTACCTAATCTGTGTACTAATATTATAAATGGGTAAAAGGAGATGGCTAAATTATATGAGCCTGTGCTCCATAATGTACAATAATATAATATACTACGTTTTTTTTTATATCCCGTAACTTTAGGGTTATATTCTTTGAGAGTGTAACAAGACCCTTACCGAAGCCGTCAACCAAGCATTCTGTACATCAAACTAAGCAACTTTACGCAAAAAATATTGCTGGGAAAGGCCTTTTTTTTTTTGGGATGAAAAATCACGTTTTACGGCAGGACTCAATGTAACGCACTCAAACCGTTGTGCTGATGGATGGATTGAATAGTACGGGGGTCGTGGAGGTGTTTAAAGTTGAAATGTTACATTAAAAATATGTTCTTAAAAAAAAACTTGTGAAAAAGTTGGAACTTTGACCCCCAATATCTCCATAACTAGAAGGTTTCCAGGTAAGGTCTATGACAAAAAAATTATTGCAATGACGCGGAGAAAAAGTTTACTATTTATAACGAAAATTTTCGTGTTTCAGGTGATATCATCAGCGGGCACGATATGCGTGCGCTACATAGTGTCGTACGTGCACTCTCCGCGACTACTACCTGTCGTCATGACCAACCTGACAACCAACAAGTCGAAAGAGATCCGCTCTACACTCAGGTAAGCAACTCTTGCCAAGATCGGTCCGTAGATGGGTGACCATCCATACATCCTGCGGATAATACGTTAAGAGGAAATGCGGTAGGTATATGGAGAATCTACCGCTGTCGCTCAACGAGCGCTATTTCTGTTGTGATAATGTAAATGGTAAAAAGAATATAAAGCAGCAGAATGTTGAATTGACTTTATTAGACCTACAAGTGACAAGTACACATATACAACATGCCCCCTCAAAAAGATAATTCCATGGCACTCATAATACAAAGGCAAAAAATAAAAATAAACAAAACCATTACGATATACCAATCATTTGCAAACAACTGCGATGCTTTGTTGGACCCAAAGGTTTCGTCAAAACATCGGCAGGTAACCTGTCGGTAGGCATATACCTAAGTTCAACGGTTTTGTCGTTCACTTTTTCTCGGACAAAATGAAACTTTACGTCTATGTGTTTTGTCCTATTGTGGTGAACAGGATTCATGGCTATTTTTTGTGCACTCTGACTATCCGTATACAAAACTATGTTAAGCGACGTACCTGTTATATCGGATATTAGTCCTTTTAAAAAGCACGCATCCTTTACTGCTGTAGCCAATGCCATATATTCTGCTTCAGCGGACGACAAAGCTACTGTGGGCTGTTTCTTGGCTTCCCACGAAATAGGGCCGCCTGCAAGCTCAAAATAGAACCCAGTGTATGATCGTCTATCAGTTGAACAATTTGCCCAGTCTGCATCTGAAAACCCCGTCAGAGTTGTAGTATTACCTGCTTGTTTCCTGTATGTAATACCACTATCTTTTGTCGCTTTCAGATAACGTAGGCAACGTTTAGCAATATTCCAATGTGACTGATCAAATTTAGAGTTAAATTGACTCAAATAACTCACTGTGTAGGCTATATCTGGTCTAGTATCCACAGCTAAAAACATTAGACAGCCTATTAATTCTCTGTAAGGATGCTCGCACTCACCTATACCAGGTTTAAGTTGTTTCTTGACGAGTGGGGTAGACACACCCTTACAATCTTGCATGTTAAATTTCTTCAGTAACTTTTCAATATAAGTACTCTGAGATAACTTCATTCCACATTTATCATGATGAATATTTATTCCCGTAAAGAAATTAATTTGTCCAAGATCCTTAGATGAAAAATATTTTACAAATTGACGTCTGAAGTTGTCAAATGTAATTTCATTTTTATACAAAATTAATAGATCGTCGACGTATACAGCCAGAACCAAGGAGTCTGAGTTCGAATTGCTTTTAAAAATACATGGTTCAGATGTAGGCATAAAACCAAGGAGCGACAAAGTTTGTTTTAACTTTGAATTCCAGGCTCTTGGTGCCTGTTTCAACCCATAAAGTGACCGTTTTAAGAAACACACTTTCGACTCTTCCCCTTCCTTTACAAAACCTTCTGGCTGTGTCATGAAGATTTCTTCTCCTAGATCACCGTTCAGAAAAGCTGTGTCCACATCCATGTGCCAGACCTTATAATCATACTGCACTGCAAGTGCTAACAAAGTTCGCAACGACGAGTTGCGTACAACCGGAGAAAACGTTTCGTGGTAGTCGACACCTTCTCGTTGTCGAAAACCTTTTGCTACTAGGCGCGCTTTATACCTAACAACGCCACCTTTCGCATCTCGCTTCAGCTTGAAGACCCACTTGCTAGGAATACACGTTTTTCCTTTTGGCTTGTCAACCAAAACCCATGTGCCTTTTCTGACTAAAGCATTATACTCGTCTTTCATTGCTAAAAACCAGTTATATTTTTCATTGCTGTTAATTGCAGCCCGATAACTATTAGGATCATCGCAGCCATCGTCTAGTATAGTATTATACGAGAAATAATCCGGTGGTTTGCGAACTCTTGAAGGATATCGCCTTGATTCATTTGAGGAATCTGCAGACTCACCCGATTGCTGATCATCAACATCGTTGACCTCTACATCGTCTGTTTCACTGATTTCAACATCAGCATCCTCAGCATCCAGAAAAGAAGTATCCATGCTAGGAACATCTACCTCACATCTCCCAGGCGAAGACGAAGGTAGTACTTCTTGTCTTAAAACTGCTGGCGTTGGTGACTGTGACAACAAATTGACAATATCAGAGTTTACAGTATCTACAGGCTCAGTATTTTCCTTCAGTCCGATAAAGTTATTTTCAAAAAATGTAATATCTCTTGACTTTAGTAACCGTCTTGGACTTATCGCATTCCGGAAATAATAAATACGAGGATCATCTGAATATCCTACAAAAATCTGTTCCTCAGCTTTCATGTCCAATTTACATCTTTGGCTTGATGGAACATGAACCAGCGCTCTGCATCCAAAAACCTTCAGATGAGACAGATCGGGTTTTTTATTAAACCACATTTCAAATGGTGTTTTACCACTAAGCGCGCGGTGTGGTGATCGATTTTTCAAGTAGACACTTGTCTCCACTGCATCCTGCCAATAAGCTTTTGAGAGATAACCATGTGACAGCAGTGAGCGAGCCTTCTCTACTATGCTACGGTTACACCGTTCACTCACCCCATTTTGCTGAGGGCTGTAAGGTGCTGTCGTTTGCCAATCGATACCCAGTGACTGAACATAATCCATCAGCTCCTTATTAATGAACTCAGTGCCATTATCTGACCGCAAAGCCTTTATTTTTCCACCAAACTGTCTCTCGACAAGTGAATGAAAAGAGCAAAACTTATTTTTGACTTCCGTTTTAGAAGATATACAATACACAAAAATAAAGCGTGTATAATCATCTATAAAGATAATAAAATATCTATTACCTTGAAATGAATGAGTAGAAAAAGGTCCACAAACATCGGTATGAATCAATTCAAGCGGCGATGTAGCTTTTCTATATTTTAAGCTTTTGAAGGGCTTTCTAGACTGCTTACCCTCTATGCAGGGTATGCATGGTTTTTTATCAACTTCCGTGTACTCTACGCCGATAGCCTGACCTTTTCTAAGCAGATCCATGCCAATACGACATAAATGTCCTAACCTCTTATGCCAAAGCTGGAAGTCGGAACAATCAGAGTGCACAACTTTAGCTGAAACATTATTGAACATATTAATTGAACAATCTAAAGTATACAGCCCATTACTTAAAGAACCATACACTAAAACATTATTACTATTTACTAAATCACACTTTGTGTTATAAATAGTACAGCCTTCTTTATCGAAAACTACAGAAAAACCTTTCTTTACTACTGTATTCACTGAAAGTAAACTACAGTTCAAATCAGGAACATGAACTACATTCTCTATTTTGTTCGCCAAGGTATCCGTATCAATGCATACATCACCAATACCAACAGCCGCCACTTTTTGTCCATTAGCCACAGTAATCGTTCCACCTTGTACTGGCCGATAACTGCTGAACCACTCGCGATGCGGAGTCATGTGAATGGGTGCACCGGAATCAATAATCCATCTCCCTTCATTTGGAGTTGGCGCAGAGAGAGCCATTTCCTTCAAGACAGCCTGTTCAACCTCCTTATTATGATGGCAATCTGTTTCTTTGAAAACCTTACCCGACACACTCATAGCCTTCCTATCCTTCTTATTGGGACATGCGGGGCTTTTATGTCCTGGTTGTCTACATTTAAAGCAGATTATAGGCTTCGTCTTTTTGCTTGTAGAACCTGTCGAACGTAACGCAGCCACCTCGTCCTGGTGAGAGTCCTTAGAAAGCTCGTTTAATAGCTTTGCCTTAACCAACTCACTGGTTACTTCAACATTCGAATTCTCTAAAGCCATGATCAGCGGTTCGTAACGTGATGTCAATCCTCCGAGAATAATCGCAGCCAAAGATCCATCGTCGATCTTCTTACCAATATCTTCAAGATCCTGAGCAGTGCTCATAATGGCGTTGATATATGATTCTATGTCTTGGAAATCGATCAAGGTATATTTATATAGTCTACGCTCTAGAGATAGCCGTCTACCCATACCTTTATCTTCGTATGCCTTTTGTAAAGCACTCCAAGCTTCCTTAGCGGTTTTCGCACTTCTCACATGCGCAATTGCACCTCCGTCTACCGTAAGGCATATTTTTGACAACGCCTTCTGGTCATTACGAGAGCGCACATCCTCCGCCGTTTTATCGGAATCATCGTACCCAGAGATGGTCGTCCATAGCTCCTCATGAATGAGAAGTATTCTCATTTTGAATTTCCATGTTGGGTAACTTTCTCGGTTTCTTAACATTTGTATTCCGTGAAAATTCACATTATTCCCTGCCATTATATTTATTTTTACTTCGTGCTGATAACGTGTTGTGATAATGTAAATGGTAAAAAGAATATAAAGCAGCAGAATGTTGAATTGACTTTATTAGACCTACAAGTGACAAGTACACATATACAACAATTTCGACATTGGTGCGGTAAGGACAACTACAGATCCGACAAGTAAAAAGTCATAATTCGAGGTTTGGCTCTCGACTATTTCCTCCTCCAATATTAGACCAATTTAAATGATATTTCATAAACTGAATAAGAAGGATATATACTGTGTTCCTGTATACTAGGCCTCTGTTCACAGCGGTCCAAATAGGCAATATTGAGCATTTTGTAAAGGTTGTAGTGCTGATACAGATTATGTATCATCAAAAAGGAAAACATAGGGACATAGAAGAGTTTGATATTTATTTAACTGTAAAAAGTCATAGCTTTAAAGTCATAAACCAGAAAGAAAACAGGCGAGAGCGTTTGTATGGAGAAAAGACCACCCGCATTTCCTCTTAAGCAGTTGGTACCGGCTGTCATGCTTCGTTCTTTGACAATGGTTACTTTTGTAGTCAGTGGCCTGAAAGTCTTACCAAGTTGTCTTACATTTGTCACTCGGAAGCCCATGAACTTTGTCTTTGAGACATGTTTTTTTACTCTGCCTATTTATTGCGGCTTTTTGAGCAACGGTGGCCCAGTGGTAGCGGCCCCGACTTACGAACAGTAAGTCGTGGGCTCGAACCCAGGCAGGCGCATTACTTTGTGTAATTTATTTCATCACCACTGCTCTCAAAACGGTGGGGGAGGTTGATTTTTTATGATTTCTTTGCTGTTTTTACTAGTTTATTCGTCTCTATTTATTATTTTCGTTGTTTAAAGGTATTTTGCCTGAAATAAAACAATTTTTTTTTTAATCGTGACGAAGCCGTCTTGTCGTCCAAAAATTCGAAGACATGTGACATCTACCAACCCGCACTGGGCTCGTGTGGGGAATACAGTCCACTCCCTCTCATGGAGAGGGGACTTGTGTCTCAGCAGTGAGAACAATATAGGCTGACTATGCTATTTATTTGAGGAACACAAGAGTGATATTGTTGAATAGAACCTTAGCATAATCAGCCTTTAATGTTCCCACTGCTGAGACACACGGCCTCCTCTCTGTGAGAGGGAATGGGCTATAATCCACCACGCGGGCCCAGTGCGGGTTGGTAGATGTCACATGTCTTCGAATTTTTGGTTCTAAGACATGCCGGTTTCCTCACGATGTTTTCCTTCACCGTTTTGAGAGCAGTGAATGATGAAGAAATAAAATTACACAAAGTAATGCGCCTTGCTTGGGTTCGAACCCACGACTTACTGTTCGTAAGTCGGAGCCGCCACCACTGGGTCACCGCTGCTCCGTTATAGAACCTTAATTTTCAACTAAATGTTAGAATCGCAATTTTCAGCATCAATTGAGTTTCGTCATCGAAATTTCGAACACTTCGCCATATTAATTAATATCTATTTCTCTTTGTCCACAGTGAAGTCTTAGTACTAATGCTAGAGACATGGCCGGCGCAAACTATAGAAAAACAGCAAGCGGCAGTGAGGGACGCCATCAGACGAGCGTGTGTCGACGCCGACAGTAATTGTAGGACTTACGGAAGAAGGTACACATAAGTTGGGATAAGGGCAGGAGTTTCTGAGGTTGTAGGGGGTAACCTCTGGATCCACTGAACCGATTTTAAAAGTTCTTTCAATAATAGGAAGCTACATTATCCCCGAGTGCCATAGGCTATGCAGGCTGTCGCTTTACATCCTGGTCAAATTCAATGAGGTATCTATACTAATGATTCTCGACCCGAATCGATAATAAAAAGGGTAGGCTTTTTTTACGGAAATCGGTAAGTGTAAACCACCCGCTAGTTTCCATACTGTCCAATCAATAAAATCAAAATATTTTTATTTCACATAGGCCTAGATGGGCACTTATAAAACGTCGACAAAAAGGTGCACGGTTCGGGTTGGTCGTTTCCTATAGAGAAGAACCGGCAAGAAACTCCATGGTTAGTCTTTTCCATAATTATACTGTGGAATAAACGTTTGCGTTTGTGTGTCTGACGGCGTGTTTATAAGGCTAGGAACAGACGGGCTGCTTTTTAATACGGGGGATTTACACTTACCGATATCCGTAAAAAAATTACGCACAACACAACAGCTAGTATTACATTAAGTATCCAATTGATCTGGTCTTGAACATTGTCTATTTTAACCCGATTATTCATTAATTCCAGAGCATACGCCGCCTACAAGCGCCACTTCCCAGACGACGCGGAGCAGCTGTTCGCTCGGCTGGACTCGGCCGCGCAGAAGCAGATCGAGCGAGAGAGGAACATCGGGAGCGTTGATAGTCTGCATCATGTTGGCACTGGTAAATAAAATAGCCTTATTCCCAAAAAAATAAAAAACAAGTATAGTTCTATACAAAGTTTATGGCCGCTCGGAAGTTAGCTGCGAGTGACGGTCTGCGCATTATGCAGTCAAGATGGTGCGTCCTACATACCAGCGAACAGAACTATACATTGAGTTTGTCTTGTGGTAACAAAGACAGAAACTCGTAAATGAAAAATTAAACAGCAAATCGTTAATATAAGTTTACCTACCTAACCCTGTTGGAAATATTATGTTTAAACTAATCTAGTTTTTGAAAACTTTAGGTTACTGCGCTTTATAGAGAGTTTGAAAGGTAAATGTGTAATATAAACTTCAAGATATAATAAGACTATACAGGGTGTAAAGGACAGCCGTCCGCAAACTGACTGTATTCGAACTTTTCTCAATTTTTTTTTCATTTTTTAGAAATCATTTTTTCAGTTACTAGTCCTTTATTTCAATGTAAAGTTATATTATCTGTACGCAGCACTCTATTTATGTTAATAATACGGCTAAAATAAAAAATAAAACGACGAACGACGCGAGAAATCAGCTGTCCACTTCCTGCCCAACTACAGAGTTCATCGAACTCGTTGTCGCACTTGCCGTTCGCTACGTGCTTTTTGCCACGGTTACAATACATTGCGTATGAGGAAATAAACCAAAACAAATTTATTGGATTACCATAATGTTCCTGGAACAATTTCTTGTACCGGTCATCTGAGCATGATATACTGAATTCACCCCATCTGTCTGCGGAGGGCTGTCCCTTACATCCTGTATCCTTATCTCACTAACGGACCCGCGAAACGAGACAATCTTTTGTATTTTCCAAGATTATGACAGTTTAAATTGTTTGTTACAGAGAGAAGAGCTATCACGAGTCCTAGAAGTCCATCGGCCAGCGTATCAGGTCAGTAAATGCAATAATATTTTATGACTTTTTAGACTGCTTAGTTCGTCTAGCGGTCAGTATCTTGTCATTTCACCGAAAATTAATTACAAATTTTCATTTGACAAGCAACGAATAACTAAAACATGATTGGTAATTTGTTGTTTGCTAAGTCATACCTCCGAAACCTATTAAATCTTTCAAAAATAATTCTAAATAACATTTGTTTATATTATGTAAGTAAAACATGAAGATATTGTTCCACGCCGCCTGGATATCGGTAACTATACCACAGCATCGACAGAGAACTTAGTGTCGGGCGTCAGTCGGTCGGGCTCGCTGCGCAGGCGCCGCGCCTCGCACGAGCGTGCGCCCGCGTCGCACATACCGGTCGCTATGCGGCCCGACGGTAACACATTGCGGACATTCATAACTACACTAAAACATAAACCCGAGTTTTAAGGTGGAAGCCACTGAGTAGCCCGCGAAATTCAATTTTTCTTACGTTTTTTTGCAATTTGCAGGTCAGTGTCAGGTTATAAATATTGATGAAAAATTAGTCGCACCAGTAACACGTATGTAGCTACAGAATTATAATCATTAAAGTCATCAATACAAACACTCTTAAGTTCATTTAACCCCATTGAATGACTTTTTCATGAAATAGTTACAGAATAAGGTTATATGAACTTAGAGGGCTGTATTGATAATTTTAACGATTACCATTCTGTAACTATATACGTGTTACTGGCGCGACTCATTTATCACCAACATACAACCTGACACTGATCTGCAAATTGCAAAAAACGTAAGAAAATTTGAATTTCGCGGGCTACCTTGACGGTTCTACCTTAGGGCGGTCCCTCACCGAGAACACTCGCCTGAAATGTAACAATCCAAGAGTTGACTGTACAGAAACAAGGGAATCTGAACTGAACTTACATTACAGGCGAATGCTCCCGGTGAGGAAGCGCCGATATAGAGAGAATACTTCTTTAGACATTGACGGATTCTCGCAACACGTCACATAACTCAAGAAAGATTATATGAAGAGATTATGTAGCAGTCCACTCGTAATGAATATTAATTTACAGAAGTGTAAAAACACTTGTATAAATTAATACAATGTATTGTTGTAGAAAAGTATCGAAGAAAATATACGGTTTATGAGACATACGCGCTGAAACTTTTATATCTCTAATTCTACATTTTTTTGTTTCTAAACCTGCCAGGATATTTTTTTTTTTTTTTATCAAAAATCAGCTTGGTCATATACAAGTGCAATACCTTAGCGGTCACAATTAGAGTAACATATGTCTTTTTTATCCGCTTATGTATTAGAATTATGTACTGATCTGTACAATCAGACAGATTTTCAAAAAACATTGGAGTATTTTTCTTTTTTCACGTAAACAAAAAAGATACAGTGCGTTGAAAATTCGTGTGACGTCACATTTCAGTACAATTACCCGAAAGTTACGTCACAAGTTCATAATCACGACTCATGATTTTTTATGTGTTTTATCTTGGCCAATTTTTATTGAAACCAATATTTCCGATAATCTAACTGACGGACTAGATAGAATCATATTTTTTTTACTCAGGAATTCTCCCTATTCATGTTTCTAACACCCTAATGTATATTGAATCTCTTTGGTTGAACGTGTACTGTTACCGTGTTACTGTGTCAGACCGCTCGCCCGCCAGCGTGACGGCGCGCTCGGTGTCGGCGCTGGACGCGGCGGCCGCGCAGCGAGCGCGTGCGCGTGCGCTCTACTCGCACATGAGCAGGAACAAGATCCCGCCCACTGCTAGCTTGCGTGAGTATCGTGGCCTATATACTACACGGTTATGTTATGTACATAATGCAGGGATATACAGGGTGTAACAGAATTAACGCAATACCTCTTAACCGGAGATTCATACCATCGAACTGGACCCTTATTCCTTTGAGAAGTTGTCCGGTTTGATGGTCTGAATTACCATGTAAGAGGTTTTAAACTTTCAGTTTACATTCACACATAAACTGTCACTTACGTGATATCTTCCGTGATTGTCTGTATTTTTGAGCTCCCGATATTTGCTCATTTATTTCGAATGGCGCTTGCGCCATGATCGCGGGTTGACTGGAGAATGCGGGTGGATGGAAAATAAATTGTTAAGAGCAGACAAATCTGTGTACCCTAATCTAATCTAATCTGTCTAGCCTTGTGATACTGTGAGTGTGTTTTGCCGTGACTTAGTGATGAGTTCCAGTAGTGCGCGTAGCAAAAGACAAAGAAAGAGGGTAGACAAGATTGCCTGCTCTTAACAATTTATTTTCCATCCACCCGCATTCTCCAGTCAACCCGCGATCATGGTGCACGCAACAGCGTCGGAATATCGGGAGCTCAAAAGTACAGACAATCACGGAAGATATCCCGTAAGTGACAGTTTATGTGTAAGTGTAAGAGGTATTGCGCTTATTCTGTTCCACCGTGTATAAGGTAGCGGTGGCGAAGGGTTGATGGAATGGCGATTAAAGCGCTTTTATACAAGGACAATTTCTTGAGAAGTTAAAAAAGGGGTTTAAGGGCTGTGTTCTGTAATTTATTCTTATTCTGATTCCACTAGGGATGTGCTGAAATGATCGCGCAATCTATACTTATAGAGAGGTAAAATTTGTTTGTATGTAAGGGATAATCTCTGGATCTACTGAACCGATTTTGAAAATTCTTTCACTAATAGTAAGCTACATTATCCCCGAGTGCCATAGGCTATATTTACAACGTGCCCGTGGGATAATTTTCGACCAAAACCCGAGCGGAGCCGCGGGCAACAGCTAGTAATATTATAAAGAGGAAAGATTAGTATTTTTATATGTTTGTAACAAATATCCTCAACTACTGGACTGATTTCAAAAGTTCTTTCACCATTAGAATGCTTAATTATCCGTAAGTAAACATAGGCACCCGTGCGAAGCCGGGTCGGGCCGCTAGTAATTAATATTTTGACTTCCTAATAAAACCTTTGTTAGGGCACGTTTTGTCTAGTAACTACGGGTCTAGGACTAAATTTGGAAAAGGCCAGAAAATTAAAAGACGTTCATTTATTTAAAAATGCGGTCGTTTTTACAAAAAAGGGAATCATCGACACGACGAATAAGATTAAAAGATTAAAACGTTTTTGAAAGGTTCAAATAAATATTAAGCTAGAAAATGTCCTCGTATAAAAAAATCTTTTTCAAAAGACTTCGCCACCGACACTACACTTTTTTATTTTATGACATGCTAGAATAAATGTGTTTTTTAAAACAGAGATCTTTATCGAAGTTATGCTGCTATCATTTCAAAATATAGTAACAAGAATAATATTTAAAAAAAAAATTGCCGTCACGGGACGCCCGGCAGATGTGAAACATCTATGGTTAATATTAAATCGAGAGCGGTGGCGAAGAGGGGTCATGACGGCATAATCCCGTCATGCCATTTCCCGTCACGGCATACGAGTCGGGTTTACTACCAAGGCGCGCCTGTAGATGTTTCACATCAAAAACAGGTAATGGATAACAATTTCCATGAAGATCTCTGACTGATATGGTCATCGCAAGGTTTTACGGAAAGGTAAAATAACTGTAGGGGGTCAAAGGGGGTGGGGGGTGAAAGGTCGTAAATAATAACAGCCATTACTTTGGAAGCTACTCAACAGCAGAAAATGGGAGGTATGTGGTACTATAGCATGCAGGTTTTTTCATTATACATAAAACTAAACACTACTCTGTAATTAAAACGCTAAAACTATACAATTGGGTTGCTAAAAATATGCTTGAGCTTCACCGCAATACTGGGTTCGAATTGATGTCCTTTTGACGTCGATTCGCCCTATTAAGAATACCCCACACAGAAGCGAAGGTATTTAAGGTGGTATTTAATCCTACGCAAAAATTATTGCTGGGAAACACCTTTTTAAGTTGGGATGAAAAGTCACGTTTTACAGTAAAGCTCAATGCAATGCACTCAAATCATTGTGCTGATGGATGCATTAAATTGTACAGGGATCATAGAGCTATTTAACGTAAAGTTATAACATTAAAAAGTTGGAACTGACCTCCAATATCTCCGTAACTAGCAGGTTCCCAGGTAATGTCGCAATGGCGGGGAGAACAAGTGCCTTTCGACTTTGTTAATGGTCCTTTTACATCCTGTATAATATGTCTGTGTGATCGCGCATGTGATATTTGTGTATAATCAGGGAAAAAAAAAATCGGGTTCAGGAAAAAACGGACGGCGTAGCACGAATTGTGCGGAGCCTACTCGAACTTAATTGAGACGTCGAACGGAGCTTGCCGATCAACCCAAATGGAAGCCGAATACGTGTAGTGATTCCTTCGGGTCGGTTTTTGTTTTTCAATAAAAACTACCGAATCAAATGTGATGATCTAAAATCAAGTCATTTATTCAAATAAGGCTGTTAATCAGCACTTTTTGATAGCCAAAATTTACAAAGAGACTGTTCCACAAAACGGGTTGAAAGTCCCCTAAAAAATCAAGAAAGTTTCACAAAATAAACAATTTTCGCTTTCGTGTGGGGTATCTTTTAACATCTTAATAAAAAGCTGTAGTCGCTCCTACTAACACAATAACAACAGTATATTAATGAGTTTTGTTTTTATCTTTCATTGTATATAGTTAACAAGTTAATATTTTACAAAAGAATATAATGTTTCTACATTTCGTCTGACAAAAACACCTTACCACCCATAAAAAAAGGTTTATATTCAAAACAAATAGTAAAATGTTCCTTATCTTCAACGGAATTCAAAAACATTACTCTTTTACTCATATTCATCCAACATTTTAATTTAAAAAATTGACCATTTTCATCATTTTATTTTTAATTTTCAAAAATCTAAAAGGAAAATATACTGAGTAAAGTTTTTGAATTTCAGTGGATCCACGATATGACCGTGACGAAGATATAAGCGAATAGACCGAACAACGAAGAATATTATATAATATAATTATAAATATACAAGTGTAAATGTAGAGGGATATCATTATAAATAATAAATAAATAATTATAAATAAGTTTAACTTTAATTTATGCTATGCGGAAGAAGGAGATGTATCACAACCAGGTATTTTTATTCGTCAATTATTATTTTATTTTTAAATGTAGTTTTATATTTAGTTTTCTGTACGCGCTATACAATTATGTCCTGCTTGCACCACAGATAAAGGCCGTGGCCTAACCAAAGCGATCGGTCGCGCGAACTCGCAATCATCACTATCTGTCGCTAATTAGCATATAAAAAATAATATTTACTCATAAATTTTTAGATTTCCACCTACTACTATTTGTCTCTGCATAAAGTCCGCCTCTTTTTCCGCTGGTTTTTTTATTAGCTCTTATTGACCCACTCCTGGGCAAAGCATAAGCATAATCAAACTATAATGTTCCCACTGCTGGGACACACGGCCTGCTCTCTAGAGAGGGAATGGGCTATAAATACACCACGCGGGCCCAGTGCGGGTTGGTAGATGTCGCATGTCTTCGATTTTTTGGTTGTAGTAGTTCCTTCACCGTTTTGAGAGCAGTGGTGATGAAATAAATTACACAAAGTAATGCGCCTGTCCGGGTTCGATAAGTCGGGTCCGCCTCCGCTAGGCCACTGCTGCTCTCCTGGGCAAAGGGCTCCCCATTCCTTCGACTTCTCTCGATGGTGTGGTTCTGCTCGCTAATTGGCGAGAAAGCCATCCAAAGTGTCCCGCGCTCTATACAAACGTTTTTATACTAAGTGTTTAATTAAGTGTGTTAAATAAATAAAAGCGCCCTCTGTCGGTTACACGGAACAAATTTAACAGGACCGATAGCTTTGGTTAGGACGCGGCATTTAGCGCGAAACTAATTTAAAACATCGTTCTATTTCTTGTATTTTATAGACAGAATTATGTTTTTGAATATTTTAACTGCTAAAATTACTTAATTTTGTGGTGTATGGTGCAAGCTGGCATAAATATATTTTATTTGCTTGTCTGTAAGAAGCCCTATGTCTGTAATGTAAAGATGTATCTAGATGTATGTCTATTTGTATACACGGCGGAAGGTACACCGACGCCAAAAAGGGTACCACGTATTTAGTACTTACATCATTCTGAACCCTCCACATGGATATTTATCGGTTATTAAAATAAAAACCGTACCATTATCTAAAAAAAAAAAATGTATGGGAGCAGGCCCCTTAAATATTTATTTTATTCTGTTTTTAGTATTTTTTTAGAAATACATAATCTGTGAAAATTTCAAATGTCTACATATCACGGTACATGAGATACTGCCTGGTGACAGACAGCCAGACAGACAGACGGACAGTGGAGTCTTAGTAATAGGGTGCCGTTTTTATCCCTTGCGTACGGAATGCTAAAAACAGTTGATATCTACTAAAATGCAATACCTCTAAATGTAGAAAACAGCGGTTCTTTTCCTTTTTTTTATTTATCGACTAGCGGCCCGTCCCGGCTTCGCACGGGTGGACATAAGATTTTTTTAAATATTTTTTTAGCCTATGTTACTCATGGTGAATGTAGCTTTCTACTGGCGAAAGAATTTTCGAAATCGGCGCAGTAGTCTTTGAGTTTATTCATTACAAATATACACACAAAAAATACAAATCTTTCCTCTTTATATTATATTAGTGTAGATGAAAAAATTCTATGTGGAGGGGTTCAGAATTATAGACTGAATACGTAGTAACCATTTAGGCGTCGGGGTTCCTTCCACATTATATTTCAAAGGCTGTTTAGTTCACCCATCTTTCTTTCATGAGTTATTTTATACGATTGAGGGCACTACAATAATCGAAAATGTGTTGAAAAATATTTTTAAAGCTCACACAGAGCAATCAAGAAATTGCCGTGTATTTTTTTTTCTCCAGATATTATTTGCATTGCGTGCACTTATACGTTTTTAAAGTACAGTGAATTATAGCAATTAGCTGACCCACCTTTGCATAAATGGATGGATTTGATTTTTTTGAATATGAATCGATAAAATTTTATTATATTTTTATATTTTACTAGCTGCTGCCCAGTTTCGCTCGTGTTTTGGTCGAAAATTATCCCAGGGGTATGAAAAATAGATAGTAGCCGATTCTCAGACCTACTGAATATGCCTATAAAATTTCATAAAAATCGGTCAAGCCGTTTCGGAGGAGTATGGTAACTAAAATCAAACAAAGTGATTTTATTTTGACCTAAAAAAATAAATTGCCGGCGACACTCTAGAACAAACACATCCGTTAAGTCAAAATAAAATCACTATAAAATCAGTTTTTTTTTGTTTGGATATCATTGGTTAGACGTACTGAAGGCTGTGTTAAAATTTGTCCACCTACTCGTATTTTAATGGGACCTTATATAAGATTTACTTTGCTCAAATAAATAGGTGTAATAGAAATAATAATGTGTATATGGTGGGTCAACTAATTGCTATACTTAACTCACTGTACTTTCGCAGATGTTTGCAAACAATATTCGCGGTTTTTGTCGTCAATGCGGGCTAGCTCTTTAATTCTTTTGCTAGATTATTAGTTTTTTACAATACAGCAAAATTTTGCAGTCAAGACATTCCGTAGTAGTTTTCTATCTTTATTTTTACAAGATATTTTCTTTTAACCTACAATCTTGGTGTTCTCTCAACAGCCAGAGCCAAACGTTCGCCAGTCGCAGCAAGCGGCGTACCTCCCAGTCCTGAGCGGTCGGTCGGACGATCCCGGTCGAGACCTGGAGTGTCACAATCACAGCGTGAGTATTACCATCGTCTGCTGCCTACATGACCGACTCTTAACGTCCCACTGCTTGGACGAAGGTCTGTAAAAGGAAGAGGGTCATAATCCACCACAGTGGCAACTGTCAAGCCTTCCCCCAACTTTTTTGGGGCCGGCTTCTAGTCTAACTGGATGCTGCTAAATACCACCTCTATGTCGCAACAACGTCGTTAATTTCTGTTCTCAAACTTAAAACTCAAAGAATTTATTTCAATTAGACCATTAGAGGCACTTTCGAAAGCCGGCGGCGGCGACCTTTCGCGTCCGGCCTTGATTCATTCCACGGTCCGGAGCGAGACGGAATGGGACGCCGTCACCTCCTTCAGCGAACCTCACGTCCCAGCCGCCGCGGGAGACGCTCTGGACGTCGGTGGCCACCTGGTGGCACCCGAGCACCGTAGGCGCGGGCCTGTGGACGGTGAGCTATGGGCTAGCTCGCCGTCCGTCCGTCTTATGACGACAGGCCGTGTCGACGGCGCAAGAGTATTCCACACGCGCCTCAAAGAGAGTCAGCAAACAGGAAGGGGTCGTAAGGACCGATGCCTGCCAGGGTTGCGGGACTGTTCGAAAGAGATACCGTGGCCCCGGAACACAAAGGGCGATGAAGGAACATGGATGGGTTTTAGTCAGTAAAAGTCTGACACTCCCTCCTGCTCAGCCCAGAGCGGGAGGGGTTATTTGATGATTTCCAATCCGAAAAAAAAAGAAAAAAAAGCACTTTTGAAAGTCATAAAAATAAGCGAAGCTCTAGTCACAAGCCATAATAACTTGTGAAAGTTCCTTGGTGGGCGGAATGTTGGAAATATTGTTTAGTTTTAAACCAATAGATGGCGTTGTTAGGTGAGCGGCGATTTCTGAATCGCGGTGTCAAGATTCTCCGTGAGTTGATTAGGCTCGCGATGATTATAATTTTTAATAAGATCCAATACACAGTTCATAACACCAGATAGTTGTTTTACTGATATACCATCATCCTTGTAACGATCGCGAGTGCAGCAGAAGCTGTGCTGGAGAGTGAACAGTTGTTCAACTATAGTTGTCCAATCCAAAGCGTATATCACTATGGAACGAATACACAGTTCATAACACCAGATAGTTGTTTTACTGATATACCATCATCCTTGTAACGATCGCGAGTGCAGCAGAAGCTGTGCTGGAGAGTGAACAGTTGTTCAACTATAGTTGTCCAATCCAAAGCGTATATCACTATGGAACGAATGGGCAAAAACTCCATGGACACTCTTTTGAACCAAAATACATATTGTTACAAAATCGTGGTTACATCATTCATGTTGAGAGTATACTTAAACGTGAGAATGATGTAGAAAGACGTGCAAGTTAAAAGCGTCCACGGTAAAAATATATATTATGAGATAAAAAAGACATACTTAATCATGGTATGGTTGATTATATGATATATAATCAACAATTCAAAAATAAAACATGGAGCTAAGAGATGACGAGATGACCAGTCCCTACTGACGGCGCCCGTCCACGAACATGACGCATGGATCAGCACCATTCTCGAACTTTTTTTAAACCACTCTTCTCTCGGAAGTAACGCTGCCATCTTATCTTGTATTTCCATCATAATTACATTTGAGCGTCCAAAGAACGATGCAGGAGCCATCTCAGGGGAACTAATTTGACGGTTTTATACCCCAACTAAACGGCTACGTAATTAGTCTAAAACGTGTCTTTTTCCACAGCGACATCTCGCTCGTCATCGCCATCATCCCGCAGCAGTGGTCCCATGTCGTTGGCGAGCGCTCGCAGACGACCCTCAGGCATCCCGCGCTCTTTGGCGGGCTCCAGAGAGACTAGTCCTACCAGGTCAGATCATCTTAAGAGTTTGTAGAACTCTTTGTGGATTACAACTTAAGATTCTTTTACTTTCTAGATATTCGCGACTTAAGAGCGTTTTTTACCCGACTGCGCCAGAAGGAGGGTCATGTTTTTAGAGAGTATGTATGTATGTATAATTGTTTGGCACGCTCTGTGGCCTGAACGGCTCGATGGATTTTAGCTTGAGAGGTGTCGTTAGATTCGGATTTACTGTGAGAGTGACACTGGGTATACAAAAAAAAATGGTAATTTAAAAAATTAAAAAACCTGACTGCGTAAATAACTAATAACATTAAATAAAAACTGAAAAGAAAAAAACAAGTGCAGGAGTCTATCTATATTATGTTGAGTACCTGCTATTGAATAACTGATACCGTGGCAATAATTTCGTGATCGATACACAAATAAAACTGAATAATACATTCTAAATTTAAAAGCATAGAACATAGCGACTTAACAGTCGGGTTATTTGTGTATCGATCACGAAATTATTGCCACGGTATCAGTTATTCAATAGCAGGTACTCAACATAATATAGATAGACTCCTGCACGTAATTTTTTTTCTTTTCGGTTTTTATTTAATTACGGCATTTCATACATACTTTCAAATCCCTATTTTTCGAAATTACTGAACGGATTTTAATTAAACTTCATACGCATAATTAGGATGCAAAAAAAAGGTCTAAAAAGTTAATGAAAATCATTTTCGAAAAATAGTGTTACAGCTAAATTAGACCGATTTTATAATTCCATAGAAACGGAAATTCCCAATTGTCTTTTTTTTTAAAGACATTAATTTCGAAAATTTTCTTCAATGTATCCTGCTTTGCTGCATATGAAGTTTCATTAAAATCGGTTGAGTCATTTTGAAAAATAAGGACTTGAAAGTTTACATGAAATGCCTTAAGTCGTAAACGCTGACTATATAAAAGAACCCGACAACAACTGCCTGGCAGTAGCCCACCAGACACAACACCCGTCTGGTCGGAGGATCCTCCCTTTAACATAATAAAATATGTTACATAGTTGTATACATGACACGTCTGTACTACAGGAGCGGCAGGTCCAGTAGCGTAGTGAGCGCGGGCGTGCGGCGGCGCGAGTCCATCGAGCGCACCGCGCCCAGCCGGGCCCCCGCCGCCACGCTGCGCCTGCTGCAGCAGACCAGGGACGCGGAGGCGCTGCTTAGAGTAAGTCAACCTAGCATCATTTGGTGGAGATACTCGTAAAACGCACAGCTAGACATGAAAGCCTTTCCAAGTATACTAGGTAGCAGGGACACTGCGCTTGCACGCACACATGTTCAGAACATCATTCTGAACCTCCCCCTCCCCCACATAGAAATTACGGGTACACTACATAAATACGAAAAACTTCATTCCGTCAGTCACAAAAACAAATTTCAAAAAATCGATATTTATAATTCCGAATAGTTCAAAATTCCGAATATAACAACTCCGACTTATTATTACTCCTATTTTTATAATTCCTATATTTCAATATTCCTAACGTTTATAATTATTATTAAGGATTTATTGTGAAGGACGGCACGGTTGACATATGTCGGGCATGCCACCGTCCAGGCGAATCAATCCGTCACATTATCTCCGGGTGTTCTCGTCTGGCTAACGGAGAGTACTTGCATAGACACAACCTTGTAGCCAGGATTATCCATCAGCAACTTGCTCTAAAATTGTGGAATCGGAAGTGCCGTATTATAGGTATGTGCCCGACCTAGTTCTCGAAAATGGCAATATCACATTGTACTGGGATCGATCCATCATCACTGACAGGACTATTGTAGCCAATAAACCCGATATAGTGGTGGTGGATCGATCAGAGCGGCGCGCAATGATTGTTGACATAACGGTCCCGCATGATGGGAACCTCGTCAAAGCCGAGAAAGATAACAAATCAAGTATCTTGACTTGGCTCGCGAGGTTGTCGACATGTGGGATGTGGACTCAGCGATCATTGTGCCGATAGTCGTATCAGCCCATGGCTTAATTGCCAAGAGCCTCGATGAATACCTGAGGAGGCACTCGTTAGGCAGCTGGATCAAGGGCTTGATTCAGAAAGCGGTACTCCTGGACACGGCTCGTATTGTTAGGAGGTTCCTCTCTCTGGAGCCCTGACCGCCGGTAGCTTGGACCCTGTTCCCGATACCGGTGGGCAACAATTTTTTATATTTTTAATTACTATTCTCAAAATACCGAGTTTCAATAGATCGAATAACAAAAAGTCCGACTTAATGATAATTCGAAACATCAAAAATACGAATTCCGATTATTAAAATACCGATTTATACAATACCCAAAATAAAAACGCCTTGTAAAACTGAATAGCAAGACAAATAAACACATAATTGCTGAATAAAAATATATTGTTTCCCTGGTCACAATTCTAACCTAACCTAACCCAAATGATTCACCAACAATAGAGGGGATCTGGCACTCGGCGGCCGCTGCCGCGGCACGCTCGCTTAGCTAGCTCGCCTTCGCGCTTTAATAGTCACAGTATTCTAACCTAACCGAAGTGATTCATCAATAGTACAGGGGATTTGCAGCATGCAAGCAAGCATGCAGCATGCAAGCAGGCATGCAGCGTGCAAGCAGACATGCAACATGCAAGCAGGTATTCAGCATGCAAGCAAGCGTGCAGCATGCAAGCATCAAGCAAGCAGACATGCAGCAAGCATAGTTTCTGTCACGGCTCCGGCGCTGCGGGGTTTGGGCGGCCCCACGCGAGCTTATCGTCGCAGATGGTTTTAACGCTTACCACCGCAGCTTCGGCTTGCTGGCCGGCTTCGCCGGAAAAGTTATTCAGAATCCTACATTTTAATAGTTTATTCGAAGTATTGATAATCGGAATGTCGTTTTTCGGACCGAGAACCATTCGAGCATTTGATTCTTCGAACGTATGAAAATCGGAAAACTAACAAATCCAATTTACGACTTTCGGTAAAATAAATTTCGTGATTTATAATAATAGACATTATAATTCTTAGGTATTATGAAATTCGGACTTTTGAAAATCGAAACATCGAAATTCGGAATAAAATATTTCGGAGTATTTGGGTTTTCCCAGAAATTATACATCACTACATAGTATAAAACAAGTCTCCTCCCGCTGTCTGTCCGTATGTATGCTTAGATTTTGATGCGGTTTTTTTTTAATAGATAGAGTGATTCAAGAGGAAGGTTTATGTGTATAACATTGCACCCGTGCGAAGCCGGGGCGGGCTAGACGGTAATAAAAAAAAATCTGTTCCATATATTTGGATCGTGTAGGTATAGCACTTTTGTAGGAAACAGTTTTTTTTTTATAACCGATGAAAAATTTCTATGTAGATTCAAAATGATGTACGGAATACGTGGTAATCATTCTCGCGTCGGAGTACCTTCCACTCCTTATTTTTAACATCATCCATTATTCTTCACCCACAGAGTCCAGAAGATAATTCAACATGTGAAGGTGGGCGAGGTCGTGACGATGACTCGGAAGCTTCCAGCGTCTGCTCCGAAAGAAGTCTCGACTCTTATAGAAGACATGATGTGAGTAAATACTTATATTGTACGTTGTGTTTAATTAACCTATTTGATTTACCGTATGGTACATAACAGAAATGATTTACAATGTGGGGGTCAGCGAAGAAAGTTGAATGAATAAATTATAAATTATATATAAAAATTTATATATAAATTATATATATATATATATATAAATTTGGGCTTCCCAACACAGGCATTACTTGCTTAAAGGGAAGCTCCAAACACTAAACCTTTATGTAAACTTATGAAGCAATAAATTATTTTGTATTTTGTATTGTATTTGTATAAATCATTTTTGTCGAGACACACATGTTGGGGGCGGCCTAATTCGACACGATTATACAGCACAGCTTCCCGCGCAGCATGACCACCGTAGAAACGGGTTTTGTCGACGAAAAATCGAAAAAAATTACAGATTGTGGAAAGATGTCTATCGTCGCAAGCATGGCGATGTTAGAAATGTATGAGATGAATGACAAGTGATGTCAAGTTGTCTAGAAAGAGCTTTGTCGACTCTTGGTAGAATAGAGATAGTATTGCCATGCTAGGGGGGCTGGACTATACTCGTATAATATACATGATGTAGCATCTGGTACTTTTGCCAAGTCTCCTTATTACCGTGTCATGTGTACTGTGAACCACCCTCCTGCGCAGAGCGTGTCGTGGTCCGGCTCGGGCTCCCGGCTGGGCTGGGACTGCGGCTCCCCGCCGCCGCCGCCGCCCCCCGACGACATCATCGCGCTGTGCGCGCAGACGCACTGGACCGAGCGGAAGGACGGGCTTACACACTTGGTGAGTACTATAACCTAGGACCTGGTTACGAAGGCCAACGACAATATGAATGGATTGTGTGAGGAATGATACAAAAGAATAAGGCGTGTACTGTATGGCTACGTCTACTGACAAAATGTATCCCCAATTAATATGGGGCAGGAAGTTAGTTAGCCAGCCAGCTAATCTCCGACACGGCTAGACCGGTTTTGACAGGGCTTTTACTAGCTGATAGCTATATCATCTTCCTGCCTTTGTCGGGTCGTCGCTACACTTTTTCTTCTTCCATTCTCCCCTGTCAGACGACACGGCATCATTTACTCCTAAGTCTATAATAATTTGACGCGGACGAAGGTCGCGGGGCACAGCTTGTATTTAATAAGAGTGTGCTACAGACCACCAAGCTGAACAACTTTTTCCATGGGACGAGGGGGGCGGGGGAGGTATTGACATTTTATAAGGGACAACTGAATTTTCGCGATTCCGATTTTGGAACGTTTAATAGTCTAATTGAAATAAATAATTAGACTAATTGAAAATAATCCCAATAGGGTATATGCAAGAAATACATTTTTTATTTCTTAAAAATGCCTTGTATTGGCCCATAAAAACATTGTGGTACACTTGTTTAATTATCTAACACTTTTTTTTACAATTTAATATTTTATGTAGCGTGTTTTTTGTGAAACGGAACGCAAACACAAAACGCATCGATTCCGGTAGTGACGTCAAATGCTATGTTTCAAAGAAACACTTTTAGTTGAAAAGTACTTAAAGTTTCACTAAGATTTTACTATAATAATGTTATTGCAATTTTTGCTTTAATAAAGCACTTACATTTTAGTAAAACTAATCTATTATGGGCAAAACATTCGTTTTTAAACAAGGCAGATAGAGGGAAGTGACATCAAATGCTATGACTTGAATAGCCGCGCCTGTCATGGACGTTTGAACTGTCGTAGAAAATTGCAGGAGTTTAATTTTTTTTTTGTGCAACAAGCAGTAGTTGAAATTAACTTTTAATTATTTTCTTCGCTTGATAGTACTGCATTTTATTGATTTAAGTGAAAAAAAAATGACATGCATATTCCCTATTCCAAAAATGAAACCCAATTCTGGGTTAAGCCGGCCGATGTACAGTCGCCAGCACATCAAGCTCCCCGGAACTATCAAATTTTCCCAATCAACCTTGACCTAACGCTTTAGCTATAAAGTTGAAAATCTATTAAAGAAATTTGACAGATTGTAGTTCTTGATGGGCGTATGTACATAAGCTATTTATTGTAATTTAATGTCTTGTTTTTAATTTTGTGTGCAATAAAGAATAATCCTAATTCTCTCACCTGCCCAGGCCAACTACCTGAACAGCGGTCGCCTCCTGACCGACGAGCAACTCCGCCGCCTGACCGAGCTGCTCAATAAGATGTTCGTGGACGCGCACACCAAAGTGTTCTCCCTACTGCTGGACGCCGTCTGCGAGTTACTGCTGGTGCACTGGCAGCAGCTCAAGGACTGGCTCTACCAGCTCATGTTCAGGTATACCCTAGCTCGTTGCTGCAGCTCTAGGATAGATAGCAGACGGGTTTGGCTATGTAAGACACATCTCGGAGCAGTTGCGCCGCATGACCGAGCCGCGGAGAAGCGAGACTCACAGCCCTCTTTACACTTGAACAATTTTCGAGTTTCAAAATAAATCTTATATCTTTCAAAATATAAATAATAATAATAAAGCTTTTTTGTTCAACAGAGCATTACACAAGCTGAAATATCACTAGCCTCCACATTAGGATTCCCTGTGTCGTGGAGACTCCTTCGTCGTACAAAAAATAAATAGGAAGTATGGCGTACTATACAGTAGCATCGTACAGGCACTACATATTTTGATAGGTTTGATTCGCAGCGATAGCCTAGTGGTGTTACCGTCGGACTGCCAAGTCATAGGTCTCGAGTTCGAACCCAAGACAATCACCTCTGATTTTTCTGATTCATGTGCGTATTGTATAATTATCACTTGCTTCGGTGAAGGTAAACATCGTGAGGAAACCAGCATGGCGGGCGGAGAGATATTTCTCGACGGCATGTAAAGCCAAGTCAGAGGCCGGCATAAAAACTCTGACACCAGGTTAGGCGCTAACCACAGATAAAGAAAGAAGAGGCGGAAAAAACTTCGCGGTGTTATTTATCGGTTTTAAAATATGGCGGACGGTTTTGCTGAACGCGTGTCAGTAATGTTTAGTCCCATCTACGCGTATCGTTATGGGATAATTTTGTATGAGACAGCTGGTTATTAGGATGTTCCCCCGCCATCTTCTGCTCGGTCTACTGCAACCCCGTCTAGCTTTGTCAGAGCTCCAGTCTTGCGATATTCGGGCCTACAGCTGTGACAGTTCAAAAGTGCCTGTAACTGGCCTACTTGAAATAAATGCTTTGATTTTTCAATTACAAATGTACAATTTTGTTTCAGATTACTGATGAAACTCGGCACGGACATACTGGGCTCGGTGCAGAGCAAGATCATGAAAACTTTAGACGTCATCCATGAGTGCTTCCCTGCTGAACTGCAATTACATAATATATTCAGGTAAGAGTAAACGAAAGTCTATGATCAGTGTGTGTTGCCAGTGATTACAAAAGGGGCCGAAACGTGGCCGCTCACAATGGGCCACATTTTTGTCGAAACTATTTTACTCAAAAAAAAAACCCAAAAAAAAAAAAAAAACTATCTTTGACCTCGCATAAATTTTTCTGCACACTTGAGATCGATGACAATTTCATTATAATGGTATACCTAACTTTCATATACATTTTCAGCTTCTTGGGAATTTATGCAAAGGGTACTTCTATTTTTACCCGACTGCGGCGAAGCCCAATAGCAGGGTTATTATATCTATTTTGACCGGACTCTTAGTTCAGTTAATAAGTTTTCTCTCTTTGCATAGGTTTCTAGCGGACGGAGCGACGGCGCCGACTCCTAAGACCAAGGCGGCCGCGCTGCGGTTCTTAGCGGACCTCGCACACGACTACTGCACGCCTAACAGTTTGGCGTTAGCGTTACACGGTATGTGAACCATAATACATTTAAAATTAACCCTGCCATATTCAAAGACACAACACCTACCAACCCGCACTGGGCCCGCGTGATGGATTATAGCCCTCTCATTGAGAAGAGGCCGAGTCACAGCAGTGGGAACATTAAAGGCTGATTATCCTGCCGTCTGTTACTTTTCCACCAATTCGCGTCATAACGGCTGAAGAGAATTCTTGATTATAGAATATAGGACTAAGATTAGGAAAAAGTTACACGGAGCGACTGCCTATCTGACCACCACAACCCAGTTAGTACTGGATAATACGATACCTCTTGGTAAGACTGGTTGTCAGACTTTCGGTCCATTGACTACCTGTAACGACTGTCAAAGATCTACAAATGACAGCCAGGACCAATGGTTTAACGTGCTTTTCGAGGCACGGAGGAAACCTTACCTTAATTAGATCATAATTTACACTTCTCTCTTCCCTTTCGCAGATTACAATTGTTATATAATGTTATTAATCTGACAGGTGGAGCAACAGGCGTCGCGGGTCGTGCGCTAGTAAAGGTAGCGGCGCTAGCGGGAGACCCGCGCGCGGCAGACGTGCGCGTGTGTGCGCGGCGTGCGCTCGCGCATCTGTATGATTGTAACCCGGTGCCTGTAAGTATGACTGTCTTATGTGTTACCGAGTAAATGTAAAATGATACTGAAGTTGTGACAGCTTTCAAACGCGGATCAGATGAGTTGATTCTAGTTTCATTGGTGACAATCGCTTTTATTCTGAAATGCTGCATTTCAGAATAGGAGCCACGCGACTCTCAATCAAAATTTTTGTCTGTCAGTCTTTGTCTGTTCCGGCTAATATCCGAAACGGCTGGGCCGATTTTCAAGGGACTTTTACTAGCAGTTAGCTGATATTATAAGGTCATAGGCTCCTTTTTTTAGAATAATAATTAGGGTTCTGTTTAAAAAAAAAAAACCTAGTAATGGTTGAAAAAATCCGGTTCAAACAGGAAAGTAATAATTTCCCGCGAACGAAGGTCGCGGGCAACAGCTAGTCGATATTAAATTTAATGACTTTTATCTGCTGATGATACAACAAAAATCTATACTTATAATTCCAAGTAACTACGCTACTAGCGGTCGTTGACCTCATAGTCAATAGTAGTTACTTGGAATTGTGAAGAGTCGTTTACGGAGTTTCGCTAGCTAATTTCATCATCATCATTCTCCTGCCCTTATCCCAACTTATTTGCGGTCGGCGCAGCATGTCTTCTTCTTCCATACTTCTCTATTACTCGTCATCTCAGCAGTCACCTCCTTTCTAGCCATGTCAACCTTCACACAGTAATTTGATTGTATACCACTACCACCTCTGTTTGTCTGTGTACCTTCATTATTAACACAAGAAACGAAATATTTACCATTTTTGCTGTTGGTTTTGAGTTCCCGATATTTCGGCGCTGTTGCAAGCACCATGAAGGTATTGCGGGTGGGTGTTCATGAGTAGACAAATCGGTCTACCCTCTTTCTTTTTTTAATATCGGCAACTCAAAACCAACAGTAAACATGGTTAATATCGGTTTCTAGTGCTAATAATAGTGTTAGTGACCATAACAGTTTAAAAACTTATAAAATAACCTTTATTTCCCTATCCACAGTTCACGGCGTTAATGAGCGAGCTACCAGCAGAAACGCAGGCGCTAGTCAACGGCGTGGTACAACAACATGTCAGAAGAACTTCTAGCAGTGAGTGACGAACATTTATTTCTCTTTACAGCCCAATGTTGTGTGACGCGTTTCAGAATCTCTCCCTTTACGGTTAATGTCAGAAATTACAAAAAAAATATATTCTTATTTTAATATTAGATTGCCGCGCTAATAAGAGAATGCATACCGTAAAGGCGCATACCCATAGCTTCGCTTTGCAAGAACATTTATGTGACTGTCCACTGCAAACCACGGACACGCTATGCATCAATGGGGGCTATCGATGTCATAGAAAGTTCACGCGTTACGTGCTTTTTTATCACCTATTTTTTACTAATGTTGACGATTATGGTCTAGATTGAGCTATTCGACTTGTAGATTTTAAGTAGCAACTTAGGATCTTATTTGTTAGTACTTGGAGGTAAAATGTTTTTCAAATGTTTCATGCTTGCTAATTTTAGGCAGAATATTGTAAATAAATGTATCTGAAGTTTATCCTATGTTGTTATACGAAATAAAATAAACATTTTAAGAAGTTATTGGTACTGTAAAATAGAAAATAGAATCATTGACATAACCTTACTCGACAGTGGCGCCATCTGGTGAGCTTAAAAACGATAGCCCTCATTGACGTCATTAGTATATGCGTGGCTTACTCGAATAAGGCGCTCACATAGCTCAACGCTGTCAACGCCATACACGAATATTAACCCACGAGTATGCCGCGGTGGGCCTCGCACGCTACAGTTGTACATAGTTGTGGGTGTGCAGTGTGTACTGCAGTGGAAACGTAGACCCACGTGTCAAACTAATGAATCCGCGCAGCTAACATGCGCCGCGTGCCCGTACACAGCGTGCGCCGCGTTCCTGTGCACAGCGTGCGCCGCGGTGGGTTTGCGAAAACTTTGAAAGGGATTTTAAGGTTGAAATAACATAACATTACGCTTGTAATACCCGAAGGGTTAGGCAGTACGAGTACCTAACAGTACACCCACATTTCACCAGTTATGTCTAAGTCCCATGTAATAGGGGGCGAGCCTATTGCCATCAACCGGGCACAAATCCAGACTCCGTGGCTGCTACTGAGAAATTTTGTAATGGAAAACCCCAACAAGCAGCGTAGCCTATTAATAGTGTCTCTCTATTTACCCCGTTTAACTCGGTATCAAAATAAACTCTTGTGGGAGTAATTTGGTAAACACATTTTGAAATGTCAAAGTGAACAGAGAGGGATAAGTAGAATCCATATTGTTTTCCGTAATTTGCTTGTTTCAAGATTCCGAAGTTACTGAGACTTATAAGAGACTTGAAAACACCACGTAGATTAGACGGCACGGTTGGCGCAGTGTCTGAGCGATTGGCTGGTGCGCTGCGTGTCGCGGGTTCGATTCCCGCACGAAACAAATATTTGTATGGCCTACAGTTAGTTGTTCCGGATCTGGCTGTTCGTGTACGTGGGTTTAAATTTTAGTAAACGCACCCACGATACAGGGGCATTCCTAGTGTGGGGCAACACGTCTATTTAGTTGAAACAAAGCTAGCTGCGTCACCGTCTTATAGCTTACTAGCTGTTGACCGCGGCTTCGCTTGCGTTTTGGTCGGAAACTATCCCACGGGCACATTTTAAATATAGCCTATGGCACTCGGGGATAATGTCGCTTCCTATTAGTGAAAGTATTTTCAAAATCGGTTCAGTAGATCCAGAGATTACCCCCTACGTACAAACTTACAAATGTTACCTCTTTATAATATTAGTATAGAAAACGTTCAACATTACAGTCTTAAATCCAAACTATTACACAGTTAAAAGAAATATATTTACAAAAAGAAATGATATAAAATAAAATATTTTTAAATAACAAAATAAAGACATCTTTCATTCATCCTCTCAAACGAAACACAAACATCCACGACATACGTCTACCCATCTCGAGGCAAATAAATAACACTAAGGTGTCGATATAAGTAGAGCATTCAAATAAACTATGGCACAATCTACTTATCAAAACCGATATCGCTAATGATCTCTTATCAGCAGGCTCGGACAGTCCTCTCCGCTCGGTGAGCGGCGCGTCCAACACGGCGCCCGACGACGTGTACTCGCGCATCCGGAAGACTACCTCCGAGATACACACCTACACGGCGCAGCATAGCAATGGTAAGAATATACAGGATGTAAGGAACAGCCCTCCACAAACTGACAGGGTGCATTCAGCTACTTATTTTGAATCATATTCCAGCGGAATTTTTCACCGGAAAATTTTCATTTTTTTTAGTTACTATTTCCATTTATTCATTGTAAAATTACATTCCGTGTACGCAGCACTGCATTTATGTAAATAACACGGCTAAAATGAAAAATCCAACAATGTATGTTGAAACACTAACGAAGGACGCGTGAAATCAGCTGTTCTTCCGGCCTAGCTACAGAGTTCATCGAACTCGTCGTCGCGCTTGCCGTTCGCTACGTGCGTTTTGCCACGATAACGATACATTGCGTATGAGGAAATAAAACAAATTAAATTTATTGGATTCCCATAACATGCCTGAACTAATTTCTTGTCCTGGTCATCTTAGTATGACATACTGAATTCACTCCATCAGTCTGTGGAGGGCTATCCCTTACACCGTGTGCAATATAATAAGCATCCTACTTCCAACTAATAATATAAACGCGAAAGTTTGTGAGGATGTCTGAATCGATGGTTGTTACTCTTTCACGCAAAAACTACTGAACGGATTTGGATGAAATTTTGCACACGGATAGTTTATGGCCTGGATTTAACACATAGGATACTTTTTGATCCCGGTAGTATGGGATAATTATCGAACTTCACGCGGGCGAAGCCACGCGCATTTATAAGCTAGTGTAGACATAATAATTGTACAATTATGCCGTGGTTTAGGAGGTACGCTAATGTGACTGGAGACACTGGTAGGGGGCGCCCTAAAAGGTACACTGACTGACAGGTGACTGCCTCGTTAGTCTAGTGGCCGCAAACGCGACTACTGAACATGAGGTCCTGGATTCGATTCCTGGGTCGGGCAAAGTGTTATAAGATTTTTCCATCAAGAATTTCTCAGTAGCAGCCACGGAGTCTGGGTTTGTGCCCTGTGGATGGCAATAGGCTCGTCCCCTATTACATGGGATTTTAACAAAACTGGCGAAATGTGGGTGTACTATTAGGTACACCTCTGCCTAACATTGTTATGTTATGTTATTGATATCCACCAGTAGCGAAGGGTCCATTTTTGTAAGAGGTAAGCCGGACTACATATCTTTAATGTGATTTTATTATTTGCCTATAAAATACTGACTGTGCCATTTTATCAAAGGGAAGCCGGTAGGAATCGAGTTGTATGTGACCTTCGCTACTGGTATCCATTATTTCTAACAAGAATAATAATTTACTCTCTGTCTGTTCCAGCGGACTGCGGTAACCACATGTCAAGCAAGGACTCTGGTATCAGTCAGATGTCAGATGTTACTTTATCCAATAAGGGACACAATGGAGTGCCCAATGGACATTATAATGCGTAAGTACTCATAGTCCATAAAATATAACTTGATCAAAATGACAGCTGTCAAACTAAACGGACTAGTAGGTTTGGTCATGTCGAAATAAATAGTTACAAATACGGTATTAAGTTTACGCTAATCGGTCATTCTTCCATACAAACGTAGTATGGTGATTACTCGTCTGTTTGAAGGTGTAGGTTTAAAACTAAAATTGTATCAACTGGTCTTGTCATTATCTAGTCCTTGGTTTAAATTGGTTTGGAAGTTATGAGCGGCGTAACTTCCATATTTCAACACTAATTTTAACTCATGTTTGGGCGTAAATAAATAACTTATGTAGTATGAAAATGGAAAAAGTGAAAAAGTACAGGGATAGATAATTTATTCAAAACTTCAAATAATTTATTTTGAGTTGATACATCCAGTAGTTTTTCCATAATATCTATACGCCCAAAGGTCAATTTATGAAATTTGACGCGTTGATTTTCGTTATAAATCGTTGTAAAATTCACTAAATAAATTAAACACTTTACTAAATAGCATGCATAGTAGCCACGCCCGCCAACGAGTTCGAGTCGTCGACTAGTGCAACCTTAAGAGCGGCCAACCCGTCATACTTTTCATACAAACGCTCGTACGTGATTGTGCAGTTGTTACACATGTATCTTTGATTTTTTTGAATTAATAGGTATTTTGTGCACTATATCTAGGTTTCTATGGTAGCAAAAAATAAAAAATTGTAGAAACAAATTCAGTATAAGTCTCCAAAAATTGCTGTTTTGCACAAATTTTAACTAAACTTTGGCCGTTCATAATGTACTCATAAACTGTAAAAGTAAAGAAAACATCTCGATAGAAATCTTGCACATGTAATGGAGATTCTTAATGACAAATAATTATTTTACACACTTGTAAGACTTATTCAGAAACACGTATTTCCTGGAACAAGTTTAAGAAATTTTCGAACACTATTTTTTGTTCAATGTCATCGCGTTAGGCGGTATGAGGTGCGCGGGAGACGAGATGAGCGGGGTCGGGGCGGGGTAAGACGGGGAAATTGAAAGAAAATCGTCGCTGAGGCTCTGGATCAAACAACAAGCTTTTTGACCATGCTCGCGTTGACGATAGACGGACCGGAAAGGGCCCTCTTAATTAGGGCCAATTAAATTAAACTATAAAAAACATAGTCTTAATAAAATTATCGGCTTAATTATGTAGTCGCCAGCACATCAAGTTACTACAAACTGACAAATTTCTCCAAAATAATGCTTTTAAACCGTGAAATGTTGACGTTTAAGTTCAAAAATCGAATGCGAAAACTTGACAGTTTGTAGTCACTCGATGCGCTGGCAACTATCATCTTGACAGCTGTCATTTTAATCAAGTTAAAATTTAAGAAGACAAACCGCTCGTCAGTAGTAAAACTTAAATTACTGATACAGCGCTAATTATTTTATCATAGAGCATAATTATTTTATGTTACCTAGCGAGGCGTTAAACCGCGCGGCGTCTGCCGACAGTTCGGAAGAGGCGAACAGTACGAAGGAATCTTCGCCTGTGCCGGCGCATCACAGACTCGACTTACAACACGGGTGAGACACTCTACGTGATCATAAACGTACCATATGTAGCCAGTACCATGTTTAAGTCCCACGTAATAGGGGGCGAGCCTATTGCCATCAACTGGGCGCAAATCCAGACTCCGTGGCTGACTACTGAGAAATTCCTGATGGAAAAACCCAATAAGATTTTGCCCGACCCGGGAATCGAATCCAGCACCTCAGCAGCTCCGCAGTTGCGCTTGCGACCACTAGACCAACGAGCCAGTTATATAAGCAGCGTATAATGTTCCCCACTGCTGGGACACACGGCCTCCTCTCTAGAGAGGGAGTGGGGGGGCGGGCCCAGTGCGGGTTGGTAAATGTCACGATATGTCATCGCACTTTGCGTTCTGACGGTTCCTTCACAATGTTTTCAAGCAGTTCTAATGCGTTATCACAAAAATAGATCGCTTTGATTCGAATCCACGACCTTGCCTCGTCAAGCAGAACTTTACCCATACAGGGTGTAAGCGACACAAACACGTCACGTATGCACCATTTTGTACGCCCCACCGGAAATTTGAAAGAAATTGCTGATTCTTACACGTCAAAATGTATAGAACAGCGCAAAAATGTCAATGTTGTAACCGTATATGCGTTGGTGTCCTTTCTTACCTGTATACAAGGTCTAACAAGACCGTTAACGAAGCCTAAAGGTACTTGTTCTCTCCGTCATTGCGATAATTCTTTGTTCTAGACCATACCTGGGAACCTTCTAGTTACGGAGACCTTGGGGGTCAAAGTTCCAACTTTTTCACAAGTTTGTTTTAAAATACATCTTTTGAATGTAATATTTTTACATTAAACACCTCGACGACCCCCGTACTATGCAATCCATCCATCAGCACAATGTTTTGAGTGCGTTACATTGAGTCCTACCGTAAAATGTGAACTTCACCCCAAAAAAAAACTTTTCCCAGCAATAATTTTTGCGTAAAGTTACTTAGTTTGATGTACAGAACGCTTGGTTGACGGCTTCGTTAAGGGTCTTGTTACACCCTTTATAAGGTGACTGGTAATTAGTGACAGATACTTGTACACGTGATTGTACTCATGATAACAAACAACTTTCTCAAAGAAACATATTTTCTATACCTATTCACTTTTATCATAATAACCCAACAGCCGTATGAAATTCGCGCGCGCCTTCCTGTGACCTATCAGCTGTTAGCTGGGTGACGCTGTTCTATCTTATTACTACCGTACCGTCCAACAGTGGGTAGGCTGAGCACCCGCGCGGAGAATTTCATACGTCTGTTGTGACATTGTGATAGAAGTGAATGCATATAAAAAAAAATATTTCTTTGGACAAGTTGTTTGTTATCAAGAGTACATTCACGTGTTTAAGTATCGGTCACTAATTACCAGTCACCTTAAATAATTGTCAGTAATATTATTTTCATTTAACATTGCTTTGTTTCAGAGAGTTCAACTCCAGTCAGCTGGGACGTGACAAGATCAGACCTTACGAAACTGACGAGAACGGATATATTATTACTAAATGTAAGTACTTATTAGATAGAGAGATTACTTATTAGATTAGAGATTGATAAGCTCCTGGCAAAACAATATCAGCCGCTCAGGTCGATCTGTAGGTTAAGCCGCGCTTGCCTAGGTTGGTCTGTGGATGGGTGACCGCCCATTACATACCGAGTTTCCTCCGTGTCTCGGTAAGCACGTCAAGCCTTTGATACCGGCTGCTCCTAGTAGATCTTTGACAGTAGTTACAGGTAGTCAATGGCCCGAAAGTCTGACAACCAGTCTTACCAAGGGGTATCGTATTACCCAGTACTAACTGGGTTGGAGGTTAGATAGACAGGTGCTCCATGTAAAATACTGGTATTCAGCTGCATCCGGTTAGACTGGAAGCCGACCCCAATAGGCAGCCAGATGATGATATAAGTACTTATTAAACTTTACTTTTCAGCCTTATTACTAAGCTGTCTGTTCGTTTGCTACAAGTTATTGACTGTAAAACTTAGTTGAAATTGAATAAAATATATGCTGGGAGACATTCTATCATACACTACATAGTATAAAGCAAAGTCGCTTCCCGCTGTCTGTCCCTATGTGTGCTTAGATCTTTAAAACTACGCAAGGGATTATGATGCGGTTTTTTTAAATAGATAGAGTGATTCAAGAGAAAGGTTTGTATGTGTAACATTGCACCCGTGCGAAGCCGGGGCGGGTCGCTAGTAAATAATAAAAATAAGAATCTGTATCTAATAATTTTGGTGGTACTTTTTGATTGGTTCAAATCGATTTTTCGTCTGTAAGTTGAATTCATCTCTTATTGCATTGTTTCAATTGGCTATTGGCCAGTTAATTTCTAATATATGGCTAGTAAACAATGTTTCTCCCCCAGGCGGCCTACGCGAGCCCGAAGTCCTAGAAGCCCTGTGCAAGCTGGACGTGTCGCAAGCGCCGCCCGAGCAGTGGGAGCGCCTGCTGCTGGCCACACACGAGCTGCTCAAGTACGGGGACTGTAGGAAACCTGTCGAGTACTTCAAGTTAGTATATTGGACATGTTACAAGTGATATGTGAACTAACCATGGGTGGACAAAATTTCAACTTTTTGTTTTCTGGAAGACTCCATCTTTTTTACACGTCGCTGGTTTTGTCCAACTCGTCCCGCCATGTTTCACGAGGTCTGCCCCAACGCCTTCTGGCTGTGTCAGGCCTCCAGAAAGTGGCTATATTGGCCCACAGCTCGTTAGGCATGCGGCAAACGTGGCCAGTCCAGTCCAGCTAGTACTATATATTATACAATTTTTTTTTTCAGGAACATTGTCCGAGTGGCGTTAGCAGCGTTATCAATAGATGAGAATGCGGGTGATAAAGAGAATACTGAAAACGCGAGTAATGCGCAACAGACTTCTGGTGAGTAAACAACTTTAGTACATTTTTGCCAACCGTAATAGAAGTCTGCGCTCATCGTAAAACCGTGTTCTTCAATGTCCGTCCCCTCCCCCCGCCCTTACCGCTCTGACTTCAGTCACTGATCATTCTTCGCCCAGTCTATTTCTCTGTGGAATACGCATCCTCAGGAAATCAGAATGGCAACCAATCTTCGATCGGCCTTCAATCAAAATGAATACAGACATTCGATTCTGCTTTTAGAACATCACTATCGACTTCTTCGTGGTTAGTGTCTAACCTGGAGTGAGATTGTATTGCGCTCGTGCGCCTCTGACTTGGCTTGACATGCCGTCGAGAAATATCTCAGGAATGCTGGTTTCCTCACGATGTTTTTCTTCACCGAAGCAAGTGATAATGATACAATACGCACATGAATCCGAAAATCAAAATCACCGGTATGAAAATCAGAGATGGCGTGTTGGGTTCGAACTAACAAAAAACAATAATAAAATGAATATCGACTGGTTGACGTTCATCAACGGCAAACTAGTTGCACTTATGAAATGCGGCAACGAAATTTCAGCACCCCATATATCCACGCCTGTAATTCGCGAAGGGATAAGCAGAGGTGTACCCAATTATAGTACACCCACATTTCGTCAATTATGTTTAACTCCCATGTAGTAGGGGAGCCTATTGCCGTCAACCGGGCACAAATCCAGACTCCGTGGCTGACTACTGAGAAAATTTCTAATGGAAAACCCAATAACACTTACCCCACCCGGGAATTGAACCCAGGACCTCATGCTCAACAGTCATATTACAAGTTATTCTGTTATTTGCTTTTAATAATCTTTTTCCTTCTCTCCACAGGCTGGGGCACTGCAAACGAGCGCGCCGCGGCGGAAGCTGTGAAGGTCCTGATCTGGTTGTGTCGGCGGCCGGAGACCAGGCCTCAGTGGCAGGACTACTTCGACCTCATACTGCTGAAGCTCATCCACGCGTACGAGAGCCTGAACAAGGAGCTCATGCGCGCTGTGGAAGCTGGTATGCCGTACATAGCGAGCGCTCTGCCCGCCCAGCAGGTGAGATAGCGTGCTAGTTACCAACTACTAGTTACTTCTTCGTTTTCTGATATTTAAAAGTGCCTTTAATGATCTGATTAAAATAAATACTTTAAATTTGAGTTCTCTAGAACAAAAAACAAAAATATATATTTTTTAGACCAAAGCAAGAATGTAGGTCTTAAGACAAAAAAAAAAATTTAGCTGTAGCGGCACTATAAGAATATTTCAGTAACATAGAACAAAAAGTACTACAGCGCCATCTATGTCACAGACGAAGAACTAATCATCGAAATACACTGAAGTCGCGCAAGTAAATACGCGGATAACTTTTTAACGGGTTCTGCTACCCGACAACAACTGTCGGGTAGTAGCTCACCTGACATAACACCGTCTGATCGGAGGATCCTCCCGTTTCTATGGGGGATGAAGAACTTAAACCCTGTTCTCCATACCCCCAAAAGGCTAATAAAAAGACCTGAATGCTACCTTTGTTTTAAATCTCTAAAAAGGGAACAACTCAATAATATACTGAAAAAGAACCAACATTCTAGCTACGCACCGCGGTTTTACTCGCATGGATTTTCCATGAAAACTATTAATTTTTGTTAAAACATTTTGATATTATGAAGAGCGGTAAGAGTTGAGAGGGGTTGTGGAAGTAGATAGCAGTCGCTCTATGATATGGTATGATACTGGTAGTCAACTACATCCAGTTAGACTGGAAGCAGACTCCAGCATAGCTGAGAAAAGGCAGGCTGATACTGGGAGAGGGAGATAGAAAATTCTCTAACTTGTAAGTGATTAGCTTCAAAATCGGATAATTTAATCTGCTGTAAAGTTATGAGCGTTTACGACTTCGGCATTTCACACAAACTCAAGTCCTTATTTTTCGAAATGACTGAATCGATTTTAATGAAACTTCCTAGGCATAAGCAGGATACATAGCTTTAAAAAGTTAATGAAGAAGATTTCATCACTACATAGTATAAAACAAAGTCGCTTTCTCTGTCCCTATGTCCCTTTGTATGCTCAAATCTTTGAAACTACGCAACGGATTTTGATGCGGTTTTTTTTAATAGATAGAGTGATTCAAGAGGAAGGCTTATATGTAAAACATTGCACCGTGCGAAGCCGGGGCGGATCGCTAGTTATATTATAAAAACATTATAGGGTAATCTCTGGATCTACTGAACCGATTTTGAAAGTTCTTTCTCTAATAGGAAGCTACATTATCCCCGAGTGTCAGTGTGATAGGCTATATTTACAACGTGCCCGTGAGATAATTTCCGACCAAAACGCGAGCGAAGCCGCGGGCAAAGGCTAGCCTTTAATAATCTTGAATTTAACATTTTGAAATGGCTTGGTATCTTGTGATAAATACGTACGCACAGTGCCTATACCGTAGCCTAGTCGAAAGTGTGATTATCATAGACTACGCGGCCACGACCACATGTCGTATGACCGACCGCTGTTTTGAACCAAACTTGTCGGACGTCCTGGTTGTGAGACTAGACTTTCTTACTGGTTGAAGCTTCCTGGCCAAAAGTCGCTGTCGGGACCACTTAGTGCGCGAGGTCCCTATTTGTTACCAAAGAGTCTGTGGAAGGAATTGGGCAACGCCTTGGCCCAGCTGTGGGTCAGCATGGGTTACACAAAAAAAAAGTATAAAGGGTGTAACATGACCCTTAACGAAGCCGAAAGGCACTTGTTCTCCCAGAAATTGCGATATTTTTTTTGTTCTAGACCATACCTGGGAACCTTCTGGTTACGGAGATACCCAATATCTCCGTAAGGTCAAAGTTCCAACTTTTTTACAAGTTTATATTTTAAGTATATATTTTGAATGTAAGATTTTTACTTTAAACACCTCCACGACCCCCATACTATTCAATCCATCCACCAGCACAATGTTTTGAGTGCGTTACATTGACCCCCAAAAAAAAAAGTCGTTTCCCAGCAATAATTTTTGCGTAAAGATCGTTTGATGTACAGAATGCTTGGTTGACGGTTTCGTGAAGGGACTTGTTACACCCCGTACAGTAGTCAGTTAACCACCCTACCATATTTCTACCCGTTTGTGAGCCAGCCCTCCCTCCCCAGGTGCTGGCCCTGCTGAAGCCCGTGATCCGCACGCGCGGGTACCCCACGTCGCTGTGCGCGCTGAAGCTGGCGGCCGAGGTCGCCAAGGCGCGCCCCAACGAGCTCACCGACGACTCCGTGCAGAACCTCATGGAGGGCGTAGGACAGGTCACCACATAATAACTAACTAATTATCTATACTAATATTATAAAGCTAAGTTTGTTTGTTTGGTTGAACGCGCTAATCTCAAGAACTGCTGGTTTGAATTGAATAATTATTTTAGTGTTGGATAGCCCATTTATCGAGGAAGGCTATAGGCTATATAACATCACGCTACGACCAATAGGAGCTGGGCTTTAATGAAAAAGTTGCAAAACCGGGGAAAATGTATTCCTTATGAGAGCTTCCGTTGCGTGCGCTGCGGAAACTGTCAAACAATCATGAATGACGGAATTGTTCCTCTCTAAAATTCTGCGACAGCATATTATGTCGGATGTTGATTTACTGCCTCGTTAGTCCAGTGGTTGCAACCGTGACTGCTAAGCATGAGGTCCTGTGTTCAATTCCCGGGTCGGGCAAACTGTTATTGGATTTTCCATCAGGAATTTCTCAGTAGCAGCCACGGACTCTGGATTGTGCCCGGTTGATGACAATAGGCTCGCCCCCTATTACATGGGACTTAAACATAACTGTCGAAATGTGGGTGTACTGTTAGGTACACCTCTGTCTACCTGCTTCAAGGTAACAATACAGGCGTTATGATACGTGTGTTCTACTATAATTATGTTCGTTTGTCCCCACAGTTGGCAGACCATCAGAACAGCGCAGTTCGCAAGGCGGCCGTGTTCTGTATGGTCGCGTTCACGTTCGCGCTGGGAGAGGAGCGCATGCAGCCGCATCTCAAGCATTTATCTGTTAGCAAGTACCGGTTACTGCAGGTAAGGACTACACAAAACTGATAATAGATCTTGTACGTGAGGAAATATTGCCCAAGGGAATCTACACTAATATTATAAAGAGGAAAGATTTGTATTTTTGTGTGTATGTTTGTAATGAATAAACTCAAAGACTACTGCGCCGATTTTAAAAATTGTTTCACCATTAGAAAGCTACATTCACCCTGAGTAACATAGGCACCGTGCGAAGCCGGGACGGCCCGCTAATATCGAATATAAAAAAAAAATGTTTGGTTGGTGGTGGTTGCCTACAAACGGTGTTCCTGGGCGTAATGTCACGTGTGTGCGTACCTACGATTGTAGTACTGAATGTTTGCACTCACACTTGTGTGCTATAGCATTTACAGCATTTAGGAAGACAATGCGTAGAATCGGCAGTACTTCTACAATGAGATAACATTGCAAGGATTTGACCACGTGTTGCTCTGTACAGGTATACATCAGCAAGCAGCGCGAGGAGTCCCCGCGCGGCGGCGGGCCGGCGGGCAGCACGTAGCGCCGGCGCGGCCGCGCGCACACGCGCACGCGCAGCACGCAGACACACGCGCACTGAGCTCCACTGGCCTGCAGCAGCACTACGTACGGCTGCTGTAACAGACGGTATTGTTTGACTTGCAGTCTGACATCGTTTATTCACAGAATTTATAATGTATTTTTTTATAGAAGTAGAAAAATATACGCAGGACTTAGTAATACCTAATTTGATTTGAAATGAGTGTCCATGGCATTTCTTGCACATTCTTCTCCATAGAGTTCTTTAGCTTCAGAATGGACAACTGCAGTACTTTCACAGTCTGGACTGTAGATATATCTTCTTGTTAGTCTGCTGGCGCAGCAGTTCCGTGCTTGTAGGTGTACTTCAGTACTAAATACAGTACCGCTGTAAGATGTACCGTACTAGAGTTGCAGTATGTTGAACGGTGTAAGGTATACTGTACTCATAATTATGTTAACCGGTATGCTAACTAATGGGCATTTTAATCATTTGTGTTAAATGGACAAACTAAATAAAACATTGATTCTCGATGTCAGCCTGGATATTGGATTTGTGTCCGGTTGATGGCAATAGGGTCCGCCTCTATTGGACTTGAGCTTATCCAGTGAAATGTTGAGGGAACTTAACACCTACGCCTAAGATAAACATTTCCCATGCAATAGAGGCGTGCCTGCTGCCATCAAACGACCACAAGTCCAGAATCCGAACTACTTTGAGAAATTCGAATACTTTGAAAATTTATTATGTTTTAAAGATGGCCACTTCACACAAATGGATACAATCCCTCACTAAAGACTTTAGTTTTATAAACAATTCAAATCTGTAGATGGACGATCACAACAGTCTGATTAACATATACAACTGTCGAAATAACTTCCTGAAACTGTATATTTACTTAAAAACCTGTTTCTGTATACCCAGTGTGATATTTTTATGGAATGTAAAGTTTAAGAAAAGTTATAGATGTCTTTAATTGCTTGTATTGCTAAAAAACCAATTTGAATAATCCATCATCAGTCCGTTATCAGTCTAAATGGATGCAGTTGAATATAGAGGGGTCTAAAATGCCCGATTTAACAGGATTATCAGTTATATGAGTCACTTTAAAATGGTCACAGACGGAGGTAATATTTTGGATTGTCACCTTGTGGATGATTAACCTATTATGATTCTGTTAACGCGAACATTTTGGGCTCCTTATATGTTACTTGGAGCGACTGTCTAAGTGTCTACATGACCTCTACAACACTATTACTAGGCAAAGTTACCTAAGTGCTGATGGCATCGATAAACTATTTTTTTTTTGTTGCGAATATAAGACCTGGGCATCTCTATATTAAAATCGTATTATCAAAACCATTTTCAAAGAAATCTTTCATTGAAAATCTTTACTCTCCTTTTAGGCTCCGCCATAGTCGGGTAAAAGCAAATTGAGAAACACATTATACACGATAAATTCCGTGCAAACTTTGAAATTGGCTGCATTGATATGAATTTTAATATTTAAAACTGTTCTCCAGAATACTTTATGTAATAATTTTGTGAAGAAAACATCATAAAAGTGTGAAGCGTGAAAAAGACTGTGAAGAAATTCGTGCGCGAATCGTGTGTGGCGAACTGAACTGTATTGTGAAGGAGATAAGGGCGAGAATAGAGTGTGCTCTTGTATGATAGCTTAAAAGTTTCTATTATTGATGCAAGTGGCTTTAGATACAGCGAGATGTCATTTGACTCGAATATGTTGTAGTCTGGAAGCCGACTAGTCTAACCGGATGCAGCTGAATACCAGTATTTTTTTGGTAAGAAAGTAGCAAATATCATGTCAACTTTTATGAATGGTTGTTTTTATTCATTGTTAACCAATCATAAGAGCTCACATGAGGTATGACAGTATATTCACTGATCTGACTTTTGAAAACGAAAGGATTAAGTATGAAATCACATTTTCAAGCACGTATCAGCGTGGCGTCATTTGGTGGAGCGAGGAGTCCATCGGAAGCAGTTTGACGTGCGATTGGATCTCTCACTTTAGTGAATTGTAATTTTAAGTGACAGACAGAGAAAGATACAAGAATATGCTGATCTATGCGTGTAAATGTGATTTAACCGAAAAGGTACAACTGTAATAACAATTGCAGGTTTGCTACTCCGGTGGCGGTCGCCTAAAGAAGTGTACCTTCAAGGTGGAAGCGCTATGGTAGCCCGCGAAATTCAAATTGTCTTACGTTTTTTGCAATATGCATGTCAATCTCGGATTGTAACACATATGATATGATTCGCGTCCGTAACACATATGTAGTTACAGAATAATTATAGTAATTAAAATCATCAATACAACCCTCTTAAGTTCATTTAAACCCATTGAATTACTTTTTTATGACATAGTTAATGAATTGGATTAAATTATTATGAATTTCGCGGGCTACCCTGGTCACTTTCAGCATGTAGTCAATTTTGAGAAGACTCGTGTTTTCAAACGTAACTAGAAGATATCATAGCTGCATAAAACTGACTAAGTAAGACTTCGCTAAGGGCTTTGAAAAGCGATTTGTATTTGTATGCATTTCCATCTTTGAGGATGTTTATTAGAATGTACAGAACCGTAGATATGACACATGGACCTGCCCTGTCAGTTAAGGGATATCTTCCGTGATTTTCATATTTTTTTATTATTCCGTTATTTACTTTTCTTACATATAAATGTAATTTGAGGAAGATAAAAATATAAAAAATAGTAGCCCACCGGTATCGAGAACAGGGTCCAAGCTACCGGTCAGAGCTCCAGAGAGAGGAACCTCCTAACAATACGAGCCGTGTCCAGGAGTACCGCGCACTGAATCCCTTGATCCAGCTCCCTAACGACAGCCTTCTCAGGTATAAACCGAGGCTCTTTAATATTATTATTAAGAAAGTAGACAGATTTGTCTGCACTTAACAATTTTATTTGCCATCGACCCGCATTGTCCAGTCATCACGCGATCATCGCGCTAGCAACACCGTCGTAATATCGAGATCTCAGAATAAATGAACAATCACGGAAGATATCCCGTAAGTGGCAGAATAAGCTTAGTTATGAACCGCGAAAGCATAAAACAATAAAGTTTAAGAAGTTAGGCTATGTAGAGCGCCTTCTCTGTCACTCATACCTGTGTCTCATTCAATCAATCAATCAAATGTGGCGTAACGATACCATTTTTACTTCCATCTCTTGTGTATTGCCAATTTTTACTATACGTCACATGAGTGCCTAAATAAAAGCACGCTGGACTTTCAACCCTCGGCTCAGAGCATAAAGTTGAAATTCTAACATAACTTGGATTAGGCAGAGGTGTTCCTAATAGTACACCCACATTTTGCCAGTTTTAAATGCCATGTAATAGGGGGCGAGCCTATTGCGCGCTTTTATTTAATGTAGCATTTATTTGCACGGCATCTTATAGTAGTGATAATCGCTATCATTCTAACTACAAGTAAATCAAATACCTAAATTAGTTTTAGTCAGCCCCGTTTTGTCAAAAAAAAACGCTGTTTTGAAAAAGGTGCTTTTTAAATGTGTGTGTTCTCGCCCGATATTGTAAGGTTAGTCAACTGTATTGTATAAAATGAGCTAAATTGTGTATGTACAGGCGTTTTGTGTATGTGTATGGAGCGTTCGATGTTGTGATGTTGGCTGGAATTGTTGGTGAAATTACCATAGCTTACGACGTTCACACTGCTGGGACACCGGCCGCTTCTCTGTGAGATAGTAGGCCGTAATCCATCACGTCGGCCATATTCTACCACGCGGGCCCCAATCTACCACGTGGGCCCCAATCTACCAAGTGTGCCCAATCTTCACGTGTGCCAAGTGGGCCTAATCAAAATTGTATGTCATTGAAAATAATCCCAGTCTACTCAGATGCTCAGGACTATGGGTTTAACATGGAGACGGCCTTTTGATCTCTAAAGATATAAGTTGAACGGGAAATGTATTAGTTGTGGTAATTTTCGCCAATGCTGCCAGTTAAAAAAAAATATGCTAAAATGGCGTAAAGATCTTTCGCGGCTTGAAGATATACCCTGGTATCTATAGTCAAGTTAAAGGAATTACTTGAGTTTTAAGTAATTACTTATGCAACCATTTTTATGCAATAGATAAGAATTTGAACGAAGTAAGAACCGTCAAAGAAAGCAAAGCTAAGAATTCATCTTTTGACAGTTCTAACTTCTAGCAATGAATAAACTACAGAAAAAAAAATCGTATCTTAAATAATTACTTGGACTCAAGGACTTGTTTAAAGATACGAGTGATAGAAAACGGTATTAATTACCAAGATAGAAAAATCATTCCTAGGAATCATTCCCCGATCGGAATCAGTCATATTACTTTTCCCAAGTTTTAGACTATAAAATCATGTTTTTACTAACAAAATGGTTTTACATCTGAAATAAAGCATGTGCCTTTACAATAATTGTTGAATATTATTCGTGAGAAATCATTACAAAATCATGGAAGTTCTTCGTTGAAAATTATGAGTTATATTCACGCCTTATCTCATAAGCGATTGGCAGAGCTGAAGGTCTACTGAGGCCCTAAAATCGCTGCTTTATCAGAATCATTATATGAATCACGTAAAAAAATTAAAACTCTTAAAATGGTCTTTGTGGTCATAACCATAAAGACCATTTTAAGAATTTTAAATTTTAACATGATTCATATTATGATTCTGATAAAACAGCCATTTTAAGCCCCCTGTTGTTGATAACATTTCATCTGTTACTTTAATTCCAATATGACAGGTCGAAATGCATCAAGTGACATATATGTCTCACATTTTGTCGCGTGTGTGAAAATCCGTGATATATGTCACAGCGGCATATGAAGCCTGGCTGACCGTAACATAGAGATATAATATGCTTATTAATATATCTTTACATTATTGACTGTGAGAGATATTTTAAATTAAAGTGAGCGAGAAATTTTGAAGAAAATTCAGTAGTACCTATTTTTAGCTAAAACGGTTTGGGCCTACAGTAGTCTTTGTTTTAACTTAACTAGAAAAATTGTGTGGGTTTCCCAGTTTCCAAACTAATTGTTGATAATTTTCGCATCTGTAGACCCAAAATAGCTTAAAACAAGGATTTTCGAAGTTAACAAAAAGATAAATATAGAAAAAATATTTTGTCCCGATCAAGTGATAAAATAGTCTAACAGTCTGCCTTAACATATAAATTAATAAGAAATAATATTAAACAAAAAAAACGTTATAAACTAACTGCAACGAACAACTGAAGGAAGTAACGAAAATACTTTAATTGTGGGCAAATAATTGATTATTTTTATGAGGAATCTGAAGCCACTGTTAAGTTTATATTTATGTGTGGTCTTCACCGCTGTCTTGGATTTAAAAGTTAAGGGCTATTATCCAAATGGCACCACCATGTCCATGAGATTAAAGAAGTGCTCACAGAAGACCTAATTCCAGCCTTTAGTCGTACCAATCTAGCGTACCTGTTGAGGTCTTCTACAAGCGCTAAAGTTAAAGAGCGAAACGACAAATTTTTGTGTAACGACTAATAAATCGCTGCGATTTTTTTTAAATAAAATAAATGATTTGTTTAGCATGTCTTAGTGTAAATACTGATAATCTTTTGGTATTAAGAGGAGTGTGGCATTTGTATAGAAAACCGTTCGTAGTTCAGTGCGAAGAGACAAACTACAATATATTTATACTTCACTTGTTATATTTGTCAAAATGTTCACGTTATTTAGCTAATAGAAATTGTATCGTATTGCTTTTAACATAAACTTTATTTTATAGTAGCAAATGATCAAGGAGTCGTCCTATTTTGTTCATTTTACATTACCAAAATGACGTGAATATTTTTGCAATTACACCAAGTGAAATGCGTCATTCAAAATGGTATCTTACTGAAAGTGTACCAAGGTTGAATTTTGTCTTTTTGCACTGAGTTTACGTCGTTTTTGCTGCGTTAAGACATTATTTGAGACTGTGCGATGTGTATAAAAGGATAAAGAGCTTGTGTTGTATGTTGTGAAACTATTAAGAGGGAGGCGGCGTTGCACCGCTATTCATTACTTGTTAGAGCTGTCGGTAACTTCCAAACTTTGTCATTTTCTTTGTTTCTCTTTATTTCATTTTTGTGTAAATTTCGTTGGGCTATTTTGCGAAAAGTTCTCCGTCTATCATCGCTGTCACTTTGGTTTGCAAGATATGACTCGATATTACAAGAAAACCATACGTTCTCGACTTAATTCTACGTTTTAAAATGTCCCTTTTGTCTTGCAATATAGTGCCACATCTAGCAACACACATTTTTACCAGTGTTGCCAGCATTTATCGTCGAATAAACCAACGCAATTAATACGACGATCACTCACAAACTATTTTATTAAATAAATAAAAAAAACTTTCATCACGTACATTTTGTTTTTATAACGCTTGTAATATTTTAAGCGGTTAACTTTTGAGGGTAGTACTGAAAAAAAAATAGCTTATTTCCAAACAATTTGATATAAAATCTGTAATTATCTTCTTAGGAATATCTTACGTTGTCTAACAATGCTTTAAGCATGTTTTTCTTGTAAAAATACTAAAAAAAAACGTTATTCAAAGTTTCGTCATAGGATTGTTTTTCTGTACTATCCTTCAAGTTTGTTTTGTAACAATATATTTATCATTTTGTATACTTTTTTGATGTAATATATGTTATGTATTGTATAGTGCGTTGGTTTTCGGTACCAACAGCTGTTTCGTATCAAAACTATTATAAGATACTGTTATAAGGAGTGCCGCAAACCATCGCCTGGCAACAGTGTTTTAAAATGATGTACTGAATCTCATTTTGTATGGAAACGCTTTAAATGTTTGTGTTTAATAATGTCCTTTTGAATTGCTCATAAATACTAATATTATAAAGAAGTTACGTTTGGATCTAGGGAGTAATCTTCGGAGCTACTGGTCCGATTCCGGAAATTCTTTCACTAATGGGAAGCTACATCATCCGCAAGTGTCCTTGAGTTATGTATTTGAAAAGTTCCCGTGGTAAAATTTCCGGCCATAATGCGATTAAAGTTTGAGGAAGAAACTAGTCGATGAAAAATAAATAACTAGTTTTTGAACACATAATACCACTGATAGGTTCGCCACGTTAGCCGCGCAGTTCTTTCGTTTGCTGCGCCGCATATCCATGTGTAGCGCGGCTGTGGGACGCAGTGGACGATCCCGCTTACATGTTCATACGAATCGGAGATAAGTACACGTGCTTACCTTAGCCTTGAAGTCTAATCTACTTAAAATAATAAAGTGTATTTTCTTCCTTTAAATTCAGAAGGACATCATTATATAACACATATACCTGCACACAGCTTTACACTATATGTTTTAAAACACTGAAGTCTGATTGTTGCTGGTTACATAGTGCGTTATGTATCGTTGCGTTTAACATTGTTAATCCCAAGTATATGTATAATAAAACTTTGTTTCATTTGAAATGTTACTGCTCATTGGATAAAGGTAATGTAATCATCAGTTTTTGGAAATGTACTGTTAAAAATTACGTGTGTCCCAAATTCACAATTTTCAATACTAATTATGTATGTTTGTATGACACTGTAAAATATGTTACCCTCCTTTTTAGCCATAGTTGGGCAAATAGACAAAATTCTGTTTTTGTGTTGGTCTAAATTTAGTAAATGTGACATTGTTTGAGTTTTAACTGCAGGTTAGATACTTTTCCAATCTGACCTAAAATTGTATAAAACTACTTCGACAGGTACTTGGGTTTTTTTTCTAGAAATTGAAGAAAAAATATGTAAAACATTCCTAGATATAGAATTATCGTTCTTTCAATGATTAACTGACCTTACCATTTGTTATTAAATTGGAACAATATCCTTTTTTGTTGAAAAATAAATATTTGGAGCAACGATTGTGAGATTATTTACTTAAAAATTAGCTAGGTTATATTGATTTGAATATTTTTTTGGCAGAAATTATGTTTCTAGATGATTTTTTTCATTTTTTGGTTATAAATATTAATGAAGAAGTTTCAAAATGTTCGTATTTTTGAGTAAATAAGTCTCTTTCACATATTGCACTATGTAACTTATTTATGTATAAGAAGTGCATTTAAAATATAATAACGCTTGAGTGCGAGAGTGACGCAGTGTCAAATACCCGTAATTACTTACTGTATTTAAATTTATTATTAATAATTATTGATTATTAATGTACGATAGTTATGAATAAAAATGATTTTTAAGCCTTTATGTTTCTGTTTTATTTACAAATGCTAGTGGTGTGACCGTGGGACTGCCAAGTCATAGATCTCGAGTTCGAACCCAAGGAACCTCTGATTTTTCGCGATTTTTCGGATTCATTTGCGTATTGCTTCGGTGAAGGAAAACATCGTGAGGAAACCAGCATGCCTGAGAGATATTTCTTGACGGCATGTAAAGCCGAGTCAGAGGCCCATGGGTGGCATAAAAACTCTGAAACCAGGTTAGGCACTAATCACACGATACAGAAGATTTGCAAAATCATATCTATGGCCACATTGAAAATATCTCTCGCGGGATGGCACGCGAAGTGGATTTCAACCGATGCGATTGGTCCTTCACGTCACCGCCTCAGTGGAAACACCCTAACATATTGCCCAACGTAGGAATCGAACCAAAAACTCCCTGTTGGTACGCGGTCGTGGTTGCAATCTCTAAACCTGTAATACGAGCTACTGGCTAGGCTAGGCTGGGGAACCGAACCCACTCCATGTACAGCAGCGGTCATGCTAACAACATCCCACCAAAAACTAGCCAAGTCTCGATGGAGCGGCTGGTTTATCTCTAAAAAGTAATGAAATCTAGACAAAGTCGTGCCAAGTCTAAGGTTCCTTACTGCGATTTCTTTATTATTATAGTTAATGTTGTGTGACTTGGCCGTTGAACATTATTTATACGTTAGTGGGAACAAGTCTTTTTTGTTTACACGTAATGTTATATCTGTTGTAACTACCTATGTTTGTTAAGCGAGATAATAGCCCATATTGGTATTGGTAATTGGACGCTAGTGTCTCATTTTAGGCTGTTGTTGATTGTGCAACACATGCATTCAGCATTGACAATGCTGACTTCTGCTGTCTTCTTATTGGAGCGTCAAATCGACCACGATTTGACGCTCCAAAAAGAAGAGAGCAGAACCGATCTAACATAAAATAGACGTACAGACGGACTTCTATCAATGATTAGAAGTCCGTCTGTACTGGAAAAAAATGTATAGACTGCTTGTTTCAGGCTTAAGTATTATTGAAATACGCAGCTTTATCAAGCCTACAATTGACTAGTTATTGAATGAACGTTTTCCAAGTGGCTATTTTCCATCGTCAATGGGTAGCGGTTCCGGCGACAGATTGGTGCAATGGTGTCATGGAGCACCTGGTTTTGTACCCTTGTGTACCCTTCAACGGCCTAGTCACACAACATTAACTATAATAATAAAGAAATCGCAGTAAGGAACCTTAGACTTGGCACGAGTTTGACTAGATTTTATTACTTTTTAGAGATAAACAAGCAGCTCCATCGAGACTTGACTAGTTTTTTACAGAATGTTTTTGGTGGGATTTCACTTCTTTTTGTAGTCCTCTAATACAGCTGAAACCAGCTGAGGGTTCTTCATCAGATAGTTCAGACCTTCGATTTTTGACATCAAATGAAGCGGCCCACCAAGTTGAATATTTTTTGTAAAGGCAGTATGTCGATCTCTAATAGTTTCTTAAAAAAAAAAAAAAAAAAAAAACAGTTTGGTTGGGCTCTTGTGTTTTCTAATCAGGAATCTTCGATTATCCTAGTTTTCCCTTTATGTGGCCATTAAACCCTAACTCTGTACCAAATTTCAGCTCTCTGAGTTTATGAGAAGTACTAGTTCTATTCTGATGATCATGATGAGTGAGTGAGTGTCATAAATGCGAAACTTTGCCTTAGCTTAACTTCGGAACTAAATGACCTACAGGCTTGAAATTTTGGATTTTAAGTATGTGATTATAGCTTACTGGATGACGACAATTTCTGCGTTCTGGTCTTATCCAGAGGTTCTCAAATAGGGGCCTGAAAATGCGGCGAAATGGTTCCAGTAAAGGATGGTACGGCAGTGTTTGCTTCGCGCTCGACTTGGCGGGGGCACTGCCGTGCCCCCGGATCTATCTATGCGGCTATTGAAAAGGTAAAGCTGGGATTGGGCTCACTCCCCGTAGGGCAGCATTAGTGCGCGTGCGGCGGTGAGACCTACGAAACTACTGACCAAGCTAGGCTGGGAATCAAACCCAGCTAGGACATAGCGTCGGTCGCGTTTTCAATCTCTAAACCTAGCATGACAGGCCACCGCGTCGTAGACTGTCGTCAGACGACTGCATGGGATTTAAACCCAGGGATTTGTATGTACCTACACCTATTGATTTATTATTGTTTTAATTTATTTTTATTTTTTAAACGTTTGACATTAGATAATTAGAACATTTTGATTTTTGACATCTGATTATAAAAAAAAAATCTGCTTAAAAAGTTGAGTTTGTATAAAAATTACCTAATTACATCTCAAATAATTTATAATATTGTTGCGGCCTAGAACTCGGCCACTTTGAATTTGTAAGTTCATTTTAATATTTCTATACCGGCAACGGTATTGTATGTGAAACTGATTAATATTAAGATCTTAATGGTTTACCATATACTCAGAAATTAATCAATCTAATCTAATAAATTAATAAATCTATATCAGGACGAAAGGCCGCCGCACAGTGGTCTGGAAATTGAGCTCCATACTCATAGAAACTAAAAGTCTGGAATCAAAAACAAATTGCAATGGCTCTGGTATACCTCCATTTACGCCATATTAACGTATGGATGGCATTGGTAGCTCCACGCCTAAGAAAAAAAGTTTTCTGTTTTTTTTTGTATGGGAAAACACTCAAAGTAAATTTTTTTTTAAAACACAAAGTACTTTTTTTTTTTAACTGAATGTAACTGAAGGGCTGGTGCTCACATGAGCTGTTATACCATACACGGCGATCAAGATGACATCTAATTTATGCGCCGTTATTTGCCGCTTTGCAAGTAGCATTTTTTTTTTTAATTTTAAATTTTTGGTATGTGATTTTTCAAATCTTTGACGTGGTTAAATGAAGTTGCCGATCGATTTACTTATACTATCGTTAGTTTATAGCCTGCCAATGACTTTTATGTTATGAGTAATTAATGATTCATTACGTTTTTGTGACAAAATTGCAATCCAAGAACTAAGTAACTCATTTGTTAATCACCGTGATTATGGCTGAGTTATAATTAGATACTAATAACAAGAACATTAACCAGTTAAGCTCTACCGGGGCAAAATGGGCCCTCAGTCACAATAAAATTCTATTGTCTGTAAGTCTGTAACATAGGTACTTATTTAGAGAATAGCGAACGTCAATGAGGGTAGTTGTATAAAATACGACGTTTGAACTTAATGGGTGCTATCGCGTATGAATTCGCCGCTAGAGACGCTAGTGTAGCGCGGGGGCACCGAAATGTCAGATGTCATAGAAATTTCACGCTTTGCGTGCTTTTTTAACACGTATTTTTACAAATATTCACGATTGTGGTCTAGATTGAGCCATTCCTGATTAATTAAGACTTGAAGATTTTAAGTAGCAACTCAGAATCTTAATTTTCAGTACTTGGAGATAAAATGATTTTTAAATGTTTCATGCTTGCTAATTTTATGGAAAATATTGTATATATATGAACCTGAAGTTTACACTATGTTTTTATACGTAATAAAATAAACTTTTCATGAAGTTATTGGTACTTTATAGTATAAAATAGAATTTTTGACAGGACCTTAATCGACAGTGGTGTCATCTGGTGAGCTCAAAAACGATAGCCCTCATTTTATCAGTAGCTCTCTATACTTGTGCGCGCTAACTTATTACCAGTGATCGGAATAGGTAGAGCTAATGTTCCTAAAGTTCAAGCAAGGAACAGAAACGAAGTGTTCCTTACGACAATTTATTTTTCCGAATATTTTTTTCTGAAACTTGGAAATGTCTCGGAATCAGTTAAGTACATTTAATAATAATGTTATTTATTAATCAGTACAGTACCTAAACTAATTGATTCAGATAAAAGGGCTACTTTCAACATCAACGGAAATAATATTCTGGCCGAGTCATAAGATTGGTAACTATCTTAATTATTGAGGTTCATTTCTGTTTACGTTTAGTTCCAATAATAGAACAAAATGAATAAATTGTATGAAAACCTATAAATTGTTTTTTTTACCTTGTTAGTTCTAACAGTAACTAATAAAGCTGCTTTGAAAATTAAATTAGCTTCCGCACTTACTTATGGAGTTCAAACGAATAGTAATGTGTTATAATAGAAGATTTTAGTACTAATTTGGACGTTTTCATGTTTGTGGTAAACAACAGTTGTTTTTAACCGACTTTCTTCATAAAGGAGCAGGTTCTCAATTCGGTTGTTGTTCTTATATTTTTTTATGTTTGTTACCTCGTAACTCCGTCTTTTGTAAACCAATTTGAAAAATTCTTTTTTCATCTGAAAGGATATGCTTCCCGATTAGTCCCATAGAAATTTCATCAAAATCGGTTTAGGAATTTGGTTGTTTTCCTCACATTAAATTGTCACATCACGCGACGTCGCGTGATACTTGCTAGTTTTGACACACATCCCGATTTCTGATTGAGCTGAAATTTTGCATGAATGTGTATATAAGGTGTATCTATTCATACACGAAATCCTTTAAGGGGTCATTTTACTCATTATTATGAACAACTTTTCTATGGGACCAATCCCGAAATCGCGAAAAAAAAATCAGCTGTTCAGTACATTTTGACGAGTTAATGCGATCACATTATAGGGATCGCATTGTCTCGCGATACCGCGAGACAATGGTAACCAGGGTCTGATGATGGAGCTGGAAGTTGGCCATAGGAACTCCGTTATAAAACAACATAACCCCATCGAGTTTGGGTTCGTATAATTCATCTTGTCGAGTACTTTGTCTCTAGATGGTACCCAGGGTCTGGTGATGGAGCTGGAAGGTGGCCATAGGTAATAGTCCGTAACAGAATGACACAATCCCATCGAGTTTGGGCTCGTATGATTCGTCTTGTCGATTTTCTGGGAGCTATACTACTACGAATATCTTCTGAAGTAAAGCTCTCAAAAAGTAATTGTTTGTAACTCTGAGCACTATTGGGAGATCTGAAAGTATGATTCCAATACAAATAATCGTAGGGGGCCCGCTAGCTAGACGCCTCATAGAAACGTCATTTAATCAAAAACTGTCGAGGTACAAAATGTATCTTATTTATTTTCTACAGGTACAAAATAATGTCTTTAGCAAACCTTTCACATGTTGATAAATTTCGCTGGGGCTTGCCAGATAGACTCACACGGAGATGTGTAGTATTGGAATATCAGTCCGAGAAAACCATTCATTGAGCTAAGCTCGCTACAGAAGAGAAGGAGAGTTTCAGAGCTCCTAACGCTTAGCACTGAAAGCCTTGCTCATGCAACTGGTTTAAAAGCACAAATACAGATATAATTACACTGGTCTCGGAGCATCCCAAAGAGGCTATAAAGATAAAGAAATTGTTAAAGCCAAAGAAAACTGTGCCTATGTATTCCGCTGATAAAGCTTTAGGCATTTAGACCTCATTGAAGCTTTCGAAGTGGTAGTGTATGTAACATTAAGATCTTGTGCAAAAGAAGAAGAAGAAGGTATACCACTGTATGCTACTTATACTGCCATCGTTGAGGCGAAGATGGACTGCTACCCCCCAAAAGATACCATAGACATCACGGAAAGAGAGGTAAAAGTAAAGCTTCAAGCAATTTTGGACAAAACTGTGGTTAGGCTTGGATGGCAAATGATATGCAAATCGGGCTTTGATGTTGCTTCAGGCCGAAGTTTGTATAAGCAAACTATGGCATATGTGAAGACGACGATGCTAGTATTTTTGTGTATTCTTTTGTGCCTCTGCGCTTAATTTGTGGTGAAGAAAACGTATGGGAAAATCCAGAGCCATCTTCCACAATGTTCTGCAGACCAATATATTTTAAGTTTTTAACGAAAACAAGTTAAACATCGCGGGAGAACAGGCTCTGATTGAAGCTGAGATTGCAGCACTGCAGCCTTCTATTATGGGAAGCCATGCTGCTGGTAAGCACTTGATGCTTATGACCATAATAGATGGCAAAATCACTTCACAACTATCGAATACCTCATCACAGACTTGTCATATATGTAAAGCTACTCCTTCGGAAACGAATAAGTTGTAGAAGATCTCAGAGCGAGTTTTCAATAATTTAATATTAATGTCACTAACACACTTATTAATGTCACTGTGTGTGTGTGTGTATATGTGTGTTATATGTAAACTAACGACAGTAAAAGTAAATCGATCGGCAACTGCATTTAATCACGTCAAAGATTTGAAAAATCACATACAAAAAATTTAACATTAAAAAAAAAATGCTACGTGCAAAGCGGCAAACAAAGGCGCATAAATTAGATGTCATCTTGATCGCCGTGTATGGCACAATAGCTCATGTGAGCACCAGTCAGCTGCTCAGGGCTCCACTCAGGGCTTCAGTTTCAAAAAAATGTTCTCTACGTGTTTTCTCCCATTAAAAAAAACACAAAACTTTTTTTTCTCAGGCGTGGACCTACCAATACCATCCATACGTTAATATGACGTAAAGGGAAAATACCAGAGCCATTGCATTTTTTTTTTTTAATTCCTGACTTTGAGTTTTTATAAGTATGGAGCTCAATTTCCAGACCACTGTGCGCCGCGTCGTAGACTGTCGTCAGACGACTGCAAGGGATTTGAACCCAGGACGACAGTCCGCCGCGTCGTAGACTGTCGTCAGACGACGGCTTTCGGTGTTACGCATTCGATCTAGAAGGGTCATGCCGAGCATGGCTCACTCCTTGGCCCTTTGTGTTGTGAGCATCTTAAGTCTCGGCATCGGCTAGTACCACATTATTTTCCACACACAACAAAAAAAAAAATCAAACGAGAAAATGAAATACCCATAATATGTCACCGTATAAAAACTACACACACCCACACATTCGCAACATTTTTCGCATTGTCAATCCATAAAATATCAAAGCATTATACAATACCTATAATACATTATTCTCTACAGACAGGGCTTCAAAAAGTTCGTCTGCAAACTTTGGATCGCTACATACAACCAACACAATACTCTATGGCTACAACATAGTAGAAAACTTCAACGCGTAGCATTTAACGCCACCTGGCGTTTTCTTCCAGCAAGTAGGTAAGTGTATTTATGAATGAAACCCGCTTTCTTACCCGTGAAAATGAGCGAACCGGAACGTAGGAATTTCCTTCCGCTGAACCGAAAGTTTTGCGTTTCCACCGCCAGATGGCGCTAAGAGCTGAATAAAATACGGACTTTTGTTTTTATTATTCATACTATATTGAAAGGAAAAAGAACGTGTTCCTGATGAAATTTGAAAGTCATTTTAGTCAACAGATTTATAAAACTATTAAAGTACCTTCATACTAAGATAGAAACATCGATTCCTAAAACTAGATGAGAGAATTGAATACAAAGAAATATTTTAATGTATATGATGTAGAAAAACAGAGTTCGATAATAACAAAAATTTCAAAAATTTATTTGAAAAGGCAAATTAATTGCATAGAATTACTAATTAATAAAATCTTATTTTACCACTTGTTGTCAGTAAGAAAATCGTCTCATTTTATAGTCTAAAGCCTAAAATGTGAGCGTATCCCGTTTTCCGCATAGCAGTAATACAGGTCCGATGCCGGAGTGACTGGGTTGCCAAATTATGAATATCCGCGTGGTTTTGGGGAAAAGTAACTAAGAAATGGAAATTGTTTTTTTATTTGTTTGTATTTTAATACTAAGACTTATTAAAGACATTGGTGCTGTTTTTAAGTCTGTGTGGCAATAGTCGATCAGCAAAATGAAACGATTAATTGAAGAAATAAAAACGTTGATTGTAAACAGTACAATCATCAACAGTTATAAAACGAATTCAACAAAATTCAGGCTTTTATTTAAACAACTATATTTCGCCCGCGGCTTCACCCGCGTATATTTTTTTCACAAAATGTTTTTAATTCTGTTTTAGTTTATAATTCTATGTGTTTTTCTAATGTACAGACGCCAGCACATGAAGCTACCCGAAACTGTCAAATTTTCTCAATGAACCTCGAACCTAATGCGTCAGCGATAAAGTTGAAAATCTATTTAAAAAAAATGACAGATTGTAGAAGCTTGATGTGCTGGCGTCTATACATCAGAATAACACATAGAATTATTAACTAAAACAGAATAAGCTATATTGATGTAAAGTTTTATCAAAATCTGTTCAGTAGTTTCGTCAAAGAGTAACAATCATCCGTCCATCCGTTTATACACTCGTAAATAAGTATTATAATAGAAAGACGAAACTATATCAATGACAAAAAAAAAACTGCACGACCCCGTTAAAAGTTTTGTGGGCAAAATATTTATCAAATTACTCAAATGACTCTTTATTGTATAACTTTACTTGATTCCTGGTAAATAACAAATACAAACTCATATTTCAGCTGTCATAAAGAAGTATCTATCACAGAAATAGCCCAATGCCCATGCATAGTAATTATCAAGTGAGCTGCTTACACCAAACATTAACGACGGCCCACCCCTCTTTTATTATGCATCAATGGAATATTTAACGTTATGCGTCATTTTAAAACGCTTTACACTTTCTCACACTACTAAATCATCCAAAATGTGTCGAAATAGATATAATTCTTCTTTAAAATAAGTAAAATAAAATAAATAAAAGCTTTATTTTTCGCTAAATTGTGACACTCTAATTGCTTCAGTATTGTTTTTCCACCTTGCGTATTGCGTAACTTCGAATATAGGCTGGCAGCCCCGCCAGTGAGTCCGCCGCGCGCTGTCTAGTCGGCGTGTCCCTCGTAAAATGGGCTTAAAATCGCTGCATTCACGCATAACGTTATAAAACAGAAAAAATACAAAAAACACACCTTTAATTATGATTAAACCATATTTATAACACAAGTTAATTAGGTAACAGTGATTAGTGTTTATTTTTTCACGTAAACGGCTATCATAATGTTAATAGGTAGGTAAAAATTAGCATACTACATTAAATAATGATTTTTTGGACATGAAATCGTCAATACAAAAAGCCTTTTAATTTTTTTTTCTATGTTGACAGTTTTTTTTTTAATTTTAGCTGCAGAAAGCAAAGAAACGTTTATTATTCCAGTGAATATTGCACTAGTTTTTTTGTGATAATGTGTTTGCATAAAATGAATAATCCAACAGTGTTTTTGGTAAATAATAATCGTGGAATGTAGCGGTAGGTAAAATCAATAATGTCCGCGCACTGTCCCTTGTGCTGTAGTACGATTTTTTCAGGTTCCACATATTAATGTCACAATGATTATAATGCGACAAAATACACGTTTAGGCAATTCATTTCTGTAATACTTATCAAACAAATTATTTAGCATGGATCGCAACGTACGCAGACTTACGTAAATTGATAAAATTTAACAAAATTAAAACACCGCAGTGCCCATAAATCGTGAAAACATGTACAATGGTATAATAAATGATGAAAGTTCCCGCCATTTAGTGGCAAAAATGGGAATAATTCGAATGAGTGCTGTCATCTGCAGTGTCAAAATTAAAAATAATACGAAAGTGCGTTGGTTGGATCAAAATACCATAGATGGCGCTTTAATATTTATAGAATTCTTGTTCGTTGCCTTTTGTGAAAGTAACTTTTCATTTAGTAAAGTTTTTAGGTGTTTCTTTTAATTCTACGTTATTAAATCATTAATTTCATCAAGTGATTTTCATTTTATACAAGTACTAATAAAGCTTTTGAAAAATTTACTTGCGAACTATTCTTTACTTTGATTTGTTTCATTATTTTATAAATAAGAGAGTTATAATCATAATAACTCAAACAAAGAAATTTTTGCTGGACATTTCTAATTTGGACTTTATCAACTTATACCGTTGAAAAACTCGAGTCACTTTTGTTATTAAAACTTTTTTTTAATTGATTAATAAAAACTATTGTTTTATTACTTTTTGAAATCGTAAAAAAACAATGGATCCTCCTGATCTCTGTTATTAATGCTGAAACAAATCAACATTAGAGAGACATTGTGTATGAAACCGAAAAATGTTGAAGATGAAAACAGCATTAAGGCGTTATATCATTTTTAGTATCAAAGTCCATGTTTTAATACATAATTAGTACTTTCTTTACTTAATATTATTTGTTTAAATGACGTCCATGCAATAACGTTTTCTTTTGTTATGAAAACACATCTAGTTTATAAAAACTTACGATTATAATAATTATTATGAATTAAGATAAAATTGAAGTGGCAATGAAAAGAAAATCGAGCTGAAGACAGTTGACAAGCAGGACGGAAGAAATAGAAAAAATGCGCTGGATATTTCCTGTGCCAGGTGAGACTTCACTTAAAAACCTTCAGAAAAATAATTATTGAGGTTATGGCGCCAGGGTAGCTCGCCAAATTCAAATTATCTTACGTTATTTGCAATTTGCAGGTCAGCGTCAGGTTGTATGTCAATTGATCAAAATATGATTCGCGTCCGGAACACGTACATAACTACATACAGATATAGTTGCATAATTATGATCATTAAAATTATCAATAAATCCCTCTAAGTTCATTTAACCCCGTTGAATGACTTTTTCATGAAATAATTATTGAATGAGATTAAATTAGGGGTTGTACTGGTGATATTATTTAAATTTAAAAGATTTAAAATTGTAATTTAATTTCGCGGGCTACCCTGGCGCTTTCATCTTAATTAAACAAAGTGATACCTTACGATAGGTGGGTTCGTATTAGCGAAACATTCACATAACAAAACAAAACATGTTCAAATCTCTATTTATCCCTCTCCGTCTCTTCTCTTTGTTATTTTTTTATCTTTAACAGACAACATGACTGTCATGTCAATGTTTCGCCATTGTAGACAGTTGACAGTTGTTTTCACACTTATTTTACCTCACTAGCGACCCAACAGCAGCCTTGTTGTAACAAGAATAAAGCTCATTGTGATTTTGAAAGAAAAAAAGCTGTGGAAATATGGACGTTAATTTTCCGGGTTAGTCATAGACAACAGTCAAAAAATGACTGTTGTGATTTTAATTGAATTAGGGACGTTTTGAGTTGCTGGCAATTTTGTAAGTAATCAATTTTCCTGGCTTTACTTAATAAGGGGCACTTTTTCACTGCATCGAGCTTTCTTAGACCAATTAAGTATCGAATAAAACTGGAATACAATACAGAGCGCTCAACCCCCATTACTAGCAACAGCTGACAGCGCGTAGTAAGGGTGCATAAGCAGTAAGGGTGATTTTTGGATGACGTGAGGTCGACCGTACCTACTTAATGATAGTATTAACGTGAACGTAACGTAAATACATCCATTTTTTAATGAAAACTAGTAGTTTCTCATATAATATATTATTTTCATAATTTTAAGTATTTATTCATATCTATGGATGATTCTGATGGTGCCTATTGCAAACAATTTAACTAAAAACTTCTTTCAGCTTATTTAAAGCTAAACTTAAGCAGTACGTCACCAACAACACAAAACATTTAAGCTAGTATTTTACACAATAATAATTATCTCGACATCCAACCTACCTACATTAAGAAAATAAAACTGTTAACTACTGGACTATCCTTTACCTTAGTTATATATTTATTCGATAAGTGAACAATGTAAGTTCTTTTAGAGTAAATAAAGAATCTTTAAACCTAAAATGCTATAGGATTATTGTATTCTCGATTCATAAATCGACGTATTTACGTTACGTTTACACCGTGCACTCGTGCTAGAGCTTCTATTCGCTAACTTCAGAAAATATTTTCTAGGAAAACGATAGCAAGCGTGCAATACTAACGTTGAATGAAAAGAGTCTAGACAAAAAACTGTAACTATAGCTCTAGAAATTAAATTAAAATAAATGTAACGGTGTCATAGAAAATATGTACCTACTTAATCATCGCATACAAATAACACACCTTGATTTTTAATTATTAATATATCAATTTAATAACACCTTAATCCTTTTCGTTTTAACAGTAGGTCAGCCAGTTAAAATAGTTTTAAGATGTTTTCGTAAATAAGTTAATATTTAGCAGTACACACGCAAGCACATCAAGCTATTACAATATGTCAAATTTCTTTAATAAAATGTTCAATTTTAACGCTATTAAGCAAGCATTCAAGGATGATTGGGAAAATTTGACAATTTCGGGTAGCTTCATGTGCTAGCATCTATACCTACATACAAAATCTAAATCAAAGCATTTATTTCAAGTTTTAAATTGGTCAATTAATATTTCAAAATCAAGGCGTTTTATTTAACGCTGATAAAATCGTTTTTAATTTATTCTTTATATACGTAAAATTACGATAAAACAATTAATAACGTAGTGTTTATCCTAGCTAAATTCAATTTTGACAGTTGACCCAACAGTGTTACCAACCTAAGAAAATGAAAATTCCCGTTTAAGGATTTAAATATCCAAGGGCAATTATTAATTATTTTGTTAATTGTAGTAAGCCTATATCTATTTGATTAGCCATACTATCTTATAGCTACTCATTATCTATAGTCCGAGCAAAGAGCTCTGTAAATAGTTTTAAAAATAAAACTTTACAAAAGGTAAAATAAAACAAGTTGATAATAATTTTAAAAGAAATGTATTATTACACTGGACAAGAGAGATTTTGTTGCTCATGATATAAGAGTGGTTTTAGGTTGGCCTTACACCCAGGAATAACGAAAAATTAACAGTTTTTGGAGATCAGCTCTAGTTTTTTTTTAATTACTGTTTGAAATTTCTCTGAAATAGAACAATAATTGTATGGAGGAAGAAATTATTTTTTTTAAATATTTTTTATAAAAAATGATGGAAATCGCTTGGATTAGGCAAAATTAATAAAAAACCGCGAATTTATGTTTTAAAACTTATTTTTGTTAAAAATTCTATGTAAAACTTATCTAATTCATCTAGCCTGTATTATCCCACTGCTGGGCAAAGAATTCCTTTGCCTTAGTTTCCACTCAACTTGTAATACCCAACAAGCACAAGTATTCCCTACACAAACCCTAATAACTAAAAAACTAGTGCTGATCTGGTACACTAAAGATTTTATATTTAATTTTATAGTAATAAATAAAAAAGAACTCGCAAAAATATATATTTTTTGTAAACTTGTGTTAGCACTAAAAACAACGACAACGATGGTCTAAAATTAAAGCAAGTTTTTTTCGCTCATATTTCTCTGTAAATGAATAATTATCTTATGTATATCTACATTTTTCGTTAATTTCAGTGGTCAGATATGTTCTCCAAGCACACACACGAACTCATCCATTTAACACAATAATCCCTTACACAAACAGAATATTAAAACATAACCTATCTAAATCCAAGCCTTTGGTACCGACAACTTGACCTGACCTAACTCGAGTGCTGACCTCAACTCAAGTTTACCTCTATACATTGTCAACACGGACGGAAATAGACCGGTGGACAATGAACGAGGCAGAAATAGACTCTGGTGTTGTTCAGACATTTTTTATAGACTTGTAGGAGGACGTTGGTGTAGTGGTCGCAAGCACGAGTGCTGAGCATGAGGACCTGAGTTCGATTCCCAGGTCGAGCAGTGCTATTCGGCTTTTTCATCAGGAATTGCTCAGTAGCAGCCTTGGAGTCTGGATTTGTGCCCGGTTGATGGCAATAGGCTCATCTATTTCATGGGACTTAAACGCAACTGGCGAAATGTGGGTGTACTATTAGGTACAGCTCTACCTAACCCTTCGGGTAATTACAGGCGTAATGTTTTGTTATATGTATATTACTAGTTAGGTAATGCTCGCGGTTTCGCCCATGTGGAGTCCGCTAGATGTCCCACGGGATCGTACAAACGGGATAAAATTATGCTATGTGTTCATCCAGGTTATAAACCATCTATGTGCCTTCCTCCAATTCCGTTCAGTAGTCTAACCGTAACCATCCATCCTTCCATCCATCCATCCATCTATCCATCCTCACAAACTTTCACGTTTATAATAGTAGTGAAATAAAAAGTTAGGTAAGACTAGCTTTTATATAGTGACACCGCGGCTTCACTCGCGCGGAGGTCAGATGTTATCCCAAGGGAACGTTCTTTATAGCCTATGACAACCGGGAATGATTTAGCTTCTCATTAGTGAAAGAATTTTCGAAATCAGGTCAGAAGTTCCGAAGATTACCACCTACAAACAAACTAACAAACTTTACGCCTTTATAATATTATTGCTAGCTTTTGCTCGCGGCTTCGCCTCCGTAATGTACAGAAATTAACCCACGGGAACTTTAATTGTGGGTAGTCTATGACACTTGAGGATAATGTAGCTTCCCGTTACTGAAATAATTTTCGGAATCGGACCAGCAGTTTTGAAGATACCCATTTTTTTTTCGGATGGGAAATCATCAAATGACTCCTCCCGCTCTGGGCTGAGCAGGAGGGAGTGTCAGACTTTTACTGACTAAAACCCATCCATGTTCCTTTATCGCCCTTTGTGTTCCGGGGCCACGGTATCTCTTTCGAACAGTCCCGCAGCTCGGCCCTTGCGGACCCCTTCCTATTTCTGACATCTATTTGAGGCGCGCGTGGAACACGAACGCGCCGTCGACACGGCCTGTCGTCATAAGACGGACGGACGGCGAGCTAGCCCATAGCTCACCGTCCACAGGCCCGCGGCTACGGTGGCCGGGGGCTACCACGTGGCCCCCGGGCACGCTGGGCAGACCTCCACCGTGTCCTCCGGTCGATCCTCACAATGGTAACACCCGGGCGTTTCCTCCCGCCCAATCCGGTGCAGGTACCTCCCAAAACAACCGTGTCCGGTGAGGACCTGCGTCAGATGGAAGGTGAGGACGCCGTGGCGCCTCTCAAGCCACTCCTCAAAGACTTATGGCCACTATTGTGGCGTGCCCTTTGAAGATACCCCTACATATAAACTTACAAACAAATTTTACCTCTTTATACTATTGGTTAGATAAAAGATAAATTGTACAATACACGCTTTACCAACCACATATAATCCAAGTCAGTAGCTCGACTGAACTATTGTAATAGCATTATCCACACAGCAATGTTTTACGTAGATTGAGTGACGCAAAATGGCTGTGTCTGATCTGTATTCTGTGAGTGACATACATTTATGCCTTTTATAGTTTTTAAAACGATTATGGAATTAGTCTATGTTGTCCAACTGACAGCTGGCAAATTGCCGTCTGTTTTTTCTAAATTGATTACATTTTACAGGTGACAGTCGTAAACGTAATCCTATTACGAGTTCATGATGTTTATAGAAACCTATTATGTAAAAAAAAGCTATTTACTAAGCCTACAGAAACAAACATGGAAGTCGGAACTGAAGCATGTTAATTTTATCGATATCAAAATAAACTACGCACACGGCACAACACTACGTGACAGTCAACGACAAAACATGTTTTTTAGGGGGGAAGGATTATCAAAAACTTTCCCATAACGCTCACTTTCGTTTAAAAAAGGAGATCTTGTGCAATGGTTCTTTATTGTGCGTTGTTGGTCAATGAGAGAATGTAGTTTTTTTTTTTGTAAAATGCTATGAGTGTGAAACTCTTTAATAATTTTCTGAAATCTCGTCGTGTGTGAGTTGTAAATTATTTTAGTACCGCAATCATTTCGAGACACAAAAAGCTCAATTGACGTAAAAGAGGACACTTATTAAAATATTATATTATTACACTCTGGCATAGTATTCACGGTTATTGGCGCATACGCGTCTATTTATTCGCCTGTGACGTCCGAACCACGATAATTTACTAAAGGTTTATTTTGGGGACATAATGTGATATATTTAATGGTGAGAACTCGTTCCAGATCCACGAATTTTCAACTTCCGTTTGATCTCAGTGGAGAACGTTTTTTTTTTTTTTTGTTGTGTTTGGATGGCAAACAAGCTAACGGCCCATCTGAGGGTCTAGCTAGACAAACTAACATTCTATCTATACTAATAATAAAAAGGTTAGGAGGAAAATGAAGAGATAAAATTTGTTTGTAAGTTTGTATGTAACGGGTAATGTCCGGATCTACTGAACCGATTTTTAAAATTCTTTCACTAATAGGAAGCTACATTATCCCCGAGTGCCATAGGCTATATTTACAACGTGCCAGTGGGATAATTTCCGACCAAAACGCGAGCGAAGCCTTAGTTGGTAATAACTTTGTAAAATGGAATACCTCGATTATCTATTGTTGTTTTAGGTGGATAACAAATAAAGTTAGTAAAGATTTTTAAAAGCATCTCTGTACCATACATACAGGGTGTACCCACAAAGTAAATAAGAAGTGCTAGTAATATTATAATCCTAACTAATATTATAAACCGCGAAAGTAAGTTTGTTTGTTACTTTTCACGCCAGAACCGATCATCCTGAAATTTCCATACTACATGTCAGGTGTACAGAAAAGGACATAGGGTACCTTTCATTCCGAAAGTACTGTTCCCGAGGAACACAACAATAACATTCTTATGTTAATAGACTGCGCCACGTGTCTTTCAAATCATGATTGAATTATATTATTACAAGCAGAGAATTGATTTTCATATCCTAACTAACGCGAGCGAAGCCGCTGGCAAAAGCTAGTCGAATATAATAATACTAGCTGTGTTCCAAGATTTCACCCACCGTATCTCTTTTTGCTCAGCTCATAAGGGTCTTAGCATGATGTTAAATACTGTAACAAACGCAGAAGTACTACTGCAACATAGTACAAAAAGTACGACAGCGCCATCTATGGCACAAATGAAGAACTAGCATCAGAATTCTGAATTGTGCTATTAAAGTTATCCGCGACTTAAGAGGCAACAGGGGCTGCGATCCTCATATAAAATTCCCCTTTTTTTCTGTATAATGCCTCTAGAGCAATCATTTTTTTTTTCATAAAATGATGGTCTACTGTAGACATGTCTCTGTCATTCCCTTTTTTAAGCAACTAATAATTATGTCATAAAAATATGATTCGCCAAAAATTACAAAAAATACCCCATTTTAAAGGCCGCAATTAGAGGACTACCAGACAAATTAGAAAAGTTTTTAACATAAAATAAATTGATAGGAACCCAGATGTACGCTTTCTTAAAATTTCAATGCCAAAAATAATTGAATCGGCTTAGTTTACGAGGAGAAAAAACGGGAATACGAATCGATCTCGTCAAAATGTTTGCTATATTAATCGGTCTGAATTGCAGCTGTCCCTATCGCACTCTACGGGGGCAGGCGTGACGCAGCGCGACGGCAATAGTTTCTTCAAATACCTATTTTTCAAATTCCTTTCAGGCCCTGTTCACTCTTAAGAATATATAGAAGAACCCGACAACAACTGCCGGGCAGTAGCCCACCAGACACAACACCCGTCTGGTCGAAGGATCCTCCCTTTTCTATGGAGTATTGAGGAACTTTTGACCCTGTTCAAAACTTTCTCAAGATTTAGGCCATGAAATGCAATGTCAAATCTGACCGTTAGTTCCAGAGATTAGCGCGTTCAAACAAACAAACTCTTCACCGTTATTATGTTAGTATTTAGTGTAGACCATAGAGAGGTAAAGTTTGTAAGTATTTAGTCATTCGATTTCAAAAATTCTTTTACTGATGGAAAGCTTACCGAAGATTACCGAGTGATACTGCAGGTTACGTTTCATCGACGTAAACGAAGTCGCGGACAGATGCTAGTGATATAGATACGATATGATCACTCACATCATGAGTAGTCATGATGTCAGTGATTTTTATTGGCATTATTGGCCTAGCCGCCCTTTTTGTTATCACAATAGACACAAAAAAGTATCTATCTTCTTCATATCTTAAAGTTTAATTCTGGAACAATGCGACTCTTACCAATTTTCTTGTTCTTGGCCGTTGGCCATCTCATAATATTACTACCAATGAATTCCCATTAAAACTGCCATTTCTCAAATAAATTACACACATTTAGTTAGGAAATATTAGCATTATGTATGTAGATAATAATATACAGTAAAACTGATTGAAAATGATTTCCAGAGTACTAACTGTCTTGATCAATTCTATTCAAAATAATTTCCAGATGTACAACTTGAACTTTGTATAAAAGGCTTTTTTGTGTAAAATCTTTACCCCAGTCGGAATATGCTCAAGGCATTAAGTCCGTCATTGTACAGTGTTTTTTTTTTACAATATGTGCGTAAAGTTATAATAAATAAATATATAAAATAAGCTTTCAAATATAATAACTGGCTTGGTCAAATAAACTATCAACTTGTTACAAAAACACTTTTTTTTTATTTTTGTGTCTCTGTCTATCTGTTTGTTCCGGGTAATCTCCGAAACGGCTAGACCGCTGATGTTTTAAAGGCTACCTTTATTTTATAAAAACAATTAGGGTTACCAAAAATTAAAACCTTTGTAAATAGTACATATAAACCTTGTTTTATAATAAGGGAGTTATTTGTTTCTCTGCTTAGTTTAGAAATTAGATACAATAATAGGTACTTAAATATAAATTCAAATTCAAAATATGACACCTCTAGCTCTGCTTTAGAAAGAGACAGTCACACAGGTATAAGTAACAGAGCCGACGGTCTACAAAGGCATTGTTCCTAAAATTTGTTTTTAATTGTTCCTAAATTCGAACGTGGTAATCAAGGATTGATGCTGGCAATACATAGTTAACTTAGGCTCAATGGCTACGAAAGTGGTCGGCAGCAGAATTTATTCGCGCGCCGCCGCCCGCCGCTTTGTCGGGTCGCTTGACTGGTCGTGGCACCGCGGGCGACTGCACGTCTATCCCGAAAATTTGAAAATTTGATTTATGAAAATGCATAGTGCATTTCCTAAGAAGATAATGCTTTAACGGTTCGACAGTGAAACTGCGCTGCCTACTGATGCCACTGTGTGAATTGGGCCTAAGGGTCAACATAACTGCTACAGCATGGTCGTGCATACTTCGGCGGACGCAGCGGATGCTCGCATCATCACCAGAATACAGAATAACATTTGATATAACCCTCCTTAGAATCTAGCGTCTGGCTAGCCAGCCTTTTTTGATACCTATTTATTCATGTACTGCTGCGGCACCTGTTTGCAGGTTAAGGCCTACGAACAGGTGCCGCCACAGGTGATGATGGCCCGCGTAGCTTCAAGAAAAAGCAAGCCCATGCCATTGACGTTAGATTAAAATAAGGTTGACAGTGATAGCAACCAAACACCCGGATACTGCTACTGTCAATTCTGACAAATAACACTTGATTTTTGTTCGTATATTCTTAGTACAATAAGACTATTGTTGGGTTGGTGCTGACAAGTATACGAACAGTGAAATGACTAGTTCCCCTAGAATGCAAGTAAAACTACGGGCACCAAAATCTATGTAGAATGTTAATAATCCCCTTTAATCTTTTCCAGTTTTGCTGATGTCCTGGTTTGGGGTGGACCAAGTTAAATCCAACTCCTGTATACGGACTGGTAATATGCGATGAAGTACCAAAAAGTGTCAAACTGTCACTCAAGTGTTGTGTACCATAGAGTACCCGTTGTTAGATCTGTGTCGTGTTGACAGCTGCGAACATATCGATAGTATTGGGATTTGTATATGCCACATCACTATTTTGAGTTGGCGCGTAACTCAAATATCCGAATGATAAAGAATTTTATTTTTGTCGATGTAAAAAACAGTATTGTTGATTTTTATTCAAACCATTGAGATGATGATGGTAATTTAAAGAGCAAGTGGGCAGCCAGTAACAAAAAAATGGCCATAAAACTTATTACAATTTTCTACCGAATGAAATTGAATTACTCTTTTGTTCCAAAAACTGTTGAAGCCTCAACACAAACCAACAACAAAAATCACCTAGGTATAAAAAATATCGACAAATTCACGCTACCTACTCTGTAAAAAGTCGGTAATACATAAAAAAACTCCTCTGCTTCGTCGATTTAAAAAAAAACAGCACCTCTACACCTTTCAACGAGGGCTCTAAAATAATGCATAATAATGCTCCTTCTTCCGCACCACTGACCTGCTAATGACCTTATTCAAGCCAAGATAAGCCAGTACAGCTTGATCAATGAACACCGCGCGATATCTCGGCAACAACGACACAACCGCCACCTACTTCCGACACTAAGGTCAAGAGATTAAAACAAAGACTAATATGTAAACTTATGTCTGAATTTCATTGAATCCCATTGAATGACTATTTCATGAAAATGTCATTCAATAGGATTGAATGAACATAGAGGGTTATATTGATGATTTTAATTCTATAAAGCCATATTTGTTACTGATCTGCAAATTTCAATTCGAATTCAACTCGCGAAAGTTATTTTTTCTTGTTTTCTTGTAATTGGCTGGCCAGTGTAAAGTTTTTTGTTTATGATTGTGATTTGTAATCGTAATCATTAAGTGTACAGTATTATAATGTACAGAATTATAATCATCAGAATCTACAAAATGTAATTGTAAAATGCGATGTGTCATGCCGCGTATTGTCAATTAATTTTGAATGGTGCATGAAATGGCCTCGTGCGTAAAAAATGTCTCGTGGAAAAGAAATAACACCATATGAAGTACCCTTCGGAATTTGTAAAAATAAAACAACGCATAAAAACATACGTCAATACCACACCAACTTTTAAGTGTTTAGTGATGTGACTGACATAAAAGTTTCGACTAAACCCAATAATGATGGGAAATTATCGATGTTTTCGCAGCTCGATAAATGTATTGTGTTTGAGTGCCCACAGGAATGCGTGTTTAAATGTTGGAATTGAGGAATGCAATAATTGCATGTCATAATTATTTTAGTCACAATAGACGAACTAAAATTTCTTAAAAAAAACTAACAAAAAAAAACACTCAAACATTTTTCTTCCTGTGAATAACTGATTGTCGTTTCAGATTAACTATTATTTTTATCACAATGTTTCGGTAAGAAAATAACTTAGAAAATTAACTTATACAACATTGTTAATTTGTTATGTTTACTAAAATTTTCTGTATTAATCATTTAGCGTTTTTATTTAGGTTGTTTCCTTCTAACATTAAGCCAACCAGTCTATGAACATAAAAAAGCATGATAAAAAAGTTTTCTTTTTCGTTTTCTTTTTAATTCAGTTATTTACAGGATGTATCTTTTTACTGTGGAACTTCTTCTATTTAGATAACTGTGTAGTGTTTTCGTTTTTCTTATATGTTTTTTCTTTTTTACTAATTCAAGCATGGATTTTCAGCATTATGGGCACTAAGTCTCAGCCCCCTTGTTCAGGCGGAATGCCAAAGTAAGTACTATTTTTCTTTTTTTTTTAACAAAAACAATAACTCACGAGCTTTTAGGCTTTTGACAGAAATAAAATAAAAAAGCTAATAAAAGCCATTTTTACACTCGCCAGTTGCTTCTATGCTTACATTAATACTTAATTCACGTGAAAAACTTAGCGAAAAGATTGAAAAAATTGTAAATTATGAAAACAATGTCGTAGACTGGGTTGGCTAACGTAATAAAGCAGAATTTTTTCTTCACAAAACCGTCACAGTGTCAGCTTTTTTGTTTTATTTTATTTTTGTTTAAATTACTTACAAGACTGCAAAAGGTAACACATTCTTAGCTAATCATTTACTAAAAGAGTTAATAAAAAAGTAAATTTAGAAAAAATACATTAGGTACTTTTTTATTTATGTTCTATCTCTTTCGTAGTTAGTGCATGAAACGTAGCTTTTACCGTTCGCTTTTGACGGCTATTACGATTAGAACCCAAGCTTTTATTGATTTCCACTATTCAACAAAAAAAAAACACATGGAATTGTAAGTACATTGTTAACTAAGTAGGCACTAAATTGATCCGTAGAAGCTTGGATGACGTAGGAATCATTAATTGTTGTCAATCTGCAAACTACAACTAGCCAGAATCCATTTGAAACTTGCCATTAAACGTATATTTTATGAACAGGTGGGACCATAATCTCTCATGTATAGCAGAAATGGTTTAATCTACCTTAGTTTGGGAAAGAGATGGAACTAGACGACCTGTATAGCTCCGTCTCATGTAGGGCACCAGAACATGTAATGTAAATACCTATTTGCACAAACTGTTTTGCTTATACCTAAATACAGAAGACCGTAAGTCAATGGCAGTAACACTTTGACCGTAACTGGCATAGCGTAGTACGGAGTTTCAATAGAATATGAAGCCAACTAATACTGGTTTTATTACCATTGAAGTGCGACCTGCTGTACCAATACTATTACTAGTTTCGAATAGTCACTGGCAGGTGTGATTCTGTTTATGCTAGAGCTAGACAGTTTTTTTAAATAAAGCTGCGCTATCTTCAAACGCGACTGAATGTATGATTGTTTGTCTGTTTGTAATATTTCGTGTGTCTATGTGTTACTGTTTAGTTAGATATCTACTGGGGTAAGTGTAACTGATTCATAATAATAAGATCTACACCTTCACTGATGCACAAACGCTAACAATACACATTTTCATTAGACACCGTCACAGCAGCTTCCTATATAATGAACCCAATGAAGGTACCGGGCTACATTTTGGCTGGACCGACTTTGTATACGGCTAGACTCTTAATGAAGGTATTTTTAAGGCCATCGTTTAGACGTATACGGCTATCAGCATAATCATCCAGATCCACAGCTTACTTAACACACTGCTGGGTATTATAGCCTCTCTCTGTTTGTGCCTATCTCCGCGTTCCTATTTTTTATAAAATGCCAGACGCATACTGCATCGCGTCCATGGAGACTGCTTGGTTATAAGGGCCTTTCACTCAAAAACATCGCTGTGAACATACTGTCGCCTTGGCGAATGAGCCTCGAGAACTACAACGCATTACGTTCGCGACCCATCGAGTGCAGCCCGCCACTGGGCACCAAACTCCTTTGGCGATGTCCTTGTTCACCTGAGACATCGCCACCACTTATTAGGGCCGTGAAATGCGACGAAGATAGACTCCCCGACCTGTCGCTCGCTGGCACCTCCTAGGGCGCCTCCTCTGCCGTCCCGTTCTCCTGCGACGAATTGCGTCAGCGAGAAAGTTTTCCTCCCTGACGCGCTCCGCCGTCTCTTTCTGCAAAATCAAGTTGCTTGTAGAGAAGCACCACGTTGATCAGCATCACTTACAAAAAAAGGACCGCGATCATCATCATCCACAGTCCGACTTCAAACACGGCTGGGTATCTCAACAGTCACGTCCTTTCTAAGTTCTAGGCAAATCATCCATCACATTTTGGCCAGTCAGTTTGCGAATAAAAAATAATAAGTAGGTGTTTTTCGACCAGTCAAAAAAAAATACCCCGAGCAAACACACGGGAGTGAACTAGTTACAGTAACAACATCTTCATCCGAATTTATCAACGTTACGTTTTAGAAATAATGGCCTGAAGTTATGAGAGAATTTACATGAAAACCACGCGTCAAAAATAAACGACGATCGTAGGGGATCTAAAAATGGCGCCCGCGGCTATCGTGGACAGCGCATTACGATCGTGACGTTGAAATCAGTTAAAATTAGCTTTTAATTAGGTAATGACTGTCTTGATCTGTTGTTTGGATGTTTGAGCGATATCTTTTTGATGTTTTTTTGAAGTCTGTTTAGGTGATACAGCTAGAAGTTGATGTAACTTTTATAGTTCTGAAAGGAAACACGGTAGATGAGCAAGAATAGTGGTCGGTGAACGTTGGATAAATAGCCAAAAGTTCTTTGGGGAGTTGAGGTCGTCGTCTTTAGTCCTCGCTGCCATGCCTATGCCTGATTACTTATATGTGACGAGTAAAAATGAAGAGTCAGCCTGAACAGACAACTCAGGGTTGCGCTTAGGTACATTAGAGATAAAAAAAATATACTGTCAATACGATATCAGACTCAAGAAGAACTCGTAGCTAAATAATAACAGCTACGCTCGGGTCTATCTTCAGATTAAGCCGCGCTTGCTTAGGGTGGTGGTTCTTGGATGAGTTGAGGACCCATTACATACCGAGTATCCTCCCTACCTCGGAAAGTACGTTAAGCCGTTGGTCCAGGCTGTTATTTGTAGATCTTTGACAGTCGTGACAGGTAGTCAGTGGCCTGATAGTCTGACAACCAGTCTTACCAAGGGGTATCGTATTACCCAGTACTAACTGGGTTCTGCAGTGCTATTGCGTATCTCTGTTGACAGTTCATAGTGATCATCACTTGGCGAGTTTTGATATACAATAACCGTTCTTGTTGGTTTCAACTGACGCTACCCGTGCAGAACTGTCATTGTAAGTGATAATCACTGTGAACTGTCAACAGAGATACGCAATAGCCCTGCTGGAGGTCCGATAGGCAGTCGCTCCATGTAAAATACTGGTATTAAGCTGCGTCCGGTAAGATTGGAAGCCGACCTCAATATAGTTGGGAAATGGCTAGGCGGATGATGAGGATATCAAATAAATTTTTATATATCAAATTTTAAATATATACCAAATACAGCCGATATTTTCAACAATTAAACTAACATAGGGGTCAAAATCTTTTCCACTTTAAAAAAATTATTTCGTGTAACAAAATGCAGGGTACCACTAGCATCTAGACTGAGCTTTTGAGGAAAGTGTCAGACACATTTTAAGTAAACCTGTCTCAGTTGATAGGTCCCATGCAACAGCTGCCATTCAGTCGAGTGCACCACAGAACATACAGGATATAAACCGATCTTGACGAAGTCGGCAACCAAGGATTCTATTACTAAGTTGTTTTACGCAAAAACTATTGCTGGGAAACGACTTTTTTTTGGTGCGAAAAACAAGAACATCGTAATCCAATACTTGTTACTACATAATAACAAAGTCGGTGTGTCTAGTGTCACACGCCCGCTTGTCAGGTAGCATTCATGTGTCAAATAAAAAATGTTCGGGATCAAAATTTTTGTGTGAAGATATCCCCAATGTCCACTCTATATGTCTTATAAATCTCTTTGTATTTCAACCTAAAACCACAACAACATTTACATTTATTTTTTCACAACTGTCAAACAACGACTGTCAAACTGAACTGAACTGTCAAATGTCGCTTCATATGGAAAATTGAGATATTCCCGTGTATCCTTCTTTTCCTGTCTGCTCTCAAAACGGCGAAATAAAACATTGCGATGGAACCGGCTTGTCCTAGAACCAAAAATTCGATTCGCGTGGTTCTACGGCCACTTCCCTCTCATAAAGAGGAGGCCTGTTTCCCAGCTGTGGGAGCATTACATGCTCATTATGCCTTCCTTAACTCCGTAACAACAGCATTTTTCTTTTAGATGACGAACCAAGGATGACACAATCGATAAAACTAATTGGTTTATGATATTTGCGGCGCAACCCTACATGTGTCATTAGCCAGATTAGTGATGTAACCGTCTCAAATTGATTTATTGTCGATAAATACAGATTAGGCGTATATCGAGGATTTTTTATCGACTAGATTTTCCTTTGAAAAAAAAGTAAAAAATCACTATTGGTTTAGGACAATACAAGTTTTAATTTCCAAGTTTTAATTTTATTTGTGCGGAAGTCCAAATTAAAATATTTCATTTTACATAGTCCTACGTGGACACTTGTAAAACGTCGAGAAACGGTGTACGGTTCGACCTTTCTTAAGGAGAAGAACCGGCAAGAAATACCATGGTACCTCTTTTAAAATGATTAAGTTTTACAATATTATCATGTCACAAAATTAGTAACTTACATGTATGAGGTGACAGCGTATGCTCGACAATAAGTCGTTGCTGACTACACGAGAAACGTAAAACAAGTCTAAATTAGGGGCCATTTAATTTTATATTCTCTGGGAGACGAGAGATGTAATTCATGACACGGAATAACGTGTCACGTGAACGTTACCTAGGGAGTATTGCAGTGATAACTCACTAAGGAATCTTCTGGCATCTTGTAAGTTGAAGGAAAGACAGGATTGACGAGAAAAGAATAAATAAAAAATGTGTATTTTTTTTTTTACTTTTACTAACTTTTTTTAATTAGGTAGGTATGTTATTAGAGTGTCATTTGATTTGTAGGGTGCCGTACCCGAAGGGTAACCAACGGCACCGTAATACTAAGCCTCCTCTGTCCGTCGCGTCCGTCCGTCCGTCCGTCTCTCTGTCAGCGGGCTGTATCTCATGATCCCTAATAGGTAGACAGTTGAAATTTTCACAGAACGTGTATTTCTGTTGCCGCTAAAACAACAAATAATAAAAATAAATTAAAAATTAAAGGGTACGCAACCTTTCATGCGTGAGTCCGACTCTCTCTTGGCCAGTTTTGTTTTTTAAATATCAAAATGGAACATTAAAATTTAAAGGCTCACTAAATATTTCCTTGATCTTATAATGGAGAAGTGATCTAACAAATTCGTAATTGGAGTTAAACTACACGGTTTTCTTTCAAATGCTTTTGGCCCAGGGCCCGGACTTAAGAAATCTATATCTGCACTCGCAAGTCTACTTATTGTGACTGAAGATCATTGAAAGATTAGCGGCGCTCAGTACATACCAATGCTTTGGGAGAGTGTATCTTATAATTCTCTCTCGTTTTTCACCTTACTTGTCTAAAATTTTAATAAGACTCAAGTCTTGTGTGAAAATGTGTTTGTCGAAAACTTATTCGATAATCAGCTTAGATTTCTCCACTTTTGCCATTTCTTTGTCCAAAACACCAGCCAAGTGCAAGTCAAGGGTTCCGTACCATTATCTAAAAAAAAATATTTCTTAATTGGCGTCAACTATGTATTTATGGGGACACCCTTTAAGGGCATTACATTGCCCAATGACCTTGAGCATGCTGCCCCGTACTAACTTACGACGAAACGACGAGACAGAGAGGGACGAGTGCGGGAGTGACATAGTGCTTTTCGCGAAATTTCGGATTTTTATAAAATATTTTAAAATATTAAAAGAAATAAGAGAAAAAAAATCAATACACATTGTTAAATACGTCATTACGTATTTTTTGGTTTAAAATTCATGCCAAGTTATTGAGCCGTTATAGAGAAAATTTTCAATTTGGTTTTAAAAATGACCTATTTGTTACGATTTTTTGATAAAATTTGAGTTAGTTTATTAAAATTTTAAACAAAACAATGTATTTGTGATGACCTTTAGTTTAACATATATTTTTATACTGAAAACGCACAAAAGGATTCATCTACAAACTTCTTTAAACACACGGTATTTACTGGATTTAAGCGAGGTAATCCCCTTTTCAATTTTTTTTATTTTTTGTAATTTTTCCTTTATTTGTGCTGTAAGGCCTTACTTTTTGCCAAATTTCATGATTCTAGGTCAAAGGGAAGTACCCTATAGATTTTGATTCCCTTGTGACTTAAACAGTAACATCTTTTGATCGCGTTGACTTACAAGTTCGATTTTTTCATTGCTCCAAGGGGTAGCAGACTTGAG